>JALAZF010000034.1:20400000-21600000 GCA_022829125.1 Lathyrus tuberosus
CCTGCAACCTCACAATTTTCCAGAAATGCATAACACATACATCAATCGAAAGCTAAACTTATGCAGATCATGAATGTGCTTATGAAATCCACAAAACACACACACATAGCAAGAACAGAGGAGATTACATTAAGCCCTAGATTTTGCAACTAAGCCTCTAAGAGGCCTATCAACTAGCCGGTTTGAGCAGAGCTTCTAGCAAGCTTAAAACACAAAAAAACAAGTAAAAAATAGACAGAGATCGTGTAAGGTAATTTCAAGAGTTCAAACCTGAATGATGATGAAACTTGGAATGCACAAGAATACCAGAAGGAGATGCTTCTTCCTTGAGCTTCACTTGGCCAAATAAAGGCTTGAGAGCTTGAATTCGTGCAAAGAATCAACCAGAATTTCAACTCTCTTGATCCTGAACTTCCTTAACTGAACCTATGCACTTTTGTTCTTAATCTCCAAAGTAGAATCAAGATGGAGATGAAATGTAGGAGATGATGATGAAATTCGTGTACAGAGAGCGAGAAAAATCAGAGAATGTGGAAAGAATTTGAAGTGTTTTTGAGAGAATGTGGCTGAAAAAAATCAAGTTGTGAGGTGAGATTTCGTTTTATAGTGTGAGTTAACCAAGGTTAAACTGAGTGAGGTTAACTGAGTCACAATGGTTTGAGTGAGTCATCCCTAACTAACTGAGTCAAGTTAGTTAGGGAGAGCCATGATATGGTGTGGCTGGTTCATAACAAACTATGGTGGAGGTGAAATGTGAAGCTGCAGCAAGCAAAACTTGTTATACAAGTTTCCACTCCTTTCCCTTTTTATGATCATGTATAGCACGTGATATGGTGACTGAGGTACATGTTTGGCTAAATGAAGCAATTGTTGGGAGAGTGAGCAATACATGGGCAAGCTGATACAATCAACAATAACCTTCACTTGTTTTTTTTTTGGTTTTATGTGACAGTGAGAACAATAGAGATAGGGTGATTTGAGGATGAATTATTCCATGTAATGTGAATGATTTGGTGAGCTCATGGGTTCATTTGAAAGAGAGTACATTGGAGCACAATGCTGATGTGAAAATTGAAGTGAAATGAGGTTGGAATAAGTTGCAAAATGACTTAAAATACACAAGTTTGGGAACTGGTTATGGGGCGTGGCAAGCAAGTCATGGCATGGCAACTTGGCACACAAAATTTCAGCACAATCAACATGACTTTGAACCAATATATCTCCACTATAACTTGATCAAATGGAATTTTGTCCAACATGAGTATTGAAGATGACACTACAAGGAACAACTTTGATGTTGAAAAGTTTTTCATTTGAGGCCTTTAACCATGAGAAAAATGAGTGGACATTTGGCCCACCACATGTTTGTTAAAATGACTGCGCGCGTGACCTGAAAATCTTGGTCATGACCTAGTTTTGAACCTACTTTGCCCAAACTTTGATCAATCATATCTCCCTCAATTTTTATCCAATGGAGATGTTCTACACATGGATTTGAAGCTTAAAGCAAGACCTTTTGTCGTGGCCTGGTGGAATTTTCATTTGGTGCTTCAATTTTAAATGGCCTTGGTTCAAATTCTGATGCAAAATGGCCAAAACTTGCTCTTTTTAGTAACCCTACTTCACCCAAAAATGGCAACTTTCCACATCTTGATTTTTTCATGATTCCTTTGGAATTTCTTGACCAAATTTTGTACATTGGACATATGTAACATGAATTTCATGATTTTGGGCTCAAAAAGTCAAGAGTTGACTTTTTCCTCTGATTATTTGACTTTGCCCCAATGTCTCTGATTCTTGATCTTTCTTCCAATTGAACCACTTCTAAAACCAATTGAGATGCAATTTTCCACATACATACACTTAAGGACATATGGAATACCATGACATCAAGTTTTGTTCAAAAAATCAAAGATTCCCTGATTTAATGGGAAACCCTAGTTTTGGTGCCCACCTCCTAGGAGAAAAATGTGCAGTCTTCAATTTCAAATTCCTCAGAGTATGTTGTGTACCTTCTTAAAGGATGATGATATATGCCTTTTGAGGATGATTTTGGATCAATGAGCTATCTCTTTTGAGGGTTTTCCTTCAGTTTTTGAACCTCTTGCATAGTGAAAGATGTAATGCTTCAATCTCCCATTGTATCTCTTATCCTTGAGGTTGTGGATGATCAATTGAGATGGTATGAGACATGAAAGACCTCTTGGCTTGCCTTGAGGGCACTTGATTGACCTTTTGTGCTTTGAATGATTCCTTGATTGTCCACCTTCCACCTGATCACATGCCCTGATGGTAAGAAGGATGCCATGCTTCATTTTTCTATGTTAAATGCAATGTAATGTTAATGAGATGGATATGATATGATAAATGATAATGCCATGCTATGATGCCAAAAGGGGAGAGCAAATTTTGGGGTATTACACTCTCCTTGAGCTGTAAGCCCCAAATCTTTCTTTTTCAAAGCACTTTCTCTTTTGGTTTTGAAATATACTGTTGTTTTCAATCTTTCTTTGTTGAACAACTAACCAAACAGCATGGAAGCTCTACAACCGGGTAAGTGTTTATCCGCTTTCATTTACCGCTTTCATATACATATAACTGTATTGTGGGGCTATTTCGCTGTAAGTCTTCTTTCATAAACTCATATCAACTGTGTAATAATAGTATAGATATTTAGAGTTTCCCGGCAACTACGTCTAGCATTAAGCCCGTTGATCACTCTTAAATAGTCAACACTAGATCCCCATAGGATTACCAGACACAGTCTTCCCTCCTCTTGGGGTTAAACAATATGGAGATGTGAAAGGCATATTCTTTTTGAACCCTTTCTCAGACTGTCACTCGTAGGAGTTGTCAAAGAAACTCTATTCCCCAGAGATGATCTTTTCTCCGTGAATGGCATCTCTTGAGTTTCTTCCAAATTCTCGAACTTTCCTGGTTTGATCTATTCTTTGTGAATAGCCTGTCTTGAACTTCTCGGGGTTTGGGGACCCACAGGCTTCTTAAAAGCACCCTTAGGAATTATCAAGAAACTCTACTCCCCAGAGATGATCTTTTCTCCGTGAATGGCATCTCATGAGTTTCTTCCAAATTCTCAAACTTTCCTGGCTTGATCTATTCTTTGTGAATAGCCTATCTTGAACTTCTCGGGGTTTGGGGACCCACAGGCTTCCTAAAAGCATCCCCGCCTCCTCTTGGGCGTTGTACAAGGACCCTTCGGCTTCTTAGAAGTATTCACAGCCTCCTCTTAGGCTTCGTATAAATGATTTCTTCCTCCGGGAATGATAGCCTCCTCTTGGGCTTAGTACAAATTGTCCCTCGGCTTCTTAAAAGTTTCCAGCCTCCTCTTGGGCTTCGTACAAATTGTCCCGACGACCTCCTAAAGGTATAGGAACAGAAATCAGTCATCTTAATAGAACAGTCTTTCCAAGAGTCTACTACTGTTTCTCAAAGCATAGTACAAAAGATGAAACTCTAGACTTGGACAGTCTAATTTCCTTGAGTCTCAAAGACATTCTCAAGCACCCTTCAAGAATAGGAAGGAACCCCGTGGACTTGGACAGTCTCAATACCCTTTGGATTTCCCATTTCCTTAAAAAATAGGAAATAACCCCGATCCTTAGAACAAATCCATGAGTACAACATTACTCATATAAGAACTGATTTTCATTTTGAACCAATATACCGGACCTGTCACTCAACTGAAACAGCACCATAGCCTCTCTCTTGGGCTTTATACAATGATTCTCCCCAGCGGAGTCAAACACCTTTTTAGCCTCCGTCTTGGGCTTTGTACAAGACACAAATCACTCCCTTGTTGAGTATAAAACAACATTTTAGCCTCTCTCTCGGGCTTCGTACGAGACACATAAAAAAAACCCTCTTGTTGGGCCACTAGCCTCCTCTTAGGCTTTGTATAAGAAAACCACTGGTTGATCCTATCAACCTTTTAGCATCAAAGCTGTGCCTCGTTCACAGTACACAAACATCAACAACTCTTTCCCCTTCATCTAACCGCTGTAAGTGGCAAGCCTCTGGATCATCTACATTCATGCCACTGTCCCTCTTTTAGCATGAGAAATTCCTAAGGAAAGATAGCATTGCTCTACACTGAGTTAAAGTCTTCTCCTTCAGGTTGGAAATCCCCTATAAAGGAAATTATGGCATTGCCGGATTCACATATCATGGTTAAAGTAATTCTCCTTTATATACAGTTGTGACAGACAAACCCCTCTTTAGAGATGACAAATTCTCTCTAAAGACGAACCCTTTTAGCTTCACATCTTGGGATTTGAACAAGATACAAACTACCTTCAGCTTCACGTCTTGGGCTTTGAACAAGACACCAAAACACCATTTCCTCCCGTAGAATAGGGGGAACTACGATTGCTCTGATTTCTCTGTTTCGGAAAAACGGGAATACGTAGGCATAAGATTGAAAGAAAAATCGTAGCGAGCACACTAATCCAAAACCTAAAATCCCATACCTTCACATATCAATCGAAAAGCATCAGTCTTAACCTCCCACCAATCGACCGGACACTATTTTAACAAAATAACCTAAGAGAGACCCACAATCTTTGTACCATCTGTACAGTTATCTGTTCAAATTCAGTTTGCAAGCAGGGTTAATTAGAGACATCTATTTCGCTTCCTTCATCAGCTTTAATAGGATAAAAAATGAATCGACCTGTAGTAAACCCCAAAGAGCGGTAGTGCTTCGCAACCACGTCCAAAATCGCTCGTTACACCTTGTCAGGATCAACCTCAATTCCTTTCTGGCTGACGATGAACCCTAAGAGTTTCCCTGAACGGACACCGAAGGTGCACTTGTTGGGATTCAAGTAGAGTTTGTACTTTCTCAACCGCTCGAATAGTTTTGACAGGTGGGTCACATGCTCCTCTTCTGTTTTAGATTTGGCAATCATGTCATCGACATATACTTCGATTTCTTTGTGTATCATGTCATGAAACAGAGTAGTCATGCCCCTTTAATAGGTAGGTTGCCCTGACGTTCTTCAAACCGAACGACATTACCTTGTAACAAAAGGTACCATATGGGGTGATGAACGAAGTTTCCTCCATGTCTTTCGGCGCCATTTTTATCTGATTATAGCCCGAGAATCCATCCATGAAGGAGAAAACCTTGAACTTTGCTGTACTTACAACCAGCATGTCAATGTGTGGTAAAGGAAAGTCATCCTTTGGACTAGCCTTGTTTAGATCTCTGTAATCCACAGACATTCTAACCTTTCCGTCCTTTTTTGGAACGGGTACGATGTTGGCTAACCATTGAGGATACTCTGATGTGGCGAGGAAACCTGCATCAATCTGTTTCTGTACTTCCTCTTTGATTTTGACGGCCATGTCTGGGTGAGTCCTTCTCAACCTTTGTTTTACCGGCGGACATTCTGATCTCAACGGTAGATGATGTTCCACGATGCTGGTATCCAACCCTGGCATGTCCTGATAGGACCAAGCAAACACATCAGGGAATTTTTTGAGAAGCTTTATCAAAATTTCGTTGACAGTTGAGCTGAGCAGTGCCCCAATCTTGACTTCTTTTCTCTTTTCTTCTGAACCCAAGTTGACCGTTTCCAACGGCTCTTTGTGAGGTTCAATGAACCTTTCCTCTTGTCTGAGTAATCGGGAGGTCTCTTCTGGAATTTTGTTGTCATTTTCTTCTTCAGCTCCAAATACCGAGAATTCAAAGTTGGAAGAAGGCATTGGATCATATGTTTCAATGGGGTTTAAAACAAGCAATCTGCAGGACGTGATGATTGTTTTTAGAAGAGATAGAGAGAATGCAAGAGCATGTGCAGTGTATTTTCTTTGGAAAACTGCTTGTTTTTATTATTTGAGTTATTTTTTAGGATTACCATTTTCTGAAAAAACGAAAAGGGAAAACAACAATAAATGCGGAAATTACAGAACGACGTTATTTTATTTGTGATCTTGCTGATTCTTGAAACTATAGCCCTATAAAACAAAACTCTGTCGCTTTGGTCGAAGCGAAGAGGTATATTTATAGAAAGTGAGCCCTATCAAAACATCTGTTTCACCTGGGCAGGGTGAAAGGTGAAAGTAAAGACGGCAATTACTTTGACTTATGGACAACTTTTGGAACATCGACAGCAACCCATTGGCGGCGAACTCCTCAGTGAATCACAAAGTCTGGTACCTTCCTTGATTTGTCTTCAGAAAAAACGCTGATTTCTGGTGGATCAGGATCATTGGAATCTGTCTCCCAGGCAGAGTTGTCGTAGGAGGATTCCTCTGTTGTATTTTGCATAATATTTGTGCTCTCAGGTAAATCTCCCCATCCAGTTGGCTGGATGTCTTCGAGCCTGATACGAGAGCTCTCGGGAGCAGTGTATTTAACCAAGTAGTCGAACTTGCCACTCGGTTGTCCTAAGGTGTCCCACACTTCTTTGGGACTGGAGGAGTCATCTCTCTCGATGACGTTGACCTCGGGAAAAGCATAGTTGATGAATTCTAGCCCTTTAAGCTTTGTAAATTCATCTTCGTACTGGATACTTTCTGAATACCCTGAGTGTTTATCCTATGACATGGTGGGGACGCAGGTATTCTTTTCAATGACGCTCAGCTGATTTTCATTGTTCGACTGATTTTCTTGCCCTGAGTCTCCTGGGTACGGCTTCCAGATAGGCAGGCCATCCATCGGGCCATAATGGTCGTGGTCAAAGTTGTCTTTCATCAGAGTGTCCTCCTCTAATGAGTTTGGCGGAGCACGACATCCTTCAGGATCACAATCTCCGTATATCATTTTGACTTCTGACCTTGGTATAAACCTCGGACTCTGTGCAGGATAGTAAAATGGCGTAGGAACCTCTTCTTGAGACATATAACCGTCCTCGTTAAGATAGGACTTCCACTCTTCATCTGTATCAGAGGGATTACCCTGTTGATGGTATGCACTTCTTGAGACACTGGGTGAAGGAAACCTCCACTATGGAAGAAGTCCTGAATGGGATGAAAACTTTCATCGTTAGTAGCAGTCTGGGTACAGGTTGCAGAAAAACCAAGACCCTTCTTTGTTTTATTGTCAGTAGGAATGACAAGTTGTCCCTATCCCTTTCCATTGTTACTTTTGATCACCTCGAGAGCATCTTTATACGAGGAAATCGGCATTTCTTTTTCTGATTAATTCTCATTGCTCACCGACAGTGCTTGGAACTGAGTTCCAACAACCTCCTCAGGTTCTACACAAGTGGATAATGAAAGGTTACTCACGACCAAGGCTTGTTCTCCACAGACCATGACTAGTTGGTCATTCTTGACGAACTTCAGCTTCTGGTGCAGTGTCAAAGTGACTGCGCCAGCCTGGTGTATCCAAGGTCTTCCTAATAAACAGCTGTATGCTGCCCGGACGTCCATGACCTAGAAAGTGACTAGGAAAGTGTGAGGACCGATAGTTATGGGAAGGTCAACATCACCAATAACTGCTTTCTGGGATCCGTCAAATGCTTTGACGATGACCTCACTGCCCCTCAACGGGGATCCTTTGAATGATAGTCGCCTTAAAGTGGACTTCGGCATAACGTTGAGAGCCGGTCCAGTATCTACCAGTACGCTGGCTAAAGCATCGTCCTGGCAGTTAACTGTAATATTGAGCACCATGTTATCACTTTTTCCTTCTTCTGGCAATTCCTCATGACTAAACCCTAAGTTGTTGCAGGAAGTGATGTTGGAGATGATGCTGTCGAATTATCTTATTGTTACATCCTATTCCACAAAGGCCTGTTCTAAGACTTTTTATAGAGCCTCTCTGTGGGCTTCGAAACTAAGTAATAGAGATAACACAGAGATTTTTGAAGGAGTTTTCAACAGCTGGTCACCAATGTTGTATTCACTCTTTTGGATGAGCTTCAGCATCTCATCATCGTTCTTTGAAAGGTCGGGATCACTAGATTGACCGACTGGTGGATTGGGAGCTTCCGTCTGAAGTTACTTTTTGCTATTAGGTTCCCTAACTCCTTGGTTGAAGATTCGACCGCTCCTAGTTACTCGACTGATGTCTGCAATATTCACGATGGAGGGTAACGGAATTTCCTTTCCATTATCAATTTTTGTTGCACCGTATTTGCAAGGGATAGCCTTATCAGACTTGTACGGCACCGGTCCTGGTAGATAGATAACTACAGGAACCTTCTGATTTCTCTGACTGTCGTAAATAACTTCAACCAGTTCCTGGTTAAGAACTTTTGATTCGTGGAGTAGAGGGATGATGGTACAAATATCCTTGGTCCTCTCAGGATCAGAGATTACAACAACATCTTTGATTTGTTCAGCGAAGTAGTCGGGCATCTAGTTGATGGACCCCAAAACTGGACATGGTTGAATCTCTTCGCAGTCCAACTGACTCTGAAGGGCTGGTCGCACGAGGTAGCATCCTTGGTTATTTTCCGAGAAGACTCTACAGCGCTCGTAATTATGTGGTGGCACCCGACCACGTCCACTTTGAATGCAGTGTAACTTCACTAGGTCCGCTTCCATAGATCGAACATCTTGACTTTGATGTCTAGTAGGGTTCCCATTAATGATACTGACTTATTGTGTGTCTCCATCTAGATAGACCGGAAGCCACCAGTGATTTAACAAGTGTTGCAAAGTTCTCTGAACGAGAGCACATCCTTGGTCACTCTCGCAGCATACTGTACAGTTCCGATACTCATTGATAAGTGTTTTATTCATGATAAAATAGCACATAAAATAGGGCATTTATCTTACTTGAATGACAAGATTCTAACAGAAAAACCTCAACCAATGAATAAAAGTAGTATGGTGCAAAGTCTTCTTGGTTTGGTTGACAGTTGTGCAGGAAAAGGCTAAAGAATGCATCAAAGAAAGAACAAAGAAAAGTTGTGCCCTGCAGACTTTGCATAGCAAAGCAAAGCGAAGTAGAAGCAAAGCCAGTTCTCATAGCGAAGCAAAGCGATGGACAACAATGGACAGCGATGGACAACACTAGGCAGCGGTGCAAGACAGAACCAAATTGTCCTTGAAGCGAAGAAAACGACAGAGTTCGCGATGCAAACTTTCCTTCGCGTAGAGAAAGTTCGCGATGTGAACTTTACTTCGTATAGCGAAGTAAGGCGGCTTCACAAAAGACGATTTGACAGCTCAGAGACTTAATGACGAAGAAAGGCAAGTTCGCATAGCGAACATACTTTCGCTATACGAAGTCAGGCGGCCAGAACTGCTATAAAAGGAGATCAAACTCAGTCAAAGGGCATTCAGTTTTTATATCTTGTACTCTATCATATAGAATACTTTGTAATAGTTTAGGAAAGGAGAAATAGCAGAGGTTGTAAGGAGAAGGAGCTGGATTTACATCAAGAGTCGGGAAATCGTCATTGATGTCGGTTCAACTCCATTTTTCCATTGTGCTTCAAGCTGCCATGAGTAGCTAAATCCCTCTCTTGTTGGGATTGGTTGTAATTCACCAAAACAGTATGTATTATCTTTAATCATGGCGTTATACGCAATTTATGTATGAATCGTTATTGATGTTATCTTTGTTTTATCGTCTATTTCATGGATTGAATTGATATTGACAAATACGATTCTAATCTTGATCTAAGATAACATCTATTAAACCCTAAATGCTAGACATATATTTAGGTTTAATATTCACAAAAAGTATCGAATCTTAATGCTACCGTATTGTTTAATAGGCTGAGAAATCGTCGATTAAACCGTAAGGTAGAACTCTCATCAAAGTTTAGACATGAACTTTGTTTGTAAGCGATACGTGATAATATCGAAATATGCTTAAATTGTGTATAACTGATTTGTGATATACATATTGAATCGGTGGATGAACACCTATTCCCAACAAGTCTATTCCTCTGAAAACTATCTTCTTTTATCATATGCTTTTACTTTTCGCAATTTACAAACCAAACATCTTGAAACTTTTACTTAGAATCATAGAGAATATTGAACGGTTTTGATATCGCTCCAATCCCTGTGGATACGATAAAAACAAATACTTACATTTGATTATACTCAACATCAAATTGGTGTCGTTGCCAGGGATTGGCGTTTAAGATATTAAAACATCGTAATAGTTTCTATACTTTTAAGTTGTTATATATTGTATATATTTGTTTTTCGCAACGTGTGTTAAATTATTGGATAGGTGGTGAAATTTCTGTTTATGCTTCGAGGCAAGACTTCGGAAGAACAACTTCTTTTTGATCCCGAGATCGAAAGAACCATCCGAAAGAACAAAAGACAAAAGAAGAAACAGAAACAACTATCCAAAAAGAAAAATCACAATGGAGTTTCCACATCAACTTCCTCAACAAAAGAAATAATGGCTGAAGTTGCCAATGGTGGACCTTGTCGGAGAAGTCCAAGACGATTAGCTCGTCTCACCAATACTCCAAATAACCGACAAGCTGAAATGAAAACGGGACTGCTGCATATTATTTATGCTAACCCTTTTGCAGGTTTGGATCATGAAGATCCATATTCCCACCTCACAAAGTTCTATGAACTTGCCGGTACGTTAGGTGCACCCGAAGCTGAAGAGGAGGTAGTGTTTATGAGCTTATTCCCGCATTCCTTGATCGGCAAAACGAAGGATTGGTATCTTGACCAACCTACTGAAACTATGACAAACTGGAATGGTTTGGAAGAAAACTTTCTTAACAGATTCTTTCCACACAACCGGTTCATGGATGCGAAAACATCCATTGCCGCGTTTGCTCAATCTGCAAATGAAACTCTATGTGAAGCTTGGGAACGTTACAAATCCATGCTACAGAAATGTCCAAATCATGGTTTTGACAGCCTAACACAAGTCCACATCTTTCGCAATGGATTGCAGCCCCAACCAAAGCTCCTACTTGACGCAACAACTGGTGGTTCTTTATTGGCAAAAAAGTGCAGAAGAAGCAGTTGCAATTATCAACCGAATGGCTCTCACCGATCACCAAGTTCAATATAATCGAGGAACCGCACAAAAAAACCTGGAATTCTTGAGTTGGATACAAACACTGCAATCTTGGCACAAAATAAGCTTCTCACCCAAACTGTGGAAGAACTCACCAAGCAATTATCCACTCTTCCACAACAACTCAAACAAGTGCACGAAGTGCCTAAACCACAACAAGTAGCCATGTGCAAACTTTGTGCAGGAGATCACCCAACCAGTTTTTGTCCTCCGATTAATGAAGAGGTCAATTATGTGGGAAACCAGCAGCAGAGACAGTTCCCATACTAGAACAATCAAGGTTACTCATACAACAACAATGCAAGCTATGGCCAAAACAGGCATAACCAATACCAAAGCTATACTTAGCCAGATAAGCTTACAAAGATCGAAGAAACCTTGAATCAATTTATGCATATATCCATGGTAAACCAGAAAAATACGGATGCATCGATCAGAAATCTGGAACGCAAGTAGGGCAAATCGCAAAACAGTTGAATGAGCAATAAAAAGGTATGTTTTCTGCTACCACTCAAAATAATCCTAAGGAAACTTGTAATGCAATTCCGACGAAGAGTGGTGACACGGTTCAAAACAAAGTTGGGGAGAATTCAAAAGAGATGGTTGTGGAGGAAAATCAAGAAAAAGAGAAAAATAAGAAAAAGGAGGTAGAAAACAATGCTGATCCTGGAAAAGTCACCGTACCAGTTACCATTGGAAGAATCCACTTTGATAAAGCTTTGATTGATCTTGGTTCAAGCACCAATCTTCTTCCGTTATCCGTTCTTAAAAAGATTGGTGACCATGAAATAGAGCCTACAACAATGTTATTAGAACTTGCTAACAAATCTATCACAAAACCAATTGGCATGGTAAAAGGTGTAATGGTGAAACTCGAAAGCTTTCTATTCCCGACAGATTTTTTGCTGATGGACAATGATGAGGATAGAGACACACCTCTAATTTTAGGTCGTCCTTTCATAAAGGCAGCTAGAACGCTGATTGACATTGATGAAGGAATGATGACAGTAAGATCCAATAATAAAGAAGCCAACTTCAAATTGTTTCAACACAAATAGGATGACTACTCCAAGATTGAAGCTCCTGATGAAACAGGCCTAGAATTAAGGATAAAGAGTGTTAAAGGAAGGCCAGAAAATGGTGGTATAGATGCTTTGGCAAATTCATACAAGCCACCTTGATTTTACGCAAAATAGGTGTCGAGCTAACAACGTTAAACAAGCACTTGTTGGGAGGTAACCCAACCTTTTTATTTGTTTATGTTTGTTTCCTATTGCGTAACTAGTTTAAATGATAGGAAGAAAATAGCATGAATGTGCCAAAAGAAAATTCTGTATAAAACTGAATTCTGCAGATTTTGCGCCGTGAAATATACTTCGCATAGCGAAAGTAGCAGAATCAGCAAAAATGCCATTCATGCCATTCTCCTTCACTTTAATATTTTTCTTTTGTTGTGGGTGTCATATGACCAATCCATATACTTGATACTTGTCCTCTAAATGAGATTGGAAAAGCAAAAGAGTGGATGATCACATTCACATGAATCAACAAAGGTACATTGGTAAGGATACAAATTTTTGAAGAATCACACAATCCAAGGTACTTGTTTATTGTTTTCTTAGAACTTAGCATGATTATGACATGAGTAGTCTACATAAAATCAAGTCATTCAAGCTTATGCAATAGCATGTTTTCATTGTGAATCACGTAGTTCCAAAACCAGAAAAAGTGAGGTAACCTTTCATTGATTACTATATGCTTAAGAGACTGATACATTCTTATTTTAACTCGTTTGGTTCATGCTTAATCTTGCATTTATGGTGATAATTGTGGAGACATGGAAAAGATCAAGGCAATTCTTCAAAGTGAGCATAACTAGTAAACCAAATGGAGCCTCATTGTCCCTTGTGAGTGAGGGAGCATTTGCAACCCCTTTTGAGCCATATGACATTGAATCAATCATTGATAAACTGAGCAATGTATTAAGTAAACCACTTAATGGATATTGTTCCACATCTTGAAAACTCATAAAAGTTCATCCATGATAGATTCACAATCTTCTTGAATTAAACCCTTGAAACCATTGCCAAATCTTGAAGAGCATTCAAAGTAAAAAGAGAGGTTTTATTCAAGTTGGGGAGAGGAAGAAAAATTCTTTTGTCAAGAAAAGAAAAATTAGAAAATGAAGAGATCAAGAAAAATATGAAAGAAAAAGAAAAGTAAGAAAAGAAAAAGGCAAATACCAAAAGATGGATATATTCAAAAGAAAGAAACAAGGAAGGTTTGAAGGAGTAATATGGTACAAAGACTCAAATTCTATGAATGCTCTTCTAAAAAAGAAAGAAAAACTCAAAAACCACTTTGTTTCCACTACCCTTAGAAATGACACTTCCTTGGTACCTTGGCCACATTACAACATTAAAAAGCGCTTAGTGATCTATGTTTTTGCTTATCGACATTTTGCTTAAGATTAATGCATGAAGTAATCTAGATGTTAGCAAGTTTGTCATGAGAGAGTTAAAAAGACCTTGATATTTCCACTTGTACAAAAAGTGTGATAGTTGTGATTCATGATAAGACATGTTTATTGCTTGGATTGATTGACAAAGAACTTTATGTGGAAAACTTGTTTCATAAACATGTCTAAATGCTTGGAAAGTAGTAGTGCATAAAAAACTTGGAGGTGGAATTCACCAAGGAACCATGTACTTCATTGAAACATTTTTTTGGTTGATCATGTGAAAAATGGTATAGAAACTCTTGCTTTTATATGGCTTTGATTGAGGACAAACAAATATTCAAGTTGGGGAGAGTTTGATAAGTGTCTTATTCATGATAATATAGCACATAAAATAGGGCAATTATCTTACTTGAATGACAAGATTCTAACTGAAAAACCTCAACTAATGAATAAAAGTAGTATGGTGCAAAGTCTTCTTGGTTTGGTTGACAGTTGTGCTGGAAAAGGCTAAAGAATGCATCAAAGAAAGAATAAAGAAAAGTTGTGCCCTGCAGACTTCGCATAGCGAAGCAGAAGCAAAGCTAGTTCGCATAGCGAAGAAAAGCGATGGTCAGCGATGGAAAACGATAGGCAGCGTTGCAAGACAGAACCAAATTGTCCTTGAAGCGAAGAAAGCGACAGAGTTCGCGATGCGAACTTTCCTTCGCGTAGAAAAAGTTTGCGATGCGAACTTTACTTAGCATAGAGAAGTAAGGCGACTTCACAAAAGACGGTTTGACAGCTCAGAGACTTAATGGAGAAGAAAGGCAAGTTCGCATAGCCAAAGTATGTTCGCTATGCGAAGTCAGGCGGCCAGAACTGCTATAAAAGGAGATCAAACTCAGTTCAAAGGGCATTCAGTTTTATATCTTATACTCTATCATATAGAATACTTTGTAATAGTTTAGGAAAGGAGAAATAGAAGAGGCTGTAAGGAGAAGGAGCTGGATTCACATCAAGAGTCGGGAAATCTACATTGATGTCGGTTCAACTCCATTCTTCCATTGTGCTTCAAGCTGCCATGAGTAGCTAAATCCCTCTCTTGTTGGGATTGGTCGTAATTCACAGAAATAGTATGTATTATCTTTAATCATGGCGTTATACGCAATTTATGTATCAATCATTATTGATGTTATCTTTGTTTTATCGTCTATTTCATGGATTGAATTGATATTGACAAATACGATTCTAATCTCGATCTAAGATAACATCTATTAAACCCTAAATGCTAGACATAGATTTAGGTTTAATATTCACAAAAAGTATCGAATCTTAATGCTACCGTATTGTTTAATAGGCTGAGAAATCGTCGATTAAATCGTAAGGTAGAACTCTCATCAAAGTTTAGACATGAACTTTGTTTATAAGCGATACGTGATAATATCGAAATATGCTTAAATTGTGTATAACTGATTTATGATATACATATTGAATCGGTGGATGAACACCAATTCCCAACAAGTCTACTCCTCTGAAAACTATCTTCTTTTATCATACGCAATTACTTTTCGCAATTTACAAACCAAACATCTTGAAATTTTTACTTAGAATCATAGAGAATATTGAACAGTTTTGATATCGCTCCAATCCCTGTGGATACGATAAAAACAAATACTTACATTTGATTGTACTCAACATCACTCATGTGAAGTCAGAAAAGCGAGCTGGACTTGCTTAGCGTGTAATTCCACCAAGCTGGTATTCATCAAGCGAATATCGAAGATCTGAATAATGTTGATCTGATAGGGATTTTTATCATGGTAGTCTTGGATCCATCCAAGATCCATATGACGCTGGAGGGCCTCTTGTATAAAAGAGCATCCCTGATTATTTACCGAGCAAATCAGACAGGAAATGTAATCGTCTCGCGGCAGATTATGATACTGGCTTTGGCTTGAGTGCATTGCCACCAAGTTGATATTCATCGCACGGATGTCGTAGTTCTGAATGATGTTGGAATTCGTATAAGTCATGTTGACCCCACGAATTCGGTGCTCCTAGATCCACCCGAGATCTAACTGTTCCTGTAGAGCCGATTGCACCTCAGAACACCCTTGATTATTCTTTGAGCAGATATCACACTAGTGATAGTTTTGAGGTGGTACATGATCGTACTCGCTTTGTCTGTGATGCATCTTGACCGGATTAGCCCTTAATAAGAGTACATCATGAATTTGATAGCTGTTGTTAGACTCTCCTTCTATCAAATTTACTGCAACTTTCTCGTGTTGAGGCAACAGGTTCGTGAGAACATTCAGATTCATATCTTTGAAAGAGAAGACCCTGCTCCTAACAAGCTTTTGTACGTCGGATTTGAAACTGAGACAGTTTTCTATGTTATGCCCTGGTCCTCCTTGATGGTAAGGGCAAGTTTGATCCGCTTTAAACCAAAAGGCAGATTTTCCGGTACTGTAAGAGGAGACCTGGTTTGGACGTGCCCCTTGACAAGTAGAAGTGGAAATAGTTATGTGTACAACATTGGTATAGGACCGAATCCTGGCGGTCGCGTTGTACGGTTGTTGTTGTACTGAGGATGAGCCTACTGAAGAGGCGGTTGTGCCCTTTGCTGATATTGCTGTTGATTTGGTTGGTTTTGCGCAACTTGAGGTTGATACGTTGAAACAGGCGCAAGGTTGATAGTAGGAGTTACAGCTGCTACTGGTTGATACCGTCGCCTTTGCTTTATGGAAGAGATATTGCCAATATCTTGCTATTTTTTGTTAGGGAGAGCACTACCGTATCGTTTTGTACTACTCGACGATCCAGTGTCTTTAACTAAACGTCCTTCTCGGACGGATTCCTCAAGACGAACTCCCATGCCCACCATCTCGGTGAAGTGACTGGGCGCACTGGCGATCATTCTGTCGTAGTAAAATGAGCTCAAGGTTTTCAAGAAGATCTTTGTCATCTCTTTTTCCTCAAGAGGTAGACAAATCTGGGCGGCGATTTCACGCCATCTCTGAGCGTATTCCTTAAAGGTTTCCTTATCCTTCTACGACATGGCTCTGAGTTGATCTCTGTCTGGTGCCATGTCTAGGTTATACTTATTTGTTGAACGAAAGCAGCACCGAGATCTCAGAAAGTAGCGATCTTAGTGCTGTTTAAACCCATGTACCATTTGAGTGTGGCACCGGTTAAACTATCCTGGAAGTAATGGATCCGTAGCTAGTGGTTCTCTGTCTGAGTTGCCATTCTCCGAGCGTACATCACCAAGTGACTTTGAGGGCAAGAGTTACCCTTGTACTTTTCAAATTTGGGAACTTTGAGCTTGAGCGAAACTTTCACATTGGGGACCAAACAAAGGTTTGCGGCGTCCTTTACAAATAGATCCTGACCACGAATGGCTCATAGTTCCTTCTGCATTTCCAGGAATTGTTCCTGGAACTCTTACATTCTGTTATCCATACTTTAGATTCCACCATAAGGTATTTGTGGAATATGTCCTTCCGAGACAGTGTGTACCACGGGCGGTGGTATAGTCATCATGGCTGTGACTCTTGGCGCCTCCCGAAGTTTGTAACCTTCAGAGGTTGTCGTCATGCCCCTGGCATCTTCGCTTTCCCGAAGTTTGTAACCTTCAGGCCCAGCGGTTCCTGTTGCAGTTTCCGGATCTTCAGTGATCAGCAGAATATATCCTTCCGGGATATACTTGAGTGGCATGCCCTAGGGACGATCTTTAGGCATGTTATATCGAGAATCGTACTTTTCCACTATGGGCGTCGATGTGATCTCTGATATCACAGTCTGTTGTTGTTGCATCTGAGCTGCTGCCAGAGCTTGCATGTCACCGTGAAGTTTCCTCAGATCCTCTCTAAGAGTGTCGATTTCTTCTCTCAGCTTTCTATTCTCTTCCTCGAGATTATCCATTTTCTTTTGTCGATTGGCCCGAGTATTGTACGAATGAGACAATTTGACTCTAGAATCGAGACACAAACGTGAGATTTGCAGGGAAAAAGAATGCGTTTATGCGAGAAAGATGAATGATAAGATGAATGATACGCAATGATTATATTAATTATATTTTTTGTTATTCAAAGTAAACTTCAACAATTTGGATTGCAAATATCAAACAGTGGGGAAACCCCGTTTTACTGAATTCAAAGATTGCGAAAATGGAAATACAGTAATTTACATAGTGATGTAAAAGGAAATCTCTAAACTAATGGATCCTGAGTCCTCTCTGAGGAGATCTAGGGTGCTGGTTCTGGTACTTTCCTTTTCTTTGACCGGCGCTCTTGAGCCGTTGTCGGGTTGTCATTCCTTTGCCAAGTGAAAGGAGCGAGCAAGTCCCTTCGGTCTTCTTGATTCTCTACAGCATGTTGCTCTAAAATCTCGATCAGAGCATCTTTATTTTTCAATAGTTGATGTATTTTCTTGCACTCAATATTGAGAATGCGACACTTGTTCCTCCAAGACCGCTTCTCCTGTTGAACTTTGTTGAGAGTAACCTGAAGCTTTTCCATATCAGACATAAAATAAAGGACCGGGTCCCTTAATGGAAGAAATTCTTGATGAGGGTAAGGGATCCTCGGCTTGAGAGCTCTAGTTTGTACCCAGTGGAGATAAGGCTCCACCGAGACACAGTCCGATTTTCCTAGAGACTCTCGTCCTTTCCTATGAACGTGTTTCCAGGCATGCACTATTTTTGTCTTTAGTGCTCTTTCATTTTCTCCTTCCTTGAAGAAAATACCTTCCAGATGAACATTACGCGGGACATGCCTCATCAGGTATCCGAGTTGACGACGAACTAAAATTGGATGATAATTGATTCCTCCCTTAGCTCCTATGAGGGGTACATTAGGGAAATTTCCACAATGGTTAATGATTCTGATCCCGTCATGGATTCGATTATACCAATCGATGTCAGAGTTGGTAAGAGACATGATTCTCTGCGACCAACGTAAAGTACTCTTTTGATCCCAAAATGCGGCAGACTTTGGTAAATGGGAAATGAACCATTTGTATAGTAGGGGTACACAACAGGTGATCATTCCTCCGCTGTATAAATTCCTTAAGTGTATAGAATGATAAGCATCTGCGAGCAAGGTTGATACGGGGTTTCCAATCAGAAAAATATTAATGGCACTAATATCAACAAAGTCATCAATGCTGGGAAACAGAAATAACCCGTAGGAGAGCAAAGCAAAGATGCATTCGAAAGCAGGCACATTCCCTATAATTGCAAAGTACATGGCTTTCTTTATCAAGAACCGGGCTGGCAAACCCTGGATACCACCCTTAATGATTATGTGAGTCCTGACTTCTGACTCGTCTAAACAAATTACCCTTGCAATGGTTTTATCTTTTGGAATTTCTTCCAGTCCAGAAAAGGGAGCTTGATCAGTGATAGGTAAATCAGTAAGGTGAGAGTACTCCTCTAGTGTTTGTGCTAGTTGATAATCCGAGAACATAAAACAGTGATAGACCGGATCGTAAAACTGAATCAGAGTAGATAGTATTCCTTTAATTACATGGACCCTTAACAGAGACAGCAATCCTCCGTACTTAGCTCTGAAAGCATCAGGGTTGGTTATCATCCTCGCCAATCCTCTTAAATCCTCTAGTTTTGGAACCTTGAAGGTGTACTTGTGAGTCTTTCTTCTACCGAAATCCATAACGTAATCTCTCTCTCTGACATTTGCAATCATTGTCTTAGTTTAGTTTGAAAAAATAGAGACTAGAAGAGAAAATTTTTCTTTATTTTAATGTTTTTTAAATGAATGTATGAATACAGCACACAAAAACATAGAAAAAACATGGGGTCAAAGGGTCGGTGTCATGAAGTCAAGGCTCTACCCATCCCCAAAGGTTTATACTGGTGATTTTTGTACCTGTCCTTAAAATCACTGACCTCTCTTGGGATGACGACAGCAAGCGGATCACCAAGCGAGCTGGTTCATCTTAGAGTAATCTCAAATGAGGGTAGTATCGCGTGACAACTATTTTCGATAGCTTCCGCACTACAAAATGGTTTTAGTATACTAAAATCCTCTGCTTCTCAGATAACCCAATGGAACAATCTGCTTTTAACAACCGAAGTCGTATAGGCATTGAATCCGCAAAGGGCATCTCCACTGATTTGATGGTCGACCGAGACCTCTTATCTGGGATTCACTCCCCGTAATATTACTCGTATAATGCCATCCCCTATCTTAGGTGTATACTCAATCTTTCCACATGCGGCATCACACGCATTCCCATTAGCAGAAAAATAAACACGGATATTAATTAGGAAAAGCAGTATATATATTTGTCCTAATATCCTAGACCTCTAGTCCTATGATCCTATACAGATAATGACTCCCCAGCAGAGTCGCCATTTCTGTGGTACTTTGTTTTTTCACCTAAGACTGTAAGAAAGAATGCCTCCCACTGTGGTCGCCATTTTTCTGTGGCGGCCACAGTGAAAATGACTTGTTCAAGGTTTCTACCTAAAGCTGTAAGAAAGAATGACTCCCACTGTGGTCGCCATTTTTCTGTGGCGACCACAGTGAAAATGACTTGTTCAAAGTTTCTACCTAAAACTGTAAGAAAGAATGACTCCCACTGTGGTCGCCATTTTTCTGTGGCGGCCACAGTGAAAATGACTTGTTCAAGGTTTCTACCTAAAATTGTAAGAAAGAATGACTCCCACTGTGGTCGCCATTTTTCTGTAGCGCGGTTTTTGTGGTTTCGAATCACTATTGCTTTGGTACTACATTTCGATTCATTTTTTATCCTGTGAAGCTGATTAAGGAAGGGAAATAGATGTCTCCAATTAACTTGCATACTGAGTTTAAACAAATAACAATTGGTTTACAGATGCTATCAAAAGGGGGGTCTTGTCTTAGGTTATTTTGCTCAAGAATACTGTGTCTGGGCTATTTGCAAGGCTTTTGGTAAGGTGTTAGATCTAATGCTTTTGGTTGACTGACGGAGGTACTGCATTTTGAGTTTTTGATTAGTATGCTCGCTAAGATTTTGCAATCTTATGCCTACGTATTCCCGTTTAACGAAATAGGGAAATAAGGGCGATCGTAGTTCCCTCCCATTCTAATGGAGGAAAAAAAAAGATGTTTTGGTGTCTCGTTCAAAGCTCAAGACATAGGCTAAAAGGAGTATTTGTATCTTGTTCAAAGCCCAAGATATAAAGTTAGCTAAAAGGTTTGACTGAGAGAGAACTTGTCATCTCTAAAGGATAACTCTCGATGTTTGTATGCTTTGATTAAAGCACAAGTTTGATGCTAAAAGGTTGATTGACTCAACCGGGAATTTCTCTATGCATAGCCTAAGAGGAGGCTATTGACCCAACAAGAGGGTGTTTATTGGTTGTCTCGTACGAAGCCCGAGATAGAGGCTAAAAGGGTCGACTCAACAAGAGAGTACTAACAAGTGACTGACTCAACAAGGGAGTGCTTTTATATGTGTCTTGTACGAAGCCCGAGACAGAGGCTAAAAAGATTGGACTCAACAAGAGAGTACTTTTATCTGTTTTATACGAAGCCCAAGACGGAGGCTAAAAAGGTTGGACTCACCAAGAGAGTCTTTTATACTCAACAAGAGAGTGATTTGCTATCTCGTACGAAGCCCGAGATAGAGGCTAAAAGGAAAGTGACTCAACAAGAGAGTCTTGAAAAGGGATGGACTCAACAAGAGAGTCTGAAAAGGTTAAATCCGCTAGGGGAAATCCTTATACAAAGCCCAAGAGGAGGCTGGCTGTGTTGAGGAAGGATCATTATACAAAGCCTAAGAGGAGGCTAACTTACTGCTGAGGATTATATCCATAGGCAGGCCCAAGGGTGGGGAACTCTCATGAGAGAGATCGGGTTTCTGCTGGAGATTTATCCAGAGTGATCGGTATTTTTTCCTATGTTTGAAAGGAACTTAAGAATGTCTTTGAGACTCAAAGGGGTTTTAGACTGTCCAAGTCTACGGGTGTTGAAGAGTTTTATCTTTTGTAGGATGCCCAGAGGAGGACAAGGGCCTTAAGGGATGAGGATCAACCCTGAGGTGGCCATAGGTTTGACACTGGAAAGACTACTCTGGCAAAGGATGACTAAGTTCTGTCTTATACTTTTAAGAGGTTGTTAGGGTCCTTGTATTAAGCCCAAGAGAAGGCATGAGAACTTCTAAGAAGCCGAAGGGTCCTTGTACAACACCCAAGAGGAGGCGGGGATGCTTTTAGGAAGCCTGAGGGTCCCCAAACCAAGAGAAGTTCAAGAAATGCAATTCACAGAGAAGAGATCATTCCAGGAAAGTTCGAGAATTTGGAAGAAACTCAAGAGATGCTATTCACGGAGAATAGATTAACCCTGGGGAGTAGAGTTTCTTTGAAAATTTATAAGGGTGACAGTCTGAGAAAAGGTTCATCGAGAATACTGCCTTTCTCTTTGTTCCATATTATTTAACCCCAAGAGAAGGGAAGACTGTATCTGGAAATCCTATGGGGGATCTAGTTTTGTTTGTATTCGAGAGTGACCAACAGGCTTTACCTAGTTCTAGACGTAATTGCCAGGGAAAACTCTAAATAGCTATACTAGTATTACACAGTTGATATAGGACAAGTATATAAAAGGATGTGAAAGAATACTTACAGTGAAACAGCCCCACAATACAGTTATATACATATGAAAGCGGTAAATGAAAACAGATAAACACTTACCCGTTGTAGAGCTTCCATGATGTTTTGTTAGTTGTTCAAAAAAGAAATTAAAGAAAGTTTTGATAACAACATATATTTGAATTCAAAATCAAAGGAGAAAGTTCTTTGAAAATATTGTTGGGGCTTACAGCTCAAGGAGAGGCCCAAGTTTTAACGATGATTGCACCGTTGTTTTGAAAACTGTATAGAGGGACTTATACAATATGTGAGGCCCAAAAAGTTTTTATTTACAAAGGGGTTGGGTCTTACACTCTATTAGAGGCCCAAAGAGTATTTTAAAGAAAATAAATGGGACTTATAACACGAGGGTAGGCCCAAATGATTTTATTTTAAACTGGCGATCGCGCCGAGATTTTTGCAAGCACCGTGGGTCTTATACAATGACTGAGGCCCAAAATATTTTGGTTTCAAAGAGGGATTGGGTCTTACACTCTATAGGCCCAAAAGTGTTTTTTAAGAAAAGAAATGGTTCTTATAGCTCAAGGAGAGGCCCAAAGAAAGACAGTGATCGCACCGTCGTTTTGGAAATTGAACTGGGGCTTATACAATGACTGGGGCCCAAATTATTTTTGTATAAAGGAGGTTGGGTCTTACACTCTATTAGAGGCCCAAAGTGTTTTTGAAAAGATTTGTGAGGGTGAAAATCAAAGAAACCCTAATTTCATCATTCTTTAAAGTAATTTTCAAAGAAAATTAATTAAAATGATCAAAATACCAAATAAGTTTGAATGAACAACTTGTGATTTTTGGTTAAGGTTTGAAAAATGACGTTTTAATCACAAGATGAATTAAAACTCATTTTGTCTTGATTTTTCAAGGTGGGTATTCATTTTTAAAGGTTTTAAAAACAATAAAAATGAATTTATTTACAAAAATATCAACTATATTAAATATTTATTATAAATCTGATTTTTATGTGGAATAAACTATTTTAACATTTTTGTGATTTTTTGCAAAAAGAACCAATCAAAAATCATTAAAATTGAGAGAGTTATTAATTTTCCAAATCATTTAAAAATAATATGAAAATTAACAAAAAGTGGGAAAAATGACAAAAAGAGGATCTGGGGCGAGGGGGATACGAACCCCATACCTCTT
Source organism: Lathyrus tuberosus (assembly GCA_022829125.1). Taxonomy (NCBI): domain Eukaryota; kingdom Viridiplantae; phylum Streptophyta; class Magnoliopsida; order Fabales; family Fabaceae; genus Lathyrus; species Lathyrus tuberosus. The sequence continues at coordinate 20,423,224 of JALAZF010000034.1, forward strand.
GTGTGCATCGCGCGCCCTCTACCACTAGGGTGGTGATACATTCGTGTATCAAAACCACCCCATGGATATATGAGGGTTGCCTTGTTTTTGGCCTGGCCAAGGCAAGGCAAGGCAAGATTTTGGCCAAAAACGTGAAGCTTGTAACTTTCTCATTTCTCCATGGATTAGGACCAAATTTAGGTTTATCCTGCCTAGAATTTCACAAGGAATCCAATGGTGGTGGTGGTTTTTTCAGATGAGGCTCCTATTGAAAAACCCGATAGTGCTTTTAAAATAGGCCATGATTGGCATTTTCTATGCTACCTCTTGTTACAGGCATAAATTACATGATGAATTGGTTCAAACACAACACATATAACATGTATAAGATGTGCATGATCAGTGGACTTCAAAGCAATGCATATTTCAAAGAGTTCAAGTTGTGATGCTTACCTCTTTATGAGCTTTTTGTGCAATCTGCCAAGTGCTTTGTTCCAGAAACAATTTGATGCTTTGGACACCCTTAAATGATCACTTAGAAGCTTTTAGGATGGTTGGAAACAAATGGAATCCTCAGGAACAAGTTTGAGCTCTTTCTTGCAAAAGGGGCAAAAGTGACCAATATAGCAACTCTCTCAAATGGTGTTCCAGATGTGTGGAACCATTTGGGACAGTTCAAGGATGATATTTGGAGTGTGTTTGAGGTTTTATCTGGTTTTGAAAGTGATTGAATCAAGACATGGCTTGAAAAATGTAAAAAAGTCCAATTTTGAGGTTTTGAGAGGGGACTTTGTGATTTTGGTGTTACAGGTCACTTGTGAGAGTTTGGACAGCTTAGATATGACATATTGGATGTGTTTGGATAATGAGTTGTGATGGAAATGTTGTCTAACACAAAAACTCAGAGTTACCTTGCTAAAGAAGGTATTTTTGCCTAGAGAAAGAGATTTTGAGGAAAGCAAGTGTTGTAGTGCTTTGGTGTACTTAAACTGAGCACAAATGAGCTCTATTTATAGTAGAACAAGTTTGTTTTGCAAGTAATAGCGAATGACAAATGCAGCAGAGGTTTGGCCAATTGTAGCATTTTGGAATCTTAAGTCTCCTCTAGCCATTAACTAGAGGTTAAAGCACAGGCCTTTGATTCCCTAGTTCAGAGATCATCCTTGACTCATTCAGTTGGAAAAGGCTCAGTTCATGCCACCTTGGTGCATCCATTGAATGCTCCAAAACAAAATTGGAGTCTTGTCCCCTTTTTAGGCATTTTTAGGTTTGGCATGCTACTTTTAGTTCCAAAGACTTGGGAGGCTTATGGATCAGTGTTTGTTCCTCCTTGGTCTCCCCCAGAGGTGTTCAGATGGATAAACTTGTTTGTCATTTTCCCAAATTGCTCAAATCGAGCAAAATGCACAAATCTGCCTTGTTATGACAGTTGCAGCAAGGCATATTGCCACTATCATAACTCTTAGCTCAAATGGAATTTGATGGAGTTCTTGGACATTTTGGAAAGCTCTCATATGATACAACATATGTGTGATCATAGTTTGTCTTGACACTTTTTGGATCCAAGTGAAAAATACCCCTACATTTTGAAAAAAATGAAACAGATTCTGACTTAGTGAAAATTTCACTAAGTGTTGGAAAAAATGCCATTTCATGTTTTCAGCCATTTTGATCACTCCCTAACTTAAAATCCATGAGGAATTGGAATGGAGTGTAGTTGTCACTTTTAAAGTATGCCATGAGAGCTACAAATCCATCTTTGGATCAGTCAAAATGGTTGCTTGGATCACAAGTTATGATCCTTGGAAGTTGGTACCCTAGCCACTTTGTTCCATAACTTAGAAAATTTCTAAGTGTTTATGGTTACCCCTTTTACATGTTATCCCACTTTCTTTGGTTTTTCTTGATGAATGATGATTCCAATCACACATTGATATCATTTTAGGGTTAGGGAACCATAATTGATCAAAAAATAAAAAAGTCAAACTTTGACTTTTGGGCACAGTTGACTTTTTATCAGATGAATTCCAAACTGTGCGATCCTCTATGAAATCAAGTCCTTGATCTAAATCAAACTTGATGGATTGATTTCATAGGTGTTATAGGGTGTATTGAATCATGTCCCAAGGTTTGGGAGCATGTCCGGGTCAAAAGTCAGAGGCATAATTGACTTTTTCTTCAAAAACCCTAACTGTGATTCAAATGAAATTGAAACTTGTGGGTTAAGCTTCTTGGATCAATCCATTGTTGCAAATGGATTAATGTAGTGTATTAGAGACCCTCAAACCATGTCTTCAGGTCTTGGCTCATGTTTTGTCCCAAAAGTCAACTTAGGGGTGAATTAGGTCAAGAAACCCTAATTCCTGATTTTTGATTAATGCATCCCCTGAGGCTAAATTGACTCGATGATTGGGCCCATGAGGTCCCTTGGAGTATCTAGGGTTATGCTTTGAAGCATTGGCTCATACCCAAAGAAAAATTTTCATCTGGAGGCCCTGGTCAACCAAAACCCTAATTTGGTGACACTGGCGATCTTGAGGCTTAATCCACTTGGAAGGTTGCAGCTTTGTGCCTGATTCCTAATGTGGGAGTCCTCTTGATTCATTGTGGATGTTTGAAAGGTTAGACAAGTTAAAGATCATGTCATTTCTTGATTGATCCTTTGTCTAAGAGCTCTGAGAGGGCATGAAACCCTAATTCTTAGTTGTAGGGAATGCTCAACAATTCTTGAGGAGATTGATGAGGCATAAAGGTTCATCCATATTATGGTAATGATTTACACAATGATGGGAAATATTAGTGGTCAAAATTTAGGGTATGACACCTTTCCCGAAGTTTGTAACCTTCAGGAGTTACTGTCATGCCTCTTGCATCTTCGCTTTCCCAAAGTTTGTAACCTTTAGGCCCAGCGGTTCCTGCTGCAGTTTCTGGATCTTCCGTGATAGGTGGAATATGTCCTTCTGGGATATAGTTGAGTGGAATTCCCCAGGGATGATCTTTAGGCATGTTATACCGAGGATCATACTTTTCCACTATGGGTGTCGATGTGATCTCTGAGATCACGGTCCTTTGTTGTTGCATCTGGGTTGCTGCCAGAGATTGCATGTCATTGTGAAGTTTTCTCAGATCTTTTTTCAAAGCGTCGAGTTCTTCTCTCAACTCTCAACTCTCTTCCTCGAGATTATCCATTTTTTTTTGTCAATTGGCCCGAGTATTGTACGAATGGGACAGTTTGACTCTAGAATCGAGACACAAACGTGAGATTCGTAGGTAAGAAGAATGTGTTATGTGAGAATGAATGATATGCCATGATTATATTAATTTTTTGTTAAATAGAAAGAAACTTCGACAATTGGATTGCAAATATCATACAATGGGGAAACCCCGTTTTATTGAATTCAAAGATTACGGAAATGGATATACAGTAATTTACAAAGTGCTGTAAAAGGAAATGTCTAAACTTATGAATCCTGAGTCCTTTCTGAAGAGGGCTTAGGTGCTGGTTCTGGTATTTTCCTTTTCTTTGACCGAGGCTCTTGAGCCGTTGTCGGGTTGTCATTCCTTTGCCCAGTGAATGGAGCAAGCAAATTCCTTTGGTCTTCTTGATTCTCTACAGCATGTTGCTCTAAAATCTCGATCAGAGCATATTTATCTTTCAACAGTTGATGTATTTTCTTACACTCCACATTGAGAATGCGGTACTTGTTCCTCCAAGACCTCTTCTCATGTTGAACTTTGTTGAGAGTAACCTGAAGCTTTTCCGTATCAGACATAAAATAAAGGACAGATTCCTTTAACGGAAGAACTTCTTGACAAGGGTATGGCATCATCAGCTTGAGAGCTCTAGTTTGTACCCAGTAGAGATAAGGTTCCGCAGTGACACAATCCAGTTTTCCTAGAGACTCTCTTCCTTTCCTATGAACATGTTTCCAGGCATGCACTATTTCTGTCTTTAGTGCCCTGTCATTTTCCCTTTCCTTGAAGAAAAGACCTTCCAGATGGACATTACGCGGGACATGTCTCATCGGGTATCCAAATTGACGACGAACTAAAACTAGATGACACTTGATTCCTCCTTTAGTTCCTATGAGGGGTACATTAGGGAAGTTTCCACAAAAAGGTCAATGATTCTGATCCCATCATAGATTCGATTGTACCAATCTATGTCAGATTAGTAAGAGCCATGATTCTCTATGACCAACGTAAAGTACTCTTATGATCCCAAAAAACAGCAGACTTGGGTAAATGGTAAGTGAACCATTTGTATAGCAAGGGTACACAACATGTGATTATTCCTCCGCTGTACAAATTCCTTAAGTGTATAGAATGATAAGCATCTGCGAGCAGGGTCGGCACAGGGTTTCCAATTAGAAAAATCTTAATGGCATTGATATAAACGAAGTCATCAATGTTAGAAAACAGATATAACCCGTAGGTGAGCAGAACAAAGACGCTCTTGAAAGCAGTCACGTTCCCTATACTAGCAAAGTACAGAGCCTTCTTTACCAAAAACTTGGCTGGTAAACCTTGGATTCCACCCTTAATGGTCATGTGACTCCTGACTTTTGACTCGTCCAAATAGATAACTCTTGTAATGGTTTGATCCTTTGGAATTTCTTCCAATCCAGAAAAGGGAGCTTGGTCAGTGATGGGTAAATCAGTTAGGTGAGAGTACTCCTCTAGTGTTGGTGCTAGTTGATAATTCGGGAATGTGAAACAGTGATAAACTGAATCATAGAACTGAATCAGCGTAGCCATGATTCCTTCAATTACATGGACCCTTAACAAAGACAGCCGTCCTCCGTACTTAGCTGTGAAAGCATCAGGGTTGGTGATCATCCTTGCCAACCCTCTTAAATCCTCTAGTTTTGGAACCTTGAAGGTGTGCTTGTGAGTCTTCCTTCTACCGAAATCCATAACGCAATCTTTCTCTATGACATTTGCAATCATTGTCTTAGTTTAATTTGAAAAAGAGAGACTAGAAGAGAAAAGTTTTCTTTGTTTAAAGTTTTTTAATGAAATGAATGCATGAATGCAGCACACAAAAACATAGAAAAAACATTGGGTCAAAGGTTCGGTGTCATGAAGTCATGGCTCTACCCATCCCTAAAGGTTGTACTGGTGATTTTTTGTAACTGTCTCAAAATCATTGACCCCACTTGGGATAACAACAGCAGGTTGGTTCACCCGAGCGAGCTACAGTATCTTAGAGTAATCTCAAATGGGGTAGTATCGCGTGACAACTATTTCCGATAGCTTCCGCACTACAAACTAGTAACAAGGTCTCAGCCTACAAAATCCTCAGTTTCACAGACACTACAATTGAAGAATTTACTTTCAACAACCGAAGTCGTATAGGCATTGAATCCGCAAAGGGTATCTCCACTGGTTCGATGGTCTACCGGGGTCTCTTATTTGGGAGTCACTCCCTGTAAGATTACCCGTCCAATGCCATCACTTATCTTAGGTGTCACTCGAACTTTCCAGATGCGGCATCACCCGCAGTCCCATTAGCAGAAAAATAAACACGGATATCAATTAGGAAAAGCGATATATATTTATTTCTAAACTAACGTCCTAGACCTCTTAAGAGCTATAATCCTAGTCCTATATAGAAAATGACTCCCCAGCAAAGTCTCCATTTTTCTGTAGCGAGCGATTTTTGTCGGTGACGCGAACACCTTATCACTGGGCTTTCCTCACCACAATGGTAGTAGGAGGTGCTACTTTCTGATTTCTTATTTATCCCATGAAGCTGGAAGGGAAAGGGAAGCTATCTAAAACTAACCTTGCAAGCGAATGTTTAACTGAACAAACACTTAAAAGAGATTGGGGGTCCGGGGTCAGGTTATACAATGGGGAGTTGTCAATTACCCATCCTATATGTGGTTATCCACAGGATATTAGCTTTAGGTTTCGCTTTGTACTTGATGGTGTTTATCCGTTAATGGGTTGGGAAAGTTTTTTTGGGAAATATGAGTGAGTGAGTGAGTTTTTGCTTTCTGTGAAAAATGGGGACGAATGATGACTAAGGTATGAAACCTAAAGTCTTTGGATGAAGGTACTGGACCTAGGGTTTTTTATTAGTATGCTCGCTAAGATTTCGCAACCTTATGCCTACGTATTCCCGTTTAAACGAAACAGGGAAATCAGAGCAATCGTAGTTCCTCCTATTCTAAGGGAGGAAAAAATATATTTGGTGTCTTGTTCAAAGCCCAAGATTGAAGCTAAAAGGTTTATTTGTGTCTTGTTCAAAGCCCAAGATTGAAGCTAAAAGGTTTAACTGAGAGAGAACTTGTCATCTCTAAAGAGGTATTGTTGATTTTTGTGTGCCTTGATCAAAACCCAAGGTTAAAGCTAAGAGGTTGGTGGACTCCACTAGGGAAATCCTTACCCAAAGCCTGAGAGGAGGCTGGGTAAGACCAACTCAACAAGAGAGTGTGTATATTGGTGTCTTGTACAAGGCCCAAGATTGAGGCAAAAAAGAGACTGACTATTTTGGGGATATCATTATACAAAGCCTAAGAGGAGGCTGAAAGTTTGACTTTTACGGGGTGGTTTGTATGTGTCTCGTACAAAGCCCAAGATTGAGGCTGAAATGGGAAATTTAACTGACTCGGGTGAGGATATTTTTTATGTGTCTTGTACAAAGCCCAAGATTGAGCCTGAAATGAGTTTGACTCTGCTTGGGAAATCATTTCTCAAAGCCTAAAAGAAGGCTGGGAGGAAGTGACCTCGCTTGGAAAGATATATGTCCCAAGCTTAAGAGATGAAGATTTAGGTCTTGTACAAAGCCCAAGATTGAGGCTAAAAGGGTTTGACTCAACAAGAGAGTGCTTTTATCTGTCCTGTACAAAGCCCAGAATTGTGGCTGAACAAGCTCGGGAAATTATTCTATACAACTTGAGAGGAGGCTAGCTCTAGCTAAGGGAAATCTTTACATCAAACCTACGAGGAGGCTGAAAAAAGATTGACTCAACAAGAGAGTATTTTTGTCTGTCTCGTACAAAGCCCGAGATTGAGGCTAAAAAGGTTGACTCAACAAGAGAGTGCTGAAAGGTGATTGACTCAACAAGAGAGTCTGAAAAGGTGATTGACTCAACAAGAGAGTCTAAAAAGGTGATTGACTCAACAAGAGAGTCTAAAAAGGTGATTGACTCAATAAGAGAGTCTGAAAAGGGTTAGCTCCATTGGGGAGAATCATTGTACAAAGCCCAAGAGGAGGCTGACTTTGCCGAGGGAAGGTCATTATACAAAGCCTAAGAGGAGGCTATCTTCTGCTGAGGATTATTGAGATCCCTAGGCAGGTCCAAGTGGGGAATTAACTCTTGCTGAGGGTTCTAGAAGAGTAGAGATATCAAATGCCTTGAGGTCCTAATACTGGGGATATATTGTCCCTGGTTTGGGTATTTTTAGGAGAGAGGCCGGGTATTAGACTTTTCTGGAGATTGATCCAGAGTGACTGGGGTTTCTCCTATATTTATAGGGAACTTGAGAATGTCTTTGAGACTCAAGGGGATTAGACTGTCCAAGTCTACTAGTGTGGAAGAGTTTTATCTTTTGTATGATGCCCAAGAGGAGGCGGGTGTATTAAGGGATGAGAATCAACCCTAAATTGGTCAGAGGTTTGACACTGGAAAAACCGCTCTAGCAAAGGATGAATAAGTTATGTCTTATACCTTTAAGAGGTCTTCAGGGTCCTTGTATTAAGCCCAAGAGAAGGCATGAGAACTTCTAAGAAGTCGGAGGGTCCTTGTACAAAGCCCAAGAGGAGGCGGAGATGCTTTTAGGAAGCCTGTGGGTCCTAAACCAAGAAAAGTTCCATAAATGCTATTCACCGAGAATAGATCATTTAGTGAAAATTCTGAGGTTTGAAGAAACTCAAGAGATGCTATTCACCGAGAATAGATCAACTCTGGGGAGTAGAGTTTCTTTGACAATTTCTAGGGGTGACAGCCTGAGAAAAGGTTCACGAAGAATACTGCCTTTCTCTTTGTTCCATATTATTTAAGCCCAAGAGAAAGCAAGACTGTATCTGGAAATCCTATGGGGATCTAGTTTTGACTGTATTTAAGAGTGGCCAACATGGCTTTACCTAGTTCTAGACCTAGTTGTCGGGGAAAACTCTAAATAACTATACTAGTATATATACAGTTAATATATGACAAGTATTTAAAAGGATATGAAAGAAGACTTACAGAGCGCAGCTTCCCACAATACAGTTATATATATATATATATATTTATATATATATATATGAAAGCGAGTAAATGAAAGCTGATAAAACTTACAGGTGAGCAAGCTTCCATGCTGTATTGTTAGTTGTTCAAAGAAATTAAAGAAAGTTTTGATAACAACATATATATATTTGAACCTAAATCAAAAGGGAAGTTGTTTTGAAAAGGTTGTTGGGGCTTATACTCAAGGAGAGGCCCAAGGTTTAACAGTGATCGCACCGTTGTTTTGAAAATCGCAGAGGGACTTATACAATGACTGAGGCCCACAGGGGTTTATTTACAAAATGGTTGGATCTTACAACTCAAGGAGAGGCCCAAGTATGTTTTGAAAAATAAAGATGGGACTTACAACACGAGGGGAGGTCTACAGATTTCTGTTTTAAAAAAATGGCGATCGTGCCGAGATTTTTTTATCGTGTCGGGACTTATACAATATCTTAGGCCCAAAATTGTTTATGTACAAAAAGGGTTAGGTCTTACACTCTATTAGAGGCCCATGAGTGTTTGAAAAAGATTTGTTAGAGTGAAAATCAAGAAACCCTAATTTCATTTTCTTTTAAAAGTAATCCTTTTAATAAATGAATAAAAATGACAAAAATACCAAATAAGTCTAAATAAACTACTTGTGATTTTTTATTAAGGTTTGAAAAATGAGGTTTTAATCACAAGATGATTTAGGACTCATTTGATTTTGATTTTCAAGATGAATATTCATTTTTGAAAGGGTTAAAAACAATAAAAATGAATTTATTTACAAAAATATCAACTATATTAAATAACTAATATAAATTTTATTTTTTTGTGGAATACAATATTTTAACATTTTTGTGATTTTTTGCAAAAAGAACCAATAAAAAATGATTAAAATTGAATGAGAAATTAATTTTCCAAGTTATTAACAAAAATAATATGAAAAAATATTAAAATAGGACAAGTGATAGAAAAAAAGAGGTATGGGGCGAGGGGGATTCGAACCCCAGACCTCTCGCTCGCTCAATACACACAAACCAGTTGATCAACCACTGGGGCGCAACGACAATTCATTTAATATTTGGAAAGCAATAAATATATAGTAAAACAAGTTGGATTTCTGAAGCATGGCACCATGGCCATCTTCATCCTCAAGCTCAGATGCGTGAAGCCCCCTATCTCACCCGTTTCTCAACCATTCCTCATGATCCAAATATGAAAATCGTGCGTTTTCAGATGAGGAACACAATGGCAATACTCAATTTTATTGAAATCAAGTGAATCAAAACATAATCTGATAAAACCTGAAGAACCCTAAAATTGGCATGAACTCAATGAAATCCTATACACGAACTGTAAACAATAATTGATTGAGGGGAAATGATCTACATACATCCAGAAACACAATGGTAACAAGAAAACATGTTTATGATGCATGATTCATTGAGTTTGAGAGTTCAAGCTTTACCTCTGCAAGTGAGAATCGAATTCTGGTTTGGAGGTGTTACATATGAGTTCCAATGATTTGGACAATTCCTTGTACCTCAATGGATGTGTTTAAGTGCTTAGGTTGATTGGAAAACCTCTGGATTAATTAACCTGATTCCTTCTGCAGCAAGTCATGAGTTTTATGCAATTGAGTGGCCATTTGGTGATTCTGATGTTACAAATAGGATGTAATGGTTTAGATCACTCCTATATGTTGTGTGTGAGGTGTGTAAATCATTGGTTTGAGTTGCATTGGCCTCCAACTCAAAACCCGATAGTGCTTGCTCAAAAACAAAGAAATTTGGAGTATAAGAAGGAAATGAGAGAAAGCAATGTTGTAAGCTACTTTGGTGTAGTTTGAATGATCAGTTAGGACCTCTATTTATAGTGGATCAACTCTTGTCTTGGAGGAATAGTGAATGACTGCTAGATCAGATCACATTCAATGGCTTTGGCTTGGTGGCATTTCTTCTCATGCAAGGCAAACTAGCCTCTCCCAAGAGCAGGGCTATGTCTCGACTAAATCCAAATTCTTCAGATGTTTTAATTGTTTTTTAAGTGAGCATCTTGACTGAGTAGAGTGGCTTTGTTGAAAGTGCACTATTTCACATAAATGCCTTTTAATTCAAGGCATATATGCCAAAAACTCATCAATTCTCAAGGATAAGCTCTTGGCATTTTAGTCCAAGTTTGTTGGTTGGATCAGATGCATTGTGATCAGATTGAATGCATGTGACATAGTGATCATTGGTTTTTGGCTCAAAATCGTGTATGGCAAGAATTCTCACAAACTGATTTTTCATGACAGCCTTGCCATGGTGTCTTGCAGCAGCCATAACTCTTGGCTCAAGCTGAGTTGTTTCATGCCAATAAGTTCCTTGGATTGAGGGAAATATGGACAACAAATTTAATGTTTACATCTTGAATTGATTCAGCCTAAAACTATGTGAAACAACCCTCCAAGTTTTGGTGTTTCACTTGAAATCTGCCTTGGGCCGAATTTCTTCTAAGTGTTGGAAAAATGCACTTTCATGTTTTTTAGTGATTTTGATCCAATCATAATTTGAAATCCATGTGGAAAATGAAGGAGATGTAGTTGACACTTTTGTAGAGTGTAATGAGGGCTTCCCTCTGAGCTTTGAATGGGAGAGAAAGGCCTTAGGGTTTGAGAGATATGGCCTTGCAAAGTTGGTACCTTAGCCACTTTGTTCCATAACTTAGAAAAATTCTTAGTTTTTTATGGTTACCCCTTTAACAAGTTAACTCACTTTCTTTGATTTTTCTTAATGAATGATGATTAAAATCACATATTAACATTTTTTTAGGGTCAAAGAACCATAATTGTGAAAAATTCCAAAAAGTCAAACTTGATTTTGTGCACAGTTGACTTTTTATCGGATGAAATCCAAATTGTGCGATCCTTTGTGAAATCAAGTCCTTGACCTAAATCAAACCTAGTGGATATGTTCCATAGGTGTTATAGGGTGTATTGAATCATGTCCCAAGGTTTGGGAGCATGTCCTGGTCAAAAGTCAAAGATACAGTTGACTTTTTTCTTCAAAACCCTAATTGTGGTTCAGATGAAATTGAAACTTGTGAATCAAGCTTCTTAGATCAATCCATTGTTGAATATGGATCCATGTAGTGTATTGGAGCCCCTAAAATCATGTCTTGAGGTCTTGGCTCATGTTTTGTCCCAAAAGTCAACTTAGGGGTGAATTAGGTCAAGAAACCCTAATTCTTGATTTTTGGGTAAATGCATCCCCTGAGGCTAAATTGACTTGATGATTGGTTCCATGAGGTCCCTTGGAGTATCTTGGGTTGTGCTTTGAAGCATTGGCCCATGCCTAGAGGAAAATTTCCATCTGGAGGCCTCAGTCAACCAAAACCCTAACTTGGTAACACTTGCGATCTTGAGGCCTGATCCACTTGGAATGTAACACCCTTGTGCTTAATTCTTGATGTGGGAGTCCTCTTGATCCTTTATGGATGTTTTGAGAGGTTAGAAAAGTTGAAAATCATGTCATTCCTTGATTGATCCTCTGTATAAGTGCCCTGAGAGGGCTCAAACCCCTGATTCTTGTTTGTGGTGGATGCTCAAACATCTCTGAGGATATTGATGAGGCATGATGTTTCATCCATATTGTGGTAATGATTTGCACAATGATGGAAAATCTTGGTGGTCAAAATTTGGGGTATGACATATATATATATATAAAAGATTACACAAAGGACAATGGGTGCCCGAAATACCCAAACCTAACAAAACAATACAAAGAGAAGTTAAAGCTACAAAAGCCGACCAACAAAACCCATAACCCAACTAAAGAAAAAACCAATTCAAAAGAGAAAGAATAATGCAAAGAACCCCATCAAAAGCATGTTGAGGGAAGATAAAGAGAGTACAAACAAAATACAGAGAGGCAGTTGGTCAGACAACACACCCTATAAGCTTAAGCACAAGACCAATTCTTGCTCCTATTTTATAATAGAGAGGTCAAAACTAGGCGATTGCATTTTAATCCACCTATGAGAAAGACAAATAATCTTAGTTACTTAGTTATTAACAAACAAGCTCTCCCGTTAAATAAATAATTTTATTACATATATTCCAAATAGCTCAGGCCATAACATGCCAAATCGTAACTAAACCTAAGGCCAATCTTTTACCTCTGCATAGCCCCTGAAACTCCTCGAACACCATAACACCGATTGTTATATAGGCATTGACCTACCCACCCACTTAAAAACCATATGCCAAATAGAGGGTACAATATCACAGAAAACAACTAAATGGTCAACCAAGTTTATCTGACCAAGAATCACATCATTCCACACACCACAGTTCACCTCAAAGATATCACGCCTGCTGAGATTAAGCCTAGTAGCTACTGTTAAGAATGTTTCAAGTGTGAGTAGAGTAGTGTGGGTAATAGTCCCACATTGGTTAGAATTGTAGAGATTTGAGCATTTATAAGTGAGAGAACCCACCCACCTATTACCTTAGGGTTTTGGGTGGATATGTGGTGTGTCTCTCACAAAGGTGTTGCTCCAAATCAAATGAGGTTCCACAATGATCAATGCTCCCTAGTGAAAAAATCTCCCCTAACATATGGTATCATGAGCCTTTGGTTCGAGAAAGGGACCGACTTACTTGTATCGAAAGTATCCCACATGGGTAGGTGTCCCGGGTATGGTTGAGTGTCCCGTTGAAGAGTGTCAACGGCGGTACAAGTGTGTATGTGGAAGAAAGAGCTTCCACTTGAGGGGGAGCATTTTGAACTCACACTTGAGGGGGAGTGTTAAGAATGTTGCAAGTGTGAGTAGAGTAGTGTGGGTAATAGTCCCACATTGATTAGAATTGTAGAGATTTGAGCATTTATAAGTGAGAGAACCCACCCACCTATTACCTTAGGGTTTTGGGTGGATATGTGGTGTGTCTCTCACAAAGGTGTTGCTCCAAATCAAATGAGGTTCCACAATGATCAATGCTCCCTAGTGAAAAAATCTCCCCTAACAGCTACCCTATCTTACAGCAAAAAAACTTCTTTAGAAGGCATCCTAATATTCCAATTCCTAATTAACTCATGGATAACTTTATGCGTTAAAATCTCCCCCCCCCCCCCACGACAGATGAAGAGAGACAATCATAGGCCGACTTCACATAGAATCCACCAAAATGATATGGTGTCCAAACCCAGGCATCATCCTTATCTAATTTAACCACCTCTTCATAAAATCAATCAAGCCTCTTAGAAGCTCTTCCTCCAAAATAAGTAGTTTATGTCTCCACCTAATCTCCTAAACCTAAACTCCTCCCTCCTAAGCCTTCATTCTTCCCACCTCCAGGGACTTCTATTTATAGATAAGGAGAAAACCCTCAAAAGAAACACACAGGAGATCCAACCCAACCTAGACATCATGCAAAAATGAGTGTGTGTGACCCTATTCCTAACCAGCTTACAAATAGAATAGGCGAACTAGTTAGATGAATCCCTTACCTTGGAGCAAAGAAGAGTGACATCTCTCCACGAATGAGAAACCATATTTAGTCCCATTTCCACCCTTTTATAAGTGACTTAACCAATAAGGAACCATACCTCTCAGAAATTATAACCCTCCATAACGAAGTTTGATCCACAAAAATCCTCCAGCTCGACATACTAAGAAGAACCAAGTTAACTTGCATCAGATTCTTAACACCTAAGCCTCCCAAATTTTTCGCTATACAAACATACACTTACTTGACCCACACAACCTTGAACCCAAATTTAGAACGCCCAAATAAATCACTATTGCAACCCAACAAGCTTCTTCCAAACCGAAACATGTATCATCATAAAAGAGAGGAAGAAATTTGAAATATAGTCTAGAACCGAGTTCAAAAGAACCACTATACCTCAAGACTCAAAAACCTATTTTTAAAAGAATATAATCTCTTAGTGACCAACTTGATCAGGTGTTCTCAAGCACATTCCCACCTTAAACTTTACTTTACTTACTGTAACACTACTAACCTGTCCAACCCTACCCTGAACCCAAAAGAATCCCCCAAAACATATATATACTAGAATATCACAAAAATTATACATATTTTTAAACCATTATTAATATTTATATACTTCTATAATATATATGCTCAACAATATTCTCACATCTGCGATAAAGTCCACAATGAACATTGTCCATATATCTTTTACTTCATCTAACTTTTCTTTTGAATAAATTAAGCATTTATATATAGTTAAATACTAAAAATATTAAAATAAGACATAATTAAAATTGAATAAGAGTTCTATAATTATTGTTCCTTGCTAGCCAAAGGCCCGATAACACGAGACCCAATTATCTAACTCGCTCCATTGAGCGAAAGGTATAAATACCTTCATAAAGGGTTTAACAAGTACACAATCTTTAATATTCACTTTCACTGTGATTATTTTGAACCCTAAATTGACTTGGACGTTGGAGTGCTTACGATGTAGGTACCCCCTTGTGATCCTTCGTATCAGAGATTAACAACACCAATTAAAGATCGACAACGATTGGTAACGACAGTTCAAGATTAACGTCTCCAATTCAAGAAGCACCATGATCGTGACCTTCGATCCATGGTGTTGAGCCACTGAACCGCTTAGGAAGCTTCGCTTAGGAATCTTCGCTTTGTCGTAGTTTCTGAATCCTCTCCATGTTATGGTTCCACAACATAATAGTGGTGCCGTCTATGGGAATCGACTTCAGATTACTAAGTTTTGCATGAAAGTCATGATTACTTTGAAAGCATCATCAAATGAAAGAGGGAGTCCAAATGCAGGTTCTAACGGAAAATCACCTAGGACTAGGGATACCCTGTGGAAACTAGATTTTTCTTGATACATAAATGTTTAAATTCATCTATAATTCACTAAGGACATACTAGTTAACTTGGATGTTTAAAGGTTTACTCACTAAGGATTTAGGAGTAAACACCCTTAAGAACCAGTAATCAATATTTTAAAATAAGTTGTTGCAAGGCCAGGTTCGAATTGTTAATGGATCCAATCATACACATTCTCTAGCATGTTCACTCATATTACTTTAATTTGTTCAACTGCCCCATTTACTTTTACTTGTTAATTTATTTTCTTTATCAAAAACACAAATTCAAAACCCCAAAATCTTTTGTTTAACTAAATTAAAACACGAACTCTGTATCGTCACGCAGTCCTTGAGATTGATACTTTGGGGATTTCTCATTATTACTATATTGGCATGTTAGTACACTTGCTAATTTACCGGTCAAGTATTTGGCGCTGTTGTCGGGGAATGCCAAAGATTATAGAGTTTAAGATTTATTTTAGTTAAAATTTTGTAACACCCCAACTAAAATTTTATTTTAGTTTTTTTTCTTATTACTCTAATTATGTTACTGCTAATATTTGTCTTATATTTGTATGTGAGGAGAACCCTCAGTTGATTTTCCTTTTGAAGCAAAACCAGAAAGAACTTTACACACTCGACTCAGACAAGCTAGGCTGGAAGTTCAAGAGGAAGTCAACTCTGACCATTCAAATACAAAATCAGATAGAGAATTAGAACCACCGGTTATGGATCAAAATCAAGAAGAAATACTTCTTAGAGATCATGGAAGAGTAAACACCCCAGGAGGCAGTTTAACCATAATTAACCAACCAGTGAATGTGTTGAACTTTCAGTTGCACCCAACTACTATCCGTCAAGTTGAGAAGAGACCTTTCATAGGAAAAATTGATGAAGATGAAAATAAACATCTGCAAAGGTTTCTGACACTGAAGAAAGTCAAAAGTTAAGAATGTTTCTATTTACTTTAGCTGAAGACACCAAAGAATGGTTTTACTCACTTCCTACAGGAAGTATCACTACTTGGGAAGAGATGGAATTTTTTTTCCTAAATGAGTATTTTCCTGCTTCAGTCTTTCTCACAAAAAGATATGACATCCTTATAATTTTAAACAAAAAGAGGAGAATCATTGGGTGATTCATATAAAAGATTCAAGAGGTTACTTTTGGCTTGTCCTATTCACAATCTTGATCAAACTTAATAGATGCAAATGTTTGTCAATGTGCTCAGGTTGAAGACTAAACAAATGATTAATACAGCTGCTGATGGCTCATCCAACTTTACAACATCCACTGGTATCAAGAAGATAATAGAATTTATTGCTGCTACTGAACACTTAAAGTTGTATGATAGGTGTAGAAGCAATCCAAAAGGAGTGATTGATTTGAAACTAGATACTTAGAGTATAAAGATTGGAGTTCAAGTTGCTGCTAAAAGTGAATGAAGACATAAGGCAATGAATATAAGTACTCAATAGGTGGCTAAGGTTCAACCAGTCCAAGCAGTTAGTTGTGAAATTTGAGATAGTCTTTCCTTTGCTATGTATTGTGGGGCACATGGGAAACAGACTGAAGAAGTGAACTATCTGAAATAGAACAACCCTATTCTAATACTTACAATCCATGTTAGAAGAATCATCCAAATTTCTCTTGGAAAGATCAACAACGGAATGTTCAAAAGCAGGGTTCCGTGCACTATTAAAATCAACAACAGTACCAACCTCAACAAAACTACCAGAATCAATTTCCACTACAATATCAACAACAAGCTCTAAAGAAGGTGGATTGGGAAATAACTATTATAAATATGGCTACTCAAAATTACCCATTCTAAGAAGAAACAAGAAATAACCAAAGGAACACTACATCTTCTATTAAGAACCTCAGAGTTCAAATGGATGAAATGGCACAACAGATAGGTGGTTCTCAAGCACAAGGTACCCTTCTTAGTGCAACGATGAAAAATCCAAGAGAACGTAATAATGTGCATGTTGTGAAGATACGAAGTGGGAAGACAACTGAGAGTCCCGAAGACAAATCAGTTGAAGTAGACCATCTCTTAGAGGTAGATCTGGAAATAAAAGACCATCAGAAAAGCCCTAAAGAAGTTGCTACACCAAAAGTGGTTGAGAAGGGAAAAAGAGCCAAGACCTTGTTAGAACAAGATTTGTTCTTGATATTTTCTCTTTAGTTTTGATGATAACAAAAGTATTAAAAAAATAATGGTTTATTTAATGTGTGTTTTATTTATGCAGGTTATAATCAGAATTTGTTTAATTAAGATACACTTAGAGTTGCTTCATTGCTAGCTTCTGGTGGCAGAGTCTGAAGGACAATTTCTAGTGTGGTTTGACAAAGAATCTGAACTGAAGGCCTCAGCATTCAGAAGAGATTCTACACTTAGTAATTATATATTAGTATCTGGTGTCATTCATAGTTGGTGATAAAGCTGTGGACAATTAGTACTACTAAAAGCATATTGTATTGTCTTATCAGCCTATCAGATTGAGTCTACATGATTGCAAGGCTCAAGAAAAACCGGTACGTTCTATGGATGTCTACTCCCAACAGATCTATTAGTACAGAACTTCTTGAAGACTCAAAGGTTAAACGTGTTACATAATGGATTCAGAAATCTGATGTGCATCTATCTTCAACGTCTCTTGTACTTTGGAGCAGAAGCAAAGACATTTGATCAAGTAACCTTCTCAACGGCTAGTTTCTGGAAAGCCTATATATATGGCTGAAGATTCAAACCTAAATTTTCAACAAAGATTATTCTATTGAAGGAGTAACAAGATCAAGCAATATAAACTATGTAATAGGAAGATTTTATGTTTTAGGTTGTAATTGTAAAAGCCTTCAGATTTCTTAACCCTGTAAATATTCAAGAAATATTAAGTGCTTTAGGTCTTTGTTATGGTGATTTCCCGTACCTCTGATGCGTGCATCATGTACACCTTGTTCTCTATTCTGTTGAGCCTTTAGTAGTTTAGATTAAGTCTCCTGTTATGTGCTCGAGCAAACAAAAGTCTTATTCAGCTAGTCTGATTAAGCAAAAATAAAGTCTTAGACATGTGCTCTAAGCAAAGGTAAGTCTCAACCTGAAGACAGATTAGCATACGGCTCAGTTAGATGGTGTGAGCAAAGGAAAGTCTTAGACATATACTCTTAGTGAAGGAAAGTCTCAACCAGTAGACAGATGAGCAAGTGGCTCAGTCAGATGGTGTGAGCAAAGGAAGTCTTAGACATGTGCACTAAGCAAGGGGAAGTCTCAACCAGAGGACAAATAAGCAGGTTGCTCAGTCAAATGGTGTGAGCAAAGGATAAGTCTTAGACCTGAGCTCTAAGCAAGGAAAGTCTCAGACAGTTGGTCTGAGCAGGTGTAAAAGTCTTATGCAGAAGTATAAGCGATTGTAATCATGAAGTGGTTATAATGAAAAGCTCTTGTGAGGCAATGGAACTGGACTACTCTCAGTTAAGGGAGGAACCAGTATAAAACTTTTGTGTCTTCTTCTATTATTTTATTTACTTCTGTTGAATCTGCTGCCAAATGAATTAACTCAGAATCTGAACATCGATTCTGATTTTGAGGCTCTGATCAGAAGCTAAATAATAAGAAATGTGAAACACAATTCAACCCCCCTTCTTGTGTACTTTTCACACCTTCAATTGGTACCGGAGCATGGTCTGTACTTAACACTTAACAGTGGTGCAGATGTTGATCCAATAAGAAAAGTATATTTCTTCTTCAAGAAGGAATCAAATGCCACGTGAAAAATATCATATGGCTTTTCCTACCATATTCAAATGGGTGATTCCATTGAATTTAAATGATGGAAAAGCTAAACATGTTTTTAACTTATTGGACTTGATAAAGGGTTACTGAAGGTCTATAGAATATTATTAGAAAAGGTATTACTATAGAAGTTGATGGTGGTAGATGATCTTTTTTGAAAATCTTTCTCACCAACTCAGAAGATGCATATTGAATATCTTCAGAGGTAGTTGCATTCTGGTAGATGAACTATCTCACTTTTGAGTATATCAACATCATTGATATATCTGATGCTTGGAATATCTTTGAAGTCTTATGCTTGGGTTTGTGGAATCAGTTTTTGAAGCTTGAAGTAGTTACAGTTCATCTAATCTTTTCAAGCAAATTCTAAAAAGATTGTTTCTTGACTTAAATCTAAAGTCACAGTTTGTTTTTTGATGTTTACATCCTGAATCTGATGTGTTCTGAAGGTTTGTCTTGCAGTCTTTAAAGAAAAGAAATGAAGTTGGATGTTGAAAAACTATTCAACAGATCACCTTCTCATTTTTAGCTTAAGTTCTGTGGAATGACTAATGATGAGAACTTAGGTTTCCCGTCAGAAGGATTTTCATACTGGCTGAATGGATTGTGATATATGTTGATAGAAGAGTAACTTCAAGAGCTTCTGAAATATTTGTATTTCAACTAATTTCCCAAATCTCAAAGCAAAAAGTAATTTCTACCAGAACTTAATATCAGATGCTCGTCAATGTTTAATCTCTTAAAGCTGATATTAGTGTAGAATGCAGATGAAGAGAAGCATTTGTGCTCTGAAATAAAAATCAAATATTGAAATGCAAGAGACATTGTTAAAGCTATCTTGTTTTCAAAATATTTGATTGTATGGAGTTTGTTATTTAAGGTGATATCTTAAGAAACTACATTGCTTCTTAGTTGAGGACCATTATGGAATTTGTTTTAAAAGACATTTCTATGAGATGTATTCAACTTCTCTTTGATTTTTGTTAGCAGTACTGAGATAGTACTCTGATCTGCTTTATGTCAATCTATGATAGCTAACACCATCTGGTTGTGAGCTTGTCAATGATTTCAAAGTCAAAAGATTTAATCCAAGATAATGAGATTATTGAATTTGCTTAGAACAAGATTTTGTTCTTATCATATCTCATTCTAGACTCATACTCTGGAGTGACTTATGATCTGCTGTTACATTGAGATGTAAGGCACATAAGAGTCTGTGTGTACTTATATGTATGGTCTTATAGAAATACAAGTATCATAATGTATTTGCTACAGATATCAAGGAAAGAAGTAGAGGCATCTTCCATAAGGTTGTTTACAACATTGACTGGAAGAAGATTCAACAGCTCAGATTCAATACTGGTGGTACTGAATTTGGTGAGAGTAGTGGAATCAGTGGTCAGACAACCATTGAATCAGAATCCACTTAAAGTTGTGTTCAGACTCTATTGGTCAAGTCTGAATATTCAATCGAGTTTGACCAAACAAAAATATGTGGCATGGTTGTTCTTTTCTGGCTTATCTTTTAATTCAATGAAACATTTGTTTAGATTTAAATACAAAGTTTCTATTAGATCTCTAGAGAAGTTCTTTTGAAAAAGAGAACTTCAGAAATCTTTATGAGGAAACTCGGTTGTGTTTGTCTATACTGGATGTCTTATAAAGCCAGATGATGATCACATTTATCAAAACAATTTTCTCACCTGTGTGTTGATACTGTTGCTTGTTAGCTGTCTAAAGAAGACAATTAAATTTTCATCTATCACTCATGACTCTTGTTTCAAGATAAAGTGCTAGTCTGAATAGAATCTTAGAGACTTGTAGTTGACAGATGATATATCTGTCTATGTCTAGACTCACTAGACTCTGATGGTTGATAGCTTCTGAAAGTTGTCAATTTCTGAGGTTCAGAAGATAATTCTTTTTAAAGCTCTTTAATACTTAACCTTTCATAAAGGTGAAACTCATATGGTGGAATTGAAATATCTGTTGGATAAAGAACCTTTGGGTAATGACGTTTTCTCTTTTAGTACTTGTTGTTACTATTCCTTGTCCTATGAAACATTATTGTGTTCTTTTTCTGACAAGATTCTTATTTTTGTACGACTCTTGTTCATCTTCTTTTCCTTCTTCTTTTTCTTCTTTTTCTTCTTTTCCTCTTAGTTATGTGTTGACCAAACCAAACTTGAGGTGAGTTTTTCAGTTTATTCTCCTTTGAATCAGGTGATTATCATCAATGAAAAGTTTATGGATTTTGATGAGTTGCTTAAGATTGGTTTCAGCTTCTGGGAGACTGTGTCTAAACAAAGGTGAAATGGCTACTTTGTGATGCTCTGTGGTTTCACTTATCCAAGTCTTGTCAAAGAGTTTTGGATTAATGTCTCCAATTTTGAGCTGAATTCTGAGTATGCTATTTTGTCAAAAGTAACTAGTGTTTATATTACAGTAACCTCTAAAGCGATTCCAAATGTGATCAATTGTGAGGAGATTGGAGAAATTTTAGGAACTATTATTTGGGAACACTATCTTCCTACTTGGTGTATCTTTGTAGATCCATCTAATACATCAGTGGTTTCTAATCTTCTTCCTGATGTTGTTGTTTGGAGTTAGATTCTGAATTCAAACTTACTACTAAAGGATCAAGGCTTAGACCAAGTGGACTCTATTGAAAAAGATATGCTTCTACTTCTCAATTCAGATTTGAAGATTGATATTCCTCAAGTTATGCTTAACCATTTGAAGAGGTCTCTTTCTTCTTTTAAAAAGGGAAAGACCTTCTTCATACCTTTTGGACGATTTATTTCTGAATTACTTATTCAGAAAGCGGTTAACATAAGTTTTGAGGCTAGTTCTTCCAATATTTGGAGAGACAAGTTTGAAGCTATCTACGAAAGATTCTGATGTTAGATTTTCTACTTAGTTATGCTTTATATTGTTGCTGAAATCTTTGTATTAAGTATCCTGTTAATAGATTAATATTTATTCATGTTATTCACTGAGAATCTGAAACAGATAAAAGAACTCAAATGTTTGCAACTTGTTTCATTAATAAAAAGGGAAAGCTATTACAACACAATTAGATTTTTCTAGTCTAATGGATGTGTCCTAAGGAACTCCATTGGATCATCTGACATGTCTAGATTGTCTAATAAATCTTTCCATTCTTCCTTAGCAAACTCCAAATCCTCCTTCCTCAGTTTGTTTATGCGTCTAGATCCAGAAGACTTCTTTCTTCTGTGTGTCTTCACATATGATGCTAATGAGGAGAGCACTTCTGAAGCTGTCTACTTGCTTGCAGGTTCTTCAGCTGCTGCTTTGCTTTGATTTACTTGAGTTGTTGCATTCAGTATTGTTGCCTTCCCGAAATCTCTCTTTGGAACCCGAATTTTTTTCTGCTTATACATCTTGGTGTTCTAAGGATTAAGTGATGATGAAAGAAAGCTTACTAGAGTCATTTTATAGACGTGTTATATTAATTATCTTGAGTTTAATATTATTTAAGTGCTGATTAAACGTTGTCACTATTATAATGGTAACTCTTGGTAATGTAATCTAAATGTCTAACATATTAAGATTCTCTAAATAATTATGAATTTATGTCTGATCTGTTCTAACTTTCGTTTCTGTGTCAGTATTCACTTTAATAGTGTATCTTCAAAATATCTAAAGAAAATTTCTGGAATGTAAATGCATGTGAAAGAAGTCTTGGTCTAGAAACATTTTCATTAATTGAACAGAAGGATTACATTTTTTTAAACTAAAAAAAGGGGTACAAGATATGTCCTAGATTTCATCTCTAGCCAATGAATCGTGTGCTCAGCAGCGTCCACTGTTACAATAGTATACCTCTTCATCTTCTGAATCAATCACGTCTTCCTCTTCTATGTCTAGAAGAAAGCTGTAAAACTTCTTGTTTGCCCTCCTTTTCTTCTTCCTTGATCTTTTCATGCTTCTTCTCTGAGGTTTCAAAGCAGCTACTGTTGAACCTCCTTCTAAAGGTCATTCAGGTGATACTAAAGTGGCTTCTTCATAAGCAAGTTATGTTGAGAGCACAAAAACAGCTGTAGAGGACTCAGAAACAGCTCGCCTCTGAGGGGATTGAATTTGCATGCTTGTAGAGCGCTCAGTTGTGTCTATTACAACAGATGCCTTATGACTCTCAGATGCTGACTCCATATTCTTAGGATGGGTGATTGATGAAATTGATTTAGGAGTAAGATGTTTTTATAGCAACTTCTGTGGATACCAAGTGTCTATATTTAATCCTTGTTTAGTTCTTGGAACGATAACGGCCACTAAGACTTCAAAGTGTGCACTTTACAAACCTTAATGACTCTTATTACTTGATTATTCTTCCATTTTGGAAACTCATCCAGTAATGATGATCTAAGTTACATTTATTAAGTGATATTTTATTTCTCTTTCCTTATTTTTCTTTTATTCTTTTTCATGTGACAAAAGGGGGGAAAATAATAGTAAGTATTTAAGTAGAAACTGAACCCATTGAATACATATTGGTCATTTATTTTCTGTTTTTACTGCTACCTGCCCATGGCGTATTTTTAACTTTCTGTACATAGGTCTAAGGAAGAGCTTACAAACCTCAGACTTAGCCTATCAGACCTAGAAAGAGCTTACAAACCTCATATTCTGGTGTTGCCAAGGAAAGTTAAAAAGGGAAACATATTTTAACTCTCTATAGTGTTAAGAAAGAACAAATATCTGACTTACCTATGAGACTCAGAAGGAGATTACAAACCTCGTATTCTGATGTTACCAAAAGGAGTTAAAATGTAATTATCTTGGTATTGTTAAATATAGAACTAAGGAGGGGCTTACAAACCTCAACCTTGGAACTATTTGACTCAGGGGGAACTTACAAACCTCAGACCCTAATGTCAGTAAGAAGACTAATTTATTTTTCTTGAAAAATAGTTCTTAATGCTAGAGTAAATTAAACTCAATTGTGTGCTCTCAGACTTAGGGGGAGCTTACAAACCTCATACCCTGTTGTTGCATAGAAAAGTAAATGCCCAACATTGTTCTTTAAATACTTGTGTTTGTCACCATAAAAAAGGGGGAGATTGTTAGAACAAGATTTGTTCATGATATTTTTCTTTAGTTTTGATGATAACAAAAGTATTAAAAGAATAATGGTTTATTTGATGTGTGTTTTATTTATGTAGATTCTTGTCTTGTATGTAAATAGTCAGAAACTGTTTACTTAAGATACACTTGGAGTTGCTTCATTGCTAGCTTCTGGTGGCAGAGTCTAAAGAACAATTTCTAGTGTGGTTTGACGAAGACTCTGAACTGAAGGCCTCAGCATTCAAACGTGATTTTACACTTAGTAATTGTATATCAGCATCTGGTACCATTCAGAGTTAGTGATAAAGTTGTGGATTATTCGTACTACTGAAAATATGATGTATTGTCTTATCAGCCTGTCAGCTCGAGTCCCCAGGATTGCAAGGCTCAAGAAAAGCCGGTACATTCTATGGATGTCTACTCCCAACGACTTTATTAGTACAGAACATCTTGAAGACTCAAAGGTTAAACGTGTTACATAATGGATTTAGAAATCTGATATGCATCCATCTTCAACGTCTCTTCTACTTTGGACCAGAAGCAAAGACACTTGATCAAGTAATCTTCTCAACGGCTAGTTTCTGGAAAGCCTATATAAATGGCTGAAGATTCAAAACTGAATTTTCAACAAGGATTCTTCTGTTTAAGGAGTAACAAGATCAAGAAATTATCAACTATGTAATAGGCATATTTTCTGTTTTAATTTGTAATTGTAAAAGCCTTAAGATTTCTTAACCCTGTAAATATTCAAGAAATCTTAAGTGCTTTAGGTCTTTGTTATGGTGATTTCCCGTACCTCTGATGCGTGTATCATGTACACCTTGTTCTCTATTCTGCTGAGCCATCAGTAGTTTAAATTAAGTCTCCTGCTATGTGCTCGAGCAAACAAAAGTCTTATTCTGCTAGTATGATTAAGCAAAAGAAAGTCTTAGACATGTTCTTTAAGCAAAGGCAAGTCTCAACCTAAAGACAGAGTAGCATGCGGCTGAGTCAGATGGTGTGAGCAAAGGAAAGTCTTAGACATGTGCTCTAAGATAAGGAAAGTCTCATCCAGAAGATAGATGAGCAGGCAGCTCAGTCAGATGGTGTGAGCAAAGGAAGTCTTAGACATGTGCTCTAAGCAATGGGAAGCGTCGACTAGAGGATAGATGAATAGGTTGCTCAGTCAGATGGTGTGAGCAAAGAATAATTCTTAGACCTGAGCTCTAAGTAAGGAAAGTCTCAAACAGTTGGTATGAGCAGGTGTAAAAGTCTTATACAGAAGCATAAACGATTGTAATCATGAAGTGGTTATAATGAAAAGCTCTTACGAGGCAAGGGAACTGGACTACTCTCAGTTAGGGGAGGAACCAGTGTAAAACTTTTGTGTCTTCTGCTGTTATTTTATTTACTTCTGTTGAATACGCTGCCAAATGAATTAACTCAGAATCTGAACATCAGTTTTGATTCTAAGACTCGGATAAGAAGCTAAATAATAAGGAAACGCGAAACACAATTCAATACCCCTTCTTGTGTATTTTTCACACCTTCAGACCTATCATCAGACTCCTATATCCCCAGACAGTAAAGAAGAAGGATCAACATGAAAATAATATTAATAAGTTCTTAGAGATGTTCAAAAAGCTTGAGATAAATATACCTTTTTCTGAGGCGCTAGTGTCATACCGCAAATTTGTCTGGACTTGTATTATCATATGGATCTTAATTGTATTTTATCTCAAATGAATGAGATAGTTTGTTTGGTAGTGAAGTGAGGATTTCAAGAGTTCAAGTACAAGGTTGCGGGTTCGAATCCCGTTGTACTCCCTTTTTGCATTTTATTATTTTTTTTTATTGAAAAAAAGCTCAAAATGTCAAATGTTGACTTATTTTTTAGCATTTAAATATAATTTTTGTTTTTGATTTATAGGCATTTTTTTAATATTTTATTTTTTATTTTAATCATTATTTTTATGCACAAAATAGTCAAAAATTCAAAAACAACAAATAATCTCCAAAATATCTTGCACAAATTGATATAGAAGATTGGAAAAGTCACAAATCCATCCAGATTCATAAACTTTCTCACTAAGACATGAATCAAATTCCAATATACAAATCTTGCCGAAAATAGCTGAATCAGACATAAATTTTTGACCTAGAATTCATCTATAAATAACCCAGAGTTTCTACATAAAGAGATCATCCACAATTCACAAATTTAGTCCCAAAAGTTGTTGCTCTTCACACTAAAGAACAACGACAACTAAATCTTAAGCTTCCAATATTCATCCAAGCAAAAAACTCGCACCATATAAGGAAAGGGAAGAAAACAAGGAATAGAGAAAAGAAGGGAGGAATCGGCTTATTGTGGTCACGACACTCCAGGTTAGTATTGTTTTATCACATCTCTGATCATGTGTATACATATTGGGTTTGATATTAGATTAGAAGTATTCTTGTTTGAGTGTGCATACGTTGCGTGTTCGACTTTGTGAGAATTTTGATTTTTGCTATTGAGTTGTTTGTTGATTTGTCCTTAATAAATCTTCGTTTGTCTTCATATTTTTAGGCTAGAGTCATACCTTTGTTTATTTTGTTTTATTAATTTATTTAAATTAATAAAAAATCCATAACACAAAATATTACTTTGAGTCAATAAAACTCCTTTTTAATTTTGTTAACTTTTAGAATAAATTTTTCTGTTCTTTTTTTATTTAATTTTATTTATTTAAATATGAAATTTAGATTAGGGTTTAGTAGGAGTTGGGCTTTAGGCCCTTTTGATTTTCTTTTATGTTCTACACTCACTCATTTTTAATTAGTACCCTCTAGCCCATGTGTTTTATTTTACATTTGTTTAATTTGATATATGTTTATTTATTATGTTTGATTAATTTCAACTATTAAAAAATACAAAATAACAAAAATAAGGTGTGCAAAAAAACTGGTTATGCTTAACCAAATTGTTATCCAAATTGTTCCACTTTTAATAATATGGTTTAGTTAATGGGTATCCAAATTTCATCATATGTTAAATTTATATGTTTGTCTTTTGTCATATTTCATATATTTGATGTGGAAAGAGTGGGGACCAGCCAATTCAAACACACGCACACGCACACGCACACGCGCGTACGGAGACACACACACACACACACATATATATATATATATATATATATATATATATATATATATATATATATATATATATATATATATATATATATTCGTTGTGGAAAGAGAGGGGATCGGCCAATCCAAATAGATCAGACGAGGCTTCTAACTTGTGAAAACCAATGAGAAAGGTTTTATTAGAAAAACAAAAAAAAAAGTGAACTTGGTGCTCTTCTTTTCTGAACCATTGTTATACTGAATGATTCTTTTATTTTCAACCATTTTTTCACACAGAAACATTAGACATTATTCTCTCATAAAAAAATATTTTTAAAAAATATTCAGAATATTTTTTTAAAATGTAAAAAAATGCAATTTTTTTTTATTTACTAAAAGAATTATATTCGGAAATCTCAGATAGTGTGTTTGCACAACATCTACCATTCAAGCGAACCTTAAGAATAGTACTTGTCATACTAATCATTATTAACAATCTTAATTCTCTTGAAAAATAGTAACATGAGCAACAGAGATAACCTATAAATGTTTTTTTTTTGTTTTTTTCGGAATATATTTTTATTTCAATTTTTTATTATTATTAGCTTTTTGTATTTTTCGGAATATTTTTTATTTTCAGTTTTTTTTAATATTTTTTCATTTTTTTTAATTTTCGAAAAATAAATTTAAAACCTCCTAAAATTTGCTTAAGTATTTAAATTTAAAAATTGATATAAATTTAAAGAAAATAAAATTTAAATTTAATTAGATAATTTGGATTATAATCAAAATTCATTTAAACCCGGTTTTAAACTGGTTCAAAACAGGTTAAGAATTTCAAACTGATTTTTGGGACAAGTGGTTTGGTTTATAAACCATAATCATAAAAATGGATTGATTCATATTAAATGGTTATTCATGCACATCCCTAAACAAAAACATGCCTTTTGCTTTAATCAAATATATTTTCTCAATTAATAAAAAAAACCAAAAAAGAATAAAAAATGGCTAACCAATCAAACCTTTTTTTCATCTAACTTAATAAAAACAAAGACTTTTTTTTCAAAAAAATAAAGGAATGATTCGGTCCCTTAAATGCGAACAAGAAACAAGCTTAAGCCTTCATTGTGTGAGCAAGTTACAAACATATGTTTATCGCTCGAAGGTGACCTTACTTCGTTCCATAAAATTAACTAACGAAAAAACTACGAACTATGATGACTCTGATTTCCTCATCACTTGATGAGAATAAGTAGGCATATGGTCGTGAAGCCTTGGTAAGTCCACTAACTTTAACTAATTCTTTATCATTGTACAAATTCCTTCCTTTGTAAATAGATAAATAAGCATTTAGGCAAGAAATAGAAGCGATACATCCAAACATCCCCTTAGACAAACAAACTCAACCTTAGGCTAAAGAAGGTTCCTATTGAGTACAACAGAGGTGAGAGGTGCCTAACACCTTCCTCTCACTTAATTGTCACCCAAACCCATATTCGGTTGAGATGAATAAAATATGGTGGAGATTCTGAAAATTTTCCCACCGCGACAGCTGACGACTCTGCTGGGGAACCCCTAAAGAGAGTCCACCCTACCCTCTAGTTTTAAGGTTTGTGTGTTTTTGTTTGTATGTTTTATTTTATTATTTATTTCCTTTATTTCCCTTCTTTCTTTTATTTGTTTATATTTCCTTTTTTATTCTATATTTTGTATATATATATCATTGGTTGAAAATCATTTTCTGTGTGAAGCTCTAAGCCGAGCTTGGAGAAAAAACTATAACCTTAGAACGGTAGTTATTTCATATTAATCATGGAGGTATCCACCTAATTAATTGGTATGAAGACTCCACTCAGAGTAGATCATTTCAGACTTGTCTTCACGGTTGGGCCCGCCCCTCGTTGTGTTGGTAATCTGAATATGGTCTATGACTCTGAGAACCTTTATCTAGAACCCGTTTCACATATGGTGGCCTTATATTATCAATATGCAAGGGTCAATAATAATGTCCCATCTAGATGATACTTATCCCGAAAGGTCACCTTGGTAGGGTCAGCCCCTCATCATGGTGAAACTTTGGGTATAGTCCATGACTCTAGGACCCTTTGTCAAAAGACCTTAGAACCTACATGTGAGGGGATTAGGTAGTATAAACTTAGAAACAACACGTCGTAGGGAGACTCACTTAATTACGTCTTATTTATCATGTTACCCTACCTACCTATCCTTGATTTTAAACACTTGGATCATCATGTCATTAAAATATTTTTGCATCCATTTCAAGGAATCTTAAAAAAAAACAATTTATTTCTAGGCATTTGAAAAGAAAATAAATGGAATTCAATTAGAGAAAGACCTTTCAAATAAAGATAAGAGAGTCAAACATGGAAAATATGAAGGCCTACAACAAAGGGTTGAATAAATAAATAAAAGTATAGTTTTTATTTCTCATATGATTTCGTTCCTTATTGAATGCTTGCAATAACTTAAAAGTTCAAAGATTCCTTGAGAACAAACATAAAACTTTTTGCATATTTGTGCATGATCATTCATAAATACACATACATTCACATTTTCATTCATTAAAGAAAATCATTTTTCCACTTTATTCCCAATTGAATGATTGGACGAGACTAGTATCCTTCCCGACCTCTATATCAAACGAGAGCTCAACGTAAGAAGACGATGGAACACATTGAGCAAAACCAAGTAGTCTTTCGAGATGATATATACCTGGTGAAAGGAATTGTGGATGAAATCAAGGGGGATGTTGAGAAAATAATGCGCGCCATGAAATACCTCATAACAAGAAAGTAAGAAGCCAACAAAGCCCTTTCCCCGAAAATTATTCACGCTCAGGATAGTAACGCTCTACTGCATAAAACCCCTAACTAGGGTTTCTCCCAGGGTTCGGTCCTCCCAAGGGTAAAGTTTCTCACCTGCCGAATG
This sequence comes from Lathyrus tuberosus, assembly GCA_022829125.1. Lineage (NCBI taxonomy): Eukaryota > Viridiplantae > Streptophyta > Magnoliopsida > Fabales > Fabaceae > Lathyrus > Lathyrus tuberosus. The sequence continues at coordinate 20,453,188 of JALAZF010000034.1, forward strand.
GGTCGTGCCTCCTCCCGTAGGGATCTTACCACCTCCCATAAAGAATGGGGCACCTCACCCTATGCTGATACCAGTCAATAATCCTCTTGCCTATGACAACTATGTGGACTTAGGTTCAGAGTATGGAGACGAGGATCTTGGGTACATGACTCACATGCCAAAATAAAGGACACCCTCTATGGTCATTTCTGAAGAACCCAAGGTTGATGAAAAATATAAGGTACTTGAAGAGAGGTTGAAGGATATTATAGGTCATGAGGTCTATGGGTTGGATCCTTTTAAGATGTGTTTGGTGCCAGACGTCATAATTCTATCGAAGTTTAAAGCACCTAAACTTGACAAGTATAAGGGAGTCACCTGCCCTAAAACCCATCTGAAGACCTATGTCAGAAAGATGGCTGCCCACATAAAGGATGAAAAATTGCTGATACACTATTTCCAAGACAGTCTTAGTGGGGCATAATTGGAATTCTACATGCAATTGGAACAAAGTCGTGTTCAATCTTGGAAAGACTTGGCTGAAGCTTTCATCAAGCAATATTTGTACAATTCTGACATGGATCCTATTCCTAATCAGTTGACAAATCTCTCTCATAAAGACAAAGAAACTTTCAAAGAGTATGCCCAGAAATGGAGAGAGTTGGCTGCTAGAGTTCATCTGCCTTTATTGGATGGAGAACTTATTGATATGTTTATGGACACACTGCAAGTTCTATTCAATGAAAGATGGTGGGAACGGTCTCTACAAGTTTCCTTGACTTGGTCATCATAGGGGAACATATTGAGACTAGTCTGAAAGCTGGTAAAATTCCAAGTGTTGTGGCTAATCCGAAGAAGCATACCCCTAACTTCACAAAGAAGAAGGAAGGTGAGACTAATGTTCTGGCAAAACATCATGGAAAGAAAGTTAGGTACTACTGTGAACCTACCTCATACTACCAGGTCGCAACAGTAGAACCTCTACCATATCAGCATCAAGCTCAACAGCCCTGGACGATTCCTTAACACCATATCAAACCGTATCGCAACAACAACAATCTTATGTGCCACGTTAACCGAATCAATACAAGAAGCCTCTGAGGAAGTTTGATCCTCTCCCAATGCCTCATAGTCAGTCACTGCAACATCTACTTAGAGGCTCGTTGGTTGATCTCAAATTACTTGATCCTCCTCCTCGCCCATTCCCACTAAACTATGATGAGAATGCAAGGTGTGAAAATCATGTTGGATCCTCAGGGCACACTCTGTAGAACTTTTGGGATTTCAAGTATAAGGTACATGATTTGATATATTCTCAAGTTATCACTTTTGAAAAGCTTGCTCTGAATGTCAAGACAAACCCTAAGCATACGCATGCAGGTATCATAACCCAAAATTTGACCTCCCATTTTGCCTTTTTGCATAAGCATATGCATCTGCATTCCTAGCATACGCATTAACATTCTTTATTTGTGGTTTTGTTGCAAGCACATCCAGAATTTCAGAAAGTTTCAAAGCTATAATTAGTCACATCCCCTCTAAGTCGTCAAAGCCTCTATACAAGCCAAACAGATGGATTTCTATGCCTATATATCAAAGTACAAGGTTGGAAGGCAGAACCACGGTCAAAGCTCTCCACTGCAACCCAAAAAAAGTGGAATTTTTCTTGTGGTAACCGGTTACCAGATTTGGGGTAACCGGTTACAACATCATTTTCAGCCCAGGAAGGCCTTTTTGCGAGCCTGTAACTAATTACCATAATGCCTGTAACTGATTATAGCTATGAATTCTGCAATTTTCAGTATTTCCTTCACACTGCAGTAGCTTTCATCTCATTCTTTTGGTCTACATTGTTTTAGCATTGTGTAGAATATTCTAAACACTTCAAGATATCACTTGCATTTGCTCTAATACATCACCAACAATAAAACTCATCATGCACCCTAATTTCCAGTCATATGAACCATTTGATCTTGGAGCTGCATTGGGATTCTCCAACTGAGTTAACAAATAACTAACGCGGTTAGACTCCAACTCAGTGAGTTGACTCTAACTAACTCCAAACCAAATGCCAAACCACCCTTAGCTAACTCCAAAACAAGTTTCAAGCCTCCACTCACTCCAAGCTTATGCTCTATTTAAACAAACCCCTCCCATTTATTTAAGGGGACTTTCATTTTTCACCAAATTCTCTCACTGTGCTCTAAATTTTCACTCTCACTCTCTGAATTTTCTGCAACACTCTTTCTCTTCTTCTTCCTTAACCTCACAAGAGCTAATTCACCATTAAACCTTAGCAAGCTTTGCATTGAAACTTGATAATATTTGAGCTAGATCTCCATTCCACTACATTTCTTCTTTGAATTCTACAACAACAACAACTTTTACTTCATTTCAAGCTTTGAAAGTTGATCATTGCAATAGTTTTGGTGCAAATTCAAATTTAAAGCATTTATCGCGTTTTCTTCGTTCTCACTACGGATTGCTAAGGATCTTTGGATTCTCTGGTTTTCTTAGCTTCTTTGCATCACATTTCGTGCACAATAATCACCAAGGCAAACCTCAACCTTGTAGGTTGGTGAATTTCTGCTTAATTTACCGCTTTCGAACTATTTCGCGTTTTCGCAATGTAGTGCTTAATTGCTTTTCCGCTATTTGAACGATTTCTTTGCATGCTCGATTTTATTGATTCCTAATTGCTGTGAATTAACATAAATTTTGCATCTACTTCTATGCTATAATACATTATGATTACATGCAATAAGTGATTCTGAAAAGTGATTCTCAAAAGTGCTTATGAATTGCTGTTTTTTACTGTTTTCGCATACGTAACCGGTTACGGTATTTGGCGTAACCGGTTACGCCCCTTGCATGCGCCCCTGGGAGGCATTTTCATGCACTGGTAACCAGTTACCGCTATTCCTGTAACCGGTTACACCTGTGTTTTTTTGCTAAAAACTTGCTGTTTAGGGCTGTTTTGCATGCTTTATTCATCTATTTCCCCATGCTTGCCCTTATTGATGTACATGCTACTATTTTAGCTCATCACATGCTTGAAATAATTTTTGCTCGATTAATTGCATGATGTCCTTCGATTATTTCGCGATTTTATATCATGTTTGAGGCATTTTTACTCATTGTTGCTTACGTGTTTATATGAACAAATGCATGCTAATATGTCTTGTTAATGATTTGCAATTTGTCTTGATGCATTAGATTGGTTCTTGCTTGAGCAAATTCATTTATGTTCAAAAGTATTCCCACACTTGCTTTGATAATCTTTCGACTTGTTTGAAATATTATTGGCAATTTCCTCCACTTAATTAGTTGATCAAAACTTTGTTTCGATTAATTAATTGTCCCCTGCTCTTCTCTTTAGGATTGCCTTAGAGCCTCTCTCTCTTGATCCTGTTTGGAGTCGGACGTCTACAGAACAAGCTAAAGCACTGTAAAAATTGCGTCGTTACTCTGTCGGTTTTAATTTCTGCACTATGCTTTGAGTGCTATAGAAGGGACGAGAGTGGAGAATTCATATACTCATTATGGTTATTTTGGGTAGGGGATGAATAACCCTGTGCCTGGAATAATCATCTTTATCTTCAGACTGTAGTTCTCCCGATCTTCAGTGGAGTCGATCCTTGATCACTCATTCTTGATACCATCTCTCGTTGGGTTAATCACCTCTTGGTTCATGACCCGTTTTTTTGGTTTGATCATAACTCGTTTGTTAAAACCAATCTTTTCTTGGGTTAATCATCTCTTGGTTAATCACCCGTTCTTTTGGTTAATCACATTCCGTCTGTTAAAACCAATGGATCTTATAGGGTTCGTAACCTTCTTTTGGTTCAATACACTTTTCCTCGGTTAACTACTGCCCGTCAGTTGATATATCGAGTTCCTTTGGGTTCATAACCTTCTTTTGGTTCAATACCATTTGCTTCGGTTAACGATAGTCTGTCAGTTAATATACCGAACCACTTTTGGGTTAGCAACCTTCGCTTGGTTCTACATTTATTTTGGTTTATTACAGTCCATCTGTTAAAACCAACTTCTCCTATCCTTGATTGGGTTAATCACCTTTTGGTTAAACACCCATTTTTCTGGTCAATCTCCGTCTGTCGGTTAAAAACCAATATCTTCCTTTCCTCAGTTAGACATAGTTCGTCTCTTGACATACTGAGTTTCCGTTTAGATTAGCAACTTCCTCTTGGTTCAAACCACATTTCTTTAGTTAATCACAACCCGTCTGTTAAAACCAACCTCCCTTCTTCTTGTTGGGTTAATCACCTTTTGGTTCAACACCCTCTCCTTTTGGTTAATCACAGTCTCTCTTTTAAAACCAATTTCATTTCCCCCCTCAGAGTCGTAATCTTCTCTTTCTTCGGTTAACCCCTGTTTATCAAGTTAACATACTGAATCCCCAGCGGGTCCAACACCTTGTCTCGATTCAACTCCCTTGCTCTTACTCCTTACTTCTTTATCTCTATCTCTTGGTTTTGACACCACTTCCTTGGTTCTTCACTCTCTTGGTTTCGATACCATTCCTTTGCTTTTCGCTCTTGGTTTTGACACCATTTCCCTTTCTTTCTCCGTCTTTGTTCCCCGAACTATGGAGCTCTGAATTCCTCATTGCACTGTGAGGATACATAGGAACGAGATCGCGAGATTTTGGCGAGCACCCTTCTTCCACAATCTTCTTCCTATTTTCTCCTTTTTTTCCCTGGTTCCATGAACTACGGAGCTCTAAATTCCTCATTGCACTATGAGGAGACGTAGGCACGAGGACCCTAATCCTCTGCGAGCACTCTTTTTTTTTCTTTTTTCCTTCCCTCTTTAGCGATAAGCCTTTAGATAGATAACCCATCCAGCCTAGAACCAAGCAGGATGGTTCTCATCGAGTATGACGGATACGTGGGGTGCTAATACTTTCCTCTCGCATAACCGACTTCCTTACCCGTTTCTCTTCCCCTTGGGTTTTATCAATATTTTCCCTATCCTTTGGGACTAAATAAAGTTCGGTGGCGACTCTGTTTTATCTTTGAGTGTGCGATCCACTCAGGTATAATCCTGCTAGCTTTAGCAGGTCCATCTGTGAATGTTGTTGAAAACTTTACTGATCAAGAGTTAGTCAATAAAGTGGAGTACGTGAAGACTCCGATAAGTATGTTGAAGGAAAATTTATTGAAGCATGGTTTCCTTCTAGAACATAATGATGCCTTTGATAAAAATTTACAACAACTCATAAATCAGGGAGTAATCCAAATTGGACGCCTATCCAAAGAAGAATATGTGGCTGCAATTGACAGAAATGGAAAGACAACAAAGCCTTTGGTAATTCCTTGTCAAATTTTAAGTTTTGTGATACTAGTGCTTCCAAAGAACACAATGGTGATTGAGGTCCTATTTCATTTCCCTTATGAGGACGCAAAAGCAGTGCCTTAGAAGTATGATCCCATAGTTTATATCAATGGGCAGAGGCAAGACAATCAACCTTTGTTGATCAAAGAACCTACAATAAGAAATATAGCAGGCACTGGAGGTATGACCCGCAGTGGTCGTGTGTTAGAATCTACCCTGGTACAATAGAAACACAGTGAGGCCTTAGCTAATGCTAAAGGGAAGGCGGGTGGCAGAAACACACCAGGGGCAAAGTTCCGTAAAAAGAACTGTCATTGACAAAGATGCTGAAGTATTCTTGAGATTGATCAAGAAAAGTGACTATAGGATGGTGGATCAACTTAATCAGACTCTTTAAAATATCTCAATCACGTCTTTACTCTTGAGCTCTGAGACTGAGGAAAATCTTGAGTGTTGCCCATGTAACAAAGGACGTCACTGTGGAGCAATTTGATGGAGTGATAACCAATTTGACCTTAGGGGGATGCCTAAGCTTCAGCAATATTGAGCTACCTCCCCAAGGAAGATCCATAACAAGGCTTTGCATATTTCGATCAAGTGTATGAACACTCACTTATACAGAGTTTTAATTGATAATGGACCATCCTTGAATGTAATGGCGAAGACTACTTTGATGAAACTGACAACAGAGGGTGGTGTACTAAAGCCAAGTTCAATGGTAGTTAGAACCTTTTATGGTTCTCAAAGCTCTATATTTGGGTAGGTGGAACTTCGTATAAATATCGAGCTCCATGCGTTCTACGTTTCCTTTCAGGTTATGGATATAGAACCTGCTTACATATGTCTATTTGGACGACCATGGATCCATGCTATCGGGGCTGTCACATTGACTTTCCATCAAAAAATGAAATTTGTGGTCAAAGGAAAACTAGTTGTGATTAATGGAGAAGAAGATATCTTTGTGATTCATCTAGCTTCATACCGATATATTGAAAGTGGGGATTGGAGTCTAGAGACGTCATTCCAGGCCCTAGAAATTTCTGCTGTCACCACCCATCTGGTGGAGAAAATCAAGAAGCCCAAGACCTCTTTGACATCTTGGAGGGACTTAAAAGATATTGTAAGATGTGAAAATCCTGAAGGTTGGGGCAAGCTATTGGAAATTCGGTAGAAGAAGGAGCGCTATGTTTTGGGCTATCAACTATTCGAAGCTGGAAAGACTGTGAAGTATGAAAGACAGATTCCTCCCATTCAAAAGACTTTCATTACTGCGGGATTCGAACATGGCAAACAAGTGTTTTTGGTATGCAACAAGGACAACAATGAGGGGCATCAAACCTCATCTACGAGTGTGCTCCATGCAAATAACTCAACAATTGGACCGCTGTGGAGATTCCAGAGATTTATTTCCCTTCAAAGTAATTTTTCTGTTTTTAAATCCATATGTCCTACCCGAGGCATAGTGGTAGCTTGTAAGGGCCCCCATTTGTTTTAAACTTTGTTTATCATTAATAAAAGTTATTTTTTGCATTCAATCAAGATTCTTCTTCTTTCAGTACCTTTATTTTTTCAAATGGCAATATTTTCTTCCTTACACACTTTCCACTCCACATTCTAAAAACAAAAGCATGATAAAATGTGCAGATCCACATCAAAACCAATTGATAATAATTCTGCTATAGCCCAATATGACTTCGATCTTCCAATTAACCAAGCCAAAGAGGATGGTGGGGAAGTTTGTGAACTCCCTGAAGAGTCAGCCAGACTATTAAAGCATGAGTCAAAAATCATACAACCATACTAGGAATTGGTAGAGAACGTCAATCTCGGAACTGAGCGGGATCGAAAAGAGATCAAGATAGGCACTGCCCTAGAAGAAGTTGTGAAAAAGAAACTTATCAAACTGCTGCATGGGTATGTGGATGTGTTTGCTTGGTCATACCGAGACATGCCTGGGTTAGATACATATATCATCGTGCATAAGCTGCCTCTCAAAGAAGAATGCATGCCTGTTAAACATAAGCTTAGAAGAACTAGACCAGACTTTTCCCTCAAATTAATGAAGAAGTCCTCAAACAATTCTGAAGATGGCTGGTTTCTACCTGAGTGAATCGCACACTCAAAGATAACACATAGTCGCCACCAAACTTTATTTAGTCCCGAAGGACAGGGAAAATATCGATAAAACCCAAGGGAAGAGAAACGGGAATGGGGGGTCGGTTATGCTAAAGGAAGGTATTAACACCTAACGCATCCGTCGTACTCGACGGGAACCATTTCGTTCGCTTCTAGGCTTGGATGGGTTATCTATCTAAAGGCTTCTAGCTAAAATGAAAGGAGAGAGAGAGAAAGGGGAAAAAGAAAGAAAAGAAAGAAAGTGCTCGCTGAGGATTGAAGTCCTCGTGCCTACTTACCCTCATAGTGCAATGAGGAAATCAGAGCGTTGTAGTTCATGGAACCAGGGGACAGAAAAGAAGGAAGACAAGGAGAAGGAAAGAAAGGGTGGAAGTGTGCTCGCCGAGATCATTGCGATCTCATGCCTACGTATCTGACATTCAGAAGAATGCAAAATCAGAGCTTCCGTAGTTCGGGGAACTGAACGGAAAAGGAAAACAAGAGAGAAACAAGGAGACGAAAGAAGTGGTGTCAAAACCAAGAAATGAGCAAGAAGGAAATTCCACAGGGAATTCCAAAGAAATGGTGTCGAAACCAAGATTAAAAGAAATTCCGTTGGGGATAGTAAAGAGAATTAGTGTCGAAACCAAGAAAGTAAGAGCAAAGGGAATAGGAAGGACTCCGCTGGGGATCCATGGTAAAGGGACGGTGTCAAAACCAAGAGAAAAGGGAGAATCGGTATATTAACTGGCTGGCAGTGGTTAACCGGGGAAGAAAAGACTGCAACTCTGTAGGGATAGAGAAGCATTGGTTTTAATAGAGAAAACTGTGATTAACCAGAAAAGCGGGTGTAGGACCGAGCGAAGGTCGTGACCCGAAGGGGTTCGGTAAACTGACTGAACAAACAGTACTCAACCGAAGAAAGGGTATTTGAACCAAAGAAAGGTGACTAACCCAAGGGTACAAGTATTCGAACCAAGAAGAGGTTGCTAACTGCGGGGGATTCGGTGTTTGTAGACGGACTGTGATTAACCGAAGAGAAAGGCGAGTGATTAGCCAAGAGAAAAACGAGTGATTAACCAAGAGAAGGTGATTAACTCGAAAGGGTTCAGTATTTTAACAGACGAACTGTGGTTAACTGAAGAATAAGGGGATTAACCAAGGAGAGGTGATTAACTCAAGGGCTGCTCAGTGTTTAACAGGCGGATTGTGATTAACTGAGTAAGAGAGCAAAATTGGTGTTTTAACTGACAAGCAGTGGTTAAGCCAACCACGGGAGAAGAACCAAGAGAGGATTGCGAACTCCTGTGAAAGAATGGTCGTGACAGGAAAACTGTGTTAGACCAAAGAAAGAGAATTGAGACTCTTCAGGGGAATAAAAAAGCAATGATTGATTACAAGAAGAAAGGAGTAACGAAACAAAGAGAGATTGCTAGCGCAAGAATAATGATCTCAACCAAGAAGGATGGTGATTGATCAAAAAAGGGAGATTAAAAGAAATGGGAGTGATCAAAGATCGAAAAGGATCGCAAAGAGAGAAGAGTGATCAAGGATCAACTCGACAGAAGAATGAGAAACACTATAGCTGGAGGATAGAGGTGACCATTCTCGAGGAGAGGAAAAGACGCCCTTACCAAAGAAATAGCCAGAATGAGGGTGGAAAGACTCCATCCTCATTCTTTCTCTAGCACCCAAAGTATAGTGTGGAAAATGAAACGAACAGCTCAACCGCTCCAATGTTGTACAGTGCTCCTACGGGGAGAAACGGACAGCATAACGACGTCAATTTGTACAGTGCTCCGATGCAAGGCGCAGCGCGAAACTCCAACTCCACGGGGGGGGGGGGGGGGGGGGGGGGGGGGGAGAGAAAGCCCTAAAGGAGGCCTAAAGAGAGGAAAAGGGAAGATCGATTAATCAAAACAAAGTCTCGATCAATTAATCAAGGGAGAAATATGCTAACAACTTTCCAAAGAGAATGAAAAGTCATTAAAGCACAAAGGAGTGAATTATTAATTATACAAGATTAATTTTTCCATGAAGAATAACCTTAATGCAAATCTGAAATGGAAGGTGCAAAACGGTGCCAAATGATCATCAAAATGCCACACAAAATCATGTATCATGTGAACAAATATAGTGCAAGAATTGCTATGTTCATACAATGCTAAGAACATGAAACAAATGAATAATCGAAAATGTGCATCGAAAGTTAATGAATATGCCTCAACCAGAAGTGAAATGACATTTAGAACATCCATAAAATCAAGCATGATAATCAATGGAAGTTAAAATGAAGAAAGCATGGCAAACACACTTGAAAATGCAAGAAAAAGGCCATTATGTTCAGTGGTAACCGGTTACTCACCATGCGTTAACCGGTTACTTGCTTGAAAATTAGCGTTCTTGAGGAAAATTGTACTGAGTAACCGGTTAACCACCATACGTTAACCGGTTACCACTGAACAATGGTGGAAAAAACAGTAAAAACAGCTTTTCAAAAATAGTTTTCAACACATAATCACTTAAGTAAACTACCACATGCTAGGAACTGAAATTGTGCACGAAAATTGAACTTGAAAACAACAAATAAACAGTGATAGAATCAACTAACACAATAGGATCATGGATCAAACAAATGCAAAACCAAATCACACACAACAATTATCGACTACATTGCGCACGATACGAAAATCCGCGAAACGGTAAAATTAGCGAGATCCACCAACCTACAAGCCGGAGATTTAGCTTGGTAAATGTTGCAAAGGATTCTTGATGCAGAAAATCAAAGAAAACCAGAGGAATCTTCAACTTGTAGACGAATCGTATCGAAATCGAGCAAAATACGATAAAGCTCCAAAATACGAATTCGAACCGTTGGAAGTTGCAGCAAATACTCAAGATCAATCCAAAAGCTGAAATAACTCCAGAAATCCAAGTGCAATAGCAAGAATGATGAAGGTTGAGCTCAAGAAATAATCACTTTTGATGTAAAAGTGATTATCCTCCAAAGTAGAAATGAGCTTTGGTGAGGTTTTGGAAGAGAATTGAGATGAAGATGAAGATGTAGTAGAGAAATTCAGAGGGAATGTGGAAGAATTGAGAGTGAAATGGAGCAAAATGGTTGAAGGTCCTTGAAAATGAGTGAAGGTGAGTTTATATAGATTTTAGGTTTGGAGTGTGAGATGGTTTGGAATTTCGTTTGGAATTAGCTTTGGGTTTGGAACTAGGCTAGGAGTTAGTTGGACTTGACTCACCGAGTCAAGGCGGTTAACTCGGTTAGTTAGAACCAACTTGGTAACAATCCCAAGGTGTACTCCATCATCCAAAGGTTGATATACTTGGAAAACAAGGGACATGGTGCACTTGAATTAGAGTGATGCATTGGAATAAATACACATGGAATGTCTTGAATAATCTTGAAGTGTCTAGAGAGGTCTAGAATGTTCCACACACTGCTAGAATCTAGTAGAACTAAAGACCAAAGAGAGTGCATGGATGTTGTCCCAAAAATGCAGCAGGAATTGCAAAATTGCACTGAGTAACTGGTTACTCACCATGCGTTAACAGGTTACTTCAGTCAATTTTTGCCCAAATTGCTCAGGAAATGATACTGGAGTCCCGGTTGTGGTTTTCCACCTCTTGTCTTGATGAATAAACATGGAAACCTTTATTTTGAGCTTGTTTTGATGACGTGATGATCTTGTCAGGATATGATTAATCGGGCTTGGAAAACCTAAATATCCTGCGGCAAGAAACACATAGAGAAAAATGTGCATGCGTATGCCAGCGATGCGAATGCGCATGCTTGTGCAAAAAAGGCAAAAGAGGGAGGTCAAATCTCGGGTTACGACAGCTGCCCCATTTAATCCTCTTGAAATTGTTTGAAGGTTGATAAGTGCAAAGTTTGCTGAAAATCTGCTGGGAGATAAGTCAGGCAAAAAGAGAGGGAGTATGATCGATGCATATGCTATGTATGCGTTTCTACATGATGCTTGATATCATGCAATGCAAAGGCTCAAGTTGAGGCACAGTGTGAAGTGATTAGGCAGAAACCGTAGCAAAACGACTTCGACATCCTCGGTCAGGGAGAGAACCCGTAGATGAAGACAATCTCTGCTGGAGACAACAGTTCACAAAGGACGATGATTCCGCTAGGGAAAGAAAACTGAGAACATCTCAGGTTTCTAGATCACCATGGGTGTCCCTGTCGGGGATGAAAGAACCAAGTCAATCCTTCCTACCAAGACTGGCTCTGCGTGGGAAAAGAGACTCCTGAATCATGTTGACTCAGCTGAGGAGAAACCACTGCTGCTAGTGACAGATAGTTCCTGATCATTGGAGATGATGCACAACCCTTGCTGGGGAAAAGTGAACAAAGATGTCTTTGCTGGAGAACACCTTGGCCACCTGCTGGGGAGAATGATGACTCTGCTGAGGAACTGCTGAGGAAATAACAACTTCTTCCCTGAATCCAAACATTACCGACCAGGCGTTAGGTTTACCAATGGATATTACCGCTCACCCTGCAGGAGTTACCAGTAACACATGCAATGCATATTGCTTTCTCGATGGATTTAGCTTTTTATTGTTCTCAACATTTTTTAGTATTATGTGATCACAAATAATCGTTTTATTTTGCAAACAAAATACTGGAATGAAAACAAATTGAGGTAACAAAAATGCATTTTATTGAATGTGAAATTTTTTGAACATAAAGTGTGTACAAGGATGCAAAATCCTTGATGAGGAAGTTTGCAATAAAATTGAAAAACAAATGTAAATGGCAAAGGGAAATTATGCTTTGCATTAATTACAACATTGGCCACCATTCATAGTAAGTCTAGGTTCGAACGCCTTGCACCAGTCGATGACGATTGGAGTGTTCTGTTACCGTCTGAGGTATAGCCATGAGGAAAAGAGGCTCAAGTGTTCACAGTCAATGCCTTTATCCCTAATTTTTGCCTGGACATGTTTTCACACTTTTTTCGTCCACCAGGATGCCCATTTTTGCCTAAGTCGCCCTTTCGGGTTTTCAACTTAGCGGACTATTATTGTTTTTTTTCATTGTCCCTAACTTTTTCATGGACATTTCTTTTTTTTTTGGTCCATCGGGACGTCCATTTTTGCCTAGATTGTCCTTGCAGATGTCAATCTAGCGGACTTTTATCCATTTTTTTAGGCATAATATTTTTTGACTGTATCGGAGTTCACGGGCAATGGCAACTCCTCCCCATCCATCGTGGTGAGGATTAGGGCTCCGCCTGAGAAGGCCTTCTTGACAACAAAGGGTCCTTCGTAATTGGGAGTCCACTTGCCTCGTGGGTCCGAGTGAACAGGTGAATATCTCTTGAGCACGAGTTCGCCTTCGTAGAACGTTCGAGGGAGAACTTTCTTGTCAAAAGCTCGCTTGAGGCGTCTCTGATACAATTGACCATGACAAACGGCTGCAAGGTGCTTCTCTTCGATGAGATTCAGCTGGTCGTATCTGGATTGAACCCATTCGGCTTCATCAAGACCTGTTTCCATGATGACTCTGAGCGAAGGAATTTCGACTTCGATGGGTAGAACAGCCTCCATACCATACACAAGTGAATACGGAGTTGCCCCAGTGGAAGTGCGAGCTGAAGTTCTGTAACCATGAAGTGCAAAGGGAAGCATTTCATGCCAATCCTTGTAAGTCTTGACCATTTTCTGGACAATCCTCTTGATGTTTTTGATTGCTGCTTCAACGACGCCATTCATCTTGGGCCGATATGGTGAAGAGTTGTGGTGCTCGATCTTAAATTCTTGACACAACTCTTTCATCATGTTGTTATTCAGGTTGCTTGCATTGTCCGTGATAATGCTTATAGGAATGCCATAGCGACAGATTATCTCTTTCTTGATAAATCTAGCAACCACTTGTCGTGTAACGTTTGCATAAATAGCAGCTTCAACCCACTTGGTGAAGTAATCGATAGCAACTAGAATAAATCGGTGACCGTTGGAAGCCTTCAGCTCGATCATTCCAATCATATCTATACCCCACATGGAGAATGGCCAAGGTGAAGTCAAAACATTCAATGGAGTTGGAAGCACATGGATCTTGTCTCCGTAGATTTGGCACTTGTGACATCTTTTGGCAAAGTTGTAACAATCTACCTCCATTGTCGTCCAGTAATACCCAGCCCGAAGGATCTTCTTAGCCATAGCAGGACCTTTAGCATGTACACCCTCGCAACCCTCATGTATGGACCTTATGATCGTGTTTGCTTCGTGTCTATCCACGCCTCTGAGCAACACGGAATCATAATTTCTCTTGTATAGTATACCACCACTTAAGAAGAATTTGGCGCAAAGCCGCCTAAGAGCTTTCTTGTCAGTGGTGGTGATACCCTCAGGATATTCCTGTTTTTCCAGATATCTTTTGATGTCATAGAACCAAGGCTTGTCATCAGACTCATCCTCGATTGCTAAACAGTGTGCTGGTTCGTTCAAGTGATCAATGCGGATATGAGGAGCTTCATTCTTCCACTTGACCTTGAACATGGATGCTAAAGTTGCAAGAGCATCAGCTAATTGATTTTCCTCTCTGCGAATATGATGAAAAGTGATCTCATCAAAGTAAGGAATCAACTTCGCTATGTGTTGTTGGTACGGAACCAGCTTGGAATCCCGAGTCACAAAATTCCCTCTGACTTGACCGATGACCAAGGCAGAATCTCCATAGACCTCAAGAATCTTGATTCTCATGTCAATTGCCACTTAAATACCGTAGATACATGCTTCGTATTCAGCCATATTGTTGGTGCATGCAAAGCATAATCTAGCAGTGAAGGGAAGGTGAAAACCTGTTGGAGCGATGAGGATATCACCGATTCCACGGCCTTTAGAATTGGAGGCACCGTCGAACACGAGCGTCCGTCGCGCCCCAGGTTCGGGTCCTATATCCGGGTCTGGAGTCTCATAATCTCTGATAAACAGAACATCCTCATCGGTAAAGTAAAACTTCATCTGTTGATAACCCTCTATAGGTTGATGAGCAAGGTAGTCAGACAAGACGCTCCCTTTTATTGCTTTCTGGGTAACATGCTGGATATCATACTCAGTTAACAACATCTGCCACCTAGCAATCCTTCCAGAGACAGCAGGCTTTTCAAATATGTACTTTATCGGATCCATTTTGGATATCAACAAAGTAGTATGGCAAATCATGTATTGTCGCAGGCGTCGAGTAGCCCATACCAGAGTACAACAAGTTTTCTCCAAGAGTGAGTACCTGGCCTCACAATCAGTAAACTTCTTGCTCAGATAGTATATTGCATGTTCTTTTCTGCCAGTGTCATCATGTTGACCCAATACACATCCCATCGATTCATCGAGAACGGTGAGATACATGATTAAAGGCCTACCAGGAACCGGTGGTAATAAGATCGGTGGTTCTTGCAAGTATTGTTTTATTTTGTCAAATGCTTCTTGACAATCATTATTCCATTCAACCGATTGATTTTTTCTTAGTAATTTGAACATTGGTTCACAGGTAGCCGTCAAATGAGAAATGAATCTTGAGATGTAATTGAGTCTGCTCAGAAAGCCACAGACTTCTTTTTCTGTTTTGGGAGGCGGCATGTTCTGAATTGCCCGAACCTTATCAGGATCAACTTCAATGCCCTTCTGACTTACAATAAAGCCCAACAGTTTACCAGATCTAACTCCGAAGGTGCACTTCGTAGGATTCAACCGCAGTCTAAACTTCCGGAGTCTGTCAAACAACTTCTTCAGATGAACCAAGTGATCATCCTCAGTTTTGGACTTGGCAATCATATCGTCCACGTAAACCTTGATCTCTTTATGAATCATATCATGAAAGAGGGTTGTCATGGTACGCTGGTATGTTGCCCCTGCATTCTTTAGACCGAATGGCATGACTTTGTAGCAATATGTACCCCATGGCGTGATGAAAGTAGTCTTCTCCATATCAGTTGGGGACATCTTGATCTGATTATATCCTGAAAAACCGTCCATGAAGGAAAAGACAGAGAACTGCGTTGTGTTGTCTACCAAGACATCAATATGAGGCAAAGGAAAATCATCCTTCGGGCTTGCTTTGTTGAGATCTCGATAATCCACACACATTCTGACTTTGCCGTCCTTCTTGGGAACCGGGACAATGTTGGCAATCCATTCAGGATACTCGGAAGTGACTAGGAACCCAGCGTCAAGCTGCTTCTTTACCTCTTCTCTGATTTTGAGTACCATGTCAGGTCTAGTCTTCCTGAGCTTCTGCTTGACAGGAGGACATCCGGGCTTGAGTGGCAAGTGGTGTTCAACGATGTTGGTATCTAACCCAGACATATCTTGATAGGACTAGGCGAAGATATCAACATACTGTTTCAACAACTTGACCAACTCGGAGTGTACATGCTTTGCGAGGGATGCGCCAACCTTGACTTCTCTTCTGACCTTATCAGTACCAAGATTGACAACTTCTACTGGCTCTTTATGTGGCTGAATCTCTCTACACCCGTGCTCAAGGAGCCTCGCCAGTTCAGCCGATAATTCACAATCTTCCTCACCCTCATCTTCGGCTTGGTTAATTGGAATTCCAGAATTACAATGGATGTTTGCCATGTTGTTATCAATGTTTTTATTAGTTCTGCATGTTTATGAATATGTTTAGAATGAGCCATTTTAAAAGTGAAAAAGAAAAGAAACTTTTGCCATTTATTTGTGAAAAAGTAAAATAAAGAAAGGAAATAGAGCATGATTTTGAATGAAAAAAACTTTCATTTATTGATCACATAATATTGCAAAAGCATGAGGCCCTTTACAAGCTATCCACTCGTCTCGGGCGAGGACGAGGGAATGAAAAAGCGAAATGCATTACATGTTATATGGGAAAACCACAGGAATCACGGTAGATGTCCAATTGTTGAGCTTGAAACCCGGCGGACACTTGTGCACTGTAATACCCCAAAATTTGCCCTCTCATTTTTCATATCATTTAGCATGTACTTTCATTGCATTGCATTACATTCAAGTCATAGAAAAATAAAACATTCAACATTGGTTCATGCATAGGGCATGTGATCAGTTGATTTTAGAGTATTGAGTATCCAGAGCAAGAGAGCAAGAGGCAAGGGTCTCCCAACAAGCCTCAAGGGTCTCTTATATCATATGGCATCCCATTTGATCCCACAAGTCATTGGAAGATGGGAATTCGTCAAGAAGATTGGACAGTTCATCATCTCCTAACAAAGGCAGTCCAAATTAGGGTTTGTGATTCAAGTGGTCTCCTGCTGAAATTTTGGTTTAAACTTGATCTCAATGTTTTCTATATGATGACAAGTATCTAAGGATAGAAGATTGCCCATTGGTTCATTTCAAAAGAAGTTCAATTGATCAGTTGCTTGAGAATCAAGAAATTGGGGAAAAAGTCAACTATGCAAAGGAAAAAGTCAACTCTTGACTTTTTAAGGTCAAATTCATGAAATTCAAGTCACATATGTTCATTGCGCAATATTTGATCAAGAAATGTCAAGAGATTCATCAAAAATCAAGAATTGTACAAAGTTTCCATTTTTAGAAATTTAGGGTTTCCAAAAATGGCAAGTTTGGACCATTTTGCACTCTACTTCAAGGCATTCTTTCTCCATTATAAAAGCTTCAAACTTCAGGCCCAAGTTGAGCCAATTAAAGATCACATTCCAAGCTTCAAATCCATGCCAAGAACTCTTCCATTGGATCAAAATTGAGGGAGTTATGATCAATCAAAGTTTGGTAAAATCAAGGCAAATTTCAAGTCATGGCAAGGCAGATTCATGCCTCCAGGCCATAATTTCATCAAACACTTGGTATGCCAAATTTCAAGCTAGTTTTCTCCATCAAGAATGCTTCAAATGAAAAATTGTTGAACATTAAATTTGTTCATCCTCATGTCCTCTTTAACTTTGATGTTGGGCATTTTTTCATTTGAACAAGTTATAGAGATCATATATGGGCTCAAACATGGTGGTCTCACACTGAAACTCCATAGGCACCAAGGCCTTGCCTGCAGACCAAGTCACACGCCCATACACCAGTTGCGATTCTTTGACTTTCAAGCTACTTTCAAGTGTGTTACAAGCCTCCATTGGATCTAAATTAAACACCAATATTGTTCCATTTTATCTCACCTTTCCATAGACCTCAAAATCATCTTATTTCATGCATTATAATCTGAGAATTTCCCCTCCAAACATCATGCTTTTCATTGATATGTGGATTGAACTTGGTGGAAGTTTTATGCATTGTCTTGGTTCAGGTTCACAACAAACACATGTACCAATATTTACTTCATTAAGCCATACATAACTCTTACACTCATGCGCATACATAGCAGCATACACCAAAGAAGAAATGAACAAACTTGTTTTGCAAGTCTTGCTGCAAGATCATAACCATCACCACCTCTCATTCCTTGGCCTCACCATAAGTGACAAAAGCTTCTCCACACTCTAACCAAGCCTCTTAACTCGTGCCATTAACAACCTCACTCAGTTAGTTAACTCACAACTCAGTTAACTAACTCAGTCGAACCTGAGTTCTAACCATCAACCATCCTAGTTAGGAACTAACCACACCTATATAAGTTTCATTCTAACAGATTTTGGAGGGAACTCTCTCATTTTTGCACTCTCACACTTGATTCATCTCAATTCTCTCTCTGAATTCTCTTTCTCTTGGCCATGAGTTCTTTAACTTTCTCCTCCAATCTTCATCATTCATCGATCTCGAGGCATTGGTGCATTGAAACATAGCACTAATTTTCATTATCTTCAAGTTCATCTCACTGATTTCCATAGGAATCAGAGCTCTATAGCATTTTTTTTGCTCAGCTCAAGCTCAAGAACTCAAGAAGGAACCTCTGGTATTCTTACAAATATAATCTCATCAAGAACAAGTTTGGTTTCTTCAACTGTTTTCTCTGCATTCCTCTTTATTTTAGCATAGTGTTATTGTTATTGATGCTCAATAGGTGCTCTGGTACTTTTGACTAGTTGATAGGCATGTTAGATGCATAGTTGCAGAATCTAGGGCAAAATTTCTTAGTTTCAAATCTGTTTGTGCGTGCTTTGTTTGTAGAATTTGAGACTGGATCTGTGACATACTTGACTTCCTCTTTCGATTGATGTACTTTTTGTGAATTTCTGGAAGCATGTGATACTTGCAGGTGACCGGAGATGGCCAGAGAAGATGACAGGAGGTCCTTCTCCGGCCGGTGAGAAGTTCAGTTAGGGTTTTAGGAATTTTAAAACGTGGCCGTTAGATCTTAAGCAATGAACGGTTAGGATGCTGCCAGTGAATAAATGAGAGAGTGTCCATATCACGTGCCATTTTATTTGACTCTGAATACTTGCATATGTGTGTGTGTATGGGTGTTACCATGTGCATGTCTTGTGATGCGTTGGATTGTTGTACTTTTCTTGATTGTTGTTGACTGATTGATCATGTGGCTCTGATTGAGTCAAATGTTTGACTGAATTCCACCTTAACTGCATATACTTCAGCGCTTGTTTTGGACCTGGACTTAATTGCTTTTCGCACACCCCTCTATGTGAGCCCAAACCATTTTAACGTGATAATTACTTTGCATACACCCCTGCTCTATCTCATTTCACATCTTATTTTTTATTTTCATACCTGTTTCATTTTATCCTTTTAAAAAATATGAAAATGCATGTAAAAATTCTACAAAAATTCATGAACTATGTTTAGACACTAAAATAATTTTGTATGATTTTTAATTCTGATTTTGTGAATATTTGATCATATTTTGTGGACTTTCTTTTATTTCTTTTTTTCAAAGTGTTTCTTCCTTGATACCTCAACTTTAGATAATTGTTTTGCATAGCTCCAAAACCATTTTTCATCCAATATTTTTGTCATGTTTAGACAACATCTTAAGGCATCTAAAAACATTTTTTTCATATTTTTAAAATAATTTTTCATAGAATTTGAACCATATCTTTATGCATTATTCATTGTTGACCTAATGTGACTTTGATGACTTGTTTGAACTAGTTTCTTCTTGAATCTTTGCATGAGATTTTGACATGTGTTTAGCTTCTGACTTAGGTACTTCTTGAATTAATTCCATATTTTTTCCAAGTTCATTTATATTTTTTCTTTGTTTGATTGTTATAAGTCACATTTGTGTGCTTTTCTTGAACTTCTAAATCTTGTTTGATTAGGAGGCACTTGTGCCATTGCATTAGGACTTATGTGATCATTTTATAGGTCATTTCATAAACATTATAGGTCATCCATGTTAGATTATAGGTCATTTGTCATTTTATTTTGGTTCATAAATGTTTGTTGCTTATGTGAACTACTTTGACCTAGTTTGAATGCATCTTCTTTAACATGTCTTAACATGTTTTGTGTGCATCTTTGTGACACCATTCTTTCATTCTAATATGATCAATCATATCATATATTACTGACTTGCATTACAAGTATGCCATCTTATGTGAACTTGAATAATGTTTGAACTTCTTTTCATCTTGTCTTTTCTTCTTGAATCCTTTCACTCATGCCTTGTATGTTGATCCATATACTTCCACATGCATTATAACATGTCATTCAATTCTGACTTTGACATTTCTTTATGCATTTATCCATGTTTGTATGTCATACACATTTATGATTCATCTTTAATTCATAACTTCAACTTGTGTTCTTTTCTTCTTAATGTCTAATGTGACTTGTGTATGAACCAAACTTGTTCATTTGTGCATTCTCATGTCATCTTATAACATGTATGCTACTGATCCATGTTCATTTGCATTCATAATTGAATTTCCCTCTCCTTTGTAACTTGTTTTGTAAGTAAACAACATTGTGAATTCTTGGGTGACATTGTTCTACTTCTTCCCACTTCTTCTTCTTGAGTTTGATTCTCATATTATGGATGATAATTCATGGATACTTAATGACATTTATGAAGTGTTTTCCTACTAGTTGTGGTGTTTCATATTGCATCATTGCATGCTTACATCTCTTAAATGTTCATGATGCATCTTTAGTGCATATCATTGCATTCCTTTGATGTTTGGTTGTAAGCCTTTGTAACCATTGATGGATGTAAATAGGTTTTGCTACTGCCCTAGGCCAGTACCACCCTTTAGTGATCTATTCTTTTTTAGGTTTAGCCCTTGAGAAGCTTCCTAGAGCTTCCTTTAGAACACTAGGATTTATTTGCTTACATTTTTCAATTATGCTTTCTTACTCCATTATTGAACTAACCATTGCTTGTAGGGGCTAATGGTAAGTTGAGTGTGTGGATATGCTTCCACACACACCTTCTTCCCTCATCTTTTAATGCTTTCTCTTTTGTGTTTGTGCAAAGCATTTCAATGCTTTCTTTGTTCAACTTCTTTCTTCTCCCTTTTGGTTCATAACTCATCTTCTATATTAAAAGTGAGTTATGTTACCTCTTGCTCTCTTCTTCTCTCTTATTTTAGACTTAGGTTTCTAAACCACACTAAACCATTAGGAACATCCAAGCATGATAACATTAGGGTGAGTCTTAGTCCCCTTTAGTCTTTACATTTGTTTCTTTTGAGTCTCTCTTCTCTCATCTCAAAACAAATTCAAAACACTAATAAAGGTTGAAACATCTTCATGTGTCATGAGCCTTATTCCATGGGGGGCTTGCATACATTCCATCTTGGAATGTGTTGGAGGTTTTCTAGCATGATGTACATGTCTTTAACATGAAGTGATTTCATAAACAAACTCAAAAACATTTCTTCATTTAAAAACAGCAAAAACATTTAATAAAGGGAATAGGCTAGTGTACTTAAGCCTTTAACTTTGGAAGTAAGTTTGAGGATCTTCCTCATACTTAGTGTACTTCATCATCATTTCATTTTGGAATGATATATGAGATGCACATTCCATTGAAAAAGACTTAGGTACACTATCCTATGCAGAACACTTCAAATAAAAAAATTTCTAAAACACTTCAAACAAACAAAAACGTCTTCCCTTAGTTGAGGGGAACTACATCGCTCTGATTCTCATGTTCCCGATGAGATACGTAGGCAGTGGGGTAGGGCCCATTTGAGCACTTCTTTTATTTTCCCTACATTTGTGTCTCGTTCTCTTTCCATTATTTGTCCAGTATCCTTTCTATCACCCTTTGAGCAGTACTTCAAGCGTGGATCCCGTCGGGTATGACGTACGTGAAGGGGTGCGATAACCTTCCCTTCACGTAACCGACTCCCTTACCCGTTCTCTTTGGTTCGCGAGACCTCGTTCTTTCCTTTCTCCCGGGTTTGTGCAGCATTACCCTTCCTTTTCTTTGGGATAAAAATGCCTGGCTAGCGACTCTCTTTCTTTCTTCCGCGCCACTTTTGCGTTTGTACCTGGATGAAAATCTCGGGAGCGACAGCTGGCGACTCTTCTGGGGACAGTTGACCTATTGCTGGTCCATCCCCGATGCGAGTCTCTCCTAGCGCTTGTTTGTTTACTACTTATTGGGTGTTTGCTTTGTGTTTGCTTTAGTTTAACTTTACTGCTTTTATTTATAGCTTTATCGCTTTACTTTACTGCCTTTATTGCATTTTATTTATATCATGCATCATATATTCTGGACTGTCTGGTTTCCTTTGGCGGGATGGGATTGTTACTGTGAGATGAGCCCATTACCCAGGCTCGAGTGTACTTTAGGAGTTAGAGTGGACAGTCACAGGGCTCTCATGGTATTTAGCCACGGGTGTAGTTGTGAGTTCCACAGCCAGAGTGCGACTTTCTTAGGATTATCTTGATTTGAGGGTTTTCCTCATTCAGGGTATGACTTTGAGAGTTATGTGCATCTGATGACCGATCATTGAGGACCTTAGTGGAAACATCCCTTTTTAGTGGTGACAGTGGCAGACCACATTCTGTGGCAACCCCATTCGCACCCGAGGGCCCACTCTGGAACTTGCATAGGATGGCCTTTATTTTGTGGTGAATCAGAGGACGATCTCGTTGTTTGGCGATAGCATTGTATCATACGGGATGAATGTGCTATTGCTTCTCATTCCGGGATCCGAATCTGAGGATCCTACCTTTTAGAACACATCTGTGAGATGGGGGGTTGTTTACAGGTTTGCAGGTAACCTTGACCTTCTACCTACCCTTTTGTGTGATTCTCATATGATCAGTGATTTGGGTACTTCGTTCTGGTATTCTGGATCTGATTCTTTACTGGTGCTTGGGTATGATATTCTTGATATGATGCTACACAGACACTTGGTTCCTTCACAGTTATTGCACCGACACTGCAGATTTTGGCTCTGATCACATGCCTAGCTGCATCTCATTGCATACATCATTAACATTTTATGTATTTTCTTTCCCAGGTCTCAGTATTGTTTCTGATTCCGGTGGGTATTTTCTCTATTTCAGATGAAAGGTCCTCCGAGAAAGAATAATGTGCCTTACTGGTTTCCGAAGCCTAAAGTGGGACAGATCAAAGAAGTGGCAGATTTAATGGACAATAACCAACTGGATAGGTTCAGAAAGAGGTTTGGGAGCATCATGAGTTATGTGAGCCTTCTTACTCCAGATCAGCATGATACTCTGCACACTCTCTTGCAATTTTATGACCCTCAGTTACGTTGCTTCACATTCAATGGTTATCTACTGGTACCTACCTTGGAAGATTTCTCTGATATTCTAAAGATTTCTGTCAAAGATACTCCTCCTCACTACAGTTCGAAGAAGGCTATTTCCGACAATGTCATTGCAGAGGCTATTCATTTAAGGGTATATGTGGTTAAGGATAATATTAAGGAAAAGGATGGTTGTAAAGGGTTCCATCTAGACTTTCTGATTGAAGAAGCAAAGAAGAGTTTTGCTAATGGTGATTTGTTTACCTCTAATGCAATTTTAGCTCTTTGTGTGTACGGAATTTGTCTATTTCCGAATATAGCTGGATTTATTGATATGGATGTAATCAGTATCTTTGTCAAGAAGAATCCAATCCCAACTTTGTTGGGAGATGAATACCATTCCGTGCAATACAAGAATGAGAAAAAACGAGGAAGGTTGGTAGTATGCTGTGCTCCCTTATTCCATACTTGGTTTTATAGACATTTGCCAAAGACAAGAGTTTTTGTGGATCTCAGAGGAACTGTTAAGTGCTCCAAGAGGCTGATGGGTTTGACGGCTGAAGATATAGTCTGGTGGCATCGGAAAGATATGGTGGGTATACCTATTCTTATTAGTTGTGGAGCTTTTCTAAATGTGCCTCTGGTAGGAAGGAGGGGAGGAATCAACTACAATCCTATTCTCGCGCTGAAGCAGTTTGGATATGCATTGAAAAAACCTCCTTTGGAAAAGATGTGGCGGAATCCTTGTTTTATCTTGCCAAAGATGATGAACAGGTGTCATTTTCTATTGCTGAAGCCTGTCGAGCCTCCGTTATATCCCAAGGTAGTGGAGCCAAGGACCTCAGTACCAATTGAAGAATTCCAAAAGATGGAAGTTTTGGTTCACGAACTCAGGGTTGAGAATGCGGACGTCGCCAGCCTGTATCAGGAAGCTACATCTATTAATAGAGGGTTGGAGGAAAGAGTCCACATTGCTGAGAAGATGGCTGAAAGCAGGAAAGAAGAACTCGAAGGGAGGCTGATTTATTTCCAAAGACAGGGCTTAATTGATAAGAATAACGCCAGAGAGCGCCAGAATCTCAAGAAGTCTTTGAAGGAAGCTAATGAGACTATTACCTTATGGCAACAAAAATGGGCCAATGAACAGAAGCGCCAAGCCAAGGTAAAGGAAGAGTTTAAAGCTAAGTGAAATTCTGGTATCAGATGTGTGATGTTAAGTGCAATGTCACAACAACACACTCTGCTAATATGAACAAGGAAATAACAAGCAGTAAATAACACAATGAATTGTTCACCCAGTTCGGTCTAACTACCTACGTTTGGGGGCTACCAAGACAGGGAGGAAATTCACTATTAGTAGTATTAAATTACAGACTCAACAATCCCAGTTGACATCTACCTAACTTAATCACTACCCAATGACACTTCTACCTAAGAAACCACTCACTCCCTAAATCACCTCAGTGATACAATCCAATGATTACAAATTAATCACACAACTTGATTCTGCTTAACAGCTTTGATCAAAAACAATTAACAACTCAAAAATAGTAACACCAATTCAAACATGAATGGTTTACAAAACTCACACGAAGACACAAATGACACTCAGTCTTTAGCTCTCTTTCTTCGTTGTTTTCAACAAGGGTTGAGGCTGCTTTAAATAGAATTCTGACTTGGGCTTGGACCTCTTCCAAATATCTGATTTGATTTGTTTTAAAACCAGAATTTAAAACAGATTTGATCTTCAAATCTTTTTAAATCTTTTTAAATCAGCCCTAATGTTAGTTACAACATCTGCTCCATGATCTGCTCCAAATTTGATTGAAAATATCTTCTCCAAGATATTCGCATCCAATCTCTCTAACAGATCTCCTCAAAACAAACAAACACGCGCAACCCTAAAACATCACAACCTGATGTTCTGATGTTCTGATAACTGATGTCAAGACATCAAGTTTAACACCAGCATATAAAACTTCAAACCTGCAACAACTAATGTTAGGAACCAATGTTAAGACATCAGACATATGACATAAACATTGTTTTACCAAAATTCCAGCCAATACAAGAACTAACAATCTCCCCCTTTGGCTAATTTTGGCTAAAACAATCTCTGCCAACATCAGAGGTACTTGCTGCGGAAAAACTTTAAACTCCTAACATTCCAAAACACAACCAGCAGCAATCACATCTAAACTGCACAAAGCTAAACTCCCCCTCAAAAGAAGAACCAGCATACCAGCTATTCATGCACACTCCCCCTCAAGCCTAGAACTACAACAGACAACTAGGCAACACATAGGCTACCTCTCCCCCTTTTTAGCCACAATTGGACAACTTCTACATCAAACACAAAGAACTGACATCCATTAAGACATGGTCAAAAGCAAGCTTCCTAAGGAACACACTTTCTAAAAACCTTGACTGGTCAGGCGATACAACCAATGGATTCTTATAGAACTATAAAATCTAAGCCTTCTTCCTTCTAACAGCACTAGACAACAAACAAGTATGAGTCAGTCTAACAAAGATGCAGGGAAGAAACACATGCAGGAGGTCAAGAAACCAGATCCACTGAAGAATAAGAACAAAATAATGACAGCAGCTGGGACTTCTTCAGGAGCAACAAGAACAAAAAAAACATCAGAGACAAGGATGAAAAACATCAGGAAACCTCCAGTGCAACAACATGCTACTGATGATGAATGGGATGAAGATTGGAAAACTTTTCTTGATTCAGGGGGTTGGGATAATCTGTAGACACTTTGTTTGCTCTTGATGTACTCAAATCCAATCTAGTATGCTTTCAGCAGTTGAATAAAATGTTGTTTCCTTTAAACATATGCAAAATCACAACTGCACAAATACTCCTTCCAGCACACCTAATCCTCATAAATGCAAATTCCCAGTTTTCTTCTTAAACTTTCAAATTGATTTGCATCTAAGGCTTTAGTAAAAATGTCAGCTAATTATTTATCTGTAGCAACATGTTCCAAAGCAACTACTTTATCTTCAACCAAATCTCTTATAAAATGATGCCTTATATCAATATGCTTAGTCCTGCTATGCTGAATAGGGTTCTTGGAGATATTGATTGCACTCAAATTATCACAGTACAATGTCATGACATCTTGCTTGACATTGTATTTAGTTAACATTTGCTTCATCTAAACAAGTTGTGAACAACTACTCCCTGCTCCTATGTACTCAGCCTCAGCAGTAGAAAGAGACACACAGTTCTGCTTCTTACTAAACCAAGAGATCAAATTATTCCCTAAGAAGAAACAACCTCCTGAAGTACTTTTTCTATCATCAGCACTCCCAGCCCAGTCAGCATCCCAATATCCTCTTAACTCAGTGCCTGATCCATGGCTGTACAGCATTCCATTGTCACTAGTACCATTCACATATTTCAGAATCCTCTTCACTTAATTCAAGTGACTAACCTTAGGCTTAGATTGATATCTGGCACAAACTCCAACAACAAAAGAAATATCAGGTCTGCTAGCTGTGAGATACAATAGACTTCCAATCATGCTTCTGTATACACTTTGATCCACACTAACACCATGTTCATCCTTGGATAACTTTAAATGAGTAGGAGTAAGTGTCCTCTTGTGATTAGTATTTTCCAGACCAAACTTCTTAACAATGTTCTTTGCATACTTGCTCTGGGATATGAATATGGAGTCTTCCATTTGTCTAACTTGTAGACCTAGAAAATAGTTGAGCTCTCCAACAAGACTCATTTCAAACTCAGACTGCATCTGTTCCACAAAATGTTTCACCATTGCATCTGACATCCCACCAAATACTATGTCATCAACATATATTTGAGCTATCATCAGTTTTCCCTCCTTCCTCTTTAACAAACAAAGTCTTATCAATCCCTCCTTTTCTGTAGCCATTTACAGCCAGGAATTCAGTAAGCCTTTCATACCAAGCTCTTGGTGCTTGCTTCAAACCATAAAGAGCTTTCCTTAGTTTGTAAACATGGTCAGGAAATGTTGGATCAATAAATCCTTTTGGTTGATCAACATACACCTCTTCATTTAAGTAACCATTCAAGAAGGCACTCTTAACATCCATCTGAAAAAGCTTGAACTTGAAATTACAAGCCACCCCTAAAAGTAATCTGATAGATTCCAGTCTTGCCACAGGAGCAAAGGTTTCATCATAATCAATTCCTTCAACCTGAGTGTATCCCTGAGCAACTAATCTGGCCTTGTTTCTGGTGACCACTCTTTGTTTATCAGATTTATTCTTGTAAATCCACTTGGTGCCTCTATCACATTAGCTCCATCAGGCCTTGGAACAAGATCCCACACTTTATTCCTCTTGAATTATTCCAGCTCTTCATGCATGGCATTAATCCAAAATTCATCAGTCAGAGCTTCTTTGACATTCATGGGCTCAATTTTGGAAACATAACAAGAATTTGACACAACCTCTCTTGATCTAGTGCTAACCCCTGATTTAGGATCACCTATGATAAGCTCCTTTGGATGGTCCTTTTGCACTCTAATAGATGGTTCTTTATTAAATTGTTCAGGTTTAGGCTCAGCATCAACAGGACTGGGAGACCCACTTCTGTCTTCAGTTTCTGTTGTGACTTCTTCAACTGATGTTTCAACATCATCCAGGACATCAGCATCTTCCTGCTTATCAATGTCATCAATCACCATATTTATAGACTCCATCATAACCTTTGTTCTGGAGTTGAAAACCCTGTAAGCTCTGCTATTTGTAGAGTATCCTAGAAAGATTCCCTCCTCACTTTTAGGATCCAATTTTCTCCTCTGTTCACGATCTGACAAAATGTAACATTTACTTCCAAAAACATGAAAGTACTTCACAGTTGGCTTTCTCCCTTTCCACGGTTCATATAGAGTAGCTGAAGTGCCCCTTCTCAAAGTAACTATGTTGTGAATATAGCAAGCAGTGTTCATGGCTTCAGCCCAGAAATGGTAAGGAAGCTTTTTGGCATGAATCATTACTCTAGCAGATTCTTGGAGAGTTCTGTTCTTCCTTTCAACAACTCCATTTTGCTGAGGAGTAATAGGAGAGGAAAACTCATGACTGGTGCCTTCAGCAGAGCAGTAATCAGCAAACTTGCTATTTTCAAATTCCCTCCCATGATCACTCCTAATTCTGATGACATTGCTCTCTTTCTCTCTTTGGAGTCTTTGACATAAATCTTTAAATACATCAAACACCTCTGATTTGTCTTTAATGAAGCTCACCCAGGTGTACCTTGAATAGTCATCTACAACAACATAAGCATACTTCTTCCCACCTAGACTTTCTACCTGCATAGGTCCCATTAAGTCCATATGAAGAAGTTCCAAGACTTTATAGGCGATGTCATGTTGAAGCTTCTGATGTGACATCTTGGTCTGCTTCCCTTTTTGACAATCTCCACAAACTTTTCCTTCTTCAATTTTAAGTTTGGGGATTCCTCTGACCGCTTCTGAGGATATGATTCTCTTCATTCCCTTCAGATGAAGATGTCCCAACTTTTGATGCCAGACTTTGACTTCATCATCTCTAGCAAAAACACATGTTGTGGTACTTGAGTCTTGTTGCACCCATAGATAACAGTTGTCCTTAGATCTAACACCCTTCATGATGACTTCTCCTTTCTCATTTGTGACAATGCACTCAGATTTTGTAAAGTCTACTTGGAATCCTTGATCACAAAGTTGACTAATACTGATCAAATTTACTGTCAACCCTTTGACAAGTAGAACATCATCCAACCTAGGAGCACTAGCACAGTTCAACTTTCCCATCCCCTTGATTTCTCCTTTGACACCATCACCAAAAGTTACATGACCTGAAGAATGGAGCTTAACATCACCAACAAATTATTAACTCCTGTCATGTGTCTTGAACACCCACTATCAAAGTACCAGTCTTCTTTGGTAGAAACCCTAAGAGAAGTGTGAGCTATTAAGCTGGTAATTTTACCTTTTGGAACCCATTGCCTCTTAGACTTGGTGACCTGACTACCTCTGTGAAAGTTCTGTCTGGGAACAAACTGATGTGCCTTCTGAGGATACCCATGTAGCTTATAACAGTAGGCCTTTATGTGTCCAAAATGCCCACAGTGATGACATCTCCAGCGCCTGAATTTCTTCCTAGAAGGAATCCTGTCAGGATGTTTAAACATCTGTTTTGACATCACTGGTTTGGAACTGGTAATAACATCATTAGAGGCTGCAACATTGTTGAATCCCAAACCACTTTTGTCTCCAGCAATTTTCCCAATACTAAGAATGTCGTCTAGAGCATCAGTACCATTGTTCAACATTCTGACAGTTTTGGTCATAGAATCCAGTTTAGAGTTAAGCATACTGACTTCATTTTCAAGTTCAGTCTTTTTAGCTTCTAACTGCACTATGGTTTTCTTTAGCTTCTCTCCTTCAAGACACACTTGTTCACTTTTCATGCACAGTTCTTTATAAGAGGCAGCAAGCTCTTCATAAGTAACCTCATCATCACAAGAATCATCATCTGACTCACAAACCCCAATCATAGCTCTAACAAGCTTAGCTGATTCTTCTTCAGATTCACTCTCACTATCAGACCAGGAAGCAGATAACCCCTTTTTCTGCTTTTTGAGATAAGTATGACATTCTTTCTTGACATGACCATACCCTTCACACTCATAGCATTGGACTCCTTTGTCATTATTGGACTTTTCTTCATCTCTAGTTTTCTTCCCCTGATCTCCTAATCTATTGGTGTCAGATGTGATGTTCTTGACATTAGGATTATAACTCCTATTTATCCTCTTCATAACCTTATTAAACTGTCTTCCCAACAAAACAATGGCATGGGACAGCTCCTCTTGAGACTCAGCACCATTCTCTTTCTTAGAATCTTCAGAACTAGATACCAAAGCTATACTTTTGGTTTTCTTTCCGGGTTCCTCTTCCATTCCTAATTCAAAGGTTTGAAGAGAACCTATCAACTCATCAACCCTCATCTTGCTGATGTCTTGGGCTTCTTCTATAGCTGTCACCTTCATTTTATATCTCTTGGGAAGAGATCTAAGAATTTTCCTCACCAGCTTCTCTTTAGTCATCCTCTCTCCTAGGGCACTAGAAGCATTTGACAGCTCAAGGATGTTCATGTGGAAATCATGGATAGTCTCATCATCCTTCATCTTCAGATTTTCAAACTTTGTTGTCAAAAGTTGAAGTCTTGACATCTTGACTTTGGAGGTTCCTTCGTGAGTAGTCTTCAAGATATCCCATGCTTCCTTAGCTACTTCACAGGTGTTGACCAACCTGAAGATGTTCTTATCAACACCATTGAATATGGCATTCAAGGCTTTAGAATTCCCAAGGGCAATCTCATCTTCTTCCTTGGTCCATTCTTCTTCAGGTTTCAGTTTTGAGCTACCCTCTACTTCCTTTCCATTCTCATCCTTTTCCACAATAACAGGATGATTCCATTCTTTCAAAATAGCCTTCCAGGCTCTGCTATCTAATGACTTCAAGAATGTAACCATACGAGGTTTCAAATAGTCATAATTTGAGCCATCTAGAATAGGGGGTCTATTCACAAATCCACCACACTCCTTGTCTATTGCACCAGAAAGTATCAGCCCTAGATCTCACCCAGATGTAGAGCAGGATGCCTGCTCTGATACCAATTGAAATTCTGGTATCAGATGTGTGATGTTAAGTGCGATGTCACAACAACACACTCTGCTAATATGAACAAGGCAATAACAAGCAGTAAATAACACAATGAATTGTTCACCCAGTTCGGTCTAACTACCTACGTCTGGGGGCTACCAAGCCAGGGAGGAAATTCACTATTAGTAGTATTAAATTACAGACTCAACAATCCTAGTTGACATCTACCTAACTTAATCACTACCCAATGACACTTCTACCTAAGAAACCACTTAGGTATGAGAAATCACTCACTCCCTAAATCACCTCAGTGATACAATCCAATGATTACAAATTAATCACACAACTTGATTCTGCTTAACAGCTTTGATCAAGAACAATTAACAACTTAAAAATAGTAACACCAATTCAAACATGAATGGTTTACAAAACACACACGAAGACACAAATGACACTCAGTCTTTAGCTCTCTTTCTTCATTGTTTTCAACAAGGGTTGAGGCTGCTTTAAATAGAATTCTGACTTGGGCTTGGACCTCTTCCAAATATCTGATTTGATTTGTTTTAAAACCAGAATTTAAAACAGATTTGATCTTCAAATCTTTCTAAATCTTTTTAAATCAGCCCTAATATTAGTTACAAGATCTGCTCCATGATCTGCTCCAAATCTGATTGAAAATATCTTCTCCAAGATATTCGCATCCAATCTCTCTAACAGATCTCCTCAAAACAAACAAACACGCGCAGCCCTAAAACATCACAACCTGATGTTCTGATGTTCTGATAACTGATGTCAAGACATCAAGTTTAACATCAGCATATAAAACTTCAACCCTGCAATAACTAATGTAAGGAACCAATGTTAAGACATCCGACATATGACATCAACATTGTTTTACCAAAATTCCAGCCAATACAAGAACTAACACTAAGGTTGAAGAATTGGAAGCTAAGGCCAAGACCTCAGATGAAGAGTTGAAAGCTGCACATGCTTAACGACGGAGTTACCAGGATAGTTTGGAAGAAAGTCAGAAGCTATTACAGGAAGCTCAGGCGGAAATAGATGATCTCAAGATCCGGGCGGAAGTGAAGAAGTCCAGGACAGAGCCAGGCTATTGTAGTACTAATGGGGAAGAATTGTGTAATAATATCAACACTTTGTACCAATCCTTCAGTTTGAGAGAATGCTTGATCAGAGGACTGATTGAGACGCCAGAAGATCCCGAGAATGCTGTGCTATTTGAGGAGGTCAAGAGGCTCAGTCTAGGGTTGCAGGATGTGGTGTTTCGTCCATTTTAGCTTTCATTATGTTGATACTATCTGATTACCTACATAATTGTTGTAGGAATCGTTGCTTTAATTGCTGAATTTGGGTTGTATGTTTTCAAATATTTGTCCAGACTCAATCCCTTTGGGCTTTCTTCCAGTTATGATATGCTCAGTGTTTTCTCCAGTGGCTTTCCTGATATTACATCACTGTTCACTGACACTTGGTCACGACACCTCTTCACAGGGTTCTACACCTATCTGTGCACTCGTCTGAATGAATGTTTTTATCAATTGCTGTATCTCGTGTGTTATCTGCGGACTTCTAAAATACCGGAATCGGGGCACGAAAAGGCCTGGGAATAAAAAACATAGCATTGCATTGCATTGCATACATTTCATTTTGGCATTTTTTTTGTTTTTCAGGTACCCTATCTGGTTATCATAGTTATTCTATTTTAGGAAGTATTGCTACCGATCACATACATCGCTACTCCACAAGAGGCAATTGAAACAGAATGGTTGATCAAATTCAGAATGATTTGGCTGAGATGAAGGCCCGTATAGACCAGTTCATGGCTCTCATGACTGGTATGGCACAGAACCAAGAGAGGTTAAGACTTATGGTCGAGCGTCCAGAGGTCACGCCGGAAGGTAATCACGTTGATAATTCACAGCCAAAGGACACTCCACCTCCTATTAGTACTCCGATCCTAATGGTAATCTGGTTACTGGGGCTGCCAGAAATGCTGGTGTTAATGAGGATGTTCAGGAAGATCAATTCACCTTGCTGGATGCTGATATGGGTAATCCCAATAACAGAAGATATGATGAGCTGGCTGAGAAAATTAGGGCTCTGGAGTGCAAGAACTCTCTAGGCATTGATGTTACTAATTTGGGTCTGGTACCGGAATTCCTCCAAAGTTCAAGCCACCCACTTTTGACAAATATAATGGCAATACGTGTCCCCAGACACATATTCAGGCTTACTTTGGAAGAATCTCAGCCCACACTGATGACGAGAAGTTGTGGATGCACTATTTTCAAGATAGCTTGGTTGGAGCTTCATTGACTTAGTACATGAAGTTGAACAGGGTTGCTGTGAGAAGCTGGAAAGATTTGGCAGAAGCGTTTCTGAAACAATATCAGTATAATATCGATATAGCCCCCAACCGCACTCAGCTGCAAGGGTTGTCGTAGAGCGCTAAGGAAAACTTTAAGGAGTACGCGCAGAGATGGAGAGAAATGGCCGCCCAGGTTCAACCCCCTTTGCTTGAGAGAGAAATGGCGGATATGTTCATGGGTACCCTGCAAGGGACATTTCTTAACAAATTGGCTGCTTGTCCATCGACAGGATTTTCTGATATCGTAATTGCTGGTGAAAGGATTGAGAATTTGTTGAAACAGGGGAAGATTCAGGATGTAAGTGGTGCTGGTTCTTCAGGAACAAAGAATCCTTTTGCTAATGGGCAGAGAAGGAGAGAGGGTGAGACAAGCGCTGTGTACAGAGGACGGGGAAAAGGACGTTCTCAGGCTTATCACCAAGTGGATGCAGTGACAATTCCAACACCACCTGTTCAGTAACAGCAGTAACAACAGCAGGTTCAATAATAGCGACCACCGTTCCAACAAAGGTCTAGGCAGAGGGACCGCAAAATTGACCCTCTTCCTATGACTTACTCAGCATTGTTACCCCAGTTACTCCAATTGAAATTGGTCGAACTTCGTACCATGAGACCTCCTGTTGCTGGTAACTTGCCACCCAATTATGATGCTAATGCCCGCTGCGATTTCCATTCAGGTGCTCCGGGGCACACCACCGAAAAGTGTTGGGCATTTCAAAATAAGGTGCGGGATCTGATAGATGCTAAAGTAATCAAATTTTCTCCATCTTCTAATGTTATCCAGAACCCTATGCCGAACCATGACGGGGCAAATGTGCATGCCATTGAGGATGGAAAGAGGTTGAACTTGGTGACAGATATCAATCGGGTGAAGACTTCATTACTGGTAGTAAAAGATCGTCTGTTGAAGGGACATGTGTTCCCAGGTTGTGACCGGGATTGTTTGGAATGTATGGGTCAAGATAATGGCTGTGACAGACTGAGGATTGGGTTGCAGAATCTGATTAGTGAAGGCCGTCTACAGTTTGACCGTGTTGTGAAAGATAATGATGAGGTATCAGCTGTGACAATTTATTATACCCCTGCTGAAATTCAGGTACCTGCAAGGATAGCTCCTGTAGCGATTATTGTGTCGGAAATACCCAGCCCTATTACCATCACGGTGCCAGGGCCGGTTCCGTTTACCTCTGAGAAAGCAGTCCCATGGTACTATGGAGCAGATGTGTACCATGAGGGGAAGAAGCTAGAAGTTGGAACATCGGCTGGTTCAAATGTTGATAATGTGGGTGGTTTAGGCGGCTTTACCAGGAGTGGAAGATTGTTTGCTCCACAAACTCTTCGAAGTGATAAAGAAGTCGAGGCTGCGGCGAGAGCTAAAGGAAAACAAGTGGCTGAGAGTGTGCCCGTGCCTGAAACAGATCCCAAAATTACTTCCGACAACGAGGTAGAGGAGTTTATAAGAATAATAAAGAAAAGTGATTACAAAATCGTGGATCAATTGAACCAGACGCCCTCAAAGATTTAAATTTTGTCATTATTGATGTGCTCTGATGCACACCAAGAGGCTTTGCTGAAGGTGTTAAAGATGGCTTATGTTCCACAGGGAATTACTGTCAATCAGCTTGAGAGTGTGATTTCTAATGTCAATGTCAGCCATGGGTTGGGTTTCACGAGCCGAGATTTGACTTCTGAAGGTAAAAACCACAACAAGGCTCTGCATATTACAATGGAGTGTAAGGGCGCGGTGTAATCCAATGTGCTGGTAGACACTGGTTCTTCGCTTAATGTCTTGCCTAAGAAGGCGCTGATGAAGTTGGAGGTTGATGAATCGATTTTGAGGCCGAGTGATCTGGTTGTCAGAGCGTTTGATGGGTCGAAATGATCTGTTTTCTGTGAAGTGAAATTACCTGTGCAAATTGGACCTCAAGTGTTCAAGTCTACATTCCACGTGATGGATATACAGCCTGCTTATAGCTGTTTATTAGGTCGCCCATGGATTCATGCGGTCGGGGCTGTTACATCCACATTACATCAGAAGCTGAAATACGTGTTTGAAGGATAGGTAGTAACTGTGTGTGGTGAAGAGGACATTTTTGTCAGTCACTTGTCCACATTCAAGTATGTTGAGATGGATGGGAAAATCCATGAAACGCTTTGCCAGTCATTCGAGGCAGTGAATATTGATAAAGTGCTTGAATCTTCTCCTACGCCAGCTAGAGCCGGCACGTCAATTTCGTCTTATAAGCAGGCCGTTGAGGTTGTTAGAGCAGGTAATGCCCAGGGTTAGGGCAAGCTGATCGAGACACCAGTGAAAGAGGACAAGTTTGGTATTGGCTACCAACCATCTCTGTATTCGGCAGCAAAGTACACGGGACCCATCACTTTCAGCAGTGGTGGAATCATATATACAAATCAATCTTGTGCGACTGCAAAAGATGGCATCGAC
This sequence comes from Lathyrus tuberosus, assembly GCA_022829125.1. Classification (NCBI taxonomy): domain Eukaryota; kingdom Viridiplantae; phylum Streptophyta; class Magnoliopsida; order Fabales; family Fabaceae; genus Lathyrus; species Lathyrus tuberosus. Next base: position 20,488,750 of record JALAZF010000034.1, read on the forward strand.
AGTGATTGTGACTTGGACAATTGGGTATGCCTACGTGGTTCGGGACAACAATTGCAAAACTGGTCCGCTGAGGAAATCATTCCAGTTACTTTTCAAACAGAGTAATTTTCTTTGTTTTTCTCTAATCATCATGCATGTCAAAATCTTGCGCTCTGCCCAAGGCGTACAGATTCATCTGTAGGGCCACACATTTTCATTTGCAATTTTTAATCATTAATAAAGGACGTTTTGCATTTAAATTTCATTCCCTGTCTTTCATCCTTTTTATTTTTGCACAAAAACATTAAAAATGGCAATGTCTTGTTTTCTTTTTTTTTTCAAAATAAATTCTAAAATAAAGCATGAACCTCCTCGTGCAGACTTGATCCTCCAGATTCCACTGATAACGGTTCTGTTATGGCCATGTATGACTTTGACAAACCGATTTATCAAGCCGAAGAAGGGGATGAAGAAGACTGTGAACTTCCCGAAGAATTGGCTAGATTGTTGAAGCGGGAGGAGAGGGTCATTCAACCTCACCAAGAGACAATTGAGGTCATCAACATTGGTTCCGAGGACGCAAGGAAAGAAATTAAGATTGGAGCCAGTCTGCAGCCGAGGTAAAGAAAGAGCTGATCAGTATGCTGCAGGAATATGTTGACATCTTTGCTTGGTCATATCAAGATATATCGGGGTTAGATACAGACATTGTTGTGCACAGGTTGCCGTTGAAAGAGGGTTGTCCTCCTGTTAGACAGAAGCTTCAGAGAACTAAACCAGAAATGGATCTCAAAATCAAAGAGGAGGTACAAAAATAGTTAGATGCGGGATTTCTGGCCGTCACCAATTACCCACCATGGGTTGCAAATATTGTTCCTGTGCCGAAGAAAGATGGTAAGGTCAGAATGTGCGTTGATTACCGGGATCTAAAGAGAGCAAGTTCGAAGGATGACTTTCCTTTACCTCATATTGATGTGCTGGTTGATAATACGGCTCAGTTTTTAGTGTTCTCATTCATGGACGGTTTCTCCGGGTACAATCAGATCAAGATGGCACCTGAGGATATGGAGAAGACCACGTTCATTACCCCATGGGGTACCTTCTGTTATAAAGTGATGCCTTTTGCGTTGAAAAAAGCAGGGGCAACGTATCAGCGGGCAATGGTAACATTATTTCATGATTTGATTCACAAAGAGATTGAATGCTATGTGGATGATATGATTGCCAAGTCGCGAATAGAAGAAGAACACCTGATTAACTTGAAGAAGTTGTTTAAAAGGTTGAGAAAGTTTTGTTTGAGGTTGAATCCGAACAAGTGCACTTTCGGGGTGCGTTCTGGAAAGCTGTTGAGTTTCATCGTAAGTGAAAAAGGGATTGAGGTCGATCCTGCCAAAGTGAAAGCAATACAAGACATGCCTGAGCTGAAAACAGAAAAAGAGGTTCGTGGTTTTCTAGGTAGATTGAACTACATTGCAAGGTTCATATCTCACCTAACAGCCACGTGTGAACCAATATTCAAATTGCTAAGAAAAGATCAAACGGTCAGGTGGAATGACGATTGTCAAGTGGCATTCGATAAAATAAAAAGATATTTGCAGGAACCTCCAATTCTAATGCCTCCGGTTCTAGGGAGACCTTTGATAATGTACTTGACAGTGCTTGAAGAGTCTATGGGTTGTGTTCTCAGTCAACACGACGAAACAGGTAGGAAAGAGCATGTTATCTACTACCTGAGCAAAAAATTCACTAACTGCGAGACCTTTGATAATGTACTTGACAGTGCTTGAAGAGTCTATGGGTTGTGTTCTCAGTCAACACGACGAAACAGGTAGGAAAGAGCATGTTATCTACTACCTGAGCAAAAAATTCACTAACTGCGAGTCCCGATACTCAATGCTTGAGAAGACATGCTATGCACTGGCATGGGCTGCTAAGCGACTGAGGCAGTATATGCTCATACACACAACTTTGTTGATTTCCAAAATGGATCCAGTCAAGTACATTTTTGAGAAACCAACACTGACAGGCAGAGTTGCACGGTGGCAAATGGTTTTGACAGAATATGATATCCAGTATACTTCTCAGAAAGCCATCAAAGGAAGTATCCTGTCAGACTATCTTGTGCAAAAGCCGATTGATGATTACCAACCCATGAAATTTGATTTCCCTGATGAGGACATCATGTTTCTCAAAGTTAAAGACTGCGAGGAACCACTCCCGGAGGAGGGGCCAGACCCTGAATCCAAATGGAGTTTGATGTTTGATGGGGCCGTCAACATGAATGGATGCGGAGTTGGAGCAGTTCTTATCACGCCAGAGGGTGTTCATATGCCCTTCACTGCCCGAGTAACTTTCGGATGCACCAACAATGAAGCAGAATATGAAGCTTGTATAATGGGGGTTGAGGAGGCGATTAATTTGTGAATTAAGACCCTCGATATCTTCGTTGATTCAGCTTTGGTAATCAATCAAGTGAATGGGAACTGGTACACGCACCAGACACATCTGATTCCGTATAGGGATTATACGAGAAAACTGTTGACGTTTTTCACAACAGTAAAGCTGTACCATATTCCTCAAGATGAGAATAAGTTTGCTGATGCCTTGGCCACATTGTCTTCTATATCAAGGTGCAAAGGTGGGACCATGTACCCAAGATTGATGTGTCTCGTCTTGATAGACCTGCATTTGTGTTTGCTGTTGATGCAACGTCCAATGACAAGCCGTGGTTTCATGACATCAAGTGTTTTTTGAAAAGTCAAGGGTACCCGCCTGGAGCATCTACCAAAGATAAGAAGACTTTGAGGAGATTGTCTGGTAGCTTCTTCCTGAACCAAGATGACGTGTTGTACAAACGGAATTTTGACATGGTTCTGCTCAGATGCGTGGATAGACACGAAGCAGACCTGTTAATGCAAGAAGTGCATGAAGGCTCTTTCGGTACCCATGCCGAAGGACATGCAATGGCAAAGAAACTATTGAGGTCGGGGTATTATTGGTTGACAATGGAGACAGATTGTTGCAAGTACGCCCGCAAATGTCACAAGTGTCAGATTTATGCAGACAAAGTGCATGTGCCTCCGAATCCGTTGAGTGTCATGTCCTCTCCTTGGCCCTTTGCAATGTGGGGCATTGATATGATCGGAAAAATTGATCCTACTGCTTCAAACGGCCATCGTTTCATCTTGGTCGCCATTAATTATTTCACGAAGTGGGTTGAAGCAGCATCTTATGCCAATGTCACTAAGCAGGTGGTAGCTCGTTTCCTGAAACGGGATATCATTTGTCGATATGGAGTGCCCGAGAGAATTATTACTGATAATGACTCTAATTTGAACAACAAAATGATGGTTGAGCTATGCCGGGACTTCAAAATTGAACATCACAATTCTTCGCCGTATCGCCCGAAGATGAATGGCGCTGTTGAGGTGGCCAATAAGAATATTAAGAAGATTGTGCAGAAAATGGTTGTCACATATAAAGATTGGCATGAGATGCTACCGTTCACTTTGCATGGGTACCGAACGTCAGTACGCACGTCTACTGGGGCAACACTATTCTCACTTGTGTATGGTATGGAGGCAGTCCTACCGGTTGAAGTTGAGATTCCATCCCTCAGAGTCATGATGGATTCCATCCCTCAGTCCTAGCAGCTGTGTGTCACGGGCAGTTATACCAACGAAGGATGAAACGGGCATTTGATCAGAAGGTGCGTCCTTAGGTTTACAAAGTCGTAGACGTAGTACTCAAAAGGATCCTTCCTCCTAGTACAGATCACAGGGGCAAATGGACTCCCAACTATGAAGGTCCATTCGTGGTTAAAAAGGTCTTCTCGGGCGGAGCCTTATTGCTTACAACCATGGATGGCGAAGATTTTCCATCCCCTGTTAACTCAGACGCAGTCAAAAAATACTTCGCATAAATAGACCCGCTGGATAAAAAAAAAGAGAGAGTCCAGGCAAAAAAGGGCATCCCGGCGAACCATAAAAACAGAATAAAAAAGGTTCAAGAAAAAATTAGGGATATAAATGAAAAAAAATGCTCACCCGGTAAGTTGAAAACCCGAAAGGGCAACTTAGGCAAAAAGGGGTATCCTGGTGGATTGAAAACCCGAAAGGGCGGTCCACACAAAAGAGGGATTTAAGCGAACGATTGCGGTCTGAGTTATTTGTACTCCATCACCGTTTCAGCAACTGACATTCCAAAGGATAGGAATCGGTCAAATCACTCCTCAGAAGGCAAGGTCGGGGAGTTTTGAAGACATACTGACTATAGCAGAATCGAAACTCAGTGGAATACCGTTTTCACATTGCCATTAGGATAGTTTCTTTTCTCAATTTACAACAATCTCATCTTTCCAAGGGTTGCTTCCGAATGTATTTGTCGATCTCAGGCATTTTTTTTCAATAAATTGAATTTCAGTCAAAAGCTTCTTATTTTGTTTTTACTGCTTTGTTTGCAAAAACGTCCGAATTTTTGATAAAACATTGCATTTGAAAACATTGTGGCCTTCCAATAACATGCGCAGAAAAACATTTAAAATCACTTTGAATGTTGAGTAATCCTAGATGGTGGATTCAAACAACGCAATATCCTGGGGCATGTGTGCGTATTCTTTTGTTGCAGGTAACAGGTACAAGTGATTTCGAAGGTGAGAGCCATTTTCTTCCAAACAAGTAATCACTTACCCTTAAGTCAGAATACCGGGGAAACCATATTCAGTAAGATGAGATCAACGAAGCAAAGCTAATAAGGGATCGTTGGATCTTATTAAGTTGATTCTCCCATTCAGTATTTCCAACAACTACAAGCTCTTCTGTGTCGATAACGGTTGCAAATTCACCAGTAGAGTTGCTTCGCAGACCTCGCAGTTAATGTTCAAGACTCAGTGAGTGTCCAGGAGTTTGAAGATGCCAAATCTTCTGTAAAATCCTCTTGGGACGTTTTCTTAAGATCAGCCGCGTAATCTGGGGAAAAAGTGAGTTTGGGACCCTCCCAAGCACGGGGCATCGTGAGATCCCTCCGGCAAGATGTGTTCCAGATCTATTATCTCCAGTAGAGTGACCTCTCAATTATTGTATTTTCGCTCAGGTCTCAGCATTTGTTTAAGAGTTTGAAGATGCTTGGTCTTCTGTAAAATCCTCTTAAGGGGCATCTCCAGCACGAGACGCTTTAAAGCAGTTCTCCCCAGCAGAGTTTGTGGTAAACTCATTATTCCTAGTGGAGTCGTCAAGCGGAAGGTTTGCCTAGCATGGAACATCGTGGCTCTTATTCTAAGCTCGACAACTTTGTTCCCCAATAGATTACCGGGGGTTTTTGTGTTTTCCCAGCATATCTCTAGGGATTTCTTTCTCAGCATGTTGCAACGGAATGTCTTCCAACCAGGATTTGCGTATCCCCGACGGAGTAGCTCCGATCCCCAGTAAGATCGTATTTCTGGCAGTTGTATCCCCACAGAGTTCGGCATTGAATCTTGTCAGTAATACTCCCCAGCTGAGTTGTTTTTGCTCCCCGCAGAGGCTTATCAGATCAATAGAACCTCTTCCTTAGCAGAGTGTTAGTACATTCTTTCCCCAGCCAAGTCGGAAAGTTGTCATTCCTCCAACGGAGTTGCTATGATCAAAATTCATCCCCCAGACAGATGAAATAATTCCTGGCAGAGTCATCATTTCCTCATATCTCAAAGTCCAATTTATTTTTGGCAAGCGTGGCAATTTGGAGTAGACGGATTGTTCAGTCATTCTCCGGCAGAGATATTATCCTTTCAGGAGTTTCTAAGGTCAAATCATTGATCATTGTTCCTCAGCAGAGTCAGCAGGGATGTCTGATATGTATGCAGAGCGTAATCCAGTGTTGAATTTTTGCAAAAGTCCACCCGCTGTGTGGTCAATCAGTAGTCACCTGATTTCATCCAAAAGACATCTTTCAAAAGTCCACCCGCAGCATGGCCCGTCAGTATATGTCCGATTTTATTCGAAAGATAATTTCAAAGTCCAACCGCAGATTGGTAAAAGTCCATCTTAGGGTGGCAAATCGGCAAAGTCCAACCGCAGATTGGCAAAAGTCCATCTTAGGGTGGCAAAGCAGGGTAAAGTCCAACCGTAGATTGGTGAAAGTCCACCCGCAGCGTGGCAAGCCAGTAGTCGTCTGGCGTCGTACAAAAGATGTTCTCCAAGTCCACCCGCAGTGTGGCAAGTCAGTAGTCGTCTGACTCCATTTAAAAGAAAATTTCAAGACCAACCGCAGATTGGCGACAATCCACCCGTAATGTGGCAAACCAGTAGTCGTCTGGCGTCGTTTAAAAGACATTGTTAAAGTCCATCCGCAGTGTGGCAAGCCAGTAGTCATCTGGCGTCGTACAAAAGATGTTTTCCAAGTCCATCCACAGTATGGCAAGCCAGTAGTCGTCTGGCGTCGTTTAAAAGACATTCTTAAAGTCCACGCGCAGTGTGGCAAGCCAGTAGTCGTCTGGCGTCATACAAAAAACGCTGTTAAAGTCCACCCGCAGCAAGGCAAGCCAGTAGTTGTCTGGCGTCATTCGAAAGACATCTCTTTAGTGTTATTCTTCCCATCAGAGTTTTATCAGAGCAGATTTCATTTGGTTAGGTTTATATCCCTTTTCTTCTTCTCCATAGAGTGCAAATTTTCTGGTTATTCTTCAGTATTCAACCTCTCCATACCTTGAAAGTCTGAAAGCAACCGCTATCATCCATTCAGGTCTATAGTGATTGAATAGGGGCAGCTGTAATACCCCAAAGTTTGCCCTCTCTTTTTTCATATCATTTAGCATGTACTTTCATTGCATTGCATTACATTCAAGTCATAGAAAAATAAAACATTCAGCATTGGTTCATGCATAGGACATGTGGTCTGTTGATTTCAGAGTATTGAGTATCCAGAGCAAGAGAGCAAGAGCCAAGGGTCTCCCAACAAGCCTCAAGGGTCTCTTATATCATATGACATCCCATTTGATCCCACAAGTCATTGGAAGATGGGAATTCATCAAGAAGATTGGACAATTCATCATCTCCTAACAAAGGCAGTCCAAATTAGGGTTTGTGATTCAAGTGGTCTCCTGATGAAATTTTGGTTCAAACTTGATCTCAATGTTTTCTATATGATGACAAGTATCTAAGGATGGAAGATTGCCCATTGGTTCATTTCAGAAGAAGTTCAATTGATCAGTTGCTTGAGAATCAAGAAATTGGGGAAAAAGTCAACTATGCAAAGGAAAAAGTCAACTCTTGACTTTTTAAGGTCAAATTCATGAAATTCAAGTCACATATGTTCATTGGGCAATATTTGATCAAGAAATGTCAAGAGATTCATCAAAAATCAAGAATTGTACAAAGTTTCCATTTTTAGAAATTTAGGGTTTCCAAAAATGGCAAGTTTGGACCATTTTGCACTCTACTTCAAGGAATTCTTTCTCCATGATAAAAGCTTCAAACTTCAGCCCCAAGTTGAGCCAATTAAAGATCACATTCCAAGCTTAAAATCCATGCCAAGAACTCTTCCATTGGATCAAAATTGAGGGAGTTATGATCAATCAAAGTTTGGTAAAATCAAGGCAAATTCCAAGTCATGGCAAGGTAGATTCAGGCCTCCAGGCCATAATTTCATCAAACACTTGGTGTGCCAAATGTCAATCTAGTTTTCTCCATCAAGAAGGCTTCAAATGAAAAATTTTTGAACATCAAAGTTGTTCATTTCCATGTCCTCTTTAACTTTGATGTTGGGCATTTTTTCATTTGAACAAGTTATAGAGATCATATGAGGGCTCAAACATGGTGGTCTCACACTAAAACTCCATAGGCACCAAGGCCTTGCCTGCAGACCAAGTCACACACCCATACACCAGTTGTGATTCCTTGACTTTCAAGCCACTTTCAAGTGTGTTACAAGCCTCCATTGGATCTAAATCAAACACCAATATTGTTCCATTTCATCTCACCTTTCCATAGACCTCAAAATCATCTTATTTCATGCATTATAATCTGAGAATTTCCCCTCCAAACATCATGTTTTTCATTTATATGTGGATTGAACTTGGTGGAAGTTTTATGCATTATCTTGGTTCAGGTTCACAACAAACACATGTACCAATATTTACTTCATTAAGCCATACATAACTCTTACACTCATGCGCATACATAGCAGCATACACCAAAGAAGAAATGAACAAACTTGTTTTGCAAGTCTTACTGCAAGATCAGAACCATCACCACCTCTCATTCCTCAGCCTCGCCATAAGTGACAAAAGCTTCTCCACACTCTAACCAAGCCTCTTAACTCGTGCCATTAACAACCTCACTCAGTTAGTTAACTCACAACTCAGTTAACTAACTCAGTCTAACCTGAGTTCTAACCATTAACCATCCTAGTTAGGAACTAACCACACCTATATAAGTTTCATTCTAACAGATTTTGGAGGGAACTCTCTCATTTTTGAACTCTCACACTTGATTCATCTTAATTTTCTCTCTGAATTCTCTTTCTCTTTGCCGCGAGTTCTTCAACTTTCTCCTCCAATCTTCATCATTCATCGATCTCAAGGCATTGGTGCATTGAAACATAGCACTTATTTTCATTATCTTCAAGTTCATCTCACTGATTTCCATAGGAATCAGAGCTCCATAACATTTATTTTGCTCAGCTCAAGCTCAAGAACTCAAGAAGGAACCTCTGGTATTCTTACAACTATAATCTCATCAAGAACAGGTTTGGTTTCTTCAACTATTTTCTCTGCATTCCTCTTAATTTTAGCATAGTGTTGTTGTTATTGATGCTCAATAGGAGCTCTGGTACTTCCAGCTAGTTGATAGGCATGTTAGATGCATAGTTGCAGAATCTCGGGCAAAATTTCTTGGTTTCGAATCTGTTTGTGCGTGCTTTGTTTGTAGAATTTGAGACTGGATCTGTGACCTACTTGACTTCCTCTTTCGATTGATGTACTTTTTGTGAATTTCTGGAAGCATGTGATACTTGCAGGTGGCCGGAGATGGCCGGAGAAGATGACCGGAGGTCCTTCTCCGGCCGGTGAAAAGTTCAGTTAGGGTTTTAGGAATTTTAAAACGTGGCCGTTAGATCTTAGGAAATGAACGGTTAGGATGCTGCCAGCGAATAAATGAGAGAGTGTCCATATCACGTGCCATTTTATTTGACTCTGAATGCTTGCATGTGTGTGTGTATGGGTGTTATCATGTGCATGTCTTGTGATGCGTTGGATTGTTGTACTTTTCTTGATTGTTGCTGACTGATTGATCATGTGGCTCTGATTGAGTCAAATGTTTGACTGAATTCCACCTTAACTGCATATACTTCAGCGCTTGTTTTGGACCTGGACTTAATTACTTTTCGCACACCCCTCTATGTGAGACCAAACCATTTTAACGTGATAATTACTTTGCATACACCCCTGCTCTATCTCATTTCACATCTTATTTTTTATTTTCATACCTGTTTCATTTTATCCTTTTAAAAAATATGAAAATACATGTAAAAATTATACCAAAATTCATGAACCATATTTAGACATTAAAATAATTTTGTATGATTTTTAATTCTGATTTTGTGAATATTTGATCATATTTTGTGGATTTTCTTTTATTTCTTTTTTTCAAAGTGTTTCTTCCTTGATACCTCAACTTTAGATAATTGTTTTTCATAGCTCCAAAACTATTTTTCATCCAATATTTTTGTCATGTTTAGGAAACAGCTTAAGGCATCTAAAAACATTTTTATCATATTTTTAAAATCATTTATGTATAGCATTTGAACCATATCTTTGTGCATTATTCATTGTTGACCTAATGTGACTTTGATGACTTGTTTGAACTAGTTGCTTCTTGAATATTTGCATGAGCTTTTGACATGTGTTTAGGTTCTGACTTAGGTACTTTGTGAATTAATTCCATATTTTTCCCAAGTTCATTTCTATTTTTTCTTTGTTTGATTGTTATAAGTCACATTTGTCTGCTTTTCGTGAACTTCTAAATCTTGTTTGATTAGGAGGCACTTGTGCCATTGCATTAGGACTTGTGTGATCATTTTATAAGTAATTTAATAAACATTATAGGTCATCCATGTTATATTATAGGGCATTTTTCATTTTGTTTTGGTTCATAAATGTTTGTTGCTTATGTGAACTACTTTGACCTAGTTTGAATGCATCTTCTTTAACATGTCTTAACATGTTTTGTGTGCATCTTTGTGACACCATTATTGCATTCTAATATGATTAAGCATATCATATATTACTGACTTGCATCCATTCTTATTCATGTTCATGTTTCATCCTTCTTTCATAACTTGCATTACAAGTATGCCATATTATGTGAACTTGAATAATGTTTGAACTTCTTTTCATCTTGTCTTTTCTTCTTGAATCCTTTCACTCATGCCTTATATGTTGATCCATATACTTCCACATGCATTATAACATGTCATTCAATTCTGACTTTGACATTTCTTTATGCATTTATCCATGTTTGTATGTCATACACATTTATGATTCATCTTTAATTCATAACTTCAACTTGTGTTCTTTTCTTCTTAATGTCTAATGTGACTTGTGTATGAACCAAACTTGTTCATTTGTGCATTCTCATGTCATCTTATAACATGTATGCTACTGATCCATGTTCATTTACATTCATAATTGAATTTCCCTCTCCTTTGTGACTTGTTTTGTAAGTAAACAACATTGTGAATTCTTGGGTGACATTGTTCTACTTCTTCCCACTTCTTCTTCTTGAGTTTGATTCTCTATTATGTATGATAATTCATGGATACTTAATGACATTTATGAAGTGTTTTCCTACTGGTTGTGGTGTTTCATATTGCATCATTGCATGCTTACATCTCTTAAATGTTCATGATGCATCTTTAGTGGATATCATTGCATTCCTTTGATGTTTGGTTGTAAGCCTTTGTAACCATTGATGGATGTAAATAGGCTTTGGTACTGCCCTAGGCCAGTACCACCCTTTAGTGATCTATTCTTTTTTAGGTTTAGCCCTTGAGAAGCTTCCTAGAGCTTCCTTTAGAACACTAGGATTTATTTGCTTACATTTTTCAATTATGCTTTCTTACTCCATTATTGAACTAACCATTGCTTGTAGGGGATAATGGTAAGTTGAGTGTGTGGATATGCTTCCACACACACCTTCTTCCCTCATCTTTTAATGCTTTCTCTTTTGTGTTTGTGCAAAGCATTTCAATGCTTTCTTTGTTCAACTTCTTTCTTCTCCCTTTTGGTTCATAACTCATCTTCTATATTAAAAGTGAGTTATGTTACCTCTTGCTCTCTTCTTCTCTCTTATTTTAGACTTAGGTTTCTAAACCACACTAAACCATTAGGAACATCCAAGCATGATAACATTAGGGTGAGTCGTAGTCCCCTTTAGTCTTTAAATTTGTTTCTTTTGAGTCTCTCTTCTCTCATCTCAAAACAAATTCAAAACATTAATAAAGGTTGAAACATCTTCATGTGTCATGAGCCTTATTCCATGGGGGGCTTGCATACATTCCATCTTGGAATGTGTTGGAGGTTTTCTAGCATGATGTACAAGTCTTTAACATGAAGTGATTTCACAAACAAACTCAAAAACATTTATTCATTTAAAAACAACAAAAACATTTAATAAAGGGAATAGGCTAGTGTACTTAAGCCTTTAACTTTGGAAGTAAGTTTGAGGATCTTCCTCATACTTAGTGTACTTCATCATCATTTCATTTTGGAATGATATATGAGATGCACATTCCATTGAAAAAGACTTAGGTACACTCTCCTATGCAGAACACTTCAAATAAAAAAATTTCTAAAACACTTCAAACAAACAAAAACGTCTTCCCTTAGCTGAGGGGAACTACGTCGCTCTGATTCTCATGTTCCCGATGAGATACGTAGGCAGTGGGGTAGGGCCCATTCGAGCACTTCTTTTATTTTCCCTATATTTGTGTCTCGTTCTCTTTCCATTCTTTGTCCAGTATCTTTTCTATCACCCTTTGAGCAGTACTTCAAGCATGGATCCCGTCGGGTACGACAGACGTGAAGGGGTGCGATAACCTTTCCTTCACATAACTGACTCCCTTACCCGTTCTCTTTGGTTCACGAGACCTCGTTCTTTCCTTTCTCCCGGGTTTGTGCAGCATTACCCTTCCTTTTCTTTGGGATAAAAATGCCTGGCTGGCGACTCTCTTTCTTTCTTCCGCGCCACTTTCGCGTTTGTACCTGGATGAAAATCCCGGGAGCGACACGCACAAAGCTTGAAATCTGATTACTGGGACCAGCATCATCAGCAGCTGCCACGATGTCACCTTGCTAGAAACCCGTGCTGTGCAACTTGACAAAGTTTCTTTGCTTCTGATCAGAGGAACCAAATTGACGACCGGAATGATAACCCACTCCTAAACGATTATGCTTCTCAACCACATCAATCACGTGCCCCCAGCCTGGCAAGGCACCTCTATCGATGGTCTCTTTATCACTCTTAGCAGACGCTAAAGTCAATTGTGGTGATCTAATTTGACTAGTTGAAGCAGAGCTGACATCTTCAAACTCGAGACACTGCAACGGCACCTCAGTTATTCCTTCTTCGGTCTCGACGTATAGAAAAGATGATAACTCGCTTACAATCAAATCCTCTTCACCACAAATAATGACAAGCTGGTCGTCAAACATGAATTTCAACTTCTGATGTAAAGTGGATGTAACTGCCCCTGCCGTGTAGATCCATGGACGACCCAAAAGGAAACTATACGCTGGATTGATATCCATCACTTGGAAAGTAATGGTAAATAAATGCGGCCCAATATTGATGGGTAAGTCCACTTCTCCAATGACCTGTCTTCGAGAACCGTCAAAGGCTCTGACAACTAAGGCGCTTGGTCTCATCTCGATTCCTTCGACTGGTAATTGACTCAATGTGCCCTTAGGCATCACATTGAGAGAAGAACCAGTATCCACTAGAACACGAGATAACAAGATGTCTGTGCAGGTTACATATATGTGTAGTGCTTTATTGTGGGCAGTTCCTTCAGGAGGCAATTCCGATTCATTAAAGCCCAAATACCGACTTGCAGTTATGTTGGCCACTACATCATCGAATTCGATGATGGATATATCTTGTATGACGTGGGAGTTATTCAATACTTTCAACAAAGCTGATCTGTGCGCAGGCGAACTCATGAGTAAGGACAAAATTGAAATCCTCGAGGGAGTCTTACCCAGCTGATCCACAATCTTAAAGTCACTTTTCTTGATCAGCTTAAGGAACTCTTGATCATCAAGGGTCTCTTTGCTCTTTGAAACATTCTCAGATGGGATAGTCGATACTGGAATAACAGTATATAATGCCCCTTGTTGAACAGCAGGGATTGCAGATGCAAGCGTTCCTTAGAAGGAACAACAGTTGGAACTTGAACCAGCTTTGTAGTGACCTTCGGAGCAAACACTCGTCCACTACGAGTCATACCTGTCGCTCCCAAGATTTTCATCCAGGTACAAATGCGAAAGTGGTGCAGAACACAGAGTCGTCAGCCGTGTAAATTTATCCTAAGAGAGGGAAAGGGAACACCACATAAACCTGAGGAAGAGGGAAAGGAATGGTCATCGCAACCATAGCCTGGGTTCGGGAGTCGGTTACGCGAGGGGAAGGTACTAGCACCCCACACGTCCATCGTACTCGATGGGATCCACGCTTGTTGCCTATTTTAAGGGTGAGTTATCCTAAAATCTATGGCTGCACTAAAACGGGGAAAGGGAAAAACTAAGATAGACTCGGTAGGACGTCGACGTCCTAGGCCTACGTATCCCCTTTGTGCAATGGGGAATTCAGAGTCAACGTAGTTCGGACCAAGTTCTTTTTGTGTTTTTTATGAGCAACGTTAAGTTTGCGTCTAGCAGTTAGGGTCGATGCCTGTTTGCGACTCAGACGGAAAGTAACGTGCCCTTTTTGAAAATAGCCTTTAGTTTGACGATCCCGAAGGATAAAAAGGTTTGAAGTTTGTTTGTATTTTTTAGGACAAAAATGACTTGAGTTAGTTTATAACTCAACTTGAACCAAATCTATGACACGGGAACGAATGCGTCGCATGGTCGCCCCCAATGGGACGTATGCTCAACACTCTAGAAGAGAGAAGGGGGACCCCTCAATCTTCATTTCCTATGTTTAAGGCTTGTGTGCAAGGCAAGTTGACCTTATTAAGTATCTTAGAGATGTTATGAGATGAGGAGAGAGACTCAAAAGAAAAGAAAAACACTACGGGGAGAATCTATCCTAATGTTATCATGCAAAGGTGGCCCTAAGGGGAGGTTTGGAGGGAGACTATCCTATGGAATCTAGTCCTAATGTTATCATGCAAAGGTGGCCCTAAGGGGAGGTTTGACAACAACCTAAACCTAAAGAAAAGAAAAGATGAGAGAAAGAAGGAGTGAGAGTGGACATGGATAACTATCCACACTCTCAAATTACTTACCTCATCCCCTGCATAAAAAGTTAGTACAAACAGATGTAAGTGACAATAAGACAAATGAAACTCAAACAAATCACAAACCAAAGAGATATGGTTATAAACCAAATGAAACTCAACCAAGACAGAATGTGGATGACCTAAACATGGATTATGAAGTCAAATAAACAAACCCAAATGATGGCACAAGTGCCTTCTCAAACAAGTAGTCAGGCATGATCAAAGATGTGCATACAAGAAGGACCTCAAGCAAAGAGCAATCAAACAATTAGCAAAACATCTTCTAAACTTATCAAATTAAGACCCAAAATAGCTCAACCAGAAACAAACAACATATTAAAAACTCATGCAAAGATTCACAAGATAGGTTACCCAAACAATTATGCAAATTCAGACAAGAAACATGATTCAATATGCAAAAGAAAAAGACTAAAATGCAATATGAAATGATTTTAAAAATGAGAGAAAAATATTTTAATGCAATTCAATGTGTTGGTGAAACAATACAAAAAGAATGAACTCAAAAGGTTTTATGGATGATGAGAAATAAAATGAACAATGCAATGTGTGTAAAATGAAACAAATTCAAAAAGAAATTATTAAAATAATTAATTAAGACACCAAAAATAAAATAAAATAATAAAATAAAATTTGGGAAAATTTTATAAAACTATAAAGATGCTTCATGAATTTTTTGGTGATTTTTGGATGCAATAAAATGATTTTTAAAAAATAAAAATGAAATACAATAATAAAATAAAAATAAAAATAAAGAAATAAACGTGGGGGGTGTATGCAGCAAGTAATTCACGTTGGAAGACAATAAATGGGCTGAAGGAGGGGTGTGAAAAGCAAGGCCCAATCACTAAAATCCATCAGAAAAATAAAAAATGGAACACGTGAACCCAGTAAACTAATTAACTTAACACACACCATGTGATCAATCTGACGCTTCCTATCAGTCAACGCAACCTCAAGATAAACAAAACCAAAGGCCATGATCCACACGTACACCATAATGACAGTACACATGCACACACCAAATCAATTTAGAAATTAGAAAGTAACACGTGAGAGGCACATGGTATTTTAATTCGTTGGCAAACATCTAACCACCTGATCAAACCAACGTCCAGGATTAGGTCAACACAATCAAAAGTAAATGGGACGCGTGGTCAGGATTGAAGGTGCATGGCAATAATCGTGGGAGGGCACACATACAAACCAATAAAATAAAACAAGATTTAAAACGCGTGGCAGCATGAGGGCCACACGATGAAATGCATCAATGGCTGGGAGATCGTCTTCCCCACACAAACCCTAGCCTGGCCGGAGAGAGAACCAGACGCCGGAGCCCTAGCTCCGGTCGTCATCTCCGCTGACCACCACCCAAAAAAATTCCAGAAAAGGCATATGAGTACACTAAATTGATCAGAAAAACACGAGGGTTAATATTACCACATCAAAAATCCCAAACAAGCAACGCATAAGGCAACACGAATGAAAAAAAGTTTGGTTAAAAAATTTCAAACTCATCGTATAACCAATCCACACATCCAAACTCAAAACAAAACATATCAGGATCATCAGTGGGTATCAAATATCATTATGCACGTTTAAAAAAGGAGTTTTAAGAGTATGCAAAATTGCACTAACCTGAGATCAAGCAGTCCGTATCCTTGCTTTTAGCTTCCAACGATGGGTGGTTTGTGCTCTATGGATTCCAAGGATGAAGACTGTGAAAGAATTTCGCCCAAAGCCTTTGTGGATTGTGAGATTCGAATGAGAGAAGGATTAGGGTTCAAACTTTTCTTCTCCTCAAAATCACGTGTGTTCTCTCCCAACCAGTGCATGAGTAACTTTAAATACTTAGGGTTAATCCACTGATGATCACTTAGGCCTTATTAATTCCTCACTTAATGAGTTTTGGGTGATTTTGGAAATTTGTATAATGTGAAATACACCCTCCTCCATGCATGTATACCCAAACCTCTTATGATGGATCACTTATGTTTCAGTTGTTAATCACACCTGTATGGAATTTGGGCCTTGAGATGTCTTGGTTCATGAGTTTTGAAAGATCTTGCAATTTTGCATAATGGAAAATAAGTGATGAATAAACCATGGATTCACTTGATTTAAAGGTAAAAAATGACCCTTATGGATTGTTCTTTGATGTTAGAATGGGTCATGGAGCAATGGAACCAAATATAGGTCACTATGTCCCAAAATGCAAAAGTTATGAAAATGGAACCCTAAAAACCACTTTGCCTTCTTTTGGTCATAACTTGAGCTTCACAAATGATATGGAGACCATCTAGTACTTGTTGGAAAGGGGAGAAAAATATCTTCAACTTCCATGTTTTAGGAAAATTCATTTGAAGCTTCTTTGATGATGAAAAGTCAAGTTGAATGTAGTGTAAGAACTTGCCCAAAATGGAAACTTTCAAATTATAGGTCCCTTCCATATTTAGTAACCTTTGTACCAACCCTTGATCCTTGATAAATGGTATGAAACTTGACTCTTGAAGACCATATGAATGTGAGACCTTGAAAACTTTGAAGAGAACCTCAAAATTTCACAGTTGACTTCCCCTCTCACTGTTGACTTTTCCCCTATTCTCCTGATTCCCAATCCATTGGCCAATTGAACTTCTCATGAACCAAACTGATGGACAATCTTCCATTCCTAGATACTTAGGGACCCAAGGAATACCATGGAATCAAGTCTTGCCCAAAAAATCAGAAATAAACTGACTTTATAGCAAACCCTAATTTTGGTACCCTCAGTCTAGGAGAAAATAGCACAGTCTCCAAATCCAAATTCCTCTGAATATAATGTGTATCCTCTCCAAGAAAGATAAGATATGCCCTTTGGTGATGATAAAAACCCTAGAATCTTGCCCATTGGAGCAATAAACCCAAGAATCTCAAAACCCTAATTTCTGCACTGGTTAGGAGAGAGTGACCCACTTGAGCTCTCTTAGACAATACAAGGACTCTTGCTTGACCCCTTTGAAGAACATCTTCTCCTCTTGAACTGCCTCAGGCACCTTGACCCCATGCTAAGAACCAATGATATGCACACATGATAATGCAAAATGAAATGAAACATAAGCCAGTTAGTACTAAAGTAAGGAGAGAAAATTTTGGGGTGCTACAGCTGCCCCTATTCAATCAACTTGGTCCTGAAGGTATGATAGCAACGGCTGTCATGCGTTCAAAGGATTCACGGGGATTGAATACCAAAAGAGACCTGAAATTTGCTAACGGTGAGAATGACGAACTGGAGCGTGCTGAAAAATAAAGAGTATGACCTCAATCATACCCACAAAAATAAGACGAATACGACCTCAATCGTGCCCGCAAAGGAAGACCGACCTCAATCACTCTACCCACAAAGAAAACATGAATACGACCTCAATCGCACCTACAAAACGAATACAACCTCAATTGCACCCGCAAAGGAAGACTGACCTCAATCACTCTACCCACAAAGAAAACATGAATATGACCTCAATCGCACCCATAAAACGAATACAACCGCAATTGCACCCGCAAAGGAAGACTGACCTCAATCACTCTACCCACAAAGAAAACATGAATATGACCTCAATCGCACCCACAAAACGAATACAACCTCAATTGCACCCGCAAAGGAAGACTGGCCTCAATCACTCTACCCACAAAGAAAACATGAATACGACCTTAATCGCACCCACAAAACGAATACAACCTCAATTGCACCCGCAAAGGAAGACTGACCTCAATCACTCTACCCACAAAGAAAACATGAATACGACCTCAATCGCACCCACAAAACAAATACAACCTCAATTGCACCCGCAAAGGAAGACTGACCTTAATCACTCTACCCACAAAGAAAACATGAATACGACCTCAATCGCACCCACAAAACGAATACAACCTCAATTGCACCCGCAAAGGAAGACTGACCTCAATCACTCTACCCACAAAGAAAACATGAATACGACCTCAATCGCACCCACAAAACGAATACAACCTCAATTGTACCCACAAAGGATAACCAACATAAATTGGACTTCGCTAGGGATAACGTGAAACAAAACTTCTGGTTTATACCACCCCTACCGAGAAAGGGAAACTGGTAAACAAAATATGTCAAGCGAGAACTGACTACCAGGCGAGAACTGGATTTCACTAAAGAGAAAGGCCAAACAAAGGCAAACTCCCCACCGACTCATAATTCAGGCAAGATGACTCCGCTGGGGAAAGGAGACATCTAAATAAAAGACTCTTCCGGGGAGCACAAATATGAGGAACGCATCCCTCCAAAATCTCCTGAGTTATGCCATCTCTGCTGAGAAAGAGAACTGGAAAGGAAAGTATCAAACCTGGCTTATGCTTCGAATGCAAATGTTTGAATTTTGCCGTAATGCTCCACATGAAGTGGAAATGCTACGCGTTTGAGGATGCAATGCGAATGCTTATGATATGCAAAAGGGGTCTCTCCAGCAAAATAAATGCTGGAGAGAAAAGATCAATTCAACTGGGGATGACAAAAATAAATTGTCTTCTGAATCCAAGAACTCTGCTGAGAAGGATCACGCTGACCGACCCTTTGGATCAATAACTTCTACTGGGGATGAAATCCCAAAAGAACATCCACACTACCGGGGATTACACCTGTCCTTTACTGAAGGTAACATCCAAAACCTGAGATTTCTCCTCTGCTGGGGGAGTTGAGAATGGATGCCAATAACAGAACCGGAAGTCTGTTACTGAGGATTGCCAATAACAGATGGGCTTAGGACCTGCTGGGGGATGCCAGGCCATAATACCCTCCTACTTGGGGAAAACAGTCCAATATACCATCCTGCTTGGGGATATTGCTGAACCTAGTCTGCTGATGGGGAGCATGACTTTACTCCCACCTTGCTGGGGACTAGAATATGACATTGTCGGCGAAAGCACGCTTCCTGACTGGATGGGGAAAGTGAACACCCTCATTCTGTGGGGAAATAACGTCTTGATCCAG
Organism: Lathyrus tuberosus; assembly: GCA_022829125.1. Classification (NCBI taxonomy): domain Eukaryota; kingdom Viridiplantae; phylum Streptophyta; class Magnoliopsida; order Fabales; family Fabaceae; genus Lathyrus; species Lathyrus tuberosus. Next base: position 20,508,224 of record JALAZF010000034.1, read on the forward strand.
AGAAAATACTTCCCAAGTCTCCTGCTGGGGAAGGTCTGCGCTGCTGAGGAAAGGTGCAATCTCAATGCTGGGGAGAGCAAACTGCTGGGGAAGTATAATCCTGTTGCCCTGCAAGTCAAATAACAATAAATAGAATATGCCACAACATGACTATCACCATTAATGCCTAAGTAATTTCTACTGCTTTTCGTTATGCTCCGCAAAGGTCGAAGTTTTATATGCAATATTTATCAAAAAATATCGGACGTTTTTGCAAACAAAACAGTAAAAGTAAAACAAACAATGGAAAGCTCTCTGAGTGAAATGAAATTTTTATTGAGAAAAATGGCCTGTAAATAGGCATTTACAATTGGAAACAATTCCTAAAAAGAGGTAATTGTGCAAAATCAAAAGGAAAATACATATGTCGGCAATGCGGGAACAGATATCCACCATTATTCGACTCAGCTATGACCCATATGTCTTGATTATCCACAAATGTCTTGACCTTTGAAGAGACTAACTGTACTGATTCCTTTCTTTCAGAATTTCCAGGTATTGAAAGTGCTCACAGATCGAACGCAGACCATAGCCTTTTGCTTATAAATCCCTAACTTTGCCTGGATCGCCCTTTTCAGGTTTTCAATCCATCGGGATACCCATTTTTGCCAAAGCTGCCTTTTCCAGTTTTCAACTTTGCGGGTTACACGTTTCTTTTTTACATTTTATCCCTAATTTTTGCCCGAACCTTTTTCCTTTTTACGGTTCGCTGGGATGCCCCTTTTTGCCTGGACTTTCTTTTTATGTCCAGCGGGTCTCTTTCATGCGAAGTATTTTTTGACTACGTTTGCGTTCACAGGGGATGTAAAATCTTCGCCATCCATAGTTGAAAGTAGTAAGGCTCCACCAGAGAAAACCTTTCTTACTACATATGGCCCCTCGTAGTTTGGAGTCCATTTGCCCCTGTGATCTATCTGAGGAGGAAGGATCCTTTTCAACACCAATTCACCTGTCTGAAAACTCTGAGGATGCACTTTCTGGTCAAAGGCGTGCTTCATCCTACTCTGATACAACCGACCATGTGCGATGGCTGCCAATCTCTTTTCTTCAATAAGGTTCAACTGATCCAATCTGGAGCGCACCCATTCAGCTTCATCAAGCTTCACATCTTCCAGAATTCTCAAAGACGGAATCTCGACTTCTAAGGGTAAAACCGCTTCCATACCATATACCAATGAGAAAGGGGTTGCCCCAGTTGACGTACACACCGAAGTACGATAACCATGTAGGGCATAAGGTAGCATCTCATGCCAGTCTTTATACGTTACCACCATCTTCTGCACAATCTTCTTGATATTCTTATTCGCTGCCTCAACAGCACCATTCATCTTCGGACGATATGGAGAAGAATTGTGATGCTCGATCTTGAAACTCTGGCATAATTCCTTCATCATCTTATTGTTCAAATTCGAGCCATTATCAGTAATGATTCTCTCCGGGACCCCATAACCACAAATGATATCCTTCTTTATAAACCGGGCTACCACTTGCTTGGTGACGTTGGCGTACGAGGCAGCTTCCACCCACTTTGTGAAATAGTCAATGGCTACCAAAATGAAACGATGCCCATTGGAAGCAGTGGGCTCAATCTTTCCAATCATATCTATGCCCCACATTGCAAAAGGCCAAGGAGATGATAACACGTTTAGAGGCGTAGGTGGTACATGCATCTTATCTGCATAAATCTGGCATTTATGGCACTTTCAGGCGTACTTGAAACAATCAGACTCCATAGTCATCCAGTAATATCCTGCCCTCAACAACTTTCTAGCCATGGTGTGTCCACTGGAATGAGTACCGAAAGAACCCTTGTGAACTTCCTCCATCAACAAACCTGCCTCGTGTTCATCAACACAACGCAGCAAGACCATATCGAAGTTCCTCTTATATAACACATCATCCTTGTTAAGAAAGAAGTTTCTTGCCAACCTTCTCAGAGTCTTCTTATCCTTGGTGGAGGCACCCTCTGGATACTCCTATCTCTTCAGAAAAACCTTAATATCATGATACCACGGTTTGCCATCAGACACATCTTCAATTGCAAACACAAAAGCTGGTCTGTCCAGACGCATGATTCTAATCGAAGGAGTTTCATTCCAACGGTTCACCTTATAAATGGATGCCAATGTCGCCAACGCATCAGCCATCTGATTCTCCGCTCGGGGCACATGATGAAAATCCACCCTGTCAAAGAAAGGTAACAACCTTCTGGCATAGTTGTTATAAGGCACCAAATTCGCCTGACGAGTCTCCCATTCTCTTGTAATCTGATTAACTACCAACGCGGAATCACCATAGACATCGAGGTTCTTAATTCTCAAATCAATTGCTTCCTCTAACCCCATGATGCATGCTTCATACTCCGCCTCGTTGTTGGTACACACGAACGCTAACCGGGCAGTAAAAGGTATATGAGAACCCTTTGGGGTTGTAATGATTGCCCCAATTCCATTACCATATGAGTTGACAGCCCCATCAAAAATCATCTTCCATTGAGACCCAATCCCAGGTCCTTCATCAGGCAGAGGCTCTTCACAATCTTTCATTTTCAGAAACATAACATGCTCGTCCAGAAACTCAAACTTCATTGGCTGATAATCCTCGACCGGCTGTTCAGCAAGATATTCTGACAGAACACTTCCCTTAATGGCCTTCTGGGAAACATACTGAATATTTTATACTGTCAAAACCATCTGCCAACGGGCTATCCTTCCAGAAAGTGCTTGCTTCTCGAACACGTACTTAATCAGATCCATCTTCGAAATCAACAAGGTGGTGTGGTTTAACATATACTGTCTTAGGCGCTTGGCTGCCCAAGCGAGTGCACAACATGTCTTCTCCAACATAGAGTATCTTGATTCGTAATCAGTGAACTTCTTACTCAGGTAGTAGATGGCGTGCTCCTTCTTACCTGTCTCGTCGTGTTGACCGAGCACACAACCCATCAAATTCTCAAGAACCGTGAGGTACATAATCAACGGTCTCCCAGACACTGGTGGCATAAGGACTGGAGGTTCCTGCAAATACGTCTTTATCCTTTCAAATGCTTCTCGACAATTTTCATTCCACCTGACCTCTTGATCCTTTCTTAACAACTTGAAAATTGGTTCACACGTAGCTGTCAGATGAGAAATGAACCTAGCAATGTAATTCAACCTTCCCAAGAAACCACGAACCTCTTTCTCCGTTCTTGGCTCAGGCATCTCTTGTATGGCTCTTATTTTTGCAGGATCAACCTCGATACCTCTTTCACTAACAATGAACCCCAGCAATTTACCAGACCTCACACCGAAAGTGCACTTGTTCAGATTCAATCTCAATCTGAACTTCCTCAACCTTTCAAACAGCTTCTGGAGGTTTACCAAATGTTCTTCCTCTGTCTGTGACTTTGCAATCATGTCATCAACATAAACTTCAATCTCCTTGTGAATCATATCATGAAAGAGAGTCACCATTGCCCGCTGATAGGTTGCCCCAGCATTCTTCAGTCAAAAGGGCATTACCTTGTAGAAAAATGTTCCCCACGGTGTTATGAACGTAGTCTTCTCCATGTCCTCTGGGGCCATTTTGATTTGGTTATACCCAGAGAAGCCATCGATGATGGAAAACACAGAATATTGAGCAGTATTGTCTACTAACACGTCAATGTGGGGGAGCGGGAAATCATCCTTCGGGCTCGCCCTATTCAAATCTCGGTAATCAACACACATCCTGACCTTCCCATCCTTCTCAGGTACAGGTACGATATTAGCAACCCATGGAGGATAATTTGTCACAGCAAGAAATCCGGCGTCCAACTGTTTCTGAACCTCTTCCTTGATCTTGACGGCCATATCTGGTTTCGTCCTTCTCAGTTTCTGCTTGACTGGAGTACAACCCTCTTTAAGCGGCAATCGGTGTAAAACAATGTCAGTGTCAAGCCCAGGCATATCTTGGTAAGACCAGGCGAAGATATCCACATACTCTCGAAGCAACTCAATCAATCTTCCTTTAACAGTGTCTTCCAAAGCAGCCCCAACCCTTACTTTTCGTTTAACATCCTCAGTTCCCAGATTAACAGTCTCAACTTCCTCCTGATAAGGTAGAATAACCCTTTCCTCCTGTTTCAGTAGCCTGGCTAATTCCTCTGGTAAGTCACAGTCTTCATCAATCTCTTCTTCGGCCTGATAGATGGGATTGTCGAAGTCATATCGAGCCATAGCTAAGTCATGAGGGGTGGAATCTGAACAAAGAAACCTGCATGATGGATGTTTTATGTTTATTATGAGTGCAACAAACAAGAAAACACATTGCCATTTTGATGTGGGTTAATGCAAAAAGTAAAAACAGAAAAACAGGGATCAAAATATTTGAATGAAAAACGTCCTTTATTGATGATAAAAATAGCAAATAAAACATCCAAGCCCTATAAATAAATATCGCTACGCCTTGGGCAGAACGTAGGATTCAACATAACAGAAAATAAACGTAAATTACTCCAGGCGCGTCACTTGGATGACTTTCTCGGAAGACCAGTTGCCTAAGCTCTGACCAGGGGTGCAGGGATGGATCCACTCATCCCTGTCACAATCACTATCTCCTTCATCCTCAATAGCATTAACCTGATTAAAGAAAACCCCAGCACTTGTGAACCAGATTGGACCAGCATACTTGGGAGGCTCTTGAGCTCGTCGGGGTGGCTTGTACCCTAGTCCATGGGTATCCTGCTTTCTTTGAACATCAATGACACTGCCCCACTTCTGAGAACCACCGGCTTCAACTATAGCGCGCGCCTCTTTGAAAGAGGACATTGGAATCTCTAGTTGTCTGACGACTTCAGGTTGGGCAACTGCCTCAGGCTAACTGACTGCCTTTGGGGGTTCCTCGGGAATTTTCACAGCTTCAAAGGCTTGGCACAAAGTTTCCTATACTTCACCATCTAACTCTACATACTTGAAGGTCGATAGGTGACTCACCATGATCTCTTCCTCACCACAAACAGTCACAACGTGGCCATCCACCATATACTTCAACTTCTGATGCAGCGTAGATATTACTGCCCCAGCACCATGGATCCAAGGGCGACCCAACAAACAACTATAGGCAGGCTGAATATCCATTATGTAGAAGGTGGTGTTAAAAACCTCAGGACCCACCTTGATTGGCAGAACTAACTCTCCAAAAACCGACCTCTTGGAGCCATCAAAAGCACGTACCACCAAGCCACTTAGTGTACAAATCAACCCACGAGTATCCAATTTCATCAAAGCCTTCTTTGGTAACACATTCAAAGACGACCCAGTGTCAACTAACACATGCGACATTAAGGAACCATGGCATTCCACTGAAATATGCTTAGCGTTGTTGTGATTCCTCCCAGCCGGAGTCAGATCTAAATCGGTGAAACCCAAACCATTACCAGCATTCACATGAGCCACAACCCCTTCTAACTGGTTGACAGATATCTCCTGCGGTACATAAGCCATTTTCAGAACCTTCAGTAATGCATTTCGGTGTGCCTCAGAGCATAATAGTAAGGATAGAATGGAAATCTTCGATGGAGTTTGGTGAAGTTGATCAACAATCTTGTAATCACTTTTCCTGATCAACCTCATAAACTCTTCTACGTCTTTTGAGAAAGTATCCCCAACTGGCTTTGTCATAGAATTATTTGCTTCCTGCCTCTGTACAGACTTATCCATCATCTGTTTACCTTTGTCTTATTTTGAACTGCCAACTTGATCCTCAGATGGAATAAAGACTCTACCACTCCTAGTGATAGCCCCCGCCTTAACAAGATTCTCAACCCCTGTATTTACAGCTGATGTCTTTACCAATTCCTGCTTCTTACCATCAACAAATACCTCAGGCCCATAGTTCCACGGGATGGACTTGGTACTCTCATACGAGACTGGTCTAGGAACAGTGATAATGACCGGCGCTGGTCTCGCCGACGCTGATATAGTTATTGTCTTGAACGGAATTGTTATTGTGGCAACATCAATCTCTCTGTCAGTAACATTACTCTGCCTACAACCCCTGTCAAACTGTAATATCCCTTCGCTGATCATTCTCTGAATACCTACTTTCAATAAATCACAACCGCCTGGCTGCGACACACATCCTACACAACCTTCACCACAGCCGGGAAATACCCCTCCCTTCAACAGTCTCTCCTTCACCACACGCAAAGGAGTTTGAACCTCGTTCACATCTGAAATCAACCTCAAGTCTTCACATTCTTTAATAATAGCATTGAGCCTCGGCTCACCGTGATTCGGCATCGGGTTCTGATTCACATTTGGAACATCATTGGAGAAATTGATGGCTTTGGAATCCACCAAATCTTGAACCTGATGCTTAAAAGCTTTACAGTTCTCAATATAATGTCCGGGTGCCCCAGAATGAAACTCGCAGTGGGCGGTGGCGTCATAGCCGGGAGGTGGATTACCAGTAGGCGGAGCCAATGTTCTCTTCTGGATTAACTGTAGCTTTAACAAGTGCTGGAATAACTGAGAGTAGGGAAGAGGTGGAGTGTTAAAATGCCTATCCCGCCTAGTCAGAGGCTACGATCGGCAAGGAGCCTGATTTTGTTGTTGAGACACTGCTGGCTGTTGAGGTGCTGCTGGGATGGTTACAGAAGCCACATGCTGATTGAAGTTCTGAAGAGGTCATTCTCTACCACGATATGATGACACAGAGTTTGTATCTCCCTCCCTCTTCTTGTAACCACTGGCATAAGGCTTCTTACTTCCTCCAGATGAGGACCCATCACCGCCTGATATTTTTCCCGCCTTAATTCCGCTTTCCACCATCTCTCCTAATAAGATCAAATCAGCAAACTTTCCAGTCATACACGGTACCAGCTTTTCATAGTAATGACCCTGCAGGGTGGCCATAAACATAGTTATCATTTCTCGCTCCAACATGGGAGGTTGAACCCTCGTTGCCAGTTCACGCCACCTCTGGCCGTACTCCTTGAAACTCTCATTGTTCTTCTGTGACAAATTCTGCAACTGTGTTCTGTTCGGAGCCATGTCAGTGTTATATTGATAGTGTTTGATAAATGCCCCTGCCAGATCTCTCCAACTACGCACATCTTTCCTCTCTAGTTGCATATACCACTCCAGGGATGCCCCAGATAGGCTATCCTGGAAGCAATGCATCATCAATTTTTCATTCTTTGCATGCGCAGCCATTTTACTTGTGTATGCCCTGACGTGAGTCCTTGGGCAAGTCATACCATTGTACTTTTCAAAAGTAGGAGTCTGAAACTTATGTGGGATAACAACGCCTGGAACCAGCCCCAAATCCTCCAGATCTGTGTCTAAAGCATCCTGATTTACAACACCCCTCAGTTGTTTCTTAATTAACCTGAACCTCTGATCATTGTCAATCTAGGGACCAGCATCCCCACCTGGCACAGAGAATGCATCTTCCTGAAGATCATCATACTGACGGCCATGAATTGCGCTGACATTATTACCTCCCCCCACTACAGTAGGAACCACAACATTTTCTCCTCCGCCCGGAGGGATCACAACACCAGTAACAGGAATACCTCCGCCCGGCGGGCAATTCTGAACATTATTACCATTAACACCAGTATGAGGTCCTCCATGAAGGACACCTTCTTCATCAATTCTCGCAATCAGTGGCTGAACGAGAGTCCTTAACTGCTCTTGGCCTTGAGCAACCCCTTGCATCAAATCCATGAATTGGTTCATGCGAGTCCGCATCTCAGTCATCTCATTTTGTAGTTGATCCATGAGTCTCTTCTGATTTTGTCTGGTAGAATACCGATGAATATGTTGATCTGCAATCCTGTACTACGGAGGAGAACAAAGTAAGAACACCAGAGATAAACACCTGTCATGCAAAATGATTATGAATATGCAAATGCAAATGAACATGTTTGAATATTCGCAGGGCGATCCACCCCTTGATTCTAGTTTAACAACAAGATAGAACGAAACTTCTGCTCATATATTAAGAAAACCAGAGGAAAACCAAATGTCAACAATCATAATCCAAGATAACAAGTCTGAACATAATAATCATAGATCCCAACCAACAAGCCTGACGGTGGTCCAAATAATGAAAGAAACTAGAAAACTACGGCATGTCATCAAAGTCCACAAGTGTCAATCCCCCCATCCATTATGCTTTTTGCTCCAGTCTTGAATTTCTTTGAACAGCTTTTTGGTGTCGGGATGTTTCGGTCTCTGAATTAGCTCTTGAATGAGAACGTCTCTCCTATGCATGATCCCTTCCAAGTATCGGCAATGCAACTCCCAAGCGTCTTCTCCAGAAACACCATCCATGCTAGGACCCTCATATCTAGGTCTCTTCACTTCATCTTGGATTTTCAGTTCCTCTATGGAGGCTATGGCTTCATTGAGTCGACCCTCGACTGCTTGTCTCTGGAATACCCCTGATAGGATCTCAGCGTCTTTCTTCTTGAGCTTCAACTTTAATTGATCAATCTGAGCTAGATAATCGTCTTCCTTTCGCTTAGTTTCAGCCATTGCAGTTTCTCGGTGGGCATTGAACCTGTGAATTTTTAACAAAGCCTTGTCCAATTCCTCCTTCTTAGACTCGAGAACCTTACTGATACCGTCTAGAGCTTGCTTCATCCTTTGTCTGGCTGTGACCTTGTCAGCTAGCTCCTTTTCTGCCCTAGCGAGAAGCTCCGTCTTCAACTTGGCGATATGGACGGCTTCACCCCGCTCATGTTTCAACTGATAAATCTCTCTTTGTAGCTCACTGTTTTCTTGTTGCAGTTTTTCCTTTTCAGCCCACAACTTGTTAAACTTCTCTATCTCAACTGTGGTAGGAGGCTCAATCAGCAAGGGGTAAGATGGTGGTTCTTTGGCGAATGGCAAAAGCTCTTCCTCTACCCTTTTCTGAATCCAATCTTCATACGCGGGAAATGTTCTGTTGTTGCTCTTCCCAAAAGAAATCTTCCCCTTCTTATGACGATCTTCCCAAGTATTCGCAGCTTCTTTTAACAGTTCTGGATTAATTTCCCCACTCAGATATAAAGATTCTTGGACCTCCTCGTCTCTTGGCGGCTCTTTCAAGGCATACCCGAATTTCCTAATAGCAAGAATAGGGTTGTAGTTAATTCCCCCTTTCCTTCCTATTAGAGGCACATTTGGGAGACCTCCACAACTAATCATGATATCTTGGCCCAACAAGTCACGGTTAACCCAAATTAGATTATTTGCTCTCAAGCCCATCAATCTTTTGGACCACTCCAAAGTTCCTTGAGTATCTACAAATGCCCCAGATTCGGGAAGACGATCAGCAAACCATTTATAGAAGATTGGCGCACAAAAATAAAGGGGCCCTCCCCTCCTCTTCTCATTCTTATAATGCACTGAATAATACAGATCTCCAAGCAAAGTAGGTACCGAATTCTTCATGGTAAATATTCGGACAGCGTGCATGTCCACAAAATCCTTCATATTCGGAAACAACACTGTTCCATAGATACACATAGCCAAGATGGCGTTGAAAACTGACCAACATCTAGCCTTAGCATACACAGCAGCCTGTTCTATCAAAAATTTCGCATGAAATCCTTTACACCCTCCCTTACTGGCAATGTTATTTTTCAACAAAGATGGATCCAAATGCTAGCCTCGGAAACCTTTTCCAAATCAGGAAGTTCTTCGGAAGGATAGAAAGGAGCCTCTTCTTTTATGGCAACATCCAAAATGAGAGAAAATTCCTCCAATGTCGGAGCCAAAAGATAATCAGTGAATAGAAAACAACGCAGGTGAGGGTCATAGAATTGCACCAGAGTGTACAAAGCCATATACTCGTATTCAGTGATGTTGCGAGCAAAATCCAGAATTCTTCCATACTCTCCTCTAAAGTCTGCCCATGCCCCATGTTCTGCCATAGACACAATCTTGTGAACAGGATCCAGAATAAGTGATGGGAACTTGTACATTATGATGTTCTTTTTCTTCTCAGTACTCATCCTTAATAGTCTTCAAAAACCAGAATCAAAGTTAGGATGCAACCCTGCAAATGAATAAACATGTTAGGATGCAAAATGATGATGCAAATGCACACATGGGATCAAGGATGCCACATAGACTGGACAACTGCTGCACTGAACAACCGTATAATCTCAAAGGATCTGCCCAAATACCCAGAATACCAACATAACCATAGTACCACATTGATAAATCTGCTGATAAGAAAACCGGGTATGTTGAAAATCAAGGTTACCTGCAAACCTGTAAACACCCTGCCCTCTCACATGTGGGTACTAGAAAGCTGAGGATCCTCAATATCACGGGCTCTCAGGTCGAGAAATGATGATACGTTCACCATTTCTGGTTTGGCATCATCACCAATCGAGGAGGCCTCAATTGATTCCCCTCAAAAAGAAAACATCCTATGGCAAGTCCTCAGTTTCTGCACTGTGGTCGAGAAGCAATAATACATTCATCCCTCGGGGTACAGTACTATCGCCAATCGAGGAGTGCTTTCACTGATTCTTTCCCAAAAGGACACCCTGTAGCAAGTTCCCAGCATTGGGTCCTTGGATCGACATGTGTAATGGGTTTGCTATTTATGGTCTGCCATTATCACGTCTCGGGAGGAGTTCCGTTACTGAGTCCTCGGGAATGGCCGCCAGAGTCGACAATTTTCCAAGTTATATTCAATCATCTGCACCAATGCGCAGGATAGAACATTACCAAAGAAAACCTCGTCTGGATGTGGAGTTTTCATGTATACTATGTCTGGCCAAATGCCACTCGAGTCACACTACTTGCCACGCTAATCCTACGTGTATGCTCAAGCCTGGGTATTGGGCTTATCTCTCGGAAACCCCAACCCGCCAAACAGAAGAACAGTGCAGCAGATGATAATAATATGCAATGCAGTAAATGCGGTAAAAATAAAATACGACAAATAAAGCAAAACAACACAAAAACACCCAAAGAGAACAAAAACAAACAAGCGCTAGGACTGACTCGCTTAGGGATGGACCAGCATAGGTCAACCAGAGTCCCCAGCAGAGTCGCCAGCTGTCGCTCCCAGGATTTTCATCCAGGTACAAACGCGAAAGTGGCGAGGAACACAGAGTCTCCAGCCGTGTAAATTTATCCCAAGAGAGGGAAAGGGAACACCGCATAAACCTGAGGAAGAGGGAAAGGAATGGTCATCGCAACCATAGCCTGGGTTCGGGAGTCGGTTACGCGAGGGGAAGGTACTAGCACCCCACACGTCCATCGTACTCGATGGGATCCACGCTTGTTGCCTATTCTAAGGGTGAGTTATCCTAAAATCTATGGCTGCACTAAAACGGGGAAAGGGAAAAACTAAGATAGACTCGGTAGGACGTCGACGTCCTAGGCCTACGTACCCCCTTTGTGCAATGGGGAATTCAGAGTCAACGTAGTTCGGACCAAGTTCTTTTTGTGTTTTTTATGAGCAACGTTAAGTTCGCGTCCGGCAGTTAGGGTCGATGTCTGTTTGCGACTCAGATGGAAAGTAACGTGCCCTTTTTGAAAATAGCCATTAGTTTGACGATCCCGGAGGATAAAAAGGTTTGAAGTTTGTTTGTATTTTTTAGGACAGAAATGACTTGAGTTAGTTTATAACTCAACTTGAACCAAAGTCTATGACACGGGAACGAATGCGTCGCATGGTCGCCCCCAATGGGACGTATGCTCAACACTCTAGAAGAAAGAAGGGGGACCCCTCAATCTTCATTTCTTATGTTTAAGGCTTGTGTGCAAGGCAAGTTGACCTTATTAAGTATCTTAGAGATGTTATGAGATGAGGAGAGGGACTCAAAAGAAAAGAAAAACACTACGGGGAGAATCTATCCTAATGTTATCATGCAAAGGTGGCCCTAAGGGGGGTTTGGAGGGAGACTATCCTATGGAATCTAGTTCTAATGTTATCATGCAAAGGTGGCTCTAACGGGAGGTTTGACAACAACCTAAACCTAAATAAAATAAAAGATGAGAGAAATAAGGAGTGAGAGTGGACATGGATAACTATCCACACCCTCAAATTACTTACCTCATCCCCTGCATAAAAAGTTAGTACAAATAGATGTAAGTGACAATAAGACAAATGAAACTCAAACAAATCACAAACCAAAGAGAGATGGTTATAAACCAAATGGAACTCAACCAAGACAGAATGTGGATGGCCTAAACATGGATTATGAAGTCAAAGAAATAAACCCAAATGATGGCACAAGTGCCTTCTCAAACAAGTAGTCAGGCATGATCAAAGATGTGCATACAAGAAGAACCTCAAGCAAAGAGCAATCAAACAATTAGCAAAACATCTTCCAAAATTATCAAATTAAGACCCAAAATAGCTCAACTAGAAACAAACAACATATTAAAAACTCATGCAAAGATTCACAAGATAGGTCACCCAAACAATTATGTAAATTCAGACAAGAAACATGATTCAATATGCAAAAGAAAAGGACTAAAATGCAATATGAAATGATTTTAAAAATGAGAGAAAAATATTTTAATGCAATTCAATGTGTTGATGAAACAATGCAAAAAGAATGAACTCAAAAGGTTTTATGGATGATGAGAAATAAAATGAACAATGCAATGTGTGTAAAATGAAACAAATTGAAAAAGAAATTATTAAAATAATTAATTAAGACGCCAAAAATAAAATAAAATAATAAAATAAAATTTGGGAAAATTTTATAAAACTATAAAGATGCTTCATGAATTTTTTGGTGATTTTTGGATGCAATAAAATGATTTTTAAAAAATAAAAATGAAATGCAATAATAAAATAAAAATAAAAATAAAGAAATAAACGTGGGGGGTGTATGCAGCAAGTAATTCACGTTGGAAGACAATAAATGGGCTGAAGGAGGGGTGTGAAAAGTAAGGCCCAATCACTAAAATCCATCAGAAAAATAAAAAATGGAACACGTGAACCCAGTCAACTAATTGACTTAACACACACCATGTGATCAATCTGACGTTTCCTATCAGTCAACGCAACCTCAAGATAAACAAAACCAAAGGCCATGATCCACACGCACACCATAATGACAGTACACATGCACACACCAAATCAATTCAGAAATTAGAAAGTAACACGTGAGAGGCACATGGTATTTTAATTCGTTGGCAAACATCTAACCACCTGATCAAACCAACGTCCAGGATTAGGTCAACACAATCAAAAGTAAATGGGACGCGTGGTCAGGATTGAAGGTGCATGGCAATAATCGTGGGAGGGCACACATACAAACCAATAAAATAAAACAAGATTTAAAATGCGTGGCAGCATGAGGGCCACACGATGAAATGCATCAACGTCTGGGAGATCGTCTTCCCCACACAAACCCTAGTTTGGCCGGAGAGAAAACCAGACGCCGGAGCCCTAGCTCCGGTCGTCATCTCCGGTGACCACCACCCAAAAAAATTCCAGAAAAGGCATATGAGCACACTAAACTGATCAGAAAAACACGAGGGTTAATATTATCACATCAAAAATCCCAAACAAGCAACGCATAAGGCAACACGAATGAAAAAAAGTTTGGTTCAAAAATTTCAAACTCATCGTATAACCAATCCACACATCCAAACTCAAAACAAAACATATCAGGATCATCAGTGGGTATCAAATATCATTATGCACATTAAAAAAAGGAGTTTTAAGAGCATGCAAAATTGCACTAACCTGAGATCAAGCAGTCTGTATCCTTGCTTTTAGCTTCCAACGATGGGTGGTTTGTGCTCTATGGATTCCAAGGATGAAGACTGTGAAAGAATTTCGCCCAAAGCCTTTGTGGATTGTGAGATTTGAATGAGAGAAGGATTAGGGTTCAAACTTTTGTTATCCTCAAAATCACGTGTGTTCTCTCCTAACCAGTGCATGAGTAACTTTAAATACTTAGGGTTAATCCACTGATGATCACTTGGGCCTTATTAATTCCTCACTTAATGAGTTTTGGGTTATTTTGGAAATTTGCATAATGTGAAATACACCCTCCTCCATGCATGTATACCCAAACCTCTTATGATGGATCACTTATGTTTCAGTTGCTAATCACACCTGTATGGAATTTGGGCCTTGAGATGTCTTGGTTCATGAGTTTTCAATGATCTTGCAATTTTGCATAATGGAAAATATGTGATGAATAAACCATGGATTCACTTGATTTAAAGGCCAAAAATGACCCTTATGGATTGTTCTTTGATGTTAGAATGGTTCATGAAGCAATGGAACCAAATATAGGTCACTATGTCCCAAAATGCAAAAGTTATGAAAATGGAACCCTAAAAACCACTTTGCCTTCTTTAGGTCATAACTTGAGTTTCACAAATGATATGGAGACCATCTAGTACTTGTTGGAAAGGGGAGAAAAAGATCTTCAACTTCCATGTTTGAGGAAAATTCATTTGAAGCTTCTTTGATGATGAAAAGTCAAGTTGAATGTAGTGTAAGAACTTGCCCAAAATGGAAACTTTCAAATTATAGGTCCCTTCCATATTTAGTAACCTTTGTACCAACCCTTGATCCTTGATAAATGGTATGAAACTTGACTCTTGAAGACCATATGAATGTGAGACCTTGAAAACTTTGAAGAGAACCTCAAAATTTCACAGTTGACTTCCCCTCTCACTGTTGACTTTTCCCCTATTCTCCTGATTCCCAATCCATTGGCCAATTGAACTTCTCATGAACCAAACTGATGGACAATATTCCATTCCTAGATACTTAGGGACCCAAGGAATACCATGGAATCAAGTCTTGCCCAAAAAATCAGAAATAAACTGACTTTATAGCAAACCCTAATTTTGGTACCCTCAGTCTAGGAGGAAATAACACAGTCTCCAAATCCAAATTCCTCTGAATATAATGTGTATCCTCTCCAAGAAAGATAAGATATGCCCTTTGGTGATGATAAAAACCCTAGAAGCTTGCCCATTGGAGCAATAAACCCAAGAATCTCAAAACCCTAATTTCTGCACTGGTTAGGAGAGAGTGACCCACTTGAGCTCTCTTGGACAATACAAGGACTCTTGCTTGACCCCTTTGAAGAACATCTTCTCCTCTTGAACTGCCTCAGGCACCTTGACCCCATGCTAAGAACCAATGATATGCACACATGATAATGCAAAATGAAATGAAACATAAGCCAGTTAGTACTTTGGTTCTGAAAACAAAGCAATCCTCTGTTGCATGTCCTATGTATCCAGCATGATAAGCACAAGATACATTTGGGTTATGCTTCGGGCCAAATGAAGGAATTGCAGGCGCAATCTGCTTGGGGACAATTGCCCCTTGGTGAACCAAGTAAGGAAACAGCTCCGTGTATGACACCAGAATTCTATCAAAATTCGGACGCTTGCGGTTTCCTTGACTGTTGTTGTTCTGACGGTTTTGATTATGCTGATTTTTGTTCTGTTGATTCTGTTGCTGATTCTGAGCATTCTGAACTGGTTGTTGCGGATGATAATGATATGGAGGTTGTTGATACCGTGCAGCAACAATATACGGATATGGATAATACGGCATGGGAGCCATGGGAGCTTGATACTGAGGAGAAACTTGAGCTGTCACAGCATTGGCTTCACCTTCCTTTTTCTTGGAATGACTGTTCTGAGACTTTCTAGCGGTCGGGTGCTGGGAAGCAGCACCAGGAATCTTTCCAGACTTCAAACCAATCTTAATCCGTTCACCAATCGTCACAACATCCGCGAAATTCGATGAAGAACTACCCACCATTTTCTCGTAGTAGGACCCTTGCAGTGTACCCATAAAGATGTCAACCAACTCATTATCAGAGAGAGTAGGTCGCACACGAGATGTCATCTCACACCATCTTTGTGCATACTCCTTGAATGTTTCAGCTGAGCGCTGAGACTGATTCTGCAATTGCAATCTAGTTGGCGCCAGATCAAGGTTATATTTGTATTGTCTCACGAACGCTTCAGACAAATCCCTCCAAGTACGGATTTTGCTGCGCTCCAAGCCCATGTACCAATCTAATGAAGCACCAGACAAACTATCTTGAAAACAATGAACAAGCAATTCAACATTATCAATATGGGATGCCATCTTCCTGCAGTACATAGTGATGTGACTACGCGGGCAGCTCAAACCTTTATACTTTGGCAAATCAGGTATCTTGAATTTCTGCGGCAACACAACATTCGGAACCAAACACAAATCTTTGGCTTCCATGCCAAAAGCAAAGAACCCTTCGATAGCTCTGATACGATCTTCTAACAACTTGTAGTCAACCAATCTATTCTAATTAGTGGGCCTGACTAGAATCTGAGGATTTGGCAGCTGAGAAGCGGCAGGAGCATTCACTTGCGAAGTAGCAAACTGAGAAGGATACACCAAACCCGGATTAACCATTTGACCAACATTCTGACCCATCGGAACACCATACAGATAATTCGGAGGAGGTACCCCAGCGGTTGAGGAAGAGGCCCCAGGGTAGAACATCCCAGGATGAACATTCGGAACAGCAGTTTGAGCAACTTGAGACGAAACCGGAACATGAATAGGAGGACCTCTATACACATGCTCTTCTTCATCAGGAGTCTCAGTGTCGACCAATCCCGCAGTTTGATAAGTTTGAGCCTAAAGGTTCTCAGGATCATCATTTTCCACTGGAGGCGAGACTGGAGTAGGCATAACCCATGGATAGGCGACATCATTCCCATTAGGCATGGGTGCAACAAAAGGTTGATATGGCATGAAGGCACTACCATTATTTGCAATCTGAGGAGTGTAATTCGGAGGCATGCCCCAAGGGAAACCAGCGGGCATCTGATTCAAACTAGGCTGAACAATAGGCTGATTCGCAGGCTCAACTGGTACTTCAACTCTAGCAGGGGAAAGAACAACGACAACAGGAGTAGCCGTAACAACAAGAGGAACAGTCACAATTGGAGTGACAACAGTTGCATCAGTAGTGGTTGCAACAACAGTGGCAGCAGCAGCAGTATCTCTCTGAGCACGAAGGAGCTCCATAATGACATCCATGTTCGTCTGAAACTGATCCACCATCCTTGGAATTGTGCCAGAGTTTCCTTGTAAGCAGCGTTCTCAGCTTCAAAGTCAGCCATGATTCTGGATTTGTTTGAGCGAGTAAAATACCGATGTCGAGTCGCCGTGTTGCTACAAATCAGAAATAATCAGAGTGAGCAAAGGTTCCCGGATGAAGGACATGCATATGCGGGCATGAGTGGATGCAATTTATACATAAATAAAGTTTTAAAATGTTTATGCAAAAATTAATTTTACATGATGAGATGATATGCAACATCAGAAACAGTAAGCCAGCATAGTCTGAATAATCAAATTTGAACATCTGCAAAGGTAGTGCTGTGTCGGAACGAGATCTGAAGCAATGAGAGAACAAAGGTCGGAAGAGTTTTGGTTTCCTGCAGGAAAAACTCAATATCCCCCTCACAGGTAGTTCCTAGAAAGCGGGATTCTCAGAACTACGATTCAGATCGAGTCTTACCGAAATCAGATTTCCTTTTCGTGCCATATGCGCCTTATTGTTACTTTCTTTACTTTTTCCCCTTTTTTCTTCCCGGTTTAATATTTGTTCTCGAAAGTCTTCGTTTCGCAAACTCTCCAAATTGTTGACCAAGCAAGGTCGCACCGAGACTGTGAGAACACTAACGGAACATTCTCTGACCCCCACTAACCAGCTAGTCTGAACTGACAACCGATTTGGGAAGTAATAGTACATTCATCCCTGGTTCCCCCAAAAAGGTCATCCTATGGCAAGTTCCCAGCTTTGGGTCCTCGGATCAAGGAGCATAATGGTTTTGCCATTTCTGGTCTGCCATTATCGCTCCTTGGGAGGAGTGCCGTAACTGAGTCCTCGGGAATGGTCACCAGAGTCGACAGCCTTCTAGGTTAACACCCCGAAATGCACAAGACGCGCAAATCAGAACATCTCCCAAGAAAACCTCGTCTGGGTGTGGATTTCATGTAAACCATACATACCAAGACGCTACATAGGCCACACTACTTTCCACTCTAATCCTATATGTACTCTCAAGCCTGTGTAATGGGCTTATCTCTCAAGTACCAACCCAACCGACAACAACAGAGAAAATAGCAGATGTCCAGAATATGCAGCATATGAATATTCAAAGCAGTGAAGAAATGCAATAAATAAACATAAAGCTAAAGCGAGTAAAACAGAGATATTAAAGCGCGAAAGATAAACACCCAAGCAAGCAAGAAAGCAAACAAAACTAGGCGAGACCCCTCAAGGGATGGACAAGTAAGAGGTCAATCTGTCCCCAGCTGAGTCGCCAGCTGAAGATGGCTGGTTTCTACCTGAGTGAATCGCACACTCAAAGATAACATAGAGTCACCACCGAACTTTATTTAGTCCCGAAGGACAGGGAAAATATCGATAAAACCCAAGGGAAGAGAAACGGGAACGGGGGGTTAGTTATGCGAAAGGAAGGTATTAGCACCTAACGCATCCGTCGTACTCGACGGGAACCATTTCGCTCGCTTCTAGGCTTGGATGGGTTATCTATCTAAAAGCTTCTAGCTAAAAGGAAATGAGAGAGAGAGAAAGAAAGGGGAAAAAGAAAGAAAAGAAAGAAAGTGCTCGCTGAGGATTGAAGTCCTCGTGCCTACCCTCATAGTGCAATGAGGAAATCAGAGCGTCGTAGTTCATGGAACCAGGGGACAGAAAAGAAGGAAGACAAGGATAAGGAAAGAAAGGGTGGAAGTGTGCTCGCCGAGATCATTGTGATCTCATGCCTACGTATATGACATTCAGAAGAATGTAGAATCAGAGCTTTCGTAGTTCGGGGAACTGAACGGAAAAGGAAAACAAGAGAGAAACAAGGAGACGAAAGAAGTGGTGTCAAAACCAAGAAAAGAGCAAGAAGGAAATTCCACAGGGAATTCCAAAGAAATTGTGTAGAAACCAAGAATAAAAGAAATTCCGCTGGGGATAGTAAAGAGAATTGGTCTCGAAACCGAGAAAGTAAGAGCAAAGGGAATAGGAAGGACTCCGCTGGGGATCCATGGTAAAGGGACGGTGTCAAAACCAAGAGAAAAGGGAGAATCGGTATATTAACTGGCTGGCAGTGGTTAACCGGGTAAGAAAAGACTGCAACTCTGTAGGGATAGAGAAGCATTGGTTTTAACAGAGAAAACTGTGATTAACCAGAAAAGCGGGTGTAGGACCGAGCGAAGGTCGTGACCCGAAGGGGTTCGGTAAACTAAATGAACAAAAAGTACTCAACCGAAGAAAGGGTATTTGAACTAAAGAAAGGTTACTAACCCAAGGGTACAAGTATTTGCACCAAGAAGAGGTTGCCAACTGCGGGGGATTCGGTGTATGCAGACGGACTGTGATTAACCGAAGAGAAAGGCGAGTGATTTACCAAGAGAAAAACAAGTGATTAACCAAGAGAAGGTGATTAACTTGAAAGGGTTCAGTATTTTAACAGACGGACTGTGGTTAACTGAAGAAAAATGGGATTAACCAAGGAGAGGTGATTAACCCAAGGGGTGCTCAGTGTTTAACAGGCGGACTGTGATTAACTGAGTAAGAGAGCAAAATTGGTGTTTTAACTGACAAGCAGTGGTTAAACCAACCACGGGAGAAGAACCAAGAGAGGATTGCGAACTCCTGTGGAAGAATGGTCGTGACAGGAAAACTCTGTTAGACCAAAGTAAGAGAATTGAGACTCTTCAGGGGAATCAAAAAGCAATGATTGATTACAAGAAGAAAGGAGTAACGAAACAAAGAGAGATTGCTAGCGCAAGAATAATGATCTCAACCAAGAAGGATGGTGATTGATCAAAAAAGGGAGATTGAAAGAAATGGGAGTGATCAAGGATCGAAAAGGATCGCAAAGAGAGAAGAGTGATCAAGGATCAACTCGACAGGAGAATGAGAAACACTATACCTGGAGGATGAGGTGACTATTCTCGAGGAGACACTACTACAAAAAACCCATTTAACAACGGTTGGAAATGACATATAATAACGCGGGCGAAGGCGTTGTTATATAGAGTGTTGTTGTATATGCGGTACGTACAATGACGGCCCAGTAACCGTTGTAAAAAAATGGAAAATGCGCTTCCTATAATGACGGTTATTTTAAATACCCGTTTTTGTATGTCTTTTAATAAAATAAAATAAAATAGCATTAGCACTACCTATAATGACAGTTATTTTAAAAAAACCGTTGTTGTATGTCTTTTAATAAAATAAAAAAAAATTGCAGCATTAGAACAAGAACAACAGCAAGAACATCAAGAACAACAATAAGAACAAGAACAATAGTAAGAACATCAAGAACAACAATAAGAACAACAACAATAGTAAGAACATCAAGAACAACAATAAGAACAACAACAACAACAACAACAAGAACAAGAACAAGAACAAGAACAAGAACAAGAACAAGAAAAAGAATCAGAACAAGAAGAAGAAGAAGAAGAACAACAACAACAATAATAACAATAATAACAACAAGAACAACAACATCAACAAAAACAACAAAAATAATAACAATAATAACAATAAGAACAACAATAATAAAAAAGAATAACAAGAACAAAAATAATTTAAAAAGAACACCAATAACTAACATTGCTAACTCGAGTTCTGAAATTTGGTTTAGTGGAGAAATAGAGTATCGTAACTGAAAGATGATGTTTGGAGGTAGAAGATGTAGTTCGTCTGAGTTTTAGGTTTCACGCGGATCTCTAATAGTAGTGTCTTGGCCGTTGATAAGCACTAAATGGAGGACCAAGATTTGTTTAAGGATAGTGAATAAACTCAATATGCGCGCCACCTATAATGTTGGTAATGAGAATTGAAAAAATAAGTAAAAAACCAAAAATGCTGGTGCTGGGACTTGAACCCATGACAAGACGCTACCTTTAATGACGGTTGGTTTAAATTACCCGTGGTGAAAGGTCTGTCATCATTTTGAAAAAATAAGTAAAAAAAGCTACCTATTACAACGCTTGGTTTAAATACCCGTTGTGAAAGGTCTGTCAGCATTTTGAAAAAATAGGAAAAAATGATTAAAATAAATTCAGAAAAATCTAAAAACACGAAATTTAATCTAATTAGGTAAAATAAGACTTTTGAGATTTTTTTAAAAATTTTTTGAGACTATGAAAACAGTAAAAAATTCATTAAAAATAGAAAAAAGATGAATTTGGGGTTTTGAGGGTGAAGTCCCGTAACTCTTGTAGAGTACGGGATTAATGACCGCACGATTTTTCTGCTTCAGATGCACGAAACAGTTCTAAAAAAGGAGACGATTTTCCCTAAAACCGATTTTTTGAAGTGCAAGACCTAAAACTAAATTATTGGCTATAATGACGGTTGAAAACATACCAGTGGTGAAAGGATGTGGGCATTTTGAAATAATATGTAAAAAACCATAAATGTTGGTGCTGGGAATTGAACCCAAGACCATGCACTACCTATAATGACGGTTGAAAACGTACCCGTCGTGAAAGGCCTCACATTTCACCACGGTTTGAATATTAACCGTCATTAAAAGCCTTTTAACGAGATTAAAAAAAAGCGTGCATCTATTACAACGGTGTATAGGCAATCCGTTGTAAGCCTGGCGTTGTTGTTTGCGCGTTTTGTAGAAGTGAGAGGACAAGACGCCCTTACCAAAGAAATAGCCAGAATGAGGGTGGAAAGACTCCATCCTCATTCTTTCTCTAGCACCCAAAGTATAGTGTGGAAAGTGAAACGGACAGCGCAACTGCTCCAATGTTGTACAGTGCTCATGCGGGGAGAAACGAACAACATAACGACGTCAATTTGTACAGTGCTCTGATGCAAGGCACCGCGCGAAACTCCAACTCCACGGGGGGGGGGGGGGGGGGGGGGAAGAGAGAGAAAGCCCTAAAGGAGGCCTAAAGAGAGGAAAAGGGAAGATCGATTAATTGAAACAAAGTCTCGATCAATTAATCAAGGGAGAAATATGCTAACAACTTTCCAAAGAGAATGAAAAGTCATTAAAGCACAAAGGAGTGAATTATTAATTATACAAGATTAAGTTTATCCATGAAGAATAACCTTAATGCAAATCTGAAATGGAAGGTTCAAAACAGTGCCAAATGATCATCAAAATGCCACACAAAATCATGTATCATGTGAACAAATATAGTGCAAGAATTGCTATGTTCATACAATGCTAAGAACATGAAACAAATGAATAATCGAAAATGTGCATCGAAAGTTAATGAATATGCCTCAACCAGAAGTGAAATGACATTTAGAACATCCATAAAATCAAGCTTGATAATCAATGGAAGTTAAAATGAAGAAAGCATGGCAAACACACTTGAAAATGCAAGAAAAAGGCCATTATGTTCAGTGGTAACCGGTTACTCGCCATGCGTTAACCAGTTACTTGCTTGAAAATTAGCGTTCTTGAGGAAAATTGCACTGAGTAACCGGTTAACCACCATACGTTAACCGGTTACCACTGAACAATGGTGAAAAAAACAGTAAAAATAGCTTTTCAAAAATAGTTTTCAACACATAATCACTTAAGTAAACTACCACATGCTAGGAACTGAAATTGTGCGTGAAAATTGAACTTGAAAACTACAAATAAACAGTGATAGAATCAACTAACACAATAGGATCATGGATCAAACAAATGCAAAACCAAATCACACACAACAATTATCGACTACATTGCGCACGATACGAAAATGCGCGAAACGGTAAAATTAGTGAGATCCACCAACCTACAAGCCGGAGATTTGGCTTGGTAAATGTTGCAAAGGATTCTTGATGCAGAAAATCAAAGAAAACCAGAGGAATCTTCAACTTGTAGACGAACCGTATCGAAATCGAGCAAAATACGATAAAGCTCCAAAATGCGAATTCGAATCGTTGGAAGTTGCAGCAAATACTCAAGATCAATCCAAAAGCTGAAATAACTCCAGAAATCCAAGTGCAATAGCAAGAATGATGAAGGTTGAGCTCAAGAAATAATCACTTTTGATGTAAAAGTGATTATCCTCCAAAGTAGAAATGAGCTTTGGTGAGGTTTTGGAAGAGAATTGAGATGAAGATGAAGATGTAGTAGAGAAATTCAGAGGGAATGTGGAAGAATTGAGAGTGGAATAGAGCAAAATGGTTGAAGGTCCTTGAAAATGAGTGAAGGTGAGTTTATATAGATTTTAGGTTTGGAGTGTGAGATGGTTTGGAATTAGCTTTGAGTTTGGAACTAGGCTAGGAGTTAGTTGGACTTGACTCACCGAGTCAAGGCGATTAACTGGGTTAGTTAGAACCAACTTGGTAACAATCCCAAGGTGCACTCCATCATCCAAAGGTTGATATACTTGGAAAACAAGGGACATGGTGCACTTGAATTAGAGTGATGCATTGGAATAAATACACATGGAATGTCTTGAATAATCTTGAAGTGTCTAGAGAGGTCTAGAATGTTTCACACACTGCTAGAATCAAGTAGAACCAAAGACCAAAGAGAGTGCATGGATGCTGTCCCAAAAATACAGCAGGAATTGCAAAATTGTACTGAGTAACCGGTTACTCACCATGCGTTAACCGGTTACTTCAGTCAGTTTTTACCCAAATTGCTCAGGAAATGATACTGGAGTCCCGGTTGTGGTTTTCCACCTCTTGTTTTGATGAATAAACATGGAAACCTTTATTTTAAGCTTGTTTTGATGACGTGATGATCTTGTGAGGATATGATTAATCGAGCTTGGAAAACCTGAATATCCTGCGACAAGAAACACATAGAGAAAAATGTGCATGCGTATGCCAGCGATGCCAATGCGCATGCTTGTGCAAAAGGAAAAAGAGGGAGGTCAAATCTCGGGTTACGACAAGTTCGATGAAGGTTTCTTAGCCATGGAAAATTACCCACAATGGGTCACCAACATCGTACCAGTATCCAAGAAGGATGGCAAAGTGCGCATGTGTGTAGACTATCGAGACTTGAATAAAGCAAGTCCCAAGGATGATTTACCACTACCTCAAATTGATGTTTTAATCGACAACACGACTTAGTTCTCAATATTTTCCTTTATGGATATTTTCTCCGACTATAACCAGATCAAAATGGAACCCGAAGACATGGAGAAGACTACATTCATGACCCCTTATGACATTTTCTGCTACAAAGTGAAGCCTTTTGGTTTAAAGAACGCGGGGGCAACATATCAATGAGAAATGGTTACTCTCTTCGATGACATGATTCACAAGGAGATTGAAGTATACGTCAATGATATGTTTGCTAAATCTCATTCAGAAGAAGATCACATCGTTCATTTGCAGAAGCTATTTGATCATCCGAGGAAGTTCAAACTGAGGCTAAATCTGAACAAATGCACATTTGGTGTAAGATCAGGAAAATTATTGGGGTTCATTGTGAGCCAACGGGGGATCAAAGTCAACCCCGTCAAGGTGAAAGATAAGGATGACCCGGTTTTAGAAATTTTCGATGCCCAAGGTAAACGGTATTTTTTCCAAATTCAAGTTGGAGATAACAAGTATCATCTTCACATATAGGACACGCTTTATGTCCTTTGACACTGTATCCCGCCAAGTTACCGTAAGCCAAAAAGTCGTTAATTGTGGAAAATAACATTGCACGCATATTAAACTTTTCCCCAGAATATGCATCATCAACTTCAACGCCTTCATCCCACAAGAGTAGTAAATCATCAATTAATGGACTAAGATAAACATCTATGTCGTTACCAGGTTGTCGTGGTCCAGAAATCATCATACTTAACAGTATATACTTGCGCTTCATGCACAACCAAGGAGATAGGTTGTAAATAGTGAGAAGAATAGGCCATAAAGTATGATTAGTGCTCATATTACCAAAGGGGTTCATTCCATCGGTGGCAAGCCCAAGCCTAAGATTTCTTGGCTCGACTCCGAAATCCAGAAACAACGAATCAATTTTCTTCCATTGCAAAGAATCAGCTACATGGCGAATGTTTCCACCACGAATCCTTTCATCTGCATGCCATCTAAGATTCTTTGCGTCATTCGAATTAGCAAAAAGTATCTTTAATCGTGAAAGTATTGGCAAGTACCATAACACTTTAGCAGGAGGATGCTTCCTACTAACATTGTCATAGTGATCATTGTCATCACCATTGCTAGCCTTCAGCTTGTAACGCGACACACCACATTTCGGACATTGAAACAAGTCTTCATACTCTTTCTGGTATAATATGCAATCATTAGGGCAAGCATGTATCTTGATATACTCTAGACCCAGTGGACACAATATCTTCTTGGCCTCATAGGAACGATCCGACAATTTGTTATCTTCTGGTAACATTTGCTGTAGCAATTCAAATAATTCCGTGAAACTTTTATCCCACCATCCATTTTTTGCCTTCAGATTAAACAACTTTAACACCACCGACAATCGTGTGAACTCTGTGCATCCCTTATATAAAGGGGTGTCTTTATCATGACATAAATTATCATAAA
Organism: Lathyrus tuberosus; assembly: GCA_022829125.1. NCBI lineage: Eukaryota > Viridiplantae > Streptophyta > Magnoliopsida > Fabales > Fabaceae > Lathyrus > Lathyrus tuberosus. The sequence goes on from JALAZF010000034.1 coordinate 20,533,749, forward strand.
TATGAGCATTCATAAAAGAAGATTCCCCAATATCACGGAACATATCCTCTAGGTGATCTTCCATATATTCATCTTCCTCCACTCTTTGACTTTGTGACGCCCGACTTTCCTTATTATCCACCTCACCATGCCACGTCCATATTATATAATTTTGACATATACCATCACAACAAAGGTGATTGTGTATTTCTTTCTTTGTACCCTTTTTTATATTAGCGCAAACCACACAAGGACAATAAAAGATACCATCATTGCCAGGAAGATGTTTATCAGCGTATTCAAGGAATTCACAAACTCCGTTCTCATAAACCGGATCTAATCTATTGGCTTTCATCCAACTACGATCCATTACAACTTCTGAAATTTATACATGTATAATAATGTGAATGACACACCAAAATCTAATCCAAAAACTCAAGCATATGCATATACAATATGAACAAAGAAAAAATCAATGAAGATGTACTCTCATACTAAACGTAAAGCATATGAAACATCTCATTCTGACTTGAGCATATACAATATGAACAAAGAAAAAAGGAATGAAGATGTTGAAGAGAACCTTACTTCGAAGCTGAAGAAGCAAATGAATGATGAAGACGGTCAATATTTGAGCATAAACCAAAAAAAAAGAATGAAGATGTTGAAGAGAACCTTACTTCGAAGCTGAAGAAGCAAATGAATGATGAAGACGGTCAATATTTGAGCATAAACCAAGAAAAAAGGAATGAAGATGTTGAAGAGTACCTTATTTGAGCAATATTTGAGCTCCAAATGAATGGATATGAAGAGGGTAAAGGTTAGGGCGTCTCTGGCTCACTTGTTCGATTAGGGCGTCTTATGAAAGAAATACATAATAAGTTTTGTTTTAATTTGTCAGTAAACCTTTTAATCTCGGTTGGAAAAACAAACCGTCTTGGAATCTTAAGTGACACACGCTAAATGTATCCTAAAAAAAGGAAAAAATGTGTTGCAGGGAATCGAAGCTTGTTACATTTCATTTATTACTACGGTTGTTTATCTTAACCATTGTAAAATAATTTACAATTTATTTTTAAAATAATGGACTTAATTGTCACACGCTAAATGTACTCTAAAAAATGGAAAAAATGTAGTTGCAGGGAATCGAAGCTAGATACATTTTATTTATTACTACGGTGGTTTCACTCAACCGTCATTAAATGACTCAGCTTTTACATGGGCGAGAAATTTTTAACCTATTACAACGGCATAAAAGGATGCGTTGTAAGCCTGGCGTTGTTGTTTTAGCGTTTTGTAGTAGTGAAGGTATTCGTGAGAGAATTTGTCATCTCTAAAGGGAGATATCTCGTCTGTTTATCACAATTGTTGGGTGACTGATTATAAAGGAGAATTACTTTAACTAGGATATGTGAATCCAGCAATGCCATAATTTCCTTTATAGGGGTGTTATCCTGAAGGAGAAAACTTTAACTCATTGTTGAGCAATGCCATCTTTCCTAAGGAGTCTTTCATGCTAAGAGAGGGACAGTGGCGTGGATGTAAATAATCCAGAGGCTTGCCACTTACATCAATTAGATGAAAGAGGGGATTTACCAGGATAAGAGATGGACTACATCTTGGATTTTTGAATCAACAAGTGTACCACTTACAGTAGTTATCTGGGATTAAAGTTTATTTTGAATGTCTGTCTTGTGTGATGTACAGAGAAATGTCTTCCTACAGAGAGATTTTTGATTTCCTCTGAGGGGATGTTGGATTTTATGTGCCTTGATCAAAGCCCAAGGTTGAAGCTAAAAGATTGATTGACTCCACTGGGGAGTTTATTATCTATCTTGTACAAAGCCCAAGATTGAGGCAAAAAAGAGACTGACTCTTTGGGGGATATCATTATACAAAGCCTAAGAGGAGGCTAATAGTTGACTTTTCTGGGGAAATATTTTGTTTGTCTTGTATAAAGCCCAAGATTGAGGCTAAAAAGGGATTTTTGACTCCACTAAGGAATATTTGTATGTGTCTTGTACAAAGCCCAAGATTGAGGCTGAAAAGGGAAACTGACTCTATTGGTGAGAGGTTTTATCTGTCTTGTACAAAGCCCAAGGTTGAGGCTAGAAGGAGATTGACTCTGCTGGAGAGCATGATTTGTCTTGTACAAAGCAAAAGATTGAGGCTAGAAGAGATATTTGACTGACTCAGCTGAAGATATTTATACGGTATCTTGTACAAAGCCCAAGATTGAGGCTGAAAAGATGATTGACTCAACACGAGAGTGTTTTTATCTGTCTTGTACAAAGCCCAAGATTGAGGCTGAAAGATATTGACTCAAAAAGAGAGTTAGGAAAGATCTTTATACAAAGCCTAAGAGGAGGCTAACAGATATTGACTCAACAAGAGAGTGAGGAAAGATCTTTATACAAAGCCTAAAAGGAGGCTGAAAGATATTGACTCAACAAGAGAGTTAGGAAAGATCTTTATACAAAGCCTAAGAGGAGGCTAAAAGATATTGACACAATAAGAGAGTGGTGAAAGATCTTTATACAAAGCCTAAGAGGAGGCTAAAAGATATTGACTCAACAAGAGAGTGAGGAAAGATCTTTATATAAAGCCTAAGAGGAGGCTAACTTCTGCTGAGGATTATTGAGATCCAAAGGTAGGTCCAGATTGAGGAATCAACTCTTGCTAAGGATTACAGAAGAGTTGAAATATCAGGTGCCTTGAGGTTCTGATAAAGGTTTATTGATAGTGATTTGACCCTAGCTGGGGAAATTCTAAGTGAGAGTTTAAAGATTGAGTTTTAAAACTTATGGAGGTTTTAACTCTGCTGATGATTGATGAGATGATCAGGGTTTATCCTGTACTTTTGGGAAACTTAGTGGTTTCTTTGAGATCTAAGAGGAGAAGAGAGTGTCCAAGTCTACTGGTATGGTGAGGTTTATCTTTGTATGATGCCCAAGAGGAGGCTGGTGTTTTAAGGGATGAGAATCAACCCTAAATTGGTTTGAGGTTTTGACTCTTTGGAAAGACCGCGCTAACAAAGGATGACTAGGTTATGTCATATACCTGTAAGAGGTCTTTGGGTCCTTGTACTGAGCCCAAGAGGAGGCATGAGAACTTCTAAGAAGCCCGAGGGTCCTTGTACAAAGCCCAAGAGGAGGATGGGGATGCTTTTAGGAAGCTTGTGGGTCCAAACTTAAGAAAAGTTCAAGAAACGTTTCACCGGGAATAATATTTTCTTTAGTGAACAGTTCTAGGGTTTGAAGAAATTCAAGAGAAGTTTCACCGGGAATTAATCCTCTCTAGGGGAAATGAATTTCTTTTGACAAATTTCTAATAGTGACAGTCTTGAGAAAAATTTCTAATAGTGACAGTCTTGAGAAAAGTTTCACCGGGAATAATGCCTTTCTCTGTTCCATATTGTATAAGCCCAAGAGGAGGCAAGATTGTATCTGGAAATTCCTATGGGGAACTAGTTTTGACTGTGTTGAAAGAGTGACCACTGGCTTTATCTAATCTTAGACCTAATTGCCGGGGAAAACTCGAAGCAGATATACAGGTATATATATATACAGATGAAATATATATTGTATGTAAAAAGAGGGTAGGAGGACTTACAGGTGAGCAAGCTTCCAGCAATACAAACACACACACACACACACATATATATATATATATATATATATATATATATATATATATATATATATATATATATATAAGTACGTAAAAGAAAGCTGATACAACTTACAGGTTAGCAAGCTTCCATTGTAACAGCTGTATGGTTAGTTGTTCAAGAAATTAAAGAAAGTTTTGATAACAACTATGAATTTGAATCTAAATCAAAAGGGAAAGTTGTTTTGAAAAGAAGATTGGGGCTTATACTCAATGAGAGGCCCAGATGAAAAACAGTAATCGTATAGTTGATTTGAAAATTGTATCGGGACTTATACAATGACTGAGGCCCAAATTATTATATTTACAAAGAGGTTGGGTCTTACACTATATTAGAGGCCCAAAGTGTTTGAAAAAGAAAAATAAATGGGACTTACAACACAAGGGTAGGCCCAGATGGAAATGTTTTGAAAACGACGATCGCGCCGAGATTTTTTGAAATCGTATCGGGACTTATACAATGACTGAGGCCCAAAAAGGTTTATTTACAAAGGGATGGGACTTACACTCTATCTAGAGGCCCAAAGTTTATTTTTGTACAAGGGATGGGGCTTATAACTCAAGGAGAGGCCCAGATGAAAAATACCGATCGCACCGTTATTTTGAGAATCGTATCGGGACTTATACAATGACTGAGGCCAAAAATTATTTATGTACAAAAGAGGGTTGAGTCTTACACTCTATTAGAGGCCCAAAGTGTTTTGAAAAAAATGTTTATGAGGGTGAAAATAATTAAAACCCTAATTTGATTTAAAAATATCTTTTAATTGAACAAAATTCAATTAAAATGATCAAAATTACCAAACATGTGTGAAAAAACAAGTTGTGATCTTGTATTAATGTTTGAAAAATCAAGTTTCATTCATAGAATGATTTGAAAATCATTTGAATTTGAAAAACCAAGAGAAAGAAATATTTTTAAATGCCTAAAAACAAATAAAAATATAATTCTTTACAAAAATACCAAATATATGAAATAAATAATATTTTTGTGAAATTTTTGTAGAATAAAATATTTTAACATTTTTTGAATTTTCAAAAATAGAACCAATAAAAAACAATTAAAATTGAGAGAGAAATTAATTTTGGAATTAATTAACAAAAACCATAAAATATGTGAAAAATAACAAAAATAGGAAAAATAGCAAAATGGTTTGGGTGGGTCTTGAACCCACGACCTCCCAACCAAACACACATGCGCGCTGCCACTGGGGTGGTGATACATCCGTGTATCAAAACCACCCCATTAATACATAAGGGTGACTTGGTTTTAGGCCTGACCAAGGCAAAAACCAAGTTTTGGGCGATTTGCATGAAGGCTCTAACTTCCTCAATTCTCCATGGATTTGGACAAAATTTAGGTGCATCTTGCCTAGTATTTCATGAGGAATCCAATGGTGCTTTTAGATTTTTCTAAAGATGTCTGTATTTTAAAACCCGATAGTGGTTTCAAAATAGGCCTAGATTTGCATGTTCTATACTATCTCATTATACAGGCAACAATAACATGGAAAATTGGTTCAAACACAACATATATGATATGTATGAGATGTCCACAATCAATGGACATTAAAGCAATGCATGATTTAAAGAGTTCAAGTTGTGATGCACTTACCTCTTGGAGCTCCTTGTGCTATCTGTCAAGATCCTTGTGCCAGAAGTAATCCAATGCTTTAAACACTCTTGATTGATCCCTTAGAAGCTTTTAGGATGATCAAAACCAGCTGAAATCCTCAGGAACAAGAAATGGCTCTTTCTTACAAAAGTGGCAAAAGTGACCAAGATGGTAACTCTCTCAAATGGTGTTCCAGATGAGGGAAACCAATTGGGACAGTTTGAGGATGATATTTGGAGTGTGTTTGAGGCTTTGTTTGGTTTTGAAAGTGACTGAATCAAGACATGGCTTGAAAAATGTAAAAAAGTCAAAATTTGAGGTTTTGGAGGTTGACTTTCTGATTTTGGTGTTTCAGATCAAGGATGAGTGTTTGAACAACTTATATATGATACATTGGATGTGTTTGGATCATGAGCTGTGGTGGAATTTCTCTCTAACTCAAAAACTCAGTGATGACTTGCAAAAGAAGGCATTTTGGCCTAATGAGAGAGATTTTGAGGAAAACAAGTGTTGTAGTACTTTGGTGTACTAAAATTGATCACAAATGAGCTCTATTTATAGTAGAGCAAGTTTGTTTTGCAAGCAATAGTGAATGGCAACTTGGACAATCCTTTTGCCAATGGTTGCATAAAGGAGTTATAGTCTTCCATGACCATTGACTTGAGATTAAAGCACATGCCTATGGTCTTCTGTTGTAGGGATAAGGCTTGACTCATTCAGTTAGGTTTGCTTCAGTCCATGCCACCTTGATGCATCCATTAAATGCTTGATGCCAAATTTGAAATTCAAGGTTCATGTCATGATGATTTTGCACATGCCAAGGCTAGATTCTTGGCATTTTGTGTTATGGATCAGATCACTCACTCATATGTGTTGAATTTGGATAGAATTTGAATGATCAAAGTGTTCAAAACCAATCTAAGGAATCGTGGGGTGCAAGTTTGCACCAAAAACTGTCTTGAAAACAGTTGCAGCAAGGCAACTTGGGAGATCCATAACTCCTAGCTCAAATGGAATTTGATTGAGTTCTTGGTCAATTTGGAAAGCTCTCATGACATAATTCAACTTTGATGTTCAAAGTTGGTCTTGGTTCTACTTGGATCAAAGTGAAAAATGCCTCTACATTTTGGAAAAAGTAAGACAGATTCTGTCTTATTGCAAATTTCACTAAGTGTTGGAAAAAGTGGCCATTTTCACTTTTTGTGATTTTGATCAACCCAAAACTCAAAATCCATGAGGATTTGGAATCTCTTGTAGTTGACACTTTTAAATTATGTAAGATGGACTTTCATTTGAGCTTTGAATAGAAGAAAAAGGCCTTGTGCTTTAGGAGTTATGACCTTGCAAAGTTGCTATAAAACTACTTTTGTTCCATAACTTAGAAAAAATTTGGTTTCTCAAGGTTGCCCCTTTTGCAAGAAACCTCACTTTTCTTGATTTTTCTTGATAAATGATGATCAATATCATATATTAACATTGTTTTTGACTTAGGGGAACCATATTTGTGAAAAGTTCCAAAAAGTCAAACTTGATTTTGTGCACAATTGACTTTTTGTCAGATGAAATCCAAACTGTGTGATCTTTTGTGAAATCAAGTCATTGACCTAATTCAAACCTAATGTATGGATTCCATAGGTGTTGTAGGGAGTCATGAATCATGTCCCAAGTTTTGGGAGCATGTCTTGGTCAAAAGTCAAAGGTACTATTGACTTTTCCTTTAAAACCTTAATTGTGGTCCAAATGAAATTGAAACTTGTGAATCAAGATTCTGGGATCAATCCATGGTTGTAAATGGATCAATGTGGTGTACTCGAGGCCCTCAAATCATGTCTTGAGGTCTTGGCTCATGTTTTGCTTCAAAAGTCAACTTAGGGGTGAATTAGGTCAAGAAACCCTAATTCCTGATTTTTGGTAACTGCATCCCCGGAGGTTAAATTGACTTGATGATTGGGTCCATGAGGTCCTTTGGATTATATTGGGTTGTGATTTGAAGCATTGGCTCATTTCTAGAGGAAAAAAAATTCCATCTGGAGGCCTTGGTCTACCAAAACCCTAATTTGGTGACACTGGCGATCTTGAGGCTTGATCCACTTGGAATGTTGCAACCTTGTGCTTGATTATTGATGTGGGAGTCCTCTTGATCCCTTATGGGTGTTTGAGAGGTTATAAAAGTTGAAGATCATGTCATATCTTGATTGATCTTTTGTCTAAGTACTCTGAGAGGGCCCAAACCCTAATTCTTGATTGTGGTGGATCCTCAACTATCTTTGAGGAGATTGATGAGGCATGAAGGTACATCCATATTATGGTGATGATTTTCACAATGATGGGAAATCTTGTGGTCAAAATTTGGGGTATGACAGGATGTGTTACCCAAGACAGTTGAGGGTTGGATTTCTTGTGCTTTGGGTTTTTCCCATTTTTCCCTTGAGGGGAGTATTGGTTATGTCTGACAGGGGGAGAAATGGACTTGTCTGAGGTTGCTGTGTTGGAGATGTGTTGATATGACGTCAGACCACATGTCTTGACATCTGATCTTTGGAGATTTTTGGAGTTTGAAGAAGTTTTAATCTCTAATGATTTGTAGCTGCATTTTATCTCTGATATCTTTCTGTTTGCAGGTTGTGCAAAGTTTAGATGTAGCTTGTGACTTGTTTTTGTGGTGATATTCCTCTTCTCCAAAATTATTGTGCAAAGGGCGTTTTAGCCAAAATTTGCCAAAGGGGGGAGATTGTTAGATCCATGGTTTTATGATTGGCAATAATTTTTCTAAAACATGGTTCACAACAAGATGGTGTGTAAAATGTTCTAACTTGTTGGTCTGTCAATATTGAAGACATATGTTCTGACAGATGTTGTGACATGTTGTACCAGAACATCAGTACAGACTATTGTTTTATTCTTGACAGATTTGATTTGATTTTGTGAGATTTTGTTTGGATATATCTCACTTGTTTTTGTAAATCATGAAGATTTAATCTGGAATATATGATTTGATCTCCAACTGTGCATAAGTTTCTAAAATTTGATGTTGAGACAATTTAGGAAACTTGATGATTTGTTCCAAGATTTAAGCAGATTTTTCTGCATATTTGATGCAACCTTCAGCGTGTGGATCAAGCAATATCTGGGTGAATATTTTGAAGCTCATGGACTGCTGAGGAGTATTTAAAGAGCAACCTAAACCTAATGAAGGCACGACTTTCACTTTTGTAAAAATAAGGAGAGGTTTTAGAATCTTAGGTTTTGAGAGTCTCTTTAATGTGGCTTTGTAGTAACCCTTGTATCTTTTGATACATTGAGGTAGACTGATTGTGTATTGTTAATTATCCACTCTAAAGCTTTTAAGCAAGAGTGTATTGCTCTTAGTTGAAGCTTGTAAGCAAAACTAAGTATTGTAGTTAGAAGAGTGCTCTTCTTCTTTTTGGTTTCTTGAGGTATTGTCACTGGGATGTGACTGATTAGGAAGTGAGACGGGGATCTCATATCTAGAGGGTTTCTAGGTAGAATTTGCACAAGGTAGTGATTAGGGGAGAAGTTGTAAATGAGGCAGTTTAGCTTTGAACTAATGTTATCATAGTGATTTTCCTTCCTGGCTTGGATGCCCCCAGATGTAGGTGATGTTACACCAAACTGGGTTGCCAATTGACTGTGTTATTTATATTTTTGCAATTTATTTTCAGTTTGGTCTATTTGTTTTGTTAGATAGAAGATGTTGTAACATATGTCTTGACATTATGTTCTGATGTAAGGACATCAGTATTAACATGTGTTAGAGTGCCAAAATTTCAAACCTTACTTGTTGAGGTATGTGAAGATTGAGCATAATTCAGTTGAATATCCCTCTTCTTCTTCTTCTTCTTTAAGTGTCTATCAGCATCTAGAACTTTTGTACTAATATACTTTTTTTTCATTCTTTTTCGATGATTTGTTTCATGTTGTTTTTCAAATTGCCATTGGTAAAGTAACACATCATTAACTGAAAGAAACAATAGTAACAAAATCATTCATTAAATAAAGAAACAATATATTTTACAAAAGGGGAAAGCATGAAAAATGACAAAATGAAATAAATCTAAATAACATCAAATTGTGAGTTGCCTCCCACACAGTGCTTCTTTAAGGTCCTTAATTAGATTGACTGTTTAATTATCTATTAGGGTGGAATATATGACACAAAGAACATATCATCTTTATTTTTCCTTTTTTTGGTAGGAATCCCATGAACTTGAGGTACTGATGATGTGTCTCCCATATCTTCTTCAGCTTTGTAGTAGCGAACAAGACATAAATGACATCCAATACTTTATAAATTTCTTTTCTTTCATCTACCTTATTGCTAAAATACTCTGTAGGGACATGATTTTGTTGAATATTTTCTTGATATATATATATATATATATATATATATATATATCTAAATAGATTATTGCATTGGAGCTTCATTCATAACTAGATAATCCCCACTTTGTATTCTTTCTCTTTTCCTATATCTATTTTTCACATCGGATTCTTCTCTTCTTGATTTAGTTTTTTCATCTGATGGCTTACATTTTTTTCTTCTTATTTTTATTTTTCAAATCCTCATTTATCAAATATTTACCATTCATCTTTGATTTCACTCCCAACTTCATCATCCCTAGGACTATCAAACATATTTCCATTAAAATCTCCACTAGATTGAGCTGCAACTTGTTTATATAACTGCCCAATTTGATTTTCAAGATTCTTCATAGATGCTTTAAGTTCTTGTTGGATGTTTCAATGTTTTTGTCATATGTTTCAATGTTTAAGTTTATTGCTTTCAAGTTGCTTTGAGTCATCATGAATTGGTTCATAGTATTTTCTAGAAAAGACAGCTTCATTTCAGGTATTTATTGAGGTACCTTCGTTGCTTCAAGGTTGTGCCGAGTAAACTTTTTGAATTTATTCAAAGCCTCTTCTAGAAGAGATGACTCCCTTGGTAGTGAGTCATCCCACAACAGATTGTAGGTTTTGGAGTAAGGATCTGGATCTTGATAATTACCCGCAAAATATGCCTCTTCAACATATCTCTCTGGTACACAATTGCCATTGCTATGACCTTCACCATAAAAATCACATCGTAATGCCCTGACTGGATTACCATTTTCTTGAACTATAGTTGAAGCAACAATTTGCTTTGATAAAATAAGTGTTGCTAAAAGAGCAAGTTTAAAATCAAGCTCCATCTTACATGTCTTGAATCAAAAAGAAATATGTTAGATCTTTTACCTTACATACACAAAGTGAAAATACCTTAGTAACACTGTACCTGATAAAAACTAAATGAGAATAGAAATTGGAAAACTAGAACAAGACGAAAAAAACAAATAAAAAAAATAAAACTAATAAAAATTAAAAGTAAAAGTAAAAATCGTAGCACAAAAATTGTCTTGTCGAAATAATAAACAATCCTCGACAATTACACTAAAAACTTGATGACTAATTTAGCAAGTGTACTAATTGTATTGAAGTTCATGCTATTTAAAAATGTAAAATAGGGGGTTTGCTTGAGAGTTATATGGAAAAATGCGAAAACTTGTAAAACTTATCAAATGAGAAAACGATCAGGTCTTATTCTAATCCCAGAATTTTCACCTATTGATGGTTGCACTTATTAGTCTCGAATTAACTTTATAAATTTATGGCGAATTAACAATATCGTTGTACCCAAGGTTGTTAAAATATCGATTTAAAACCTAAACTCTTAGATTTTACGTTTATAGGTCGGCATTTGGTGTTAAATTGCAGGTAAAATCCTTTTTAAAGTAAAATCGTATACTGTAACGATTTTACACAATTTAAATCTCTCTGAAATATGTAAAATCGTGTAAAATATTTGAATTTTACTCTTTGACTTGATTTTACCTTTTTTTATTTCTTGAAATTTTAAAAAGCCCAGCCTAATAAAACTTCTTCCACTTTATTATTTTATTCACTTTTAATAACCTCTTTTTTCATTAGACATTAGACATTTAATTTATCAGAGCAATGAAAATTAAAAACTTTTGAACTCTAACGTCACTTCACATGTACAAAGCCGGACATGAAGTTCAACGGCAATACTCTGTGAGTTTTATTCTTTGATTGGTAAGTTTTTCAAAAGTGAGTCTTCTTCACAAATAAAAAACAGATAAATGTGATGTTACTATGTTATTATGTGATTTTATGTAATCTTGATTTGTTACTACATTCTTTGATTGGTAAGTATCTAAAAAATGAGACTTCTTCACAAATAAAAAATAGAGAAATGTTATATTACTATGTTATTATGTGTGTATGTAAACTTGGTTTGTTACTATGTTTGTTACAATGTTCCTAGTTTTGCTATTATGTGTCTTTGAATGCTATTATGGTTTGTAATCTAAGTGATTGTTACAGTGTTTTGCTATTTTTATTATTTTAATATACCAACTTAATAGAAGTTGATATGATTTATTGTGTATATTTTTGACAAATTTGCTTCAAAGTCTTACTCTTTTAGTTAAAATTTATTATTTAAATTAGATTAATTTTCTTATTTAAATTTAAATTTATTATTATTTTAACATGAGGTAAACTCTTTGATTTTACGTTTCGATTTTACCTAGTCAAAACGAGTCAAGGTAAAAACTAGATTTTGAAAACCTTGGTTGTACCCAATCCCTTGGTGTACAACTTACTAATTTGAACTACAATTTTCTTAATTCCTTAGGCTAGTTGGATAGAAAAATTAGGCGATCTATGTGCATTAATTCCATAGCCATAACTTATGATTCCATATCTCTAGTTAATTACTAAGTTGAATAGCTACTTTATTTCAGCTCGGTAGAGTTAGGGTCAGTAATCCCTACTCATCTAAATCCACTTTGTGAGTTGGTCAACACCCAAAGAGCACTAAGCACAAAAGTAATTGAATAGAAAATATACTATCAATTCATGCAAATAACATAAAACACTCATATGATCCAAGAGAGTAACATTAGGTTCATCTCCTAAGACCTAAAAAAGAGTAAATTAGTCACTTATATAAATAAATGTAAATACCATGAGTTTAGAAGTAAATTACATGAGAATCAATGAAGAAGGAGGTCTCCAATGACTGAAAACTCCAATTCTTAAGCTCCAATATTGTCTTGCTATCACTTTCTGCCTCCAAAATTTGTAACACTCATAAAGCTCCGCCTTTTTCCTTTTAAAACAGCTAAAACGTGTAGTTTTAATACATCATCATGAACACGATTTACTTTTGACATTAGCATCATGAAAACGATGATTTATATAGGGCACATGATGGAATCCGCAATGCACATGATTCTCTCCAGAGTGTGCACAAATTTTCCAATAGCCTTTTTGCCTTTTGCTTGCTGAATTTGTCAATTATCACCTTTGTTCCTATATTCTTCACATATTCAAATATTAACTCTTTCTTCCCCAATTTTCACTCAACTAACTAAAAAACAACTCTAAATGTTACAAAATGCTTGTAAAAATTATATGGTGACATAGTATCATCAGGGGTTCTCTTATGTCAAAAAGCACATAAGATGCAATTGCAATCAATGAGAGAATGATGCACAGTGATCATCAAGGAAAACATAATAGAAACCATTATCAAATAAATAATTTTATCATGGAATTGAATACCAATGATTTTGTTCTGGAACAAAACAAGTTGTTGACACAAATAGTGGATGAGCTGGCAAAGTAATTGTCTAAACTGTCATAACAATTAAAGGAAATGCGTGAATCACCACAACAAAGGCGCATTGAATTTTGGAAATTATGAGATGGTGATCATCCAACATAATTTTCCCTATGATTGATGAAGAATTTAATCATGTAGGCAGTCAAGAAAAACTTGGGCAATATCTAAACAACAACTTCCTAAGGAATAACAACTTCAATCAAGGATAGAGATTTAAAGTTGGTCCATCAAATAGATAACTCTATATTGGTTTGTGCATGTGTCTATGGCTAGACACAAGAACACTGAAACCTCCTAAAGGAAGAAAAGTCGCAGAAAGAAAGCTGCGAAATTACTCAATAAAATCTACCCCAGAAAGAAGCTGATCCTGGTGTAGTCATATTACATGTATCCATTGGTAATACGGAAATTAGAAATATGCTCATTTACTTGGGTGAAAATGTGAACATAATACCATTGTCAATGTTAAAGAAAGTTGGTGACCTCCAAATATTGCCAACTATAACAACACTGTAGGTGGTAGGAAAAACATGTATGAGACCAGTGTGAACAATCAAATATGTTATGATCAAAATTGGAAACCTCTCATTTCTTGTCTATTTTATGGTACTAGATATTGAGGTATACCAAAAGCTACCTCTCATTATGGTAAGACCATTCATGAAAACAACAAGAATCGAGGTGGATGTCGACACATCTAAAGTAAAAATCAAAACCAAAATCCATGAGGTATATTGTAATGTGATAAGTATCACAAAATCAAGTTACTAACATTAAACAAATGCTTGTTGGAAGGAAACTTATACAAATTTACATTTTTTCTACTTAGACTTTTGGAAGAAAGATGCAACACAAAATGAAGGACATCTCGCTAAGCAAATTATGGCACGAGCCAGTGCTAGCTTGGTGCGCACCCAGTGCAGAGAAATAAGTCAATACTCACTTAGCTAGGTTTAAGCTCGCTTGGAGATAAAGTGGTTGAGTAGAATTAATGATAAGTTTAGAAACTTTAAACACTCCTCAATATATTTCTAGCACTTCTTGCATGACAATTGTCACAAAATCTTGGCGCAAAGAAATAAAAGAAACACTTTGAGTAAGATATTGGATTAAATTCATTTTGCACACCCTATATCATCAAGTTCCTTGCAAATTTATTCTTTAATCTCTAAATAAAAATCAAGTATAACAATGTATCTACATTATTTGCATGCACAATTGTACATAGATACATGTCACCTCATTCACATGTTTTCGTTAACAATTCTCAATGCATGTCATGAAAATGAATGTTACACTTAAAAATATAACATGCATGAGTGTCTGAACCATTTTTACATAATGAAAAATGTTTCTTTTAGAAAGGTTGTGCGCTAAGCAATCCACAAGCCTCTCTTAGCCAGATAATGCAAACTTCTACGTTAAAAGAGTTACAAGCGTTGCTTAGCGAGAAAACCTCAGGGCATGGTATCTGACTCTAATGCTCAAAGAAGTATTTCAACCCTTGAGATATCTAAAAAAATGTCAAAATATATGTTGTTTAATATTACAGATGGCTCCCATGAAATCAATCAATGGAAGAAAAAGGTAGTCAAGCATTGAATCATCACAAGTACCATATGACTGTAACGGGTTCAAGAGCCCCGGTCATGAGGAAGTTTACAACCAATTAATTTATAGAAAATTAATCGTGGAAAGAAAATTTCAATAAAAATACTCATGAGAGTTCTTAAGTTTTTTGCAATATCATGATAACAAAGAACGAAATGTATTGACAGACCCTTCATAAGAAATCAATCTTGATATTATCAAAGAATTTTATGCAAGTGATAAACCTTTGGATGATGTTCCCATGATACTAAGAGTATATTAGGTAAGGGGGAGAAAAGTTGCATATGATAGGGAAACCTTACATGAGTACTTAAAGAATACTTTTAGGAAAATCCATATGAAGTAGACCTTTTCCCAATACCATGATAGGATCTCCATTGATATCTACATTAGATTTGAAACATATGAAGTACGAAGATCCAGCCGACATATCAAATTAAAAGGGACCAAACTCACCACGGAAGCCCAAATGTGGTTAACCATTATCATGTCCAATGTCACCCCTAAACTCAACATCTTTTCAACAACCCTCCAGTCAACCCAACTCATATTGTGCATTTTTACCAAACAAGGATTCTTTTTATTGGTTCTATTTCTCAATCTTTTCTAAAAAATGTTTATTTTAAGAAGTCATTTTTAACTTGTTATTTTTCTTTTTCTTTTTGTTTCTTTTTGACCAATTTCTCTAGTACCCAAACCCCAAACTTAAACATTGCTAACATCCAGTAGCAGCTTCAAACTTATTCTTTTGTATTAGACAAGGAAACTAAAAATTTCTTCCTAATTCTAAAGAGGGTGGAATGATTTAATGTTTAAAATCTAAAGGCTTATATAACAAGCCATGTCACTGAAAGAAAGGCTAAGGCTCAAAATGGTTAACAAAGGATATATTCATATTAAAACATGGTTGTTTAAAAAGGCTCAGAGTTTTCACAAACAACTGCCTGAGTGTCTATTTGTTAGACCAATAGACTCAAATTAGAAACAAGGCAAATTCTAGAAAATTACTAATGTACAGATACTCTCATAAGAAACAAAAGTAAACAATGAAAATATTTGGCTCAAACCTTACAAGCTGAGGTATCTCGAGATTGAGTACAACTAATTGGCTTCCCTTTTCTTCATCAATTTTCAATCTACAAGAGATGACTTCCTTAGTGGTGGATCTTGAGGAGCATCCTGGTTGAAATTTCGAATTTGATTGTGACCCCAATTAAGACTTGAATGATCATTCTGCCATATGTTATAGGTGTTGAAGTAATGGTTTGTCTCTTGATAGTTTCTTCTATTATGTGCTTCATCAACTTTTGGTACACAATAACCATTGGCGTGACCTCCATCATAAAAATCACATCGTAGGGCCCTGACCATATTAACATATGTTTAAAATCGAGTTGAGGCAACTAATTGCTTTAATAATGCTTCAATTTATGCTAATATGGCAAGTTGAGAGCCAGCTCCATTATACATGTCTTTTGTTACCTTGCATAAACAATTAAAAGAAAAAATACCTTAGTAACATTAAACTAGATAAAAGCTAAATAAGAAAAGAAATTTGAAAACTAGAATAAAAGGAAAAATATTTACGATAAAAAAAACTAAAGTTTAAAATAATTACAAAACTTAAAATCTTCGCATAAAAATTGCCTTGTTGAAACTTTCAACAATCCTCGGCAACGACGCCAAAAACTTGATGAACAATTCTAGCAAGTGTACTAGTATCGTCAAAATGATAAATAAAATGTGTCTCCATAGGGATTGCAAATTTTAACAGGGTAACTATGTGCGAATGAAATAAATAACAATTGGGGGGGGGGGGGGGGGGGGGGGTTTATTCATTTGGTTCAAAAATAAAATGAGAAAATACTTGGAATAAATTCAATGACTAAAGGCAATTAGTTCTTCTTCAACTCCCCTACTCATACTTGTTGAAGAACTGTGCATTAATCAAATTTATAATATGTTAAAGTATTACGGTGAATTAACACTTTCACTGCACCCAATTTCTTGGTGTACAACTCACTAATATGCACAATAATTCCATAATTCCTTAGGCAAATCCAGAGTTAAATTAGGCGTTCTAAATTCATTAATTCAAAACCCACAACTTCTAATTACCTCTCCCTAGTTGATTACAAAGTTAAATACTTGCCCTAGATCCAATTAGTAGACTAACTATCTGAAATCCTTATTCATCTGATATCGATTTATGCATTCATCAATACATAAAAAGAAATGAACACAAGGACAAATAAATAATAACAATCACATAAAATAATTTGATTAACATCAAACAACCATATGACCCAACAAGTACAAGCAGGTTTTTCTAAAAATACCTAATCTATGAAATCTAGCTACTCGTAGTGAATATAGAAAATACCATGAGTTTAGATGGACAGAACATGAAAATCAAGGAAGATAAACGTCTTCAATGGCTATCAAACCCCTCAAAATTGTCACTTTAGTATCTAAAGTCGTCACTTTGTGTGTAAAAATTTGGAACTCTAAAAAAGTGAACAAAAAGACTTATTTATAGCAAATTTTGTGTGTCATAGTGGTGCAACATTGCACCACGATGTTGTTGTTATTGGTGTTGTTGTTGTTGTTGTTGTTGTTGTTATTATTATTATTATTATTATTATTATTATTATTATTATTATTATTGTTGTTGTTGTTGTTGTTGTTTTGTTGATATTGAAGGTTTAACATTATTGTTGTTTTGTTGAGATCGAATGTTCATTGATGTTGTTGTTGTTTTAATTAGTTTAGATTTTGTGTAAGATTTTGATTTTATTTTCAGAAAGTACATAATTATGGATCGTAGTTGGATAGATTAAGTGTTGAGTATGAGAATAAAGTGCGTCAATTTCTTGAATTTTCCTAAATAAACCTTCTTGACGATAAATGGATATTTTTTTATCCTTATAAAAACGCTGGAATACAAAAAAAATATGGAAAGGAAAAATATTCCATCATCTAGGTTCTGATGGAATTTGTCAAAATTATTCGATATGAGCGTGACATGGTGAAGTGACAAAAATAAAATGTGTCACATAGAGTTGAAGTTGATGAAGATATGGGTGATCAACTAGAAGATATGATTCGTGATATTGGAGAAGACTCTTTTAGGATAGCCCTTGTGTATTATACTGTTGGAACAAAATTTTTGATATCCCTTAGGTTTTGATGATAACAAAGTACTTAAAGAACAATTGGGTATACTAACATATGTTCTAGTGTGCAGGATCATAAGCTTATATTCAACTATGTATTGACTCAATTAAAAGCATATGTGGATAAGAAAAGTAACTAAAATTCGGATGGATCAGAATCTAATGACTCTGAATGTGTTCGCCAGCTTCTGAAGGATCAAAATCTGATCATGTTTTCCCAGCCACTGGTGATAGCTCATACTCTGAAGGATAAGGGTGCTTCTGATACATACTCTATCTCCTTGACGCACCTGTCTTGTCAAATGCCAAATTTCTAGAGAAAATTAACTAAGGTTTCATTTTGCAAGGCTCAAGGAATAATGATGTGATCTAGTGTGCAGGATCATATCCCTTAGGTTTTGATGATAACAAAGTACTTAAAGAACAATTGGGTATACTAACATATGTTCTAGTGTGCAGGATCATAAGCTTATATTCAACTATGTATTGACTCAATTAAAAGCATATGTGAATAAGAAAAGTAACTAAAATTCGGATGGATCAGAATCTAATGACTCTGAATGTGTTCGTCAGCTTCTGAAGGATCAAAATCTGATCATGTTTTCCCAGCCACTGGTGATAGCTCATACTCTGAAGGATAAGGGTGCTTCTGATACATACTCTATCTCCTTGACGCACCTGTCTTATCAAATGCCAAATTTCTAGAGAAAATTAACTAAGGTTTCATTTTGCAAGGCTCAAGGAATAATGATGTGATCTCTTCAGTCTGCTCAACCTTTTGGTAGATACTTATTACTTAGAAAGATGCTTTGAACAATGTTATTATTCATTAGACAATCTTCATAACCAGATACATCCTCCAACATATCTCTTGGCGTGATTCTTCACGAAGAAAGCTCTTATGCTCATCCCTTCCAACGACTCTTTTTCTGTTTCTATAAAAGGAAGTTGAAGATTTGAAAGAAGAATACAAAACTACATTAGAACAACCTCGAGCATAACTTTGAGCTAAAGTTTTTAATTATTATTGCATAAGTTCTTTAGATTTCTTATATTTGTATATCTTAGAAATCTTAAGAGTTAAGAACCTTTATGGTTGTTATACAACTGCTATATATTGTATATCAAAGTATAGTTGTAGTCATTTCTACTAAATTGTTTGTTTAAAGAAGAGGAAGTCTCTTGCAAGGTTGGTTGAGCAGTGAAGTCTCTTTCCTGTGTGCTTAAGCAGTGAAGTCTCTTTCTAGTGTGATTGAGCATAAGTCTCTTTCTAGGTTGCTTGAGCAAAAGTTTCTTTCTGGGTTGATTAAGCAGGTGAAATCTCTTTCTGGTTTGATTGAGGAAAGTTGTAATTAGTTTGATTATAGAGAAAATATCTTGTTGAGACAAGGGGACTGGACTACTCTCAGTTTAGGAGAGGACCCAGGATAAACTCTGTGTGTGTTGATTTACTCTTGCTTCTGAACTTTATTATTTCGTTGCTACTATTATTCTGAGATGAGACTCTGAACTTGTTCAGATTCTGAAGCTGAGTTTTTAGAGGGTAAAAAGAAATAGCTTACACAATTCAACCCCCCTTCTTGTGTATGTTTCTCATCTTCAAAGACTTTACATAACAACAAGGAAGAGTAGTTATTTTTGGGGTGCAAAAAATTTACACAATTGTCAATTGTGTTAAGATTTTTTAATCTGAAGGAAAAAGTGAGTGGATAGATAAAAGTTTCACTTAATTTCTTGAATTGTTAAAAAACATGCTTCTAGAAGGTAAAACGTTGTCGAACCATAATTATGAGGCAAATATGATATTATCTCAAATGAGTTTGGATTATGTCAAAATGCATACATGTTGTAATGATTTCATATTAAACAGGAAAGATTATGAAAAACTAAGCGAGTGCCCGAGGTGTGGGGAGTCACGCTATAAGTTGAAGAACAATGATGATGCTGATGATAATGGTAGTGTGAGCAAATACGATCTTCCTACCAATGTGATGTGGTACCTACCAATAATTCCAAGGTTTTAAGAAATTGTTTTCTAATGTTATTGATGCAAAAAATATTAGATGGCATACATATGAAAGAAAAAGTGATGGAAAAATTCTACATGTAGTTGATTCTTTGCAATGAAATAAAACTAATCTGTTGTTTGTGGATTTTGACCACGATCCAAGAAACCTTATGCTTGGAGTTTCCATCGATTGTTTGGTCATTTTAGTGCTAACCATACTTCATAGCATGTTCTTCTCATAATTAACAACTTATATCCATGGTTGTGCATGAAACACAAATATATGATGTTGTTTATGATGATTTTGAATCCAAAACAACTAGAAAATGATATAGATGTTTATCTAAGGACATTGATCAACGATATAAAAGTTTTGTGGGAGGGAGGCGTTGATGTTGATGATGGATATCTTGTGTCAATTAGAGGTAGATTTTATGCCATCATTTTTGACATTATAGTTCACTTAATTGTTTATCTTGTCAGTGAGATAGATATTTTAGACTAGTTTATTTAAGAAGGGTGTATGTGATAGAGAGATATAGGAAGATCTATAGTTCTGTTCAAACTATTTGTCAGAAGCAAACTCTATAGGAATTCTCATGTATCGTCATGATGGAAAATATGAAGGTAAATGTCCTCAAGGTTTAAATGTTAAGAGAATGGAAAAATATGTATTTCTTCAAGTACATTTGTATATATTGAATAATTTTGATGAATTTCAACCTTACTTATCCACTCGCAAAAGACTTATCAAGGAAAAATTCCCCTGGATGAGTAAAAGATTGTTATTGACAAAGCATGACAATTATTTCATAAATTGGTTTAGTGAAAAGGTTTCTAAAGATAGAAGTGCATTTTAGAAAGTTAAATGGATGTCATATATGCCTAACATTTATATAATAACTTGGAGTGTGATCCGTTGTCACACACGAGTCTAAAACGAGCTTATATGGGCAGTGACGCAACTGCAAAAAATAACCAGCGGAAAAAACAGAAGAGTCTCCATTGAACTTAATTTATCCCAATGCAGGGAAAGGAAACGATTGAAGAAAACCTAAAGAAGGGAAAGACATGGTCATCGCAACCATAGTCGGGGTTCGGGAGTCGGTTACTCGAGAGGAAGGTATTAGCACCCCCCTCGCGTCTGTTGTACTCAACGGGATCCACGCTTGTTATCTAATCAAAGGGTGAGTTATCTAAAGCCTACTACTAAACAGAAACGGAAAACAAAAGGAGAAAAAGAGACTCGATAGGACTTCTCCGTCCTAGGCCTATGTATTCCCTCGTGCAATGGGAAAGTCAGAGTCAATGTAGTTCGGAAGACTACAGGTGGAGGGGGGAAGGTTGCTCACCAAGACATCGTCGTCTTGTGCCTACGTATCCTCAATTGGACGAGAAAGAGGAAACCAGAGCAGTCGTAGTTCGACCTACGGGTCGATAAGTGTTTTTTATGAGCGACGTTAGGTTCACGTCTGGCAGTTAGGGTCGATGCCTATTTACGACAGAACGAAAATAACGTGCTCTTTTCTGAAAATGATTTGAAACCCATCCCGAAGGATAAAAAGATTTGAACTTTAATTGTGTTTTTTAGATAGAAGTGAATTAAGTTAGTTTGAAACTCGTATCGTACTAAAGTCTATGACATAGGATCGAATGCGTTGCAAATCGACCCAAGACGAGACGCATGTAAAACACCCTAGACAAGGTAAGGATGGACTCCCGCTTATCACTTCCCATGTACTTAAGGCTCGTGGTGCACAATACTCGTTGTATTTATTAAGTGTTTTGAACTTGTTTTGAGATGAGAGGAGAAAGGACTCAAAGGGTTAAAAGAAAATAACTAAGGGAAACTAGGTCCTAATGTTGTCATACACAATGGTCCTAAGGTCGAGATAGAAAGGAATTCTACCTAATGTTAGCATGCAAAAGAGATGGACCTAAGGTTAAGTTTTAAAGGGATTATCCTAATTGTTATCATGCATGGATTGAAAACCTAATGTCTCCCCTACCTCAAACTTAATCGAAAATTAAGTCGAGTTAGGAATCCTAAGGGATCATGTGAACAAACACAAGTAAACATCATGGTAAACAATCACAAAAAGAACGATGTCGTGATCTCAACCAAGGAAGTTGAGTGAGTCTTTGTCAACAAGGAAAGAACGATGTCGTGATCTCAACTATAAGGAAGTTGAGTGACTCTCCATCAACAAGGAAAGAACAGCGTCGTGATCTCAACTATGAGGAAGTTGAGTGAATCTCCATTCTCCAAAAGAAAATAAAAGACAAGACAATAAACCCAAAACAGCAGCAACAACAACGCTTCTGCAATGCACAACTATAAAATCTAGCAAATACACCCAAACAACATTTAACAGCTCAATGTATCCAGCACATAACAGGTGTAAAAGGCAGCAAGTCAAACAAGACAGCATATAACAGCTACTATTTTGCACAACAGTCATGTAATCACCAAGGCAACATACAATGCATCAAAACAAATGCTAATGAATAGGCATCAAGCATGGATGATCACGTGACAATACAACATCAAGTTGAGCATGCATCAAAGATTAATCAATCCAAACACAATCATGCATCAAAAGAATCGAACATAAACATGTCTTCACGAATAAACAGATACGCATGCATTACAAACATGAACAATCATCAATCAAAAGCAAATGCTACACATGGACGTATAATTAAACACTAAACAATTAGGCATGCACCAACTCAAACGACATTGCACACTCAAGCACTCACCAAAAGCATAGCGGTCAATTCGCCGAATCAATAATTAATCGTTCGAAATGAACGCGCAATCATGGAATCAACAACAAACATGAACATGAATCATACATCCAGCAATGTAAACATCAATAACAAGCAATCACAATGGCATAAAGGATCATATAACATGTTCATCACATCAAGAATGCACAACAAATGAATAATGTATGTTCATCAATGAAAATCAAATTTTGTGTGTCGAAGAATCGCATTCAAATCATCATGTGAGGTAAAACAGCTCAAGAACAATCCACTTATATGCATCTGAAGATGGTTGGTTTATACTTGAGTGAATCGCACACTCAGAGATACAACAGAGTCGCCACCGAACTTTATTTAGTCCCAAAGGACGGGGAAAATATCGATAAAACCCAAGGGGAAGAGAAACAGGAACGAGGGTCGGTTATGCGAAAGGAAGGTACTAGCACCTTACGCATCCGTCGTACTCGACGGGAACCATTTCGCTTGCTTCTAGGCTTGGATGGGTTATCTATCTAAAGGCTTCTAACTACAAGAAAGGAGGAGAAAAGAGAAAAGAAAAAAAGAAAGAAAGAAAGTGCTCGCAGAGGATTGGGGCCCTCGTGCCTACGTACCCTCATAGTGCAATGAGGAAATTAGAGCACCGTAGTTCATGGTACCATGGAAAGGAAGGGAAGAAAGGAAGAAGGTGGAAGGGTGGAAGTGTGGAATTGTGCTCGCCAAGATCATCGCGATCTCGTGCCTACGTATCATACATTCGGATGAATGCAGAATTAGAGCTTCCGTAGTTCGGGGAACTAAGACGGAAAAAGAAAAGAAAAGAAAAGTGGTTTCAGAACCAAGAGCAAAAGAGTAGAGACAAAATCCGCTGGGGATGCAAAAGAATTGGTGTCATAACCAAGAAAGGAGTGCAAAGGAAAAGATAGTAACTGTGCAGAGAATAACGTGCAAGAGTGGTGTCGAAACCAAGAAAGAAACTCCGCTAGGAGATAAAAGCAAAAGAGCTCGAAAAAACAAGGAATGGTGTCAAAACCAAGAGCGCAAGGTAAAGGAGTGGTCTAAAAACCAAGAGAGAAGAGCAAGAGCGGGTGTGGGACCAAGCAAAGGTTGTGACCCAAAGGACGGGTGTGGGACCAAGCAAAGGTCGTGACCCAAAGGACGGGTGTGGGACCGAGCGAAGGTCGTGACCCAAAGGATGGGTGTGGGACTAAGCGAAGGTCGTGACCCAAAGAACGGGTGTGGGACTGAGCGAAGGTCGTGACCCAAAGAACGGGTGTGGGACCAAGCAAAGGTCGTGACCCAAAGAACGGGTGTGAGACCGAGCGAAGGTCGTGACCCAAAGAACAGGTGTGGGACTGAGCGAAGGTCGTGACCCAAACTGTACCTGACCAAAGAAAAGGGTATTTGAACCAAAGAAAGGTTACTAATCCAAGGGTGCAAGTATCCGAACCAAGAAAATGTTGCTAACTGATGGGGATTTGGTTTTAACAGAAGAACTGTGATTAACCAAGAGAAGGTAATTAACTCGAGAGGGGCTCAGTGCTTTAACAGACTGGCTATGGTTAACTGAGAATTGGGTGATTAACCAAGAGAAGGTGATTAACCCAAGATGAACTCGGTATGTTAATGGATAGACTGTGGTTAACTGAGAAGAAAGGGTGATTAATCGAGAGAAGGTGATTAACCCAAGAAGAAACTCAGTGTGTTAACAGATAGACTGGGATTAACTGAGAAGACGTGCAAATTGGTATTTTAACTGATAGGTAGTGGTTAACCAAACAAAGGGAGAGGAACCAAGAGAAGGTTGCGAACTCCGCTAGGGTTTCGGTGTTTAACAGGAAAACTGTGTTGAACCGAAGAAGGATGTTGAAACTCTCCTAGGGAATCAAAAAGTGATGACTGGCCACAAGAGAAGAAAGTTGAGATAAGGGAGAGGAATGCAAACTCAAGACAATGATCTTAACCCAGAAGGATGGTGATTGATCAAGAGAGAGATTGAAAGGTGCAAGAATGGTCAAGGATCGACTCGATTGGGAATTGAGAAATCATTATAGCTTGAGGATAGAGTTGACTATTCTCGGTGGAAGGACAAGACACCCTTACCAAAAAATAGTCAGAATAAGGGTAGGATAGACTCCATCCTCTTTCCTTCTCTAACGCTCAAATTATAATGTGGAAATTGACACGAACAACATAACAGCGCCAATTTGTACAGTGCTCTAGTGTCGTGCTCTAGTGCATCGTGCGTCATGCAATTCTCTGACTCAGCAAGGGAGAAAGAGAAAGAAAGCTCTAAAGGATGCCTAAGGAGAAGCGCAAAGGAAGGATCAACTAATCGAAATAAACTTTTGAATAATTATTCAAGGGGAAATGATATGCTAACAATTTTCCAAAGAGATTGGAAAAATATTAAAGCAAAAGGTGTAAATTGTTCATTATACAGGATTAAGCTTATTTTCTTGAGAACAAACCTAATGCAAAGCAAATAGAGAAAGTGCAAAACAGTGCCAAGTGATACACAAAATGCAACACAAAATCATGTTATTATGATCAAAGAAAGTGCAAGAATTAGCATGTTCAAACAAATATCAAGAACACCTAATTGCAAGAATAGATAAATCAATCATTGAATTAATGCTAATATGCTTTAAACAGAGGTTAACAGCACTTAAAACATCCATAAATATCAATCATATTAATACATGGAAGTTAGAATGAGAAAGCATGGCAAACACACTTGAAAAAGCATGAAAATGGCCTTCTGGTTCAGTGTTAATCGATTAACACTTTTGCACTGCAAAGTGTTAATCGATTAACACTTGAAAATCAGCAAATTTACACTGGTTAATCGATTAACACTTTTGCACTGCAAAGTGTTAATCAATTAACACTGGACAGAGGCAGAAAAATCAGTTTTCCAAAAGTGCTTCCAGCAGTTAATCACTTAATTGAACATCCACATGCTATGGTTCACACTTGTGCACGAAAATTACATCATGTATGAGAAATTAAACACAAATTGAAAGCATTAACATGGAGATCAAAGATCAAGCAAACGCAAGGCGAATCAAACCGAAAAACGATCGAATTACATCGTAAACGCACGAAAATGAACGAAACGATAAATTAAGTGAGAATCGACCAACCTACAAGCCGGAGATTTGGCTTGGTGATTGTTGCAAAGTGATTTTGATGAAGATAATCAAAGAAAACCAGAGAAAATCTTCAATTATAGCCGAAACGTATCAAAACCGAGCAAATTGCGACGAAAAATCTGAAATGAGAGCTATCACCGAAGAAGCTTGAAGTAATCACTTGAGATGAATCCAAAAGCTACTGAAGTTCCACAAAATCCAGTAGAATGGAATGATGATGAAGGTTAAGCTCGAGAAAAAGCACTTTCAAGGTGAAAATAGCTTTTCTTCAATGATGAATTAAGAGCTTTAGTGAGGTTTTGGAAGAGAATTGAGATGAAGATGAAGAAGTAGAAGAAAAATTCAGAGCGAATGTGAGAGAATAGAGAGTGAAGAAAGTGTGAAATTATGTGAATGGTTGTAGAAGAGTTGCAAAATGGTGAAACTTTGTTTATATAGACTTTTGGTTTGGAGTATGAGAGGTTTGAAATTTGGTTAGGACTTAGCTTTGGATGGTTTGGAATTAGGCTAGGAGTTTGTTACACTTGACTCACCGAGTCAAGCGGTTAACTCGGTTTGTTAGGATCAACTCGGTAACGATCCCAATGTGATTCCTAACATCCCAAGGTTGACATGCTTGGAACTCAAGGAACATGGTGCACTTATTTGAAAATGATGCATTGGAATAAATTTGAGTGAATTCTTGAATATCCTTGAGATGTCTAGATATGTCTAGAATGTTCCACACACTGCTAGAATCATGTAGAATCCCAAAATGAGGAGTGGTAGGTTGCTGTCATGAAAAGCAGCAGAATCTGCTAATTCTGCCTGTGTTAATCGATTAACACATTTGCACTGCAAATGGTTAATCGATTAACCAGGCCAAATTTTGTCCAATT
Organism: Lathyrus tuberosus; assembly: GCA_022829125.1. NCBI lineage: Eukaryota > Viridiplantae > Streptophyta > Magnoliopsida > Fabales > Fabaceae > Lathyrus > Lathyrus tuberosus. Next base: position 20,560,317 of record JALAZF010000034.1, read on the forward strand.
TGCTTGAAAAATGGTGTTGTGGCCACAGTTCCGATTTTCAGCCTCTTGCTTTGATGAATAGGCATAGAAACTGTTGTTTTGTGCATGTGTTGATGATGTGATGACTTCGTGAGGATGCGATTAATCGGGCTTAGAAAACCAGAATATTCCTGCAACAAAATCATAGAGAAAAATGTATGAATTTGTATGCCAACGATGCGAATGCACATGCTTATGCAAAAAGAAAAAAAAAAGGAGGTCAAATTTCGGGTTACGATAGCTGCCCCTATTTAATCCTATTGGATCTGAATGTACAAATTGCGCTAGCTTTTCGATGATTCGAGGTAGAAGGGGATTAAATTAAAGAGTAGCCCGAAAATTTGGCCGGCGGCGACAAAAGAATTGTGTAATATTTTGAGGGTTGATAAGTGCGAAATTAGGCTGAATACCTGCTGGGAGATGAATCAGACAAAGGGAGGTATGCTAATGCATATGCTATGTATGCATTATTCTACATGATGCTTGATATCATGCTATGCAACGATGCAAGGTTAAGGTACAGTGTCGCAAGCTGGCAGGTTCTCGACGGATCAAAGAATAAGGAAAGGTCTTTGGATGAACCAAAGGAAAGGAAGAGAATTTGAAAAAGTTTTCCAGACGCGAACTGGACTTGAAAATGACAATCCAGACGAGAACCGAATTTTGAAAAAGTGCCCCAGACGAGAACTGGATTTTGAGAAGGCAAGTCAGACGCGAACTGGATTTTGGTTGGGAGACTTGTTTAAACCTGTATGGTGTAATGCTCCAACTTGATGAATATGCTATGCATTTGAGGATGCAATGCTATGCGATGATGATTACTATATGCAGAATGTTAGTGATCAGGTTTTGAAGAGATGTCAAGTGTGATCGGGCTTATGTCAAGGCTTCATGCTATGCCAGATGAATGATATGCATGAGTGAAGTGACATGATATAAACATGAGAAAGGTCTATGCAACAGTTCTTGAAAATCTGTCAAATGCTTTTATTGTGGGAGATGGAAGAGTTGAGGTTAGGGTGTAAGCCATAAAGACGTGATTCCCCGACACCTACTTCAGGATCAACAGATGTTGATGCACTATTACTCTTGCCTCGAAATAGGGAGAGAACCTGTACCTTGGTAGCCTGTCTCTGCCCCAATTTGTTGGGTATCAGCATGAGTTGCCCCAGCCACAAGTTTGTCTTGTCCCCAGTACATCGGAACAATATGCCCCTAATTAACCATCTCTTTGGAAATGTTGATTTCTTGCGCTCTTGAGATGTCTGCCCCAGCATGAATCTTGAGATGATTTTGCCCCTGGTTAATCGATCTTTGGAGGAACACCACTGACCAACCGATCTTTGAGATATTTGTCAGGTCTCGACGTGATTATCCCAGATTGACTGAATATTGAGATGGCTAGGCCGTTTTGCTCAACGGCGTTTTCAGGCGCTTTGCCCCTTGAGGTGATCAAACTTTCCAGTGTGGAAACCTTCTTGATGTCAAGTGCTTGTTTGCAAGTAAAAGCATTTGTTTTGAAAATGATAATGTTAATGCCATGCATATGTCAGTTTTGAAATCCAAGTATGTTCACTGAGCTTAAGACATATGGTGAATGGATCACCATTTAGAATGCCATGTTAATATCGACACAAATGATAAGCAAATATTTGGGAGTCAGCTTTAACATGATCCCGCCTGTGGTATGATTTTTGAAATAAACCCTGCTTCAATTAGGTCTTTTGAGGGTTATAACGTGGTCTGGTTCACGGTTTAAGAAAGAAAGGATATAAGGCTCAAAATTTATTTTAACCCACCCATTCTCCTTGATGTTCTCTAGTCCTACATTCAGCTAGTTTGACACAAGCGTTCACCTTTCAAAGAGGGTTTTGAATGGTGGACTTGATGGCGAAGGAACCGACAAGGGTTTTGGAGCGGCAGCCACTCACCTTTTGTTTTTGTCACATGTGATCACACGAATTTGTTCTTATTGAGGAATTTTCTCTTTTGATTATCTGTTTTGTTCTTTTTATTTTCCCTAATTTTTGTGTAGACTGATTATTTTGAACTTGTAGTCTACCGGGACACCCTAATTTTTGCCTAAGTCATTTGCTTGTGACTTAGAGGGCTTTTTGTTTTTTGCTTTTTTTTTCATTTGCTTTTGTGATTTTGATTTTTTTTGAACAAAATCGTGTGATATGTATTTGTTTGATTTGTAAGGGTGGGTTGTGACTGCCTTGCTTCTTTGATAAGTGAGGGACAACCATTGTGGAATTGTGATTTTTCTGACCTCTTGCGAGCGATAGGATTTGGTTGATCCTCGGAATGGGGTACTCCTCTTTTGAAATTTGAACGCGTGGTCAAACTAACTGAAAACTACCCTGCCCTTGGTTAAGATTGAGGGGTTTTTTGTGCACAGAAAGAAACTCCTACTTCAAGGCCCAAAGGGGTTGACTAGGGATTATCTTCCTTATAACTCCAGTGTTTGGGAGTTTGAACAAATGCCTTACATCGTCAGCAAGGTTTTAATCAAAAGCATACAGACAATGATCTCATGTCTTCTTGATTTCATCATCCTCATTTTGATTTTTCTTGATCAAATGTGTAATATAGATAAAAAGTATGAGTGAACACGAATGAATTTATTCAAAACATGCATATTCATTTCATTATTATTATCATCTGAAAACAAACAAGTTTTACAAATGAACAATGCTTGACAAACAAAAAGATTACAAATGGAAAAGATGGAATAACATGATGATTGCCGATGTTGAGGAAGTGCTTACAGGCTTATTCAAGGGATTCTTTTACAATCTCGGCCCTTACACGGACAAAGGATTTCCATTCACCCACAGCTTTTCACCTTGAACGGTTAAGTGCTTCTTGTCAATCAACTGTTGGACTTTAGCTTTGAAAGAGTTACAACTCTCAGTTGAATGTCCAACCGATCCAGCATGATATCCGCATTGCACATTGAGATCATACCCAGGTGGGAATGGTTCAGGTGGAGGCCTCAGAGCTTTGGGCACCACCCACGAGTTTTGAACCAGATGTGGCAGAAGTTAAGTGTATATCACAGGAATCAGATCTAAAGGAGCATTCCTTCGTTAAAGATTGTTTCGGGGCTTGCGCGAGTTCTGGCGCTCTCGGCCTAGGGCTTGCTGACGATGAGTCTGAGGAGGCTGTTGATATTGGGTTGCAGCAACACGCGAGAATGAATAGTACGGCGTAGGAGCCAGAGGTGCTTGAGGATGAACCTGACGAGTAGCATATTGCAGGACCACTTGAGCAGGGTGCATCAAACCACGATTACCCATCCGATTAACAGTCTAACCAAAATGGATCCCATACGGAGTGTTGGGTGCCTCAGGATAAGCAACTGGAGGTGCAATGGCAGAGGGTTCCCCAGGACAGGCAATAGGCATTCCAGAGTTAGCAGATTGAAAACCTTGGTAGGGGTATTTCCCAATAGGTTGAACAACTGGAGGAATTTGAACATGAGTAGGAGGACCTCTATTTTTAGCTTTGGCAGATGTTTCAGCAATCACAGGTGCAGACTTCTGGCAAGGCTTCTCTGTAAAGTAAAGCAACTTCTGATCAAGGAGCTCTTGAACTTTGTTCTTAAAGATGACACAGGCTTCTGTAGAATGCCCCACATATCTAGCATGGTATCCACATGTGGCATTAGGATCATGCTTAGGATGATATGGAAACTTGGCTAGTGCGATCTCTTTAGGAACTATTGCCCCAGCATGAATCAGAACAGGCAGTAGATGCATGTAAGTCACGGGAATTGGATCATGATGAGGACGTCTCCTCCCTTGATTGTTGTTCCCTTTGATGATTTGCTTATGCTTTTGTTTCTGATTTCCTTCAGTGGTCTTCTGATTAGACAAGGGGTAAACTGGCCGATTGCTTGCATCCATATTAATGATCTCATCCATCTTTGGTCCATTCTGGGCCTGCTCATCAATCACAACCTGATCTGAGGAGTTTATTGTCATACTGTATAGAAGTAGTTCCACAACCATATCAACCTTGCCTTCCTTGCGTAGTGTGTTCTCATACCTAACCTGTTCCATGATTCTTTGGCTTTCGGCATCGGAGAATCGTTGTCTTAGGGCTGATGAAGGGAAGAAAGTGAGCTTTCTCTGGTTTGGATATACGTAATGCAAATGTATGTATGCATATGTTGTTTATGCAGATGGAATGCAAATGAGATATGCGACACCCAATGATGCAAAGGTTAGATGATGCAAAAGTTCAGCACACATATGATCATGCAATAACTCATGTTCAAAAGTTAGGCATACATGATGATGCAATAACATTATGCAATAATGTAAGTTAGGGATGCAACATCTTCTGGATAATCTGCATATATAGCACTATGTAGGTGCAAAGATCTGACATACATGAGAAAACAAAGGTATGAAGTGGCTTGGTTTCCTGCAGAAAAACCCAATATCCCCTCACAGGTATGATCTGGTCAAGGATCCCTAATTATCCTCAGCTTCTCATGCTCTCAGGTCGAGAGGTAATAATACGTTCACCATTTCTGGTTTGGTATTATTACTCCTCAAGGAGGCCTCCACTGATTCCCCTCAAAAGGGTTACCCTATAGCAAGTTCCCAGCTTTGGGTCCTCGGATCAAGAAGCATAATGGGTTTGCCATTTCTGGTCTACCATTATCGTTCCTTGGGAGGAGTGCCTCAACTGAGTCCTCAGGAATGGTCGCCAGAGTCGACAGCTCTCTATGTTAACACCCCGAAATGCACAAGATGCGCAAATCAGAATATCTCCTAAGAAAACCTCGTCTGGGCGTGGGTTTCGTGTAAACCAAACGTACCAAGACGCTACGTAGGCCACACTACTTTCCACTCTAATCCTGTGTGTGTACTCAAGCCTGGGTATTGGGCTTATCTCTCAAGTAGCAACCCAACCCAGCAAGAATATAGCAGATATCCAGAGTATGCAGCATATGAATATTTAATGCAGTAAAGAAATGCGGTAAATAAACACAAAGCGAATAAAGCATAAAGATAAAGCTAGTAAAGTGTGAAAGATAAACACCCAAACAAGCAAGAAAGCAAACAAAACTAGGCGAGACCCCAACCTGCAAGCACAAGGACTCCCCAGCAGAGTCGCCAGCTGAAGATGGCTGGTTTATACCTGAGTGAATCGCACACTCAGAGATACAACAGAGTCGCCACCAAACTTTATTTAGTCCCAAAGGACAGGGAAAATATCGATAAAACCCAAGGGGAAGAGAAACGGGAACGGGGGTCGGTTATGCGAAAGGAAGGTACTAGCACCTTACGTATGCGTCGTACTCGACGGGAACCATTTCGCTTGCTTCTAGGCTTGGATGGGTTATCTATCTAAAGGCTTCTAACTACAATAAAGGAGGAGAAAAGAGAAAAGAAAAAAAGAAATAAAGAAAGTGCTCGTGGAGGATTAGGGCCCTCGTGCCTACGTACCCTCATAGTGCAATGAGAAAATCAGAGCACCGTAGTTCATGGAACCAGGGAAAGGAAGGGAAGAAAGGAAGAAGGTGGAAGGGTGGAAGCGTGGAAGTGTGCTCGCCAAGATCATCACGATCTCGTTCCTACATATCATACATTCGACTGAATGCAGAATCAGAGCTTCCGTAGTTCGGGGAACTAAGACAGAAAAATAAAAGAAAAGGAAAGTGGTGTCAGAACCAAGAGCAAAAGAGTAGAGACAAAATCCGCTGGGGATGCAAAAGAATTGGTGTCATAACCAAGAAAGGAGTGCAAAGGAAAATATAGTAATTGTGCAGAGAATAACGTGCAAGAGTGGTGTCGCAACCAAGAAAGAAACTCCACTAGGAGATAAAAGGAAAAGAGCTTGAAAAAACAAGGAATGGTGTCAAAACTAAGAGCGCAAGGTAAAGGAGTGGTGTCAAAACCAAGAGAGATGAGCAAGAGCGGGTGTGGGACCAAGCGAAGGTCGTGACCCAAAGGACGAGTGTGGGACTGAGAGAAGGTCGTGACCCAAAGGATGGGTGTGGGACCAAGCGAAGGTCGTGACCCAAAGAACGGGTGTGGGACCGAGCGAAGGTCGTGACCCAAAGAACAGGTGTGGGACCAAGCGAAGGTCGTGACCTAAAGAACGGGTGTGGGACCGAGCGAAGGTCGTGACCCAAAGAACGGGTGTGGGACTGAGCGAAGGTCGTGACCCAAAGGAGTTCGGTACCCTGACTTAACAAACAGTACCTGACCGAAGAAAAGGGTATTTGAACCAAAAGAAGGTTAATAACCCAAGGGTGCAAGTATCCGAACCAAGAAAAGGTTGCTAACTGCAGGGTATTCATTTTTAACAGAAGAACTGTGATTAACCGAAAAGAAATGAGTGATTAACCAAGAGAAGGTGATTAACTCGAGAGGGGCTCGGTGCTTTAATAGACTGGCTGTGGTTAACTGAGAAATGGGTGATTAACCAAGAGAAGGTGATTAACCCAAGAGGAACTCAGTATGTTAACGGATAGACTGTGGTTAACTGAGAAGAAAGGGTGATTAACCGAGAGAAGGTGACTAACCCAAGAAGAAACTCAGTGTGTTAACAGATAGACAATGATTAACTGAGAAGACGTGCAAATTGGTGTTTTAACTGATAGGCAGTGGTTAACCAAACAAAGGGAGAGGAACCAAGAGAAGGTTGCAAACTCCGCTAGGGTTTCGGTGTTTAACAGGAAAACTGTGTTGAACCGAAGAAGGATGTTGAAACTCTCATGGGGAATCAAAAAGTGATGACTGGCCACAAGACAAGAAAGTTGAGATAAGGGAGAGGAATGCTAACTCAAGACAATGATCTTAACCCAGAAGGATGGTGATTGATCAATAGAGAGATTGAAAGGTGCAAGAATGGTCAAGGATCGACTCGATTAGGAATTGAGAAAACACTATAGCTTGAGGATATAGTTGACTATTCTCGGTGGAAGGACAAGACGCCCTTACCAAAAAATAGTCAGAATAAGGGTAGGATAGACTCTATCCTCATTCCTTCTCTAACGCTCAAAGTATAATGTGGAAATTGATACGGACAGTATAACAGCGCTAATTTGTACAGTGCTCCAGTGTCGTGCTCTAGTGCGTCGTGCGTCCTGCGTCATGCGAATCTCCGACTTAGCAAGGGAGAAAGAGAAAGAAAGCTCTAAAGGAGGCCTATAGAGAAGAGTAAATGAAGGATCAACTAATCAAAACAAAGTTTCGAATAATTAATCAAGGGGAAATGATATGCTAATAATTTTCCAAAGAGAATGGAAAACCATTAAAGCAAAAGGTGTAAATTGTTGATTATACAGGATTAAGCTTATTCTCTTGAGAACAAACCTAAGGCAAAGCAAATAGAGAAAGTGAAAACAGTGCCAAGTAATACACAAAATGCAACAAAAAATCATGTTATTGTGATCAAAGAAAGTGCAAGAATTAGCATGTTCAAACAAATATCAAGAACACCTAATTGCAAGAATTGATAAATCAATCATTGAATTAATGTAAATATGCTTTAAACAGAGGTTAACAACACTTAAAATATCCATAAATATCAAGCATATTAATAAATGGAAGTTAGAATGAGAAAACATGGCAAACACACTTGAAAAAGCATGAAAATGGCCTTCTGGTTCAATGTTAATCGATTAACACTTTTGCACTGCAAAGTGTTAATCGATTAACACATGAAAATCAGTAAATTTACACTGGTTAATCGATTAACACTAGACAGGGGCAGAAAAATCAGTTTTCCAAAAGTGCTTCCACTTGTGCACGAAAATTACATCATGTATGAGCAATTAAACACAAATTGAAAGCATTAACATGGAGATCAAAGATCAAGCAAACGCATGGCGAATCAAACCGAAAAAATGATCGAATTACATCGTAAATACGCGAAAATGAACGAAACGATAAATTAAGTGAGAATCGACCAACCTACAAGCCGGAGATTTGGCTTGGTGATTGTTGTAAAGTGATCTTGATGAAGATAATCAAAGAAAACCAGAGAAAATATTCAATTATAGCCAAAACATATCGAAACCGAGCAAATTGCGACGAAAACTCCGAAATGAGAACTATCACCGAAGAAGCTTGAAGTAATCACTTGAGATGAATCCAAAAGCTACTGAAGCTCCACAAAATCCAGTAGAATGGAATGATGATGAAGGTTAAGCTCAAGAAAAAGCACTTTCAAGGTGAAAATAGCTTTTCTTCAATGATGAATTAAGAGCTTTAGTGAGGTTTTGGAAGAGAATTGAGATGAATATGAAGAAGTAGCAGAAAAATTCAGAGAGAATGTGAGAGAATAGAGAGTGAAGAAAGTGTGAAATTATGTGAATGGTTGTGGAGGAGTTGGAAAATGGTGAAACTTTGTTTATATAGACTTTTGGTTTGGAGTATGAGAGGTTTGGAATTTGGTTTGGACTTAGCTTTGGGTGGTTTGGAATTAGTCTAGAAGTTAGTTACACTTGACTCACCGAGTCAAGCGGTTAACTCGGTTAGTTAGGATCAACTCGGTAACAATCCGAATGTGAGCTCCAACATCCCAAGGTTGACATGCTTGGAACTCAAGGAACATGGTGCACATATTTGAAAATGATGCATTGGAATAAATTTGAGTGAATTCTTGAATATTCTTGAGATGTCTAGAGATGTCTAGAATGTTCCACACACTGCTAGAATCATGTAGAATCCCAAAATGAGGAGTGAAGCAGTAAAATCTGCCAATTCTGCCTGTGTTAATCGATTAACACATTTGCACTACAAATGGTTAATCAATTAACCAGGCCAAATTTTGTCCAATTTGCTTGAAAAATGGTGTTGTGGCCACATTTCTGATTTTCAACCTCTTGCTTTAATGAATAGGCATAGAAACCGTTGTTTTGTGCTTGTGTGGATGATGTGATGACTTTGTGAGGATGCGATTAATCGGGCTTGGAAAACCAGAATATTCCTGCAACAAAATCATAGTGAAAAATGTACGAATGTGTATGCTAACTGTCATACCCCAAATTTTGACCACTTAGATTTCCCATCATTGTGAAAATCATCATCACAATATGGAGGAACCATCATACTTCATCTGTCTCCCCAAAGATGGGTGAGCATCCACTACAATCAAGAATTAGGGTTTCAAGCCCTCTCAGAGTTCTTAGACAAAGGATCAATCAAGGAATGACATGATCTTCAACTTGTCTAACCTCTCAAACACCTACAATGGATCAAAAGGACTCCCATTTCAAGGATCAAGCACAAGGCTGCTCCCTTCTAGGTGGATCAAGTCTCAAGATCGACAGTGTCACCAAATTAGGGTTTTGGTCGACCAGGGCCTCCAGATGAAAATTTTTATCTGAGCACAAGCCAATGATCCAAAACATAACCTAATATACTTCATGGGACCTCATGGACCCAATCATCAAGTCAATTTTGCCTCAGGGGATGCATTCGTCAAAAATCAGGAATTAGGGTTTCTTGACCTAATTCACCCCTAAGTTGACTTTTAGGGCAAATCATGAGCCAAGACCAAGAGAGGGTTTGAGGGTCTCTAATGAACTATATTGATCCATTTGCAACAATGGATTAATCCAAGAGGCTTGAGCAACAAGTTTCAATTTCATTTGCACCACGGTTAGGGTTTTAAGGAAAAACTCAACTGTAACTTTGACTTTTGACCAGGACATGCTCCCAAGCCCTAAGACATGATTCAATATACCCTATGACACCCATGGAACATGTCCATCAAGTTTGATTTAGGTCAAGGACATGATTTCATGAAGAATTGCACAGTTTGGAATTCATCTGATAAAAAGTCAACTGTGCACAAAAGTCAACTTTGACTTTTTGAGATTTTTCACCAAAATGGATTTTTAACCCTAAAATGATGTTAATGTATGATTTGAATCATCATTCATCAAGAAAAATCAAGAAAAGTTGGATAACTTGTAAAAGGGGTAACCATAAAAAACTTAGAAAATTTTCTAAGTTACAAATAAAGTGGCTAGGGTACCAACTTTGGAGGACCATAACTCCTAAACCACAAAGCCATTTTCTCCCATCCAAGGCTTTATTTGTAGATCTAATTGCTCTCTACAAAAACTTCAACTAGACCTAATTCCAATTCATTGTGGATTTTAAGTTATGGAGTGATCAAAATCAAGAAAAGTTACTTTGTTCCAACACTTAGTGAAAACTTCACTAAGTCAGATTTTACCCTACTTTTTGCCAAATGTAGGGGGATTTTTCACTTGGATTCAAAAGAGATCAAAACCAAACATGTTCAAATAGTTGTTGTATCATGTAAGGGCTTTCCAAAATGGCCAAGAACATTACCAAATTCCATTTGAGTCATGAGATATGACATTGGAAAGTTGCCTTGCTGAAATCTGCTAAGGCAAGGCAGAATTTGCATTTTTGCTCGATTTGCCAAAATCAGCCAAATCCAAATGCTCCTATCAACTTGGACATCTCAGAGGATTGAATCTAAAGGGGACAATCACTGAGCCAAGCCTCCAAAGTCTTTGGAACAAGAAATAGCATGTTGAACCTAGAATGGCCAAAATGGGGACAAGACTCCAATTTTGGATTGGAGCATTCAATGGAAGCATCAAGGTGGCATGGACTGAGTCATTCTCAACTGAATTCAGTCAAGACTTATCCAAGACCAAGGGAACCACATCCCTGTGCCCTAACCTCTAGTCAATGGCTAGAGGAGACTTGGATTTCCATTGGCCAACATTGAACAAACACCTGCTGCAGTTGCCATTCACTGTTGATCCCAAAACAAACTTGCTCTACTATAAATAGAGCTCAATTGTGATCAGTTTAAGTACACCAAAGGCCTACAACACTTGCCTTTCTCAAAAACCACTTCTCACTCTAAAAAATGCCTTTCTTAGCAAGTCATTATCGGGTTTTTCATTAGAGAGCAATTCCACTCAAACCAATCACACACACACCTCATATACATCATATGTGAGCTGATCAAACACTTAAATAACAACTGGAACACTGATTTCTCAGAATCACCAGTCAATTGCTCAAGGTTTTAACCAAAGTGCAGTTGAGATGCCATGAAGTGATCTAGCCATTCTCAGTCAAGTCCAAGCATTCAAACACACTCCATAGGGTGTAGGGAAGCTGTTCAGATCATCACAATTCATCTGTAACACCTCCTACTCAGAAATCAATTTGCTCTTGCTGTCATGACCTAGAGGTAAGCTTAAACTTGGTCATCTCTCAATCTATGCATATTTCCTCGCACAATACTTTTGCCAAATGTTCATAATCATGCATGGAATGTTTCCCCTCAATTAATTGCATTGTTTGAATCGTGTATCAAAAATCCTAGCCTTCATACAGAAATTAGGGTTCTTGAGGATTTTTCGTGATTTCTTGTTATATGTTTAATTTAAATGAAATTAAATACCATAGACATGATCGTGAGGTTGAAACGAGTTGATTGGTATGTGTATTGCATGATATAATCAAGTATTCAGTGAGATTGGAGAGAAAATGCAAATCTGGGCAAGCCCAGAACACGCGCGTGTTCTTGGGTGTTCTTGGCGCCATTTTCATAAATTCAAATATTTGAATTTTGTGATTTTATTTAATTGATTCAAAAATTAATTTCTCTCTGAGTTTTAATGATTTTGAGTTGATTCTTTTTTTAATAATTCACAAAAATGTTAAAATATTTTATTTTCCCAAAAAATCCCAAAAAATATTATTTATTTTATATAATTGATATTTTTGCAAAGAATTAATGTTTTAATTATTTTTGACATTTAAAATATTTTTTCCACCTTGATTTTGCAACTTTTAATGCTTTCTAATTATTTTGTAGGTCAATACTTAATTTTTGAAACATTAATCGAAGATCACAATTTGTTTTTCCTATGTTAAACAATTTTGATCATTTTAATTGAATTTTTATTCAATTAAAACACATTTTTGAAAACAAATTAGGGTTTTTGGATTAATTCAACCCTCATAAATCATTTTCAAAACACTCATGGGCCTCTAATAGAGTGTAAGACCCAATCCTTTTTTTGACCAAATCATTTTTGGGCCTCAGTGCATTGTATAAGTTCCGATACCGTCAAAAACTAACGGCGCGATCGTCGCCTTTTGAAAAATAACCATGGGCCTCTCCTTGAGCTATAAGACCCATTCAAACTTTTTGGGCCTCTAATAGAGTGTAAGACCCAACCCCCTTTTAACCAAAACATTTTGGGCCTCACTTATTGTATAAGTCCCTTCGCGTTAAAAGAAAATCTCGGCGCGGTCGCCATTTCAAACGGAAAACAAACTGGGCCTACCCTCGTGTAGTACGACCCATTTCTTTTCTTTAAAACTTTTTGGGCCTCTTGAGAGAGTGTAAGACCCATCCCTTTGTACAGAAAACAATTTTTGGGCCACAGTCACTTGTATAAGTCTCTCTGTACAAATTCAAACAGTGCGCTCACTGATAAAACCCTGGGCCTCTCCTTGAGCTGTAAGTCCCAAATCTTTCTTTTTCAAAGCACTTTCTCCTTTGATTTTGAATATACTGTTGTTTTCAATCTTTCTTTGTTGAACAACTAACCAAACAACATGGAAGCTCTACAACCGAGTAAGTGGTTATCGCTTTCATTTACCGCTTTCATATACATATAACTGTATTGTGGGGCTGTTTCACTGTAAGTCTTCTTTCATAAACTCATATCAACTGTGTAATAATAGTATAGATATTTAGAGTTTCCCCGACCACTACGTCTAGAACTAGGTGACGCCGTTTCGTTTATTCGTAGAAATAGACAACTAGATCCCCAATAGGATCACCAGATACAGTCTTCTCTTCGGCTGTCCTCATTAGGAATTATTAAGAAACTCTACTCCCAGAGATGAATGTATTCTCCGTGAATGACATCTTTGAGTTTCTTCCAAATTCTCGGACTTTCCTGACTTAATCTATTCCTTGTGAATAGCTTGCCTTGAATTTCTCGGGGTTTGGGGACCCACAGGCTTCCTAAAAGCATCGGCCTCCTCTTGGGCATCGTACAAGGATCCACAGGCTTCCTAAAAGCAACCCCGCCTCCTCTTGGGCTTCGTACAAATTGTCCCGACGACCTCCTAGAGGTATAGGAACAGAACTTAGTCATCTGCATAGAACAGTCCTTTCATAGAGTCTACTACTGTTTCTCAAAGCACAGTACAAAAGATGAAATTCTAGACATGGACAGTCTAATCTCCTTGAGTTTTCCAGACATTCTCAAGTGGCCTCTTCAAGAATAGGAAGAAAACCCCGTAGACTCGGACAGTCTCAATACCCTTCGGATTTCCCACTTCCTTAAAGAACAGGAATAACCCGGATCCTCGAATCAAAATCCTTGAGTACAGTGTTGCTCATATAAGAACTGATTTTCTCTTTAAATCAGCATATTGGACATGTCACTCAACTGAAACAGTCACCATAGCCTCCTCTTGGGCTTTGTACAATGATCCTCCCCAGCGGAGTTAACAACGTTTAGCCTCTTTCTCGGGCTTTGTACGAGACACATAAGAGACTCCCTCGTTGAGTCAATCACCCTTTTCGCCTCCATCTCGGGCTTCGTACGAGATACAAAAAACTCTCTTGTTGAGTCAAATAGCCTCCATCTCGGGCTTTATACGAGATACCAAAAGATTCCCTCGTTGAGTCAAAACCTTTTAGCCTCTCTCTCGGGCTTTGTACGAGACACATAATAGCCTCCTCTTAGGCTTTGTATAAGAAAACCACAGGTTGATCCAATTAACCTTTTAGCATCAAAACTGTGCCTCGTCCACAGTACACAAACATCAACAACTCTTTCCCCTCCATCTAACTGCTGTAAGCGGCAAGCCTCTGGATCATCTACATCCATGCCAATGTCCCGCTTTTAGTATGAGAAATTCCTAAGGAAAGACGGCATTACTCTACACTGAGTTAAAGTCTTCTCCTTCAGGTTAAAATCCCCTTTAAAGGAAATTATGGCATTGCCGGATTCACAAATCCCGGTTAAAGTAATTCTCCTTTATAAACAGCCGTGACATACAACCCCCCTTTAGAGATGACAAATTCTCTCTAAGGTCAACACTTTTAGCTTCACATCTTGGGCTTCGAACAAGATACAAATAAACCCTTCAGCTTCACATCTTGGGCTTTGAATAAGATACAAACCACCTTTCGCTTCACGTCTTGGGCTTTGAACAAGACACCAAAAACAATCATTTCCTCCCATAGAATAGGAGGAACTACGAACGCTCTGATTTCCCTGTTTCGGTAAACGGGAATTCGTAGGCATAAGATTGAAAGAAAAGATCTTAGCGAGCACACTAAACAAAAACCCAAAATCCCATACTCTTATGTATCTATCAAAAAGCATCAGTCCTAACATCCTAATCGTTGTTCCCCGCCAGAAACCTGTCTGTCAAAATAACACAAGAAATCCAAGAGAGAAAACAGTATTGGCGAAAATACAAATAACCGATACAAAGGCCCCACCACATTGATCGCATCCGTAACCTAACAGACCGCTGTTTAAACTCAGTATGCAAAGCAGGGTTAATTGGAGACATCTATTTCCCTTCCTTCATCAGCTCACAATAGTATAAAAAATGAATCGACCTGTAGTAAACTCAACTGCAGAGAGCGACCAACGCTTAAGAACCGGTTCCAAAATCGCTCGCTACAGAAAAATGGCGGCCACCATAGGGCCAATTTCTAAACCTTTTTTCTCTTCACTTATGTGAAAACTACAGATTGGGGCTTCCGCTGGGGAACCCATTTCTGTCAGGAACTTAGGATTCATAGCTTTAAAGGTCTAGGATGTTTAGGAAAAATATATATACTGCTTTTCCTAATTGCTATACGTGTTTATTTTTCTGCTAATGGGAATGCGTGTGATGCCGTATGTGGAAAGATTGAGTATACACTTAAGATAAGTGATGGCGACGAGGTCGACCATCAACCTCAGTGGAGGATGACCAATGCAACCCATTCTCTCACCTAGACAATGGGCCGATTGTGATGTCTGAGAAGCTGAGAAGCCAAACCCTTTTGTAGTGCAGAAACTATCAGAAATAGTTGTTACGCGATACTACCCTCATTTGAGGCTGGTGATCTATTCTCGGTGAATGACACTTACTCTAAGATTTCTCTACAACTCGCTGGGGATCCGCTTGTTGTTTTGCTTTCCTGGGAGGAGCTGATGATAATGAGTACAGGTACAAAAATCACCCTAGTATAAACCTTTGGGGATGGGTAGAGCCTTGACTTCATGACAACGACCCTTTGACCCCATGTTTTTTCTATGTTTTTGTGTGCTGCGTTCATGCATTCATTTAATAAAACATTAAAACATTCAAAAAACTTCTCTTCTAGTCTCTCTGTTTTTTCGAATTAAACTGAGATTGTGATTGCAAATATCAGAGAAAAGGATTGCACTAATGGATTTCGGTAGAAGTAGAACTCCTAGTTATACCTTCAAGGTTCCAAAGCTAGAGGATTTGAGAAGGTTAGCGAGGATGATCACTAACCAAGAGGCTTTCAGAGCCAAACACGGAGGTTTGATACCACTATTAAGAGTCCATGTGACTGAGGGAATCATGGATGCGCTCATTCAGTTTTATGATCCAGTTTATCACTGTTTCACATTCCCGGATTACCAGCTCGCACCAACGCTGGAGGAGTATTCTCATCTGATTCATTTACATATCACAGATCGAGCTCCATTTTGTGGACTGGAAGAAATTCCAAAGAATCAGACCATTGCAAGAGCAATTCATTTGGACGAGTCTGAGGTTAGGACTCACATGACTACTAAAGGTGGCATCCAAGGTTTGCCAGCCCAGTTCTTGACAAAGAAGGCCCTATATTTTGACAGTATAGGAAACGTGACTGCTTTTGAAAGCATCTTTGTCTTGCTCACCTACGGGTTATTTTTGTTCCCCAACATCAATAATTTCGTCGATATCAACTCCATTAAGGTTTTTCTCATTGGAAACCCTGTGCCGACTTTGCTCGCAGATGCGTATCATTCTGTACACTTGGGAACTTTGTACAGCGGAGGGGAGATCACATGCTGTGTACCTCTGCTTTACAAATGGTTTATCTCTCACTTTCCCAAGTCTGCTCCTTTTTGGGATTGTAAGAGTGCCTTACGTTGGTCGCAGAAGATCATGTCCCTTACCAACTCTGATATAGATTGGTGTAGTGGGATCTATGATGGAATCAGAATCATTGATCGTTGTGGAAACTTCCCCAACGTACCCCTTATAGGAATTAAAGGAGGAATCAACTACCATCCGGTGTTGGTTCGCCGTCAATTTGGATACCCGATGAGACACGTCCCACGGGGTGTTCATCTGGAAGGTATTTTCTTCATGGAAGGAGAAAATGACAGAGCACTAAAGACGAAAATAGTGGATGCTTGGAAGCATGTTCATAAGAAAGGACGAGAGTCTCTGGGAAAACTAGACTGTGTCTCGGTGGAGCCTTATCTCTATTGGGTACAAACTAGAACTCTCAAGCTAAAGATGCCTTATCCTCGTTATGGAGTTCTTCCGCCAAAGGAATCTGTCATGTACTTCATGACGGAAACTGAAAAGCTTCAGGTTACTCTCAACAAAGTTCAAAAGGAGAGAAGGTCTTGGAAGAACAAGTACCGCACCCTCGACGTAGAGTGCGTCAAAATACAGCAATTACTGAAAGAGAAAGATGCTCTGATTGAAATTTTGGAGCAACATGCTGTAGAGAATCAAGATGACCAAAGGAATTTGCTCACTCCTTTCACCTGGCAAAGGAATGATGACCCGACAACGGCTCAAGAGCCCCGGTCAAAGAAAAGGAAGATACCAGAATCAGCACCCGATTTCTCTTCAGAGAGGACTCGGGACCCATTAGTTTAGGTTTCTGTTTCTGCACCTTGTAATCTACTGTATTTCCATTTCTGTAATCCTTTGAATTTCAATAAAACGGGGTTTCCCCACTGTTTGATATTTGCAATCTAATTGTCGAAGTTTATTTTGATTAAACCTTAAAAAATTAATATAATCATTGCATTCATCATTCTCACATCGCGTATTCTTCTTACCTACGAATCTAACGTTTGTGTCTCGGTTCTAGAGTCAAACTGTCTCATTCGTATAATACTCGGGCCAATCGTCAGAAAAAAATGGATGATCTTGAGGAAGAAAACAGAGAGTTGAAAGAAGAGATCGACGCTCTGAGAGAGGATATGAGGAAGCTTCGTAATGACATGCAAGCCATGGCAGAGGCTCAGCTACAAAGAACTGTGATCTCAGAGATCACCTCAACGCCCATAGTGGAGAAGTATGATCCTAGGCATCAAAGGCCGAAAGATCGTCCTTGGGGCATGCCTGTTAACTATATCCCGGAAGGATATGTTCCGCCGATCACTGAAGATCAGGGAATCACAACAGAAGCCGCTGGGCCTGAAGGTTACAAACTTCAGGAAAGCGAAGATGCCAGAGGCATACTGAGGACTCCTGAAGGTTACAAACTTTGGGAGACGCCAAGACTCACTACCGTAGTCACGGTACCACCCCCTGTGGTGCACACTGTCCCGGAAGGACAGATTCCACAGATACCTGCTGGTAAAAAGGAAACTGTGTTTGACAGAATGGAGGAATTCCAGGAGTAGTTCTTGGAAATGCAGAAGGAACTGCAAGCCATTCGCGGTCAGGATCTATTTGGAAAGGACGCCGCAGATCTCTGCTTAGTCCCAAATGTGAAAGTCCCGCACAAATTTCAAGTGCCCGACTTTGAAAAGTACAAGGGTAACTCTTGCCCTCAAAGCCATCTGGTGATGTACGCCCGGCGGATGTCAGCTCAGACGGAGAATCAGGACCTACTGATTCATTACTTTCAGGATAGTTTAACCGGTACCGCATTAAAATGGTACATGGGTTTAAACCGTGCCACGATCAGCATATTCAGAGATCTTGGCACTGCCTTCGTCCAACAATACAAATACAATTTGGACATGGCACCCGACAGAGATCAACTCAGATCAATGTCGCAAAAGGACAAGGAAACCTTTAAGGAGTACGCTCAAAGGTGGCGTGAGATTGCCGCTCAAATTTGTCCACCTCTGGAGGAAAAAGAGATGACAAAGATTTTCTTAAGACCTTAAGCTCATTTTACTATGACCGAATGGTTGCCAGTGCGCCCACTGATTTCACCGAAATGGTTGGCATGGGCGTACGTCTTGAGGAAGCCGTCCGAGAAGAACGTTTGGTAAAAGACACTGGATCGACGAGCGGTACTAAAAAATATGGTAGTGCTCTCCCTAAGAAAAAAGAGCAAGATATTGGGAATATCTCTCTCGGAAAGCAAAGGCGACGTTATCAACCGGGTAGCAGCTGTGACTCCTGCTATCAACCCTGCGTCTATTCCTACGTATCAACCTCAGGTTGTGCAGAGCCAACCTGATCAACAAAGGACACAACAGCCTCTTCAGCAGGCTCGTCCTCCATACAACAACAACCGTACAACACTGCCACCAGGATTTGATCCTATACCCGTGTCGTACGCAGAACTATTTCCGTTACTACTGGCTAAGGGGCACATTCAGACTAAATCTCCTTTTACAGTACCGGAAAATCTGCCTTTTTGGTTTAAGGTGGATCAAACTTGCCCTTATCATCAAGGAGGTCCAGGGCATAACATAGAGACTTGTCTCAATTTCAAGTCCGACATGCAAAAACTTGTTAGGAGCGGGGTCTTATCCTTCAAGGATACGAATCCCAATGTTCTCACAAACCCGTTGCCTCGACATGAGAAGGCTGCAGTCAATTTGATAGAAGGAGAATTTAACAATGTCTATCAAATTCACGATGTACTCTTATTGAGGACCAATCTGGTCAAGATGCATTGTAGACAGAGTGGATATGGCCATGTGCCACCTCATAATTATCACCAGTGTGATACCTGCTCTAAAAACAATCAGGGATGTTCTATGGTGCAAGCAGCTCTGCAGGAACAGATGGATCTCGGATGGATCCAAGAGCACCGAGTTCGTGGAGTTAACATGGTCTACACGAATTCTAACGTCATTCAGAACCACGATATCCGTGCAATGAATGCCAACTTGGTGGCGATGCACTCAAGGCAAAGCCAGTATCATAATCTGCCACGGCACGATTACAGTTCCTGTCTGATTTGCTCGGTAAACAAACAGGGATGCTCTTTCATACAGGAGGCCCTCCAGCGTCAGATGGATCTTGGATGGATCCAAGACTACCATGATAGGAATTCCTATCAAATCAACATGGTTCAGATCTTCGATATTCGCGTGATGAATACCAACCTGGTAGAGTTACATGCTGAGCAGGTCCGACTCGGATTCTTAATATCACATGACTATCAAAGCTGTAAGGCAGGTTGCGAAAACAATCGAGGTTGTACCCTTGTCCAGGAGGTACTTCAGCACTTGTTAAATCACTGGTGGATGCCAATTTTTATGGATGAAGATACTTAGCAGATTAGTATCAGTAACAGGAATCCTACTCGGCGTCAGAGTCAGGATGTCCGATCTGTGGAAGCTAACCTAGTGAGGTTACATTGTATTCAAAGTGGGCGTGGCCAGGTGCCACCACACAACTATGAACGTTGTGGACTCTGTTCGGAAAGTAACCAAGGGTGTTACTTTGTGAGAGCAGCTCTTCAGGGTCAGGTCGATCGTGGAGAAATTCGTCCATATTCGGGTTCAGGACCCATCAATTGGACGCCGAACTACCTTGCCGATCAAGTTGAGGATGTTGTCACGATCTCTGGTCATCACAGGACCAGGGATGTTTTTGCCATCATCCCTCTACTTGGCGAATCTAAAGTTCCCAACCGAGAACGGATCGAGATTAATTATGATGGTCAGGAAAATCAGAAGGTTCCCATAGTCATCTATCTGCCGGGACCACTACCGTATGAAACAACTAAGGCTATCCCTTACAAATACGGTGCAACAACAATTGAGAATGGAAAGGAAATTCCATTACCCCCCGTTGTGAATATTGCAGACATCAGTCGTGTAACACGGAGTGGTAGAATCTTCAACCGAGGAGTTGGAGAAGCTAACAAGGAAAAGGAACTTCAGACGGAAACTCCTGATCCACCAGTCGGTCAATCCAGTAATCCCGACCTTTTGAAAAACAATGATGAGATGCTGAAGCTCATTCAAAGGAGTGAATACAACATTGTCGATCAACTGTTACAAACTCCTTCAAAGATCTATGTGTTATCACTGCTACTCAGTTCAGAAGCGCATAGGGAGGCTCTACAAAAAGTCTTGGAGCAAGCCTTTGTGGAACAGGATGTAACAATCAGACAGTTTGATAGCATTGTCTCTAACATCACTTCCTGCAATAATTTGGGATTTAGTGATGAGGAATTACCCGAAGAGGGTCGCCGTCATAACATGGCGCTCAACATTACAGTTAACTGCCAGGGCGATGCTTTAGCCAGCGTACTGGTAGACACAGGGTCAGCCCTGAATGTTATGTCGAAGTCCACTTTGATGCAATTATCATTCAAAGGCCCTCTGACGAGAACCAGTGAGGTCGTCATCAAAGCGTTCGATGGATCCAGAAAAACAGTTATCGGCGAAGTTGATCTTCCCATAACTATCGGTCCTCACACTTTCCAAGTCACTTTCTAGGTTATGGACATCCGGGCAACGTACAATTGTTTATTAGGAAGACCTTGGATACACCAGGATGAAGCGGTTACTTCAACCCTCCACCAAAAGCTAAAGTTCGTCAAGAACGATCAACTTGTCACAGTTTGTGGGGAACAAGCCTTGCTTGTAAGCAACTTGTCATCATCTACTGGCATAGAACCCGAGGAGGTTATTGGAACTCAGTTCCAAGCACTGTCGGTAAGTAAGAACAATCAATCTGGAGGAGGAACTTCGATTTCCTCATACAAAGATGCTATCAAAGCGGTCGAGAGTACCGATACAACAGGATGGGGACAGCTTGTCATTCCTACTAGCAATACAACAAAGAAGGGTCTTGGTTTTTCTGCAACCTGTGCCCAGACAGCTGCCAACGATGAAAGTCTTCATCCCCTTCAAAACTTCTTCCACAATGGAGGTTTTCTTCACCCAGTGTCTCAGGAAGTACATGCTATCAATGAGGAAGATCCCTCTGACACAGATGAAGAATGGAAGTCCTATCTTAATGAGGACGGTTACATGTCTCAGGAAGAGGTGCCTACACCATTTTTCTATCCTGCACAGAGTCCGAGATTTATACCAAGGTCAGACGTCGAAATGATCTACGGAGATTGTGATCTGGAAGGATGCCGTGCTCTGCCAAATTCATTAGAGGAAGACACTCTGATGAAATACAACTTTGACCACAATTACTATGGCCCAATGGATGGTCTGCCAATGTGGCAACCTTACCCAGGAGACTTGAGGCCAGAAAGTCAGCCGAGTAATGAAAATCAGCTGAGCATCATTGAACAGAATACCTGTGTCCCCACCATGTCATGGGATCAACACTCAGGTCATTCAGAAACTACTCAACATGATGATGAATTTGCAACGTTTGCAGGACTTGAATTCATCAACTATGCTTTTCCCAAGGTCAACGTCATCGAGAGGGATGACTCCTCCAGTTCAAAAGAAATGTGGGACACCTTGGGACAACCGAGTGGGAAATACGACTATATGGTCAAGTACACCGCTCCCGAAAGCTCTCGTATCAGGCTCGAAGATATCCAGCCTACTGGATGGGGAGATACAGCTGAGGGCACAAATACTATGCAAAATGCAACTGAGGAATTCTCCTACGACAACTCTGTCTGGGAGACAGATTCCAATGATCCTGCTCCACCAGAAATCAGCGTTGTTTCTGAAGACAAATCAAGGAAGGTGCCAGACTTTGTGATTCACCGAGGAGTTCGCCGCCAATGGGTTGCCGTCGAGGTTCCGAAGATCGTTCATCAGTCAAAGTAATTGCCATCTTTAACCTTTCACCCTGCCCAGGTGAAACAGATGTTTTAATAGGGCTCGCTTTCTGTAAATTTTCCCTCTTCGCTTTGCCCAAAGCGACAGAGTTTTGTTTTATAGGGCTGTAGTTTCAAGAATCGACTTGTTCATTAATAAAATAACGTCGTTCGGTAATTTCCGCATTAATTGTTGTTTTCTCTTTTTGCTTTTTCAGAAAATGGTAATCCTAAAAAACAATTAAAAATAAAAACAAGCAGCAAAATAAAACAATGCACACACTTGCATTTTCTCTATCTCTTCTAAACACGAATCATCACGTCATGCAGATTGCTTGTTTTAAACCCCGTTGAAACATACGATCCGATGCCTTCTCCCAACTTTGAGTTCCCGGTATTCGAGGCTGAAGAAGAAAATGACGACAAAATTCCAGAAGAGATCTCTCGACTACTCAGACAAGAGGAAAGGTCCATTGAACCTCACAAAGAGCCGTTGGAAACGGTAAACTTGGGTTCAGAAAAAGAGAGAAAAGAAATCAGGATTGGGGCATTGCTCAGTCCAACTGCCAAAGAGAGTTTGATAAAGCTTCTCAAAGAATTTCCCGATGTATTCGCTTGGTCCTATCAAGATATGCCAGGGTTGGATACCAGCATCGTGGAACATCATTTACCGTTGAGATCGGAATGTCCGCCAGTAAAGCAAAGGTTGAGACGCACTCACCCGGACATGGCCATCAAAATCAAAGTGGAGGTACAGAAACAGATTGATGCGGGTTTCCTCGCTACATCTGAATATCCTTAATGGTTAGCCAACATCGTACCCGTTCCCAAAAAGGACGGAAAGGTCAGAATGTGTGTCGACTACCGAGATCTGAACAAGGCTAGTCCAAAGGACGACTTTCCTTTACCACACATTGACATGATGGTAGACAGCACAGCAAAGTTCAAAATTTTCTCCTTCATGGATGGATTCTCAGGCTATAACCAGATCAAAATGACGCCGAAAGACATGGAGAAAACTTCATTCATTACCCCATGGTGCACCTTTTGTTACAAGCTAATGCCGTTCGGTTTGAAGAATGTTGGGGCAACCTATCAAAGGGCCATGACTCCTCTGTTTCATGACATGATACACAAAAAAATCGAGGTATATGTTGATGATATGATTGTAAAATCAAAAACAGAGAATGAGCACGTTGAACATCTGTCAAAATTGTTTGAACGTCTAAGAAAATTCAAGCTCCGCTTGAATCCCAACAAGTGCACCTTCGGTGTCCGTTCAGGGAAACTACTAGGGTTCATCGTTAGCCAGAAAGGGATTGAGGTTGATCCTGACAAGGTCAAGGTCATTCGAGAAATGCCTTCTCCGAAAACTGAAAAACAATTCAGAGGATTCCTGGGACGTTTGAACTACATCTACGGATACATATTCCTCATGACCGCCACATGTGGGCCGATTTTCAAATTACTCAAAAAGAACCAGGATTGCGTTTGGACAGAAGATTGTCAAACCGCCTTCGATAGTATCAAGGAATATCTGTTGAATCCTCCGATTCTATCACCTCCAGTGGAAGGAAGACCGCTGATCATTTACCTCACAGTCCTAGAGGACTCAATGGGATGTGTACTTGGCCAACAAGATGAAACCAAACGGAAAGAGTCTGCCATTTACTATTTGAGCAAGAAATTCACCGACTGCGAAACTCGGTACACGATGCTTGAGAAAAACCTGCTCTCACGGGAAGGATTGCCCGTTGGCAGATGCTGTTATCAGAATATGACATAGAGTACCATGCTCAGAAAACCGTTAAAGGAAGTATTTTAGCCGATCATTTGGCTCATCAACCGATTGACAATCAAGAATCAATCGGGTTCGACTTCCCAGACGAAGATGTCATGTATCTAAAAATGAAAGATTGCGATGAACCGTTACCCAGTGAAGGGCCAGAACTAGGTTCCCAATGGGGACTTATCTTTGACGGAGCAGTTAATCATTATGGAAACGGAATTGGGGCAATCATTGTTACCCCTCAGGGTACCCACATTCCTTTCACCGCTCGACTTACGTTCAAATGTACGAACAACGAGTCCGAATACGAAGCTTGTATCATGGGTCTCGAAGAAGCAATTGATTTAAAGATCAAAAACTTGGACGTATACGGCGACTCAGCTCTGATTATCAATCAGATAAAAGGAGATTGAAACACATACCAATCAGGACTGATTCCTTACAAAGACTATGCAAGAAGGTTGTTACCCTTCTTTAACAGAGTCGAGTTTCATCACATCCCTCGTGAGGAGAATCACATGGCTGATGCATTAGCCAATCTCTCTTCCATGATTAGTGTAGGTCAATGGAACGACCTACCTAAGATTGACATAATGCGCCTTGAACGGCCCGCTTACATCTTCACGATTGAAGCAGTCATAGACGACAAACCTTGGTATCACGATATCAAATGATTCCTTTAGAAACAAGAGTACCCACCTGGGGCATCCAGGAAAGATAGGAAAACCCTCAGAAGATTGGTTGGAAACTTCTTCCTGAGCGGTGACACTCTCTATAAGAGAAATTTTGACATGGTCTTGCTCCGATGCGTCGACATACCAAAAGCAGACATGCTTATGAAAGAAATTTATGAAGGATCCTTTGGCACTCATGCCAACGGACATACAATGACGAGAAAAATTCTAAGAGCAGGGTACTACTGGTTGACCATGGAATCCGACTGCTACAAGTACATGAGGAGGTGTCACAAGTGTCAGATATACTCCGACAAAATTCATGTACTGTCATCATATCTCAAAGTTCTCTCTTCCCCATGGCCATTCTCGATATGGGGAATCGACATGATTGGCATGATTGAGCCCAAGGCTTCAAACGGACATCGGTTCATCCTAGTAGCCATTGACTACTTCACTAAGTGGGTCAAAGCAGCGTCGTACGCTAATGTAACCTGACAAGTGGTGGTCCGATTTATCAAAAACAATATCATCTGCCGTAATGGTGTTCCAAGCGAGATCATTACTGATAATGGATCTAACTTGAACAACAAGATAATGAAGGAGTTGTGTGCAGAGTTCAAGATCGAACACCATAACTCATCTCCCTACCGACCCAAGATGAACGGAGCAGTAGAAGCGGCCAATAAGAACATCAAGAGGATTGTTCAGAAGATGATTGTAACCTATAAAGATTGGCACGAAATGCTACCCTTTGCTCTTCACGGTTATCGAACATCTGTCCGCACTTCAACAGGGGCAACCCCTTTCTCCCTAGTGTATGGCATGGAAGCAGTGCTCCCTATAGAAGTAGAGATCCCATCACTCCGAGTATTGATGGAAGCTAAGCTCACCGAAGCTGAATGGTGTCAAAGTCGACACGACGAACTGAACCTGATCGAAGAGAAGCGAATCACGACACTATGCCATGGTCAGTTGTATCAACAGAGAATTAAGAGGGCGTTTGACAAAAAGGTCCGACCTCGTGTTTTCAGAAAAGGAGACCTTGTGCTCAAGAAGATACATTCATTTCTCACTGATTCACGAGGTAAATGGACTCCGAATTATGATGGCCCCTATGTGGTCACGAAAGCTTTCTCAGGCGGTGCCTTGAGACTTTCAACCATGGACAGAGAGGAATTTGCCTACCCCACAAATGTTGATGTAGTCAAGAAATACTTCGCCTAAACTAAAAAAAAAAACGTCTCGGTGGAGTGAAAACCCGAAAGGGTGGTCCATGCAAAAGTTAGAGACATGAGAAAAAAAATCATCCCGGTGGATTGGAAACATCACAGTACAATCCAGGCAAAAGTTAGGGATAATGGCAAGTAACTATGTTCAACAGAGGCAAGTCCCTCAGCAGCAGCAGTTACATCATCCGCCAGAAAAATCCAGTCAAGGTCATCTTCGACAGAAGCTCAGGATGTCCCGAATTCAAAGTTGGTAGAAGGATAGTGGTCGTTATGTTTCAACGTAGCC
The DNA here is from genome assembly GCA_022829125.1 of Lathyrus tuberosus. Lineage (NCBI taxonomy): Eukaryota > Viridiplantae > Streptophyta > Magnoliopsida > Fabales > Fabaceae > Lathyrus > Lathyrus tuberosus. Next base: position 20,586,288 of record JALAZF010000034.1, read on the forward strand.
CTTTTCCCTGTAAATTACCATTTTCTAACTTTGTATATACTCTTTGGAATCACGGGTTTGGCTGATTTCCATCCTATCAATAAAATTTGAGCCTTTGTGCTTTTGTTTGTAATTCTTATTTGTTTTAGCTTTACAGAATAGCGTTTTAACATGATTAACGATTCTTGAAATAAAACAAAAATGAATTTACTTGTTAAAACTTTTTCTGCTTTTTAATAAAGACGACAATTTCTTTTGACTGTTGAATATCAGAAGAACATCGGTCGCTTCTCCAGAAGTAATCGAACCTCAAAGTGCAGAATCAAAGTACTCCTTCTAACCCAGTACGCCTGAATGAAGGGATCAACTGTGTCAGAGACCTTGTTTCGTCTGACACGCCTCGGCCGAGTTCTCATCTCCTAAGCTCGATAAACATAGCTCCCAACAGGGACTCTCTCTCCTAAGCAAGGTGGATTTGCTATCTTGAACCAGCGGTACTTCTTCGCCCTGCAATGGCCGATTATCCAGTCGTGTTCACCTGTCAGTTTGTGAAATTCTGGTACATGTGCAGAATTCAGATGTCCTAGAACATGCCGTTCGACATCTGGTCTGACATGATCACAAAGGGCAAGGTATATTGCAAAAATCATGGTACTGAAAAGATAAGAGCAAGACACACAGAATTGTTAACCTAGTTCGGTCGAACTGACCTACTCTGGGGGCTACCAAGCCAGGGATGAAGTCCACTATTAGTAGTATCAATTCAAAGCTAAACTACCCGTTTACAGCTTATCACTTAATCACTACCCAATGACCCTTCTACCTAGATCCTCTCTAGATATGAGAAACCCTTCTCACTCCCAATCATCGCAATAATGTCTAGCAGTTGACAATCCGCCACTGCATCAACGGCTCTTTACCTACACAACAATTCAGCACGGAAGACACCCTTCCAACACACAACTTAGAGTTACTTAAAAGCTTCCTCCAAGAACAATACTCCTCTTACTTAACAGTTTCGAGGATCACACTAACAAACTGTCCAACTCACAGGTCGGGTGGTACAGGAACCAACCCTAATAATAGAACTTTTACATCTTAGGTTCAGTTTTAAAACTAGGTTACAGAGCATCTATATATAACCTATTCCCAACTGGATTTGGGCCTTCAAAATCGCAGCAAATAAGCTGCTACAAATCAACAAAAACTTCTGCTACATAATAGGTCTTCAATCAATTCCTTCCTAATTTATCTCCATAATTAGAAAGTCATTATTCTTTAATATTCTTCTTGATTCTGACTTGAACCTTCCAGACCTATAAAACAGCGCCACATAGGATAACATAATATTCCCAAAATATTCTGTATCTGTTAAATCATAACAAAATAATACTGTCCAGCTCAGCACAGGCGCGATGTCGAATGATTCAGCATAGGACATCTTATCCGACATGTTGCTCCAGATGATGAGAACTTCTCATCTCAACATGTCTCAGCATACAATAGGACTTCTTGCTTAACCTGTTCTTCTTAGCAAGTAATCACGTCCTATTAAACATATTGCTGCTACAAGAACGACAGACCATGATTTTCTCTCACCACATAACAAAATGTAAACACACGTCAGTCTTCAAAAAATACGTAGCAAATAAAACCAAAACAATCTCAACAGAATGTTACTTTGGACGTCGTGTTTGACATCACATCACAGAACCTTAACCTTCAGGTTTTGTGAGGTCCAATATGTCTGAATCTTTCATGACATAACCATGCACTCATACTAGCTTAGTGCAGCACAACATGCCAAGACATCACACTTGACATTTCCACACCCTGCAACTAAACTATACTGGCAGATACACACAAGCACATGTTAAAACAACTTTAGTGACATAAAGCTATCATATAGGTTTTAACAAAATTTAGCCAACACAAATACTGCATAGCTCAGAACTAACAATCTCCCCCTTTGGCAAATTTTGGCTAAAACCATCATAGCATATCAAATATATCAGCAGCAGAAGATAGTCATACACATCAGTAGCAGATAAAACAATTATCAGCACTGCAGCACCTACATAAGCAGATCAGCACTCAATCTTCATCTGCACACATACACAACCTCACACAGCCACTCACACTAACTCAGAGAAGTTAGAACATCATATAGACCATCATATGTCAGTAGCACATTCATCTCCTCCTGACTCCAGCCAGCTTCCTCTCAAGGAAACAACCAAGGACACTGGCTACTACTACTTACTTCTCCCCCTTTTTAGCCATAATATGCCAAACCAAGCAACTATGCATTTAAGGGAAATCAACCAGAAGCAGGAAAAAAAATAGTAGTATTACTCCCCCTGACGTGGATAACTAGTGCACCTGAATGGAAAACATAAGACGCATCTTCATGTTTTCAAGAGCTCACTCCCAGTCCAGCCACCTGCTGAAGCACATTCATTTTGGCACCACAATCCCTTCTGACAAGAAAAAATAGTCACTCACACATGAAGTTACATCATGCTATACGTGAGGAACAAAAGGATCACCATTCTCCTTCAAACAACCAGAGAGCCACAAAAATTTCAAATCCACAAAACTTCAAAACCACAAAAATCACATCACAGCCCATCACATCACAGAAGATCACAAGAACACAGGAACAGTATTCTCTCACCCAACTCTCCAAAGGCAATCATTCCCTATCATTCTCCAGTATGATAGTTTGGAATACTCTTGATCAGTTGATGAGTATCTTCACCTTCAGTCTTTCAAGCAATCAATACCTGATCTGCTTCAGTCTTCTCTACATTCTCCATCCAAGGCAGGCCTTCTACTTCATCATTCTCCCGTATGACTATGTAGACGCTCCTTAGGCATAAAGTAGACACCAAGCTCCAGAACCAGAGCAAAAACATCCTTCACCAAGGATATCCATCCCGGATAATGTTCCAACACCAAGTTAGAACATCTCCCACACACCAAGACATCATCACCATGATTCTTGATATGCTCCACCAACTGGACTTACTAAAGCATAGTAATCCAAAGAACTAGAGAAATACACTCTCATCCACCTTCAAGAAGAATAATCTCCTTGAGTCTTTAACTCATCACCCTTCTGCCCAAGAGTAACTTGTTCTAAGACAATCCTCAATCATAACCAGCTGCCACACTCTGATTATCTTGATTCTTCGAATCCACTTCTGAGATCAACCAAATGCCACAGTTTGATCACCTCATTCATGAATCCTCATATGAAAAAGCCAACTGCCACAAATTGTCTTCTTCATGTTTGTCAAAATTCTCACAAAGATATCCTGATCTACCCACTGAAATTGATCTTCAAATCACATGTTCCACTTGCTTACTATCAAACACACTTAGAATCTCTAAGTCATGTAATATCTTCTTCTTTTTGCAGCTCTAGCAAACTGCCATGAGAGCAATCTTTATGAAGCATTCAATTTTCATTCCTGTAGATCATCCTATCTTAAGCTGATGTGCCACATCACCAACTGAGACTTCTGATGTTAAGCTAGATGTCAGAACATTATGACATCCAACTGTTAAATTCAGCTCTTCCTTCTGCCACTCAGAAGAACCTCCTCCCTTTGTAGAAATAGATTTCCATGCTCTCATAGACTTGATTCAACAATCAAGTTTGAGTAGACAACCTCCATCCTGCTCAGAAACCCCAAAGACTTCAAACCTACCACATCTGAGTCTTCAGAGAATAAGTAGTATAAGACTTCCCCATAGCTATACCAAAGAATGCCACTTCCCTTAGTAGATCCGTCAGTAGAAAGCCAGAGATACCAGCCACATATCCTCGACTTTCAAAAAAAAACCATGCTCCGAAGCACCTAGATCATAAATAAACTGATCCAACCATCAAGATTATGATGTCTTCATAGTCTTCCATCTCCATCTTCAGCATCAACAATATCCAGACCAGCTTCTTGCCAGGAAATTTTCCAGAAATACACGACTCCTGTCACACAAGACTGAAGCAAATTCTCAGGCCAACTCCCAAGAAATAACAGATGCTAAAGCTTATGCAGTACCCCTCCCATGATTCTGCACAAACTCTGATGATGAGATGTTCCAAACATCGTGTTGAACATCACCAATCTTGAATCACAAGGATAATCAATCAAATATTTGTGAACTCCACAAACAACAATTGATCTTAAATCCTTGTATAATAACCCTACTTCACTGTTGTAGCTGAGCTCCACCAGATCATGTCATGAACACTTATAAAGTATTCAGTCTTGTTGCAAGTATCTTTTTCAATGACAATGTTGAGATACCAAGGCTGCCACTCTTGACTCAAGTAACTAAGACTTTCTCTGAACAAGTCTTCTTTACCTCAACAAATCTTCAAACAGATTGGATTCACTCTTAGGGTCAAGAGAGATGCATCCTTCCTTGCTATTTTTGTGAAAGGTGAAAATAAATCACCTCCACGGTCTTCACCCCTATGCTTCCTAGGAAGCACCTCCTAGTCTGAAGAATAACTAGAAGACTCCAGAACATGACTTAGTTTCCTTGATTGGACTTGATCATCATATCAAGTGTCTTCAACAACTTAATCAACAAGAAATCATCAAACCCCTAGAGCATGAGTTTGATAATTCATCTTACCCTTCAATCTGCCTTCAGCATACATGATGAAGCCACTCACCTATGTACCAAGTCATACAAGACTCAACCATCACAAACACATCCCTCTGCTCCCGACTTTGGAATGCTATGTGACATCACACAAGAACAGAAAACGAGTAAGGACAGCTACAATCTTCCTTCAATTATAACTCCAGAATCCCACACTTCTAGAGCTGCGGAACTACCAAGGAAACAGATCCTGCTTGCCCTAATAAGATGTCAGAACATCTTATAAGACACATCAACAAAAGAACTAGCCACTTCTTTCGTAGATGTTGTGGAATCTCCCTCAGCAATATGAACAACCAAGAATTTTCCATCAGATATATATATGCAGCGGAACACACACCAGAAAACTCCTATACAGCCTTCAGGCAAAACATAATAACCCATGCCACTCCATGTACAATAGGTTTGAAAATAAATCAAACCACACAGCAGCTCACCACCAAAGCTACAAGCCTGATAACAGACAGGTCCAATACACACTGTCATAAACAGTCCATCCTCCACTTCTAGGGACCATTTAAACAACAATATAAACTTCTCCACGTTCAAAGAACATTTCAGTAGATACCACCTACCTTGCCCATAACCAGAAAGTATCTTCCCTAGATCTCATCCAGAGATAGACAGGATGCCTGCTCTGATACCAATTGAAATTCTGGTACATGTCCAGAATTCAGATGTCCTAGAACATGCCATTCAACATCTGGTCTGACATGATCACAAAGGGCAAGGTATATTGCAAAAATCATGGTACTGAAAAGATAAGAGCAAGACACACAGAATTGTTAACCCAGTTCGGTCGAACACACCTACTCTGGGGGCTACCAAGCCAGGGATGAAGTCCACTATTAGTAGTATCAATTCAAAGCTAAACTACCCGTTTACAGCTTATCACTTAATCACTACCCAATGACCCTTCTACCTAGATCCTCTCTAGATATGAGAAACCCTTCTCACTCCTAATCATCGCAATGATGTCTAGCAGTTGACAATCCGCCACTGCATCAACGGCTCTTTACCTACACAACAATTCAGCACGGAAGACACCCTTCCAACACACAACTTAGAGTTACTTAAAAGCTTCCTCCAAGAACAATACTCCTCTTACTTAACAGTTTCGAGGATCACACTAACAAACTGTCCAACTCACAGGTCGAGTGGTACAGGAACCAACCCTAATAATAGAACTTTTACATATTAGGTTCAGTTTTAAAACTAGGTTACAAAGCATCTGTATATAACCTATTCCCAACTGGATTTGGGCCTTCAAAATCGCAGCAAATAAGCTGCTACAAATCAGCAGAAACTTCTGCTACATAATAGGTCTTCAATCAATTCTTTCCTAATTTATCTCCATAATTAGAAAGTCATTATTCTTTAATATTCTTCTTGATTCTGACTTGAACCTTCCAGACCTATAAAACAGCGCCACATAGGATAACATAATATTCCCAGAATATTCTGCATCTGTTAAATCATAACAGAATTTAACTGTCCAGCTCAGCACAGGCGCGATGTCGAATGATTCAGCATAGGACATCTTATCCGACATGTTGCTCCAGATGATGAGAACTTCTCATCTCAACATGTCTCAGCATACAATAGGACTTCTTGCTTAACCTGTTCTTCTTAGCAAGTAATCACGTCCTATTAAACATATTGCTGCTACAAGAACGACAAACCATGATTTTCTCTCACCACATAACAGAATGTAAACACACGTTAGTCTTCAAAAAATACGCAGCAAATAAAACCAAAACAATCTCAACAGAATGTTACTTTGGACATCGTGTTTGACATCACATCACAAAACCTTAACCTTCAGGTTTAGTCAGGTCCAATATGTCTGAATCTGTCATGACATAACCATGCACTCATACTAGCTTAGTGCAGCACAACATGCCAAGACATCAAACTTGACATTTCCACACCCTGCAACTAAACTATACTGGTAGATACACACAAGCACATGTTAAAACAACTTTAGTGACATAAAGCTATCATATAGGTTTTAACAAAATTTAGCCAACACAAATACTGCATAGCTGCAGAACTAACAGTTTGTATGTCGCGTCAGTTTTGTCAGCATATACATACATACATCATGCATTATTGATTTGCATTCACAGTCATATTGCATCGCTATCACTCTAGTCGGTCTTGTCCCCTAGTGATAAAATTCCTCTCAATCGAGTTGTCAGCCCTTTCCTCGTCAGGAAGTGTTACGTCTGAACAATCTCTCTCCTTCAGTTTTATTTCTGGATTGAAGTTGGGTCCTCGACCACTTTGATAACTTGAACCTCTGAAAGACCAGAGAGCCCTCAGTTAACATCACTCTTCGCCATTGAAGATGATATCCTTGTTTTCCCAGATTAAATAAAATCCCGAAAGAAAGCCTCCTAAATCGGAGATTCGGCAGTACGGCAGTTTTTCTCTGAAAAACCCACTGATAAAAAGGTCATCGGCACCTCAAAATTGGATCACATTATATGGCATTTCTCCGAGAAGATCTCCGAGAAAAGTATGATGTAAATACCCCAAACGAATGCATTCTCTCAAGTGACTCGCATCCCCCAAGTAGAGTCAACAAATGGCATCTCCAACAGAGAAGTTTGTACACCTTTACAACTCAGACGACTGGGTTCCCCAACAAGTCTGACATAGAAACTTTTTCCACTCAAATGGCATCTCCCCAGGAAAATTTGGCGAGAAGTTTAAAGGAAAGCCGCTACGAATAGCGTCCCTTGTCAGTAAAGTTTATTGACAAAAGAAACTAAGACCATTTCCTTGGTAGGAAACCAGGATCGAGGGGAAGTTTACATCAGAAACTAAGACCAGTTCCTTGGTAGGAAACCAGGATCGAGGGGAAGTTTACATCAAAAACTAAGACCAGTTCCTTGGTAGGAAACCAGGATCGAGGGGAAGTTTACATCAGAAACTAAGACCAGTTCTTGGGTAGGAAACCAGGATCGAGGGGAAGTTTATTTTAGAAACTGAGACCAGTTCCTTGGCTGAAGACCAGGATCGAGGGGAAGTTTACCTTTTCTAAGCATCATTGCTTAGCTAAAGAAGATGAATGCGTAAGCTAATATTCATAACCACCATCAAAATTTTGGGTATTCCGATATTTAATCCTCTTGCATCCCGAATGCCCGAATACCTTCGTCATTCACACCTTCGTGTCCAAGAAGATTAAATAGGGGCATCTATCATACCCCAAATTTTGACCACTTAGATTTCCCATCATTGTGAAAATCATCATCACAATATGGAGGAACCATCATACTTCATCAGTCTCCCCAAAGATGGGTGAGCATCCACTACAATCAAGAATTAGGGTTTCAAGCCCTCTCAGAGTTCTTAGAGAAAGGATCAATCAAGGAATGACATGATCTTCAACTTGTCTAACCTCTTAAACACCTATAATGGATCAAAAGGACTCCCACTTCAAGGATCAAGCACAAGGCTGCTCCCTTCTAGGTGGATCAAGTCTCAAGATCGACAGTGTCACCAAATTAGGGTTTTGGTCGACCAGGGCCTCCAGATGAAAATTTTTATCTGGGCACAAGCCAATGATCCAAAGCATAACCTAATATGTTTCATGGGACCTCATGGACCCAATCATCAAGTCAATTTTGCCTCAGGGGATGCATTCATCAAAAATCAGGAATTAGGGTTTCTTGACCTAATTCACCCCTAAGTTGACTTTTAGGGCAAATCATGAGCCAAGACCTCAAGAGAGGGTTTGGGGTCTCTAATGAACTATATTGATCCATTTACAATAATGGATTAATCCAAGAGGCTTGAGCAACAAGTTTCAATTTCATCTGCACCATAGTTAGGGTTTTAAGGAAAAAGTCAACTGTAACTTTGACTTTTGACCAGGACATGCTCCCAAGCCCTAAGACATGATTCAATATACCCTATGACACCCATGGAACATGTCCATCAAGTTTGATTTAGGTCAAGGACATGATTTCATGAAGAATTGCACAGTTTGGAATTCATCTGATAAAAAGTCAACTGTGCACAAAAGTCAACTTTGACTTTTTGATATTTTTCACCAAAATGGATTTTTAACCCTAAAATGATGTTAATGTATGATTTGAATCATCATTCATCAAGAAAAATCAAGAAAATTTGGATAACTTGTAAAAGTGGTAACCATAAAAAACTTAGAAAATTTTCTAAGTTAAAAATAAAGTGGCTAGGGTACCAACTTTGGAGGACCATAACTCCTAAACCACAAAGCCATTTTCTCCCATCCAAGGCTTGATTTGTAGATCTCATTGCCCTCTACAAAAACTTCAACTAGACCTAATTCCAATTCATTGTGGATTTTAAGTTATGGAGTGATCAAAATCAAGAAAAGTTACTTTGTTCCAACACTTGGTGAAAATTTCACTAAGTCAGATTTTACCCTACCTTTTGCCAAATGTAGGGGGATTTTTCACTTGGATTCAAAAGAGATCAAAACCAAACATGTTCAAACAGTTTTTGTATCATGTAAGGGCTTTCCAAAATGGCCAAGAACATTACTAAATTCCATTTGAGTCATGAGATATGACATTGGAAGGTTGCCTTGCTGAAATCTGCCAAGGCAAGGCAGAATTTGCATTTTTGCTCGATTTGCCAAAATCAGCCAAATCTAAATGCTCCTATCAACTTGGACACCTCAGAGGATTGAATCTAAAGGGGACAATCACTGAGCCAAGCCTCCAAAGTCTTTGGAACAAGAAATAGCATGTTGAACCTAGAATGGCCAAAATGGGGACAAGACTCCAATTTTGGATTGGAGCATTCAATGGAAACGTCAAGGTGGCATGGAATGAGCCATTCTCAACTGAATTCAGTCAAGACTTATCCAAGACCAAGGGAACCACAACCCTGTGCCCTAACCTCTAGTCAATGGCTAGAGGAGACTTGGATTTCCATTGGCCAACATTGAACAAACACCTACTGCAGTTGCCATTCACTGTGGATCCCAAAACAAACTTGCTCTACTATAAATAGAGCTAAATTGTGATCAGTTTAAGTACACCAAAGGCCTACAACACTTGCCTTTCTCAAAAACCACTTCTCACTCTCAAAAATGCCTTTCTTAGCAAGTCATTATCGGTTTTTTCATTAGAGAGCAATTCCACTCAAACCAATCACACACACCTCATATACATCATATGTGAGTTGATCAAACACTTAAACAACAACTGGAACACTGATTTCTCAGAATCACCAGTCAATTGCTCAAGGTTTTAACCAAAGTGCAGTTGAGATGCCATGAAGTGATCCAGCCATTCTCAGTCAAGTCCAAGCATTCAAACACACTCCATAGGGTGTAGGGAAGCTGTTCAGATCATCACAATTCATCTGTAACACCTCCTACTCAGAAATCAATTTGCCCTTGCTGTCACGACCTAGAGGTAAGCTTAAACTTAGTCATCTCTCAATCTATGCATATTTCCTCGCACAATACTTTTGCCAAATGTTCATAATCATGCATGGAATGTTTCCCCTCAATTAATTGCATTGTTTGAATCGTGTATCAAAAATCCTAGCCTTCATGCAGAAATTAGGGTTCTTGAGGATTTTTCGTGATTTTTTGTTATATGTTTAATTTAAATGAAATTAAATACCATAGACATGATCGTGAGGTTGAAACGAGTTGATTGGTATGTGGATTGCATGATATAATCAAGTATTTAGTGAGATTGGAGAGAAAATGTAAATCTGGGCAAGCCCAGAACACGCGCGTGTTCTTGGCGCCATTTTCATAAATTCAAATATTTGAATTTTCTGATTTTATTTAATTGATTCAAAAATTAATTTCTCTCTGAGTTTTAATGATTTTGAGTTGATTCTTTTTTTAATAATTCACAAAAATGTTAAAATATTTTATTTTCTCAAAAAATCCCAAAAAATATTATTTATTTTATATAATTGATATTTTTACAAAGAATTAATTTTTTAATTGTTTTTGACATTTAAAATATTTTTTCCACCTTGATTTTGCAACTTTTAATGCTTTCTAATTATTTTGTAGGTCAATACTTAATTTTTGAAACATTAATCCAAGATCACAATTTGTTTTTCCTATGTTAAACAATTTTGATCATTTTAATTGAATTTTTATTCAATTAAAACACATTTTTGAAAACAAATTAGGGTTTTTGGATTAATTCAACCCTCATAAATCATTTTCAAAACACTCATGGGCCTCTAATAGAGTGTAAGACCCAATCCTTTTTATGACCAAATCATTTTTGGGCCTCAGTGCATTGTATAAGTCCCGATACCGTCAAAAACCAACGGCGCGATCGTCGCCTTTTGAAAAATAACCATGGGCCTCTCCTTGAGCTATAAGACCCATTCAAACTTTTTGGGCCTCTAATAGAGTGTAAGACCCAACCCCCTTTTAACCAAAACATTTTGGGTCTCACTTATTGTATAAGTCCCTTCGCGTTAAAAGAAAATCTCGGCGCGATCGCCATTTCAAACGGAAAACAAACTGGGCCTACCCTCGTGTAGTACGACCGATTTCTTTTCTTTAAAACATTTTGGGCCTCTTGAGAGAGTGTAAGACCCATCCCTTTGTACAGAAAACAATTTTTGGGCCACAGTCACTTGTATAAGTCCCTCTGTACAAATTCAAACAGTGCGCTCACTGATAAAACCCTGGGCCTCTCCTTGAGCTGTAAGCCCCAAATCTTTCTTTTTCAAAGCACTTTCTCCTTTGATTTTGAATATACTGTTGTTTTCAATCTTTCTTTGTTGAACAACTAACCAAACAGCATGGAAGCTCTACAACCGAGTAAGTGGTTATCGCTTTCTTTACCGCTTTCATATACATATAACTGTATTGTGGGGCTGTTTCACTGTAAGTCTTCTTTCATAAACTCATATCAACTGTGTAATAATAGTATAGATATTTAGAGTTTCCCCGGCCACTACGTCAAGAACTAGGTGACGCCGTTTCGTTTATTCGTAGAAATAGACAACTAGATCCCCAATAGGATCACCAGATACAGTCTTCTCTTCGGCTGTCCTCATTAGGAATTGTCAAGAAACTCTACTCCTAGAGATGAATGTATTCTCCGTGAATGGCATCTTTGAGTTTCTTCCAAATTCTCGGACTTTCCTGACTTGATCTATTCCTTGTGAATAGCTTGCCTTGAATTTCTCGGGGTTTGGGGACCCACAGGCTTCCTAAAAGCATCGGCCTCCTCTTGGGCATCGTACAAGGACCCACAGGCTTCCTAAAAGCAACCCCGCCTCCTCTTGGGCTTAGTACAAGGACCCGTCGGCTTCTTAGAGGTATTCACAGCCTCCTCTTAGGCTTCGTATAATGATCTCTTCATCCGGGAATGATAGCCTCCTCTTGGGCATTGTACAAGGACTCGTCGGCTTCTTAAAAGTTTCCAGCCTCCTCTTGGGCTTCGTACAAATTGTCCCGACGACCTCCTAGAGGTATAGGAACAGAACTTAGTCATCTGTATAGAACAGTCCTTTCATAGAGTCTACTACTGTTTCTCAAAGCACAGTACAAAAGATGAAACTCTAGACATGGACAGTCTAATCTCCTTGAGTTTTCCAGACATTCTCAAGTGGCCTCTTCAAGAATAGGAAGAAAACCCCGTAGACTCGGCCAGTCTCAATACCCTTCGGATTTCCCACTTCCTTAAAGAACAGGAATAACCCGGATCCTCGAATCAAAATCCTTGAGTACAGTGTTGCTCATATAAGAACTGATTTTCTCTTTAAATCAGCATATTGGACCTGTCACTCAACTGAAACAGTCACCATAGCATCCTCTTGGGCTTTGTACAATGATCCTCCCCAGCGGAGTTAACAACGTTTAGCCTCTTTCTCGGGCTTTGTACGAGACACATAAGAGACTCCCTAGTTGAGTCAATTACCCTTTTCGCCTCCATCTCGGGCTTTGTGCGAGATACAAAAAACTCTCTTGTTGAGTCAAATAGCCTCCATCTCAGGCTTTATACGAGATACCAAAAGATTCCCTCGTTGAGTCAAAACCTGTTAGCCTCTCTCTCGGGCTTTGTACGAGACACATAATAGCCTCCTCTTAAGCTTTGTATAAGAAAACCACTGGTTGATCCAATCAACCTTTTAGCATCAAAACTGTGCCTCGTTCACAGTACACAAACATCAATAACTCTTTCCCCTCCATCTAACTGCTGTAAGCGGCAAGCCTCTGGATCATCTACATCCATGCTAATGTCCCTCTTTAAGTATGAGAAATTCCTAAGGAAAGATGGCAATACTCTACACTGAGTTAAAGTCTTCTCCTTCAGGTTAAAATCCCCTTTAAAGGAAATTATGGCATTGCCGAATTCACAAATCCCGGTTAAAGTAATTCTCCTTTATAAACAGTCGTGACATACAACCCCCCCTTTAGAGATGACAAATTCTCTCTAAGGTCAACACTATTAGCTTCACATCTTGGGCTTCGAACAAGATACAAATAAACCCTTCAGCTTCACATCTTGGGCTTTGAACAAGATACAAACCACCTTTTGCTTCACGTCTTGGGCTTTGAACAAGACACCAAAAACAACCATTTCCTCCCATAGAATAGGAGGAACTACGAACGCTCTGATTTCCCTGTTTTGATAAACGGGAATACGTAGGCATAAGATTGAAAGAAAAGATCTTAGCGAGCACACTAAACAAAAACCCAAAATCCCATACTCTCATGTATCTTTCAAAAAGCATCAGTCCTAACATCCTAATCCTTGTTCCCCGCCAGAAACCTGTCTGTCAAAATAACACAAGAAATCCAAGAGAGAAAACAGTATTGGCGAAAATACAAATAACCGATACAAAGGCCCCACCACGTTGATCGCATCCGTAAACTAACAGACCGCTGTTTAAACTCAGTATGCAAAGCAGGGTTAATTGGAGACATCGACCTGTAGTAAACTCAACCGCAGAGAGCGACCAGCGCTTAAGAACCGCGTCCAAAATTGCTCGCTACACCAACGATGCGAATGCATATGCTTATGCAAAAAGAAAAAAAAAGGAGGTCAAATTTCGGGTTACGACAGCATCATATCAATCCATGAAGATTATAAGTGGAAAAGGATCAAAACATACTTGAAAATGCATAAAAAAAACCTTCTGCATCAGTGTTAATCGATTAACCATTTGCAATGCAAACTGGTTAATCGACTAACCCTTTCAAAAAGCCAAAAAAACGTGAAAATTACACGGGTTAATCGATTAACCTGTTTTGTACTGCAACTGGTTAATCGATTAACACTGATGCAGTAACAGAAAATTGCATTTGAGAAGCGCTTTTCAGCAGCAAATTACTCATGCAATTATCCAAATGAATATGTAATCAATTATGCACGAAAATTACATTGAATTACATCAATCAAACATCAATTAGATCCAACAAACATCAACAACAACTCTCAAATTCAAGCAAATGGATCAAAACATGTTAACAACCATGGATCTACATTGTATAAGTTGAAATTAAGCTAAATCAAGTGTGGATCTGAAATTGACCGACCTACAAAGCGGAGAATTGCTTTGGTGAGTGTTGTAAGCTGAAATTGATGAATCCAAGCAAGAAATCCAGAGATCTATGAAGCTTCTTGCAAGAAAAGTTGGAAAACCAAGCAATAAGCTAGAATTGATCTAAAATCACTTCAAATAAGCACTTCTAAATTTCAGATCTAAATCCAAACGAAAATTTACTGCAGAATCAAGCAATAGAATAGCAATGTGATGAAGGTTTAGCTCAAGAATTATCAAATTGCAATGAATAATTTGTTAACTCTAATGGAAGAGCTTTGGAGTAAGGTTGAAGATGAAGATGGAGAATGAAAAAGTAAGAGAGAGAGAGAGAGAGAGAGAGAGAGAGAGAGAGAGAGAGATAGTTGAGAGCAAATTCTGAAAATGAGGGTGAAAAATGAGAGTGAATGAGTGAGGTTTGGAGCAATTTAATTTAAATAACCCCTAGGTTAGGGATCAAAATGTGGTTTAGAGTGTGGGTTAGTGTTCGAAATGGAAATTAGGAGTGGAAATATTTGAAAATTGGATGGAATTTGAATTAATTGGAAAATAAATCAAATTGGAACCATTTCTAGAGCCTTCTACTGGTGTGAAAAATTTGAGTTGGTGATTGAAATGGATACCTCAAACTGCAGCGCTGAAAAAAATGAAGTATCTGGGCAAATTTTGCCTTGGTTAATCGATTAACCATTTTCAGTGCAAAATGTGTTAATCGATTAACACAAGGGAAATTTGAATTTTGGCGCCTTTTGGAGGGAATCATGGAGAACCGCCTGTTTCCACCTATTCTGAGCCACGTTAGGCCTCTGAAACTTGTCATTTGATATTGCCACTGAATCATGCCTGAAATATGCTGTGAGTTTCTTTCCGCACTTAAAATAACCTGCTGAAAAAATAATTGTCCGATGCTGAAGCGTTGATTAAGAGAAAATACCGGAACCTCCAACAGTTAAATCACCTACCGAGCAAAATAAATGCTCGAAAAGACTTTGACGACTATCCATTTAGCCCTGAATACTGCTGAAAATATCCCTTGAACTGATGACACCTTGAGCTGATGGAAAATACCTTGATCCCATGTCTAAGAGAACCATGCAAATGGAGAAATGACAATGCAAATGAAAAGAAGCATAAGCCAGTTAGAATTAGAAACAAAAGGGAAAATTTTGGGGTGCTACAGCTTCCCCTATTCAATCTACCTGGACCTGAAGGAGTGATAGCAACGGCTTTCATACATTCAGGGTACATAGAGATTGAATACCAAAAGAACCCAGAAATTTGCAAACTGCGGGGAAATACGTGACAAAATGATTGCCACCCGAAGGGGGCTCAACGATAGCGGATGCCAACCAAAAGTTGAAATAGCGAAAGATGACATATGAGTTAATAGAAGATGCCAACCAAGAGTTGGGACAAAGAGCAAACTCGGAATGAAGAATACCGACCAAAAGTTAGAATAAAGGAAATGACATTTGCCACAATCTAGGATAAAAGATAAAGTACCAGCCAAGAGTTGGGAAGCGGGATACTAATCCACAATCTGTAACTAGGTTGCCGACCAAAGGAGAGCTTACAGAGGGTACCAACCAAAAGTTGAGATAAAACCGAAGATCGCCAACCAAAAGTTGGGAAAAAGGGAAGATACCAACCAAGAGTTGGGATAGAGGATAAAAACCAAGAGATTACCAACCAAGAGTTGGGAAAGAGGATACTAACCAAGAGTTAGGATAACCAAAACGCCGATCGAAGGAGAATTCACAACGGAAGATACCAACCAAGAGTTGGGAAAGAGGATACTAACCAAGAGATTACCAACCAAAAGTCGGGAAAGAGGATACTAACCAAGAGTTAGGATAACAGGTACTAACCAAAAGTTAGGATGAAATGAAGGATACTAACCAAAAGTTAGGATGAAGTGAAGGATATTAACCAAAAGTTAGGATAACGAGTACTAACCAAGAGTTAGGATAATGAATGTGCGGAACATCGACCGAAGGCAGACTCTCCATGAAAGATACCAACTAAGAGTCGGGATAAAGCCAAGGATTACCAACCAAGAGTTGGGATGAAATATACTAACCAAGAATTAGGATAACGAATATGCCGACCAAAGGCGGATTCACAACGAAAGATACCAACCAAAAGTTGGGAAAGAGAATACTAACCAAGAGTTAGGATAACGAATACGCCGACTGAAGGCGAATTCACAACGAAATATACCAACCAAGAGTTGGGTAAGAGGATACTAACCAATAGTTAGGATAATAACCAGGGTATACAAGAAGTAGACACCACAGACTTACGACCTGAAAGGAAGATGACTCCGCTGGGGAAAACAGAAGTCTAAACAGACAACTCTGCAGGGGTACAAGCAAAATAAACGAATTCATCGGCAATTTCCTGGGAATAAAGTAATACAGAATCTTCTGAAATGTGTCGCTCTCTGTCAAGAAACTTCTGGCACAGATAGTATCAAACCTGGCTTATGCTTCGAATGCATATGTTTGAATTTTTTTATGGGTAATGCTCCATACGAAATGGAAATACTACGCATTTGGAGGATGCAATGCAAATATGCTTATGATATGAAAAAGAGGTCCCTCAGCAAGATAAATGTTGAAGATACGAAGGCAACTCCACTGGGGATAACAAACTGAATTGTCCATATGTCACAAACCGTGCTGAGGAAGACCAATTGAACGACCTTCCTGATCAAAACCTCTGTTGAAGATAAAACCCGAAGAGAAAATCCTCCCTTCTGAGGATTAAGAATAACACCTACTGAAGATAAAACCCAAAGAGAAATTTTCCCTCTGCTGGGGAACCATGAACAACACCTGATGAAGATAGAACCCAAAGATCTGAGGCGGAAAAGTGCCAATAACAATTGGGCTTGGAATCTGCCGGGGAGATTAACCACTGATGAGTTACCTGTTGAGAGGATTAACACCACACTCTGCTTGGGGATTAAAATCAATAATACCCAATCTGCCGGGGAATATTATTGAACTTATCCTGCTCTTGGGGAAAGACTTTAACCTTACCCTGCTGGGGATAAGAGCACATTATTGATGGAAAAAATACTTCCTGACCTGCTGAGGACAATAGATACCGAGAATCTGTGGGGGGATATAAGATCTCTGCTAGGGAGACACATCCAACAAGTCTCTTGTTGGAGATGCAACATTGTCCTACCTGAGATAATCAACTTCTAAATACTTGCTATAGAAGCAATACAACAATCTGACCGGGGGAAGTGATCCTCTGCGCTCTTGCTGGGGATAGAGAAATTCCCAATGCTCCGCTGAGGATGCTAGGTTTTCAATCCTAGAGAGAAAAACTCTACTGGGGAGAAGAAATCATGCTACCCTGCAAACACATATCAATCAAACAGAATGTCTTATATGCGCAATGGCTACCTCAGTTACCATCCATAATGTCCATTGCTCAAGCAATTTCCATTGTTTCTGATATGCTCTGTAAAGCTTAATGTTTTCACGTGCAATGTTTATAAAAAATATCGGACGTTTTTGCAAACAAAACAGTAAAAGTAAAAACAAGAATGGAAAGCTTTTTTACTGAAATGACTACTCTTATTGATTGAACCGGATTATAAATAAGCATTTACAATTGAAAGCAATTCTTGAAAAAGAGGTAATTACCCAAAAGTGAAAAGAAAAATACACATGTCGGCAATGTGGGAACATATATCCACCATGCTTTGATTCAGATATGACCCATATGTCTAATGTATCCGCAGATGCTTTGACTTCCGAAAAGACTGACTGGATTGATTCCTCTCCTTTGAAATTCCCAAGTATCCAAAACGTTCACAGATCGAACGCAGACCACATCCTCTCGCTTTCAAATCCCTAACTTTTGCCTGGATCGCCCTTTCAAGTTTTCAATCCACCGGAATACCCATTTTTTCCAAAGTTGCCTTTTCAGGTTTTTAACTCTGTGGGTTTATTCTCTTTTTTCTTTTATCCCTAATTTTTGTCCAAACCTTTTCTATTTGTGGTTCTTCAGGATGCCCTTTTTTTCCCTGGACTTTTCTTTTTGTGGTCCAGTGGGTCTCTTTTTATGCAAAGTATTTTTTGACTGTGTCTGCATTCACAGGGGATGTAAAGTCTTTGACATCCATAGTTGAGAGTAACAAGGCTCCACTATAGAAAACCTTTCTCACAACATATGGCCCTTCATAGTTTGGAGTCCATTTGACCATGTGATCTGTCTGAGGAGGAAGGATCCTTTTCAAAACCAATTCGCCTGTTTGAAAATACCGAGGCAGCACCTTCTGATCAAAGGCCTTTTCATCCTGCTCTGATATAACCGATCATGTGCAATGGCTACCAATCTCTTCTCCTCAATAAGGTTCAGTTGATCCAACCTGGATCGCACCCATTATGCTTTATCAAGTTTCACATCAGCCAAAATTCTTAAAGAAGGAATCTCAACCTCTAATGGTAGGACTGCCTCCATACCATACACCAGTGAGAAAGGAGTTGCCCTTGTCGATGTACGCACCGAAGTACGATAACCGTGTAAAGCAAAGGGCAACGTCTCATGCCAATCCTTATACATTACCACCATTTTCTGCACAATCTTCTTAATGTTCTTGTTTGCTGCCTCAACAACACCATTCATCTTCTGATGATAAGGAGAAGAATTGTGATGTTCGATTTTAAAGCTCTGGCATAGCTCCTTCATCATCTTGTTATTCAAATTTGAACCATTATCAGTAATGATTTTCTATGGGATACCATAACGGCAGAAGATGTCCTTCTTTATAAACCGGGCTACCACTTGTCTAGTGACGTTGGCAAACGAGGCTGCTTCTACCCACTTTGTGAAATAATCAATGGCAACAAGAATAAAGGAATGCCCATTGGAGGCAGTCGACTCAATCTTTCCAATCATATCGATGCCCCACATAGGAAAGGGACAAAGAGATGCCAATACGTTCAGAGGAGTAGGCGACACATGCACCTTATCAACATAAATCTGGCATTTATGACATTTTCTGGTGTATTTCAAACAGTCGGACTCCATAGTCATCCAATAATACCCTACCCTCAATAGTTTTCTGGCCATAGCATGCCCATTGGCATGAGTACCGAAAGACCCCTCGTGAACCTC
Organism: Lathyrus tuberosus; assembly: GCA_022829125.1. NCBI lineage: Eukaryota > Viridiplantae > Streptophyta > Magnoliopsida > Fabales > Fabaceae > Lathyrus > Lathyrus tuberosus. The sequence goes on from JALAZF010000034.1 coordinate 20,605,626, forward strand.
TTCCATCAACAGGCCTGCCTCGTGTTCATCAACACAACGCAGAAAGACCATGTCAAAATTTCTCTTATACATCACATCGTCCTCATTCAAAAGGAAATTGCCTGTTAACCTCAGAGTTTTCTTATCCTCGATAGATGCCTCAACCGGGTACTCTTGACTCTTGAGAAAACACTTGATGTCGTGATACCAAGGCTTGCCATCTGACACTTCTTCGGCTACAAACGTGAAGGCGGGTCTGTCCAGACGCATAATCCTGATCGATGGAGTTTCATTCCATAAACTCACCTTGTACATTACGGCCAATGTTGCCAACGCATCGGCCATCTGATTTTTAGCCCGGGGTACATGATGAAAGTCAACCCTATCAAAGAACGGTAACAACCTTCTGGCGTAGTTCTTGTAAGGCACCAAATTTTCCTGACGAGTCTCCCATTCTCCTTTGATCTGATTAATCACCAACGCAGAATCACCATACACATCAAGGTTCTTGATTCTCAAATCAATAGCTTCCTCCAATCCCATGATGCATGCTTCATACTCTGCCTCATTGTTGGTGCATATGAACGCTAATTGGGCAGTAAAGGGTATATGAGAACCCCTAGAAGTTGTAATGATTGCCCCGAATTCCATTACCATATGAATTAACAGCCCCATCAAAGATTAAACTCCACTGAGATCTAATTTCAGGTCCTTCGTCAAGCAAAGGTTCATCACATTCTTTCATCTTTAAAAACATGATATTCTCAACTGGAAATTCAAACTTCATCGGTTGGTAATCCTCGATTGGTTGTTGAGTGAGATATTCTGATATAACACTTCCCTTAATGGCTTTCTGGGATACGTACTGAATATCATATTCTGTCAAAACCATCTGCCAACGAGCTATTCTCTCTGAAAGTGCTTGCTTCTCAAACACGTACTTAATCGGATCCATCTTTGAAATTAACAAGGTAGTGTGGTTTAACATATATTATCTTAAACGCTTAGCTGCCCAAGCGAGTGCATAACATGTCTTTTCTAGGATTAAGTACCTCGACTCACAATCAATAAACTTTTTACTTAGGTAGTAAATGGCATGCTCTTTCCTACATGTCTCGTCGTGTTGACCGAGCACACACCCCATCGAATTCATAAGAACCGTAAGATACATAATCAACGGTCTTCTTGGCACTGGCGGCATGAGGATCGGAGGTTCTTACAAATATTCTTTTATTTTATCAAATTCCTTTTGACAGTTTCATTCCACCTGACCTCTTGTTCTTTTCTCAGCAATTTGAATATCGGTTCACACATGGCTGTAAGATGAGAGATGAACCTAGCAATGTAGTTCAATCTCCCTCGGAAACCACAAACCTCTTTTTCTGTTCTCGGTTCAGGCATTTCTTGTATGGATTTTACTTTAGCAGGATCTACCTCAATACCTCTTTCACTGACAATGAAGCCCAACAATTTACCAGATCTCACCCCGAAGGTGCACTTGTTCGGATTCAACCTCAATTTGAATTTCCTCAACCTTTCAAACAGCTTCTGAAGATTCACCAAATGCTCTTCCTCCGTTTGTGACTAAGCAATCTTGTCATCAACATAGACCTCGATCTCTTTGTGAATCATATCATGAAAGAGAGTCACCAATGCCTGCTGATAGGTTGCCCCAGCATTTTTCAATCCAAAGGGCATTACCTTGTAGCAAAAAGTTCCCCCACAGTGTTATGAACGTCGTTTTCTCCATGTCATCTGGGGCTATTTTGATTTGGTTATACCCAGAGAAGCCATCCATGAAGGAAAATACGGAATACTGAGCGGTGTTATCCACTAACACGTCAATGTGGGGAAGCGGGAAATCATCTTTTGGGCTTGCTTTGTTCAAGTCTCGATAATCAACACACATCCTGACCTTTCCATCCTTCTTCGGCATATGAACTATATTAGCAACCCACGGAGGATAATTTGTTACAACAAGAAAACTAGCATCTAACTGTTTCTGAACCTCTTCTTTGATTTTGACAGCCATGTTCAATCTTATTCTTCTCAATTTCTGCTTAACCGGAGGACAACCCTCTTTAAGCGGCAACCGGTGTACAACAATATCCGTGTCAAGCCCAGGCATTTCTTGGTAAGACCAGACGAAGATGTCCACATACTTGTAGCGTGCGATTTTTGTTGGTGGCGCAACCACCTTACCGCAATGGTTGGAATTGGGCGCTACTTTCTGATTTCTTATTTATCCTATGAAGCTGAGAAGGAAATGGAAGCTATCTAAAACTTACCTTGCACACAAATGTTTTCTTTAACAAATGCTAAGAGATTGGGGGATCGGGGTCAGGTTATACAAAGGGAAGTTGTCAATTACCCAGTGTATATATGGTTATCCATATATCTTCTTTGGCATGTTTAAATACTTTCTGGTGTTTATCTGTTATGGGTTGGGAAAGTTTCTCCTTTGGGAGTGTTGAGAGAGTGTTTTTGTTGTTTTCGAGTTTTCTGTTGTTTTAGGTAAGGTACTGGACCTAAAGTTTTTGGTATGTGTGCTCGCTAAGATTTCGTAATCTTATGCCTACGTATTCCCGTAAAGATACTCGGGAAATCAGAGCAATCGTAGTTCCTCCTATTCTATGGGAGGAAAAATGATGTTTGGTATCTTGTTTAAAGCCCAAGAGTGAAGCTAAGGGGTTTGACTAAGAGAGAATTTGTCATCTCTAAAGGGACGTATCTCACTTGTTTATAACAGTTTGTTGGGTAAATGATTATAAAGGGGAATTACTTTAACTAGAATGTATGGAATCCAGCAATGCCATAATTTCCTTTATAAGGGAGGTGTCCTGAAGGAGGAAACTTTAACTCAGTGTAAAGCAATGCCATTTTTCCTTAGGAATCTTCCATGCTAAGAGAGGGACATTGGCTTGGATGTAAATAATCTAGAGGCTTGCCACTTATAGCAATTTGATGAAAGAAGAGATTTACCAGGATAAAGAGGGACTACAGCTTGGATTTTTGAATCAACAAGTGTGCCACTTACAGCAGTTATCTGGAATTAGGTTTTGTTTGATTATTTGTTTTGATATGTGATATACAGTGAAATGTCTTCCTACAGAGAGAACTCTTGATTTCCTCTGAGGGGATGCTGATTTTTGTGTGCCTTGTTCAAAGCCCAAGGTAGAAGCTAAAAGGTTGACTATACTATGGAGTGTTACATCTGTCTTGTATAAAGCCCAAGATTGAGGCTAAAAGGAGATTGACTCAGCAGGAGAGTATGATATGTATTGTTCAAATTCCAAGATTGAGGCTAAATAGAGATGGACTATTATGGGGAGTATTTTGTCTGTCTTGTACAAAGCCCAAGATTGAGGCTAAAAGAAATTGACTCCACTGGGGAGAGGTTTTATCCGTCTTGTACAAAGCCCAAGATTGAGGCTAAATTTACTGAGGAAAGATCATTATACAAAGCCTAAGAGGAGGCTGGTTAGGGAAATTCTTATATGAAGCCTAAGAGGAGGCTGGCTTCTGTTGAGGATTATTGAGATCCAGAGACAGGTCCATATTGGGGAATCAACTCTTACTGAGGATTATTGAGATCCAGAGACAGACCCAACTTGGGGAATCAACTCTTGCTGAGGATTAGAGAAGAGTTGAAATATCAGATGCCTTGAGGTTCTGATTCTATTAAACTTTGAGTATGAAAACGTATGGAGGTTTCAAACTCTGCAGGAGATTGATGGAATGGTCAGGGTTTTTTCCTGTTTTCTTAGGAAACTTGAGGGTTTCCTTGAGGTCTAAGAGGAGACGAGACTTTCCAAGTCTACTGGTATGAAGAGGTTGACTCTACTAGAGAATGATCTTTGTATGATGCCTAAGAGGAGGCTGATATTTTAAGGGATGAGAATCAACCCTAAACTGGTCTGATGTTTTGGAATTCTGACTCTCTGGAGGATTGAACTAGTAGAGATGACTAAGTTCTGTCCTATACCTGTAGGAGGTCTTTGGGTTCTTGTACTAAGCCCAGGAGGAGGCTGAGAACTTCTAAGAAGCCTGAGGGTCCTTGTACAAAGCCCAAGAGGAGGCTGGGGATGATTTAAGGAAGCCTGTGGGTCCAAGCCTGAGAAAAGTTCAAGAAAGGTTTCACCGGGAATAAATCATTTCTTTGCAGAACAGTTCTAGGGTTTGAAGAAATTCAAGAGAGGTTTCACTGGGAATGAATCCTCTCTGGGGAAATGAATTTCTTGTACTTAATACTTCTAAGTTAGGACAATCTTGAGAAAAGTTTCATCGGGAATAATGGCTTTCTCTGTTCCATATTGTATAAGCCCGAGATGAGGCAATACTGTATCTGGATTTTCCTATGGGGAACTAGTTTTGACTGTGTTAAAAGAGTAACCACTGGTTTGATCTAGACCTATACCTAATTACTGGGGAAAACTCTAAGAAAATATGTACAAACATATATATACAGATGATATATATATATATATATATATATAAACAAGTATGTTGAGAAGATAGTGGAACTTACAGTTGTGCAAGCCCAAGCATAGTAATTGCAACTGCATGGTTAGTTATTCAAGAAATTGAAGAAAGTTTTGATAAAAACTTTGAATTTGAATCTAAATCAAAAAGAAAGTTGTTTTAAAAGAAATTTTGGGGCTTATACTCAAAGAGAGGCCCAGATGAATTCTTTTGAAAAGGCGACGATCGTGTCATAGTTTTGAAAACCATAGAGGGACTTATACAAATGATTGAGGCCCAAACTATTTATGTACAAAGGGGGTTGGGTCTTACACTCTATTAGAGGCCCAAAAGTGTTTGAAAAAGAAGAAAAACGGGACTTACTACCAAAGAGAGGCCCGGATGATTTTTTTGTTTTGAAAACGGCGATCGCGCCGAGATTCAAAAACGTATCAGGACTTATACAATGACAGAGGCCTAAAATGGTTTATTTACAAAGGGATGAGACTTACACTCTATCAAGTGGCCCAAAAGTGTTTCAAATGAAGTTTGAAAAATTAAAATTGAGCGAAACCCTCATTTTAATTAAAATTAATATAATTTTCAAAGGAATTTAAATACAAAATATCAAATATATTTAAAAACAAGTGGTAAGCTATGAAAAGTATCTTGGAAAATTATGTTTAATCACATGAAGGCTAGAAATTCAATTGGTTTTGAAAAATCAAGGTGGAAATCTCATTTTAAAAATGTTTGAAAACAAATAAAATGAAATTAATTACAAAATTTCAAACTATATTAAATAAATAATAAAATTCAATTTTTTTATGGAATAAAATATTTCAACATTTTTGTGAATTTTCAAAAAAGAGAGCCAAAAAAATAATTAAAATTGAGAGAGAAATTAATTTTGAGATTAATTAAGAAAATCATGAAAAATAAGAAAAAAAGCAAAAATGAGAGGGAAATAAAAAATGGGCTGGGTGGGTGTTGAACCCATGCCCTCCAACCAAACACACATGCACTGCTACCACTGGGGTGGTGATACATCCGTGTATCAAAACCACCCCATAAACATATATGGGTAGCCTAAATTCAGGTCAGGCCAAGGCAAAAACCAAGTTTTGTGTGATTTGCAAGAAGGATCATATCTCCCTCATTTCTCCATGAAATTGGATGAAATTTAGATGGATCCTACCTAGAATTTCATGAGGAATCCAATGGTGGTCTCAGAATTTTCTAAAGATGCTTCTATTTTAAAACCCAATGGTGGTTTCAAAATAGGCCAATATTTGCAAGTTCTATGATACCACGTCATACAAGCAATAATAGCATGGTAAATTGGTTCAAACACAACAAATATGATATGTATGGCATGTTCATGATCATTGGACATCAAAGCAATGCATATTTTAAAGAGTTTAAGTTGTTATGCACTTACCTCTTGAAGCTCCTTGTGCTAACTGTCAAGATGCTTGTGCCAGAAGTAACCCAATGTTTTAGACATAATTGATCGATCCCTTAGAAGCTTTTAGGATGATCAAAACCAGCTGGAAACCTCAGGAATAAGAATTAGTTATTTCTTGCAAAAGTGGCAAAAGTGACCAAAATAGTATCTCACTCAAATGGTGTTATAGTTGAGGGATACTTGTTGGAACAGCTCAAAGATGATATTTGGAGAGCATTTGAAGGGTTAATTGGTTTTGGAAGTGATTGGATCAATAAATGGCTTAAAAATGCAGAAAAGTCAAAATTTGAGGTTTTGGAGGTTAACTTTCTGATTTTGATGTTATACAGTGAGGATGAAGGTTTGAACACTTCCAATGGATGATTTATGATGTGTTTGACTATTTATTTGAGTGGTTTTTGCTCTGGTTTCGAGAATTCCCAAATTGCTCCATAATGACTTTAAAATGAAGTAAGAGAGAGAGTGAGAAAACAAGGCTTTGGTATTGTTTTGGTGTGGTTTGAAACATCATAAATGACCTCTATTTATAGTAGAGGAAGTTTGTTTTTTAAGGAATAGTGAATGGCAATTGGTTCACTATATTATCCAATGGATATGCCCATGTATCACTTTCTTAAATACCAAGGTACCAAGTCTTCTCTTGGCCATTGACTTAAGCTAGTCTTGGTAGCTCTAGGTCTTCTGAATTTTGAGTCAATCTTGAATCAATTGAACTGATATGGCTTGGTTCATGACAGCTCTATGTTCCACATCAATGCCAAATGACAAAGTTGAAGTTTTGGATTTGAAACTTGAATGATCACATGCCAAAAGATTGGATCCTTGACTCAATTGTCCAAGTTTGAAAATATTAGGTGATTCATCAAGATTCCCTCTGATCTTGGAAGAGGACAAAGCTTGTAAGATGACAAAATTTGAAATGGAAATCGTGTGGTACAAGAAATGCACCAAATCTGCCTTGCAAACAAGTTTGAGCAAGGTATGTTGTGAGGTCCATAACTCCTTGCTCAAGTTGAATTAATGAGAGTTCTTGTACTCTTTGGAAAGCTTGTATGACATACTTTAAATTTGATGTCTACCAATGGACCTGGTTCAACTTGGATCAAGGTGAAAAATGGCCCAAAAGTGGGTGAAAAACTTAGACAGATTCAGTCTAAAAAAATTTCTTAGTGTTAAAAAAAGTGGTCATTTTCATATTTTTGTGATTTTGATCAATCCATAACTCAAAATCCATGAGGATTTGGAATCTTTTGTAGTTTCCAATTTTGAATTATGTCATGTGAAATTTCATTTGAGCTTTGGATGGAAGAAAAAGGCCTTAGGGTTTGGGAGTTATGACCTTGCAAAGTTGGTACCAAATCGATTTTGTTCCATAACTTAGAAAAATTTAAGTTTCTTATGGTTGCCCCTTTTGCAAGTAACCTCACTTTTCTTGATTTTTCTTGATGGATGATGATCAAATCCATACATTAACATTGTTTTTTACTTAGGGGAACCACATTTGTGAAAAAATTCAAAAAGTCAAACTTGATTTTGGGCACAACTGACTTTTTGTCAGATGAATTCCAAACTGTGTGATTCTCTATGCAATCAAGTTCCTGACCTAATTCAAACCTAATGGATGGATTCCATAGGTGTTTTAGGGTGTCTTGAATCATGTCCCAAGGTTTGGGAACATGTCTTGGTCCAAAGTCAAAGGTACAGTTTACTTTTTCTTCAAAACCCTAATTGTAGTCCAGATGAATTTGAAACTTGTGAATCAAGCTTCTTGAATCAATCCATTGTTATAAATTGATCAATGTGGTGTATTTGAGGCCCTCAAATCATGTCTTGAGGTCTTGGCTCACGTCTTGCCTCAAAAGTCAACTCAGGGGTGAATTAGGTCAAGAAACCCTAACTCTTGATTTCTGATGAATGCTTCTCCTGAGGCCATTTTGACTTGATGATTGGATCCATGAGGTCCCTTGGAGCATTTTGAATCATGTTTTGAGGTATTGGGTCATGCCCAGATAAATATTTTCATCTGGAGGCCTTGGTCGATCAAAACCCTAATTTGGTGGCACTGTCGATCTTGAGGCTTGATCCACTTGGAATGTTGCAACCTTGTGCTTGATTCTTGATATGGGAGACCTCTTGATCCTTCATGGATGTTTGAGAGGTTAGACAAGTTGAAGATCATGTCATTTCTTGATTGATCCTTTGTCTAAGTGCACTGGGAGGGTTCAAAACCCTAATTCTTGATTGTAGTGAAGGCTCAATAATCCTTGAGGAGATTGATGAGCGTTGATGACACATCCATATTGTGGCAATGATCCTCACAATGATGGGAAATCTTGTGGTCAAAATTTGGGGTATGACAGATGCCCCTATTTAATCTTCTTGCACCCGAAGGTGGGAATGGCGGAGATATTCGGACATTCAGGGTGCAAGAGGATTAAATATCAGAATACCCGAAATTTTGACTGTGGTTATGAATAGCAGTTTGCTCATCCATCTTCTTTTGCTAAGCAATATTACTTAGAAAAGGGTAAAACTTCCCCTTGATCCTGGTCTTCAGCCATGGAACTGGTCTTAGTTTTTTTTGAAATAAACTTCCCCTTGATCCTGATTTTCAGCCACGGAACTGGTCTCAGTTTCTTCTGAAATAAACTTCCCCTCGATCTTAGTTTTTAGCCATGGAACTGGTCTCAATTTCTTTTGAAATAAACTTCCCCTCGATCCTGGTCTTCAGCTATGGACCTGGTCTTAGTTTCTTTTGAAATAAACTTCCCCTCGATCCTGGTCTTCAGCCATGGAACTGGTCTCAATTTCTTCTTGTCGAGTTCTTTCCTCGACAAGGAACGCTATTTATAGCGGTGTTCATCAAACTTCTCTCCGAGCTATACTAGGGAGACGCCATTTGATGGAAAAATTTGATGTCAAACTTGCTGGGGAAACCCATTTGTCTGAACTGCAGAGGTGTGCAAACTTCTCTGTGGGAGATGCAATTTGTCAACCTACTGGGGAAAGCAAGTCTCTTGAGAGATTGCTTGTTGCTTGGGGATATTACATCATACTTTTCTTCGAGACCTTTTAGGAGAAATGCCATGTGATGTAATCCAAATTTGAGGGGATGATGACTTTGTTAACATTGAATTTCTTGGGAGAAAAACCAATGTATTACCGAGAGTATTCGGTTAAGAGGCTTTCTCTAGGGATTTTCCTTAATCCAGGAAAGCAAAAATATCATCTTCAATGGTGAAGAGTGATGTTCCAAAGGTGTCTGTCGAACGTCTTCTCGCATTTCAGAGGTTCAAGTTATCAAAGTGGTCGAGGACAGGCTCCAATCCAGAAATAAACTGGGGAGAGATTGCTCAGACGATACATTTCCAGATGAGGAAAGAACTGATAACCTTATTGGCAGAAGGACGTTATCACTTGGGGATGAAAATGACCAGAGTGATATCAATGCAACATATGTATGAATATGAATAAATTATGCATTATGTATGTATGTTTATGCTGATAAAACAGACACGACATACAGACTGGTGAATGGACACAACTGGATACTCGGCCACTGTGGGGGATAAAAAGTATCATTGGTTCAGTGATGGTAATCCTTTCCTGCTTAGGAGGGGTAGACCCTACTGGGAAGAGAAAATTATCAATTGGTCTTCAGAGGTAAGAACTCCGCCGGGGATATCAGACAGGGTATTATATCTGAAACAGTTGATCCTTCATTCAGGTGTACTGGTTTAGAAGGAGTACTTTGATTCTGTATTTTGAGGTTTGATCACTCCCGGAGAAGCCATCGATGTTCCTTTATGTGTTCAGTAGTAAAAAAGAATTGCCATCTTTATTTTTAAAAGCAGAAGAAAATTTGACAAGTAAATTCATTTTTGTTTTTTTTTTCAAGAATCGTTGATCATGTTAAAAATGTCATTCTGTAAAGCAAAATAAATGAGAATTGCAAACAAAAGCACTAAGGCTCAAATTTTATTGATAGAATGGTAATCAGCCAAACGCGTGATCCCATAGAGAATTACAAAGTTTAGAAAATTGTAATTTAACAGAAAAGGGCTACATTGAAACATAACAACCGCTATCCTTCTACCAACTTTGAATTCTGGACATTCTGATCCTCTGTCGAAGGTGACCTTGACTGAAGTCTTTCGACGGATGGCGTTACTGCTGGGAAATTAACCTTATCGGATGTAGTTACTTGCCATGAATCCCTAATTTTTTCCTAGATTTCCTTTTGAGGTTTTCAATCTATCGGGATGATTTTCGCTAGTGTCTCTAATTTTTGCATGGATCGCCCTTTCGGGTTTTTAATCCACCGAGACGTTTTTTTTTATTTAGGCGAAGTATTTCTTGACTACATCAACATTCGTGGGGTAGGTAAACTCCTCTCCATCCATGGTTGCGAGTCTTAAGGCACCGCCTGAGAAGGCTTTCTTGACCACATAGGGGTCGTCATAATTTGGAGTCCATTTGCCCCTAGAATCAGTGAGAAATGATTGTATCTTCTTGAGCTCAAGGTCCCCATTTCTGAAGACACGAGGTCAGACTTTTTTGTCTGACGCTTTCTTCATTCTTTGCTAATATAGCTGACCGTGACATAAAGCTGTCATTCTCTTTTCTTCAATTTGGTTCAGTTCATCGTGCCTGCTTTGGCACCATTCTGTCTCTGTTAGCTTGGCTTCCATCAATACCCTGATTGATGGTATCTCTACTTCTATAGGGAGCACTGCTTCCATGCCATATACTAGAGAGAAAGGGGTTACCCCTGTTGAAGTGTGTACAGTTGTACGATAACCATGAAGAGCAAAGGGTAGCATCTCGTGCCAGTCTTTATAGGTTACAACCATCTTTTGAACGATTTTCTTGATATTCTTGTTAGCCGCTTCTACCGCTCCGTTCATCTTAGGGTGGTAGGGAGATGAGTTATGGTGTTCGATCTTGAACTCAGTACACAATTCTTTCATTATCTTGTTGTTCAAGTTAGATCCATTATCTGTAATGATCTGGCTTGGAACACCATAACGGCTGATGAGATTGTTTTTTATAAATCACACCACCACTTGTCTTGTCACATTGGTATACGACACTGCTTCGACCCACTTATTGAAGTAGTCAATGGCTACCAGGATGAACCGATGCCCGTTTGAGGCCTTGGGTTCAATCATGCCAATCATGTCGATTCTCCATATAGAAAAAGGCCATGGAGAAGAAAGAACTTTGAGATGCATCGGCGGTACATGGATTTTGTCAGCGTATATCTGACACTTGTGACATCTCCCCATGTACTTGTAGCAATCGGATTCCATTGTCAGCCAATAATATCATGCTCTCAGAATTTTTCTCGTCATTGTGTGCCCGTTGGCATGAGTGCCAAAGGATCCTTCGTGAATCTCTTTCATCAACATGTTTGCTTCTTGTCCGTCTACGCATTTGAGCAAAACCATGTCGAAGTTTCTCTTGCAGAGTGTATCATAGTTCAGGAAGAAGTTACCAGCCAGTCTTCTGAGAGTCTTCCTATCTTTTCTTGATGCCCCAGGCAGGTACTCTTGTCTTTGAAAGAAGCGCTTGATATCATGATACCAGGATTTATCATCGATGACTGCTTCCATTGCGAAGATGTAAACGGGCCTTTCAAGGCGCATAATGTCAATCTTAGGTACATCGTTCCATTGACTTACACTAATCATGGAGGATAAGGTGGCTAATGCATCAGTCATGTGATTTTCTTCACGAGGAATGTGATGAAACTCGATTTTGTTAAAGAATGGTAACAACCTTCTCGCGTAATCTTTGTAAAGAATCAATCCTGATTGGTATGTATTCCACTCTCCTTTGATCTGATTGATAACTAGGGCTGAGTCTCCATACATATCTAAGTTCTTTATCCTTAAGTCAATTGCTTCTTCGAGACCCATGATACAAGCTTCGTATTCGGCCTCGTTGTTTGTGCATTTGAATGCCAGTTTGGCAGTGAAAGGAATATGGGTACCCCAAGGTGTTACGATGATTGCCCCAATTCCGTTTCCATAAATGTTGACAGCTCCGTCGAAAATTAGCCCCCATTAGGAACCTGGTTCTGGCCCTTCGTTGGGTAGCAGTTCATCGCAATCTTTCATTTTCAAGTACATGGTATCTTCGTCTGGAAAGTCAAATCCGACTGATTCCTGATCGTCAATCGGTTGATGAGCCAAATGATCGGCTAAAATACTTCCTTTGACGGCTTTCTGAGCATGATACTCGATGTCGTATTCTGATAACAACATTTGATAACGGGCGATCCTTCCCGTGAGAGCAGGCTTTTCGAAGATGTATTTGATTGGATCCATTTCAGAGATTAACCAAGTAGTGTGACAAATCACGTACTGGCGAAGACCTTTGACTGCCCAAGCCAGAGCACAGCAAGTTTTCTCGAGCATAGTGTACCAAGTTTCACAGTCTGTGAATTTCTTGTTTAAGTAGTAAATGGCAGACTCTTTTCTTTTTGTCTCGTCTTGTTGGACAAGTACACAGCCCATGGAGTCTTCCAAGAATGTTAAGTAAATGATCAGTGGTCTTTCTTCCACTGGAGGAGACAAAATTGGTGGATTCAATAGATATTCTTTGATACTGTCGAAAGCTTTTTCGCAATCTTCTGTCCATACACAACTTTGATTCTTTCTGAGTAGTTTAAAGATCGGCGCGCATGTCGCGGTTATGAGGGATATGAATTTTGAGATTTAATTGAGACGTCCCAAAAATCCTCTGACCTGTTTTTCAGTCTTTGGTGAAGGCATTTCTTGAATGGTCTTGACCTTGTCAGGGTCAACTTCGATTCCTTTTTGGCTGACGATGATTCCTAAGAGCTTTCTTGAACGAACACCGAACGTGCACTTATTGGGATTCAAGCGTAGTTTATATTTTGTCAGACGTTCGAATAGCTTTGACAGGTGTTTCACATGTTCTTCTTCTATTTTAGATTTGGCGATCATGTCATCGACATACACTTCAATTTCTTTGTGCATCATGTCGTGAAACAGAGTTGTCATGGCCCTTTGATAGGTTGCCCCTGCGTTTTTTAGACCGAACGACACTACCTTGTAACAAAAGGTACCCCATGGGGTGATGAATGAAGTTTTCTCCATATCTTCCGGTGCCATTTTGATTTGATTATAGCCCGAGAATCCATCCATGAAGGAGAAGACTTTGAATTTTGTTGTGCTATCTACCAGCATGTCAATGTGTGGCAAGGGGAAGTCGTCCTTAGGACTTGCTCTGTTCATATCCCTGTAGTCTACGCACATTATGACTTTTTTGTCCTTTTTCGGAACTGGCACTATATTAGCTAGCCACTGAGGATACTCTGAAGTGGCAAGGAAATCTGCGTCGATTTTCTTCTGTACTTCCTCCTTAATTTTAATGGCCATATCCGGATGAGTCCTTCTCAGTCTTTGTTTTATTGGAAGATATTTCGTTTTCAGTGGTAAGTGATGTTCCACGATGCTGGTATCCAACCCTAGCATGTCCTTGTAGGACCAGGTAAGTACATCTGGAAACTCTTTGAGAAGTTTTATCAAGTCTTCTCTGACTATTATACTGAGCAGTGCTCCAATCTTAATTTCTTTCTTTTCTTCCACCGAACCCAAATTGACCGTTTCCAACGGCTCTTTGTGAGGCTCAATAGACCTTTCCTCTTGTCTGAGTAGTTGGGAGATCTCTTCAGGAATTTCTTCATTCTCTTCTTCTTCAACTTCAAATACCTGGAATTCAAAAGTTGGGAGAAGGCATTGGATTGTATGTTTCAATGGGGTTTAAAACAAGCAATCTGCATCACATGATGATTCGTTTTTTTAGCAAAGACAGAGAGAATGCAAGAGTGTGTGTAGTGTATTTTCTAAAAAATGATTATTTTTATTTTGGGTTGTTTTTAGGATTACCATTTTCTTAAAAATGAAAAGTGAAAACAACAATAAATGCGGGAATGACAGAATGACATTATTTATTCATGATTTATCGATTCTTGAAATACAGCCCTATAAAACAAAACTCTGTCGCTTTGGGCGAAGCGAAGAGGGATATTTACATAAAGGTGAGCCCTATAAAAACATCTGTTTCACCTGGGCAAGGTGAAAGATTAAAACAAAGATGGTAATTACTTAGACTTATGGACGACTCTCAGGACATCGACAAGAACCCAGTGGCGATGAACTCCTCTGTGAATCATAAAGTTTGGTATCTTCCCTCTTGGTTTGTCTTCAGAAATAACGCTGATCTCTAGCGGAGTAGGACCATTGGAGTCTTCTTCCCATGCAGAGTTGTCATAGAAAAATTCTTATGTCGCATCTTTAATAGGGTTTTCACTTTCAAGGGGATCTCCTCAACCAGTTGGCTGGATGTCCTCGTATCGGATGCGAGAGCTTTCGGGAGCGGTGTATTTGACTAGAAAGTCATACTTGCCGCTTGGCTGTCCCAAGGTGTCCCATGTTTCTGTGGGAATGGATGAGTCATCTTCCTCAATGACGTTGATGTCAGGAAATGCGTGGTTAACGAATTCTCGTCCTGAAATCTTTGCGAATTCATCACCATGGTGCTGGATATTTTCGGAAAGTCCTGAGTAATGATTCCATGACTCTGTGGGGACATGGGTATTCTTTTCAATATTGCTCAGCTGATAGACATCGTCCGACTGACTCTTTTGCCCCAAGTCTTTTGTGTACGGCTTTTAGATAGGAAAGTCATCTAGGGGATCATAGCCACAGTTATCTTTCATTAGATTATCTTTCTCTAATCAATTGGGTGGAGCACGGTATCCTTCAGGATCGCAATCTCCATAGATCATCCTGACGTCTGACCTCGGTATATATCTTGGGCTCTGCTTGGGAAAACAGAATGGCGTGTGCGCCTCTCCCAGAGACATATAACCGTCATCGTTGAGATAATATTTCCACTCCTCATCCGTATCGGAGGAGTCGCTCTCATTGAAGGTGTGTACTTCTTGAGACACTGGGTGGAGGAAACCTCCGCTGCGGAAGAAATCCTGAATGGGACGAAAACTTTCGTCTTTCTTAGTAGTCTGGGTACAGGTTGAAGAGAAACCAAGACCTATCTTTGTCTTGTTATCGGTAGGAATTACAATATGTCCCCATCCTTTTGTGTCATTACTTTCGATCACTTTGAGAGCGTCTTTGTATGAGGAAATCAACATCCCTTTTTTTGGTCGATTCTCATTGCTCACCGAGAGTGCTTGGACTTGGGTTCCAACAACCTCCTCTGGTTCTACACAGGAGAATGATGATAAGTTGCTCATGATTAAGGCTTGCTCTCCACATACTATGACTAACTTGTCATTCTTGACGAACTTCAGCTTCTGGTGAAGTGTCGAAGTGACTGCCCCAGCTTCGTGTATCCAAGGTCTTCTTAATAAATAGATGTATGCTGCCCAGATGTCCATGAGCTGGAAAGTGACTTGGAAAGTGTGAGGACTAATGGTTATGGGAAGATCGACTTTGCCGATAACTATTTTTCTAGATTCGTCAAAGGCTTTGACGATGATCTCACTGCCTCTCATCGGGGCTCCTTGAAATGATAGTCGTATCAGAGTTGATTTTGGCATAACATTCAAAGATGATCCTGTGTCCACCAGTACGCTGGCTAAAGCATCGTCTTGGTAGTTGACTGTAATGTTAAGCGCTATATTATGATTCTTTCATTCTTCCGGCAGTTCTTCATCACTGAATCCTAAGTTGTTGCAGGAAGTGATGTTGGAGATGATGTTGTCAATATGTCCTACTGTCACATCTTGTTCCACAAAGGCTTGCTCTAAGACTTTTTGTAGAGCTTCCCTGTGAGCTTCTGAACTAAGCATGAGAGATAGTACAGAGATTCGAGACGGAGTTTGCAACAATTGGTCCACAATGTTGTACTCGCTTTTCTGGATGAGCTTCAACATCTCATCGTTGTTCTTTATAAGTTCTGGATTACTGGATTGACCAACTTGTTGGTTAGGAACTTTCGTTTGAGGTTCCTTTTCTTTGACAGGTTCTCCAACTCCACTGTTGAAGATTCGACCGCTCCGGGTGACTCGACTGATGTTGGCAATGTTCACGACGGAGGGTAATGGAGTTTCTTTTCCGTTCTCGATGGTCGTTGCACCATACTTGTAAGGGATAACCTTATCTGACTTGTACGGTATTGGACCTAGCAGGTAGATAACCACAACAGCTTTTTGATTTTTCTGACTGTCATAGGTAACCTTGATCAGTTCCTGGTTGGGAACTTTTCTACTATTAAGAGGGATCTTTGATTCATTTAGTAGATGGATTATGGAGCAAACGTCCTTGGTTATTCCATGATTGGAGATTACGGTAGCGTTTTTGCTTTGACTATGGAGGTAGTCTTGTAGCATGTTGATCGACCCAGAACTTGAACATGGTCGAATCTCCTTCCGGTCCAACTAATTTTGGAGGGCTGCTCATACGAGATAACATCCTTGGTTATTTTCCGAGCATACTCTACAACACTCATAATTGTGAGGTGGTACCCGACCATATCCACTTTGTATACAGTGCATCTTTACTAGATCTGTTTTCATTAAGCGGATATCACGACTTTGATGTCTATCAGGATTCCCATCAGTCATGCTAATCTGTTGTGTAGCTTCATCTAGGTAGATCAGAAGCCACCAGTGGTCTAACAAATGTTGAAGTGTTCTTTGCACAAGCGCACACCCTTGGTCGTCTTCGCAGCATTCTTTATAGTCTTGATAATCATGTGAAGCCATAAAACCGAGTCTGACCTGTTTAACATGTAACTCCACTAGACTGGTATTTATCAAGGATAGTCAATTAAATACTTATTGAACATCAGCAATCTTGACTTTCAAGGATAGTCAATTAAATACTTATGAATTTCACAAATAGCAATTGATCTTAAATCCTTGTCCAATAACCCTTCTTCATTGTTGTAGCTAAGCTCCACCGGATCACTTCATGAACACTTATCAAGTATTCAATCTTTTGCAAGTATCTTCTTTGACACAAATAGTTGAGATACCAAGGATGCCACCCTTGACTCAAGTAACTAGAATTTTCTCTGAACAAATCCTATTTACCTCAACGATTCTGAGAACCCTTATCAGATTGGATCCACTCATAGGGTTAAGAGAGATAAATCCTTCCTTGCTGTTTTGGATAATGAAAATAAATCACCTCCACTTTCTTCACGTTGTGTTTCATAGAAACACCTTCTAGTCAGAAGAATAACTTGAAGACTCTAGATGCATGACTGAGACGCCTTTATGAGTGGACTTGAGAGAATTCTTAAGTATCTTTGACAACCTAGCCGATCAATAATTGATCAAACTCCCAGAGCAAGAACTTGATAAAGTTAAACTCAACCCCTCTCCTCTTCAACTGACTTCAAATTGTACCATGGAACCAAGCTTCCAAGTACCAAGTCACCATAACAGACATCTTCCAACAACTCTCTTCACTCCATCACTCTCGACTTTGGAATAAAATAATGTAGATATCTTTAACTATAGAGGCCAACGATTGAGACCTTCCACCATCTGTCTTCAGCAACAACTCCAGAATCCCCTAATTCTAGAGCTCTTCCATTAGAAACATATGCAGCGGAACCACCAAGGAACAGATCCTGCTTGCCCTAATAAGATGTCAGAATATCTTATAAGACATCCCAACAAGAGAACTAGCCACTTCTCCTGCAGTTGTTGTAGAACCTCATCAGTAACATGAACAACCACTGGGTTATTACCTTCGATTCAGAACATCCATCCCATTCATTAATACCCTTGAGTATGTCTGAGTTGATTGATCTGATCTTCAAAACTCCTCCTTGTTTAAATGCCAGAAAGTATCTACCAAAGATCTCATCCAAAAATAGACAGGATGTATGCTCTGATACCAATTGAAATTCTGGCAAATGCAGACAGCAGATGTCCTAACACATGTCAAGACATTGTGCTACATAATTATTTAAACAAAGAACAACATATAAACAGCAGAAAGAAAACAGCACACAAGAATTGTTAACCCAGTTCAAGGATCAACAACACCTACGTCTGGGGGCTACCAATCCAGGAATGAATTCACTATTAGTAGTATTAATTTAGAGCTAAACTCCCCCGTTTACAACTCCTCACTTAATCCTTACCCAATACAATTCTATCTAGAAATCACCATCTAGATAAGAAAAACCTATCTCAATTCCTAAATCACCTCAGTGATATCTAACAGTTACAATCTCCAGCAACTACATCAATCTGTTCAATTGAAAGACATTCCTTCCAATAACAGTATTCAGCCAAGACTCTTGACTAACAACAATACTTGGTCTTGCTTAAAAGCTTCAACCAAGAACAATACTCAACTCTTGCTTCAAAGCTTCGACTGAGAACAATTTATAACAACCTATGTTGACCACATAGTATCAAAAGATACATAGGTGACTTACAAACTACACAAGAGATTCTCAAAACCCTAAACTCTTATGTTGCATCGACGACTTGTTGTTGTGTGTACTTGCTATTTTAGGTCTAGCAAGTCCTCGTTTATAGATTCTTGCAGTATGGGCTTGGACTCTTCAATCATGTTCAATCTTCACATTTTAATTCAGCTGCAAGATCTTCTCCACAAAAATAGGAACTAATCTCCAAATAGTTTCCTAAAAAAGTATCCAAGATCCTTTTTATGAAATCCAATTAAATCTGCATTGTGTTCCTAATCAATCTCCTTGACCTGCGTATAATAAGGAGACATATCCAAAATATTCTCATCAAAACAAAACAAATCTATCAAGAGATATACAGCAGCAGCACTTGCTGTACCAGACAAAGATGTCGTGACATCTCCTTCGACATCTTGATTAAAAGTCACTTGACAGCAAAACAGTAACACCTGTTGTACCAGACTAAGATGTCATGTCATCTGTCTTCGACATCTATCTGAAACACATAACAACATCACCTTCTATACCAGACCAAGATGTCATAACATCTGTCATGACAGTAATACTGTCATGATAGTTGTTGAAGATGCTTCAACATCTTATGCAATATCTTGGCAAATATTGTAACCATATCTGTACTGATGTCTGATCAACCATGTCAGGACATCTTACCCAACATCTTGCTGTAAACTTGTTTTAGCCAAAATGTAGCCAATCAAAGACCTAACATTTTGTATGTCTTGTACAAAGCCCAAGATTGAGGCTAAAAGAAATTGACTCCTCTGGAGAGAGGTTTTATCTGTCTTGTACAAAGCCCAAGATTGAGGCTAAATCTGCTGATGAAAGATTACTATACAAAGCCTAAGAGGAGGCTGGTTGGGGAAATTCTTGTATGAAGTCTAAGTGGAGGTTGGCTTCTGCTGAGGATTATTGAGATCCAGAGACAAGTCCAAATTGGGGAATAAACTCTTGCTGAGGATTATTGAGATCCAGAGATAGGTCCAAATTGGGGAATCAACTCTTGTTGAGGATTGAAGAAGAGTTAAAATATCAGATGCCATGATGTTCTGATTCTATTAATGTTTTATTGATGGTAAAGGTTTAAACTTTGAGTATGAATACCTGCGGAGGTTTTAAACTCTGCTGGAGATTAATGGAATGATCAGGTTTTTTCTTGTTTTCTTAGAAAACTTGAGGGTTTCCTTGAGGTCCAAGAGGAGATGAGACTTTCCAAGTCTAATGGTATGAAGAGGTTGACTCTTTACTGGAGAATATTCTTTGTATGAAGCCTAAGAGGAGGCTGATGTTTTAAGGGATGGGAATCAACCCTAAACTAATCTGATGTTTTGGAATTATGACTCTCTGGAGGATTGAACTAGTAGAGATGACTAAGTTCTATCCTATACTTATAGGAGGTCTTTGGGTCCTTGTACTAAGCCCAAGAAGAGGTTGAGAACTTCTAAGAAGCCTGAGGGTCCTTGTACAAAGCCCAAGAGGAGGCTGGGGATGCTTTTAGGAAGTCTGTGGGTCCAAGCCTGAGAAAAGTTCAAGAAAGGTTTCACCGGGAATAAATCCTTTCTTTGCAGAACAGTTCTAGGGTTTGAAGAAATTCAGGAGAGGTTTCACCAGGAATTAATACTCTCTGGGGAAATGAATTTCTTGTACTCAATACTTCTAAGTTAGGACAGTCTTGAGAAAAGTTTCACCGGGAATAATGCATTTCTCTGTTCCATATTGTATAAGCCCAAGAGGAGGCAAGACTGTATCTGGATTTTACTATGGGGAACTAGTTTTGAATGTGTTGAAAGAGTAACCACTGGTTTGATCTAGACCTAGACCTAATTGCTGGGGAAAACTCTAAGCAAATATGTACAAATATATATATATATATATATATATATATATATATATATATATATATATATATATATATATATATATATATATATATATATATATATACAGATGATACATATATAAACAAGTATGTTGAGAAGATAGTGGAACTTACAGTTGTGCAAGCCCAAGCATAGTAACTGCAACTGCATGGTTAGTTATTTAAGAAATTAAAGAAAGTTTTGATAAAAACTTTGAATTTGAATCTAAATCAAAAAGAAATTTGTTTTAAAAGGAAGTTTGGAGCTTATACTCAAAGAGAGGCCCAGATGAATTCTTTTGAAAAGGCGACAATTGCGTCGTAATTTTGAAAACCATAGAGGGACTTATACAATGACTGAGGCACAAATTATTGTATTTACCAAAAGGATAGGTCTTACACTCTATTAGAGGCCCAAAAGTTTATTTTTATACAAGAGTTGAGACTTATAGCTCAAGGAGAGGCCCAGATGAAAAACAACGATCGCACCTTTATTTTGAAAATTGTACCGGTACTTATACAAATGACTGAGGCCCAAATTATTTATGTACAAAGGGGGTTGGATCTTACACTCTATTAGAGGCCTAAAAGTGTTTGAAAAAGAAGAAAAATGGGACTTATAACCAAAGGGAGGTCCAAATGATTTTTTTTTGTTTTGAAAACGACGATCGGGCCGAGATTTAAAAACGTATCGGGACTTATACAATGACAAAGGCCCAAAATGGTTTATTTACAAAGGGATGTAACTTACACTCTATCAAGAGGCCCAAAAGTGTTTCAAATGAAGTTTGAAAAATTAAAATTAAGGGAAACCCTAATTTTAATTAAAATTAATATAATTTTTAAAGGAATTTAAATACAAAATATCAAATATATTTAAAAACAAGTGGTCAGCTTTGAAAAATATCTTGGAAAATCATGTTTAATCACATGAAGGCTTGAAATTCAATTGATTTTGAAAAATCAAGGTGGAAATCTCATTTTAAAAATGTTTGAAAACAAATAAAATGAAATTAATTACAAAAATTCAAACTATATTAAATAAATTATACAAATTCAATTTTTTTGTGGAATAAAATATTTCAACATTTTTGTGAATTTTCAAAAAAAGAACCAATAAAAAATAATTAAAATTGAGAGATAAGTTAATTTTGAGACTAATTAAGAAAATCAAGAAAAATAAGGAAAAAAACAAATATGAGAGGGAAATAAAAAATGGTCTGGTTGGGTGTTAAACCCACGCCCTCTAACCCAACACACATGTGCTGCTACCACTAGGGTGGTGATGCATCCGTGTATCAAAACCACCCCATAAACATATATGGGTAACCTAAATTCAGGTTAGGCCAAGGCAAAAACCAAGTTTTGTGTGATTTGCAAGAAGGATCATATCTCCCTCATTTCTCCATGAAATTGGATAAAATTTAGATGGATCCTGCCTAGAATTTCATGAGGAATCCAATGGTGGTCTCATAATTTTCTAAAGATGCTTCTATTTTAAAACCCAATAGTGGTTTCAAAATAGGCCAATATTTGCAAGTTCTATGCTACCACATCATACAAGCAAAAATAACATGGTAAATTGGTTCAAACACAACACATATGATATGTATGACATGTTCATGATCAATGGACATCAAAGCAATGCATATTTTAAAGAGTTCAAGTTGTTATGCACTTACCTCTTGAAGCTCCTTTTGCTAACTGTCAAGATACTTGTGCCAGAAGTAATCCAATGCTTTATACACTCTTGATTGATCCCTTAGAAGCTTTTAGGATGATCAAAACTAGCTCGAAACCTCAGGAACAAGAATTGCCTCTTTCTTGCAAAAGTGGCAATAGTGACCAAAATAGTATCTCACTTAAATGGTGTTACAGTTGAGGAATACTTGTTGGAATAGCTCAAGGATGATATTTGGAGAGCATTTGAAGGGTTAATTGGTTTTGAAAGTGATTGGATCAAGACATGCCTTAAAAAATATAGAAAATTCAAAATTTGAGTTTTTGGAGGTTGACTTTCTGATTTTGATGTTGTACAATGAGGATGAAGGTTTGAACACCTCCAATGGATGATTTATGATGTGTTTGGATATTTATTTGAGTGGTTTTTGCTCTGGTTTCAAGAATTCCCAAATTGCTCCATAATGACTTGAAAATGAAGTAAGAGAGGGAGAGTGAGAAAACAAGGCTTTGGTATTATTTTGGTGTGGTTTGAAACATCAGAAATGACCTCTATTTATAGTAGAGGAAGTTTGTTTTTGAAGGAATAGTGAATGGCAACTGGTTCACTCTATTATCTAATGGATATGCCCATGTATCACTTTCTTAAATGCCAAGGTACCAAGTCTTCTCATGGCCATTGAATTGAGGTTGTCTTCGTAGCTCTAGGTATTCTGAATTTTGAGTCAATCTTGATTCAATTAGACTGATATGGCTTGGTTCATGCAGATCTATGTTCCACATCAATGCCAAATGACAAAGTTGAAGTTTTGGATTTGAAACTTGAATGATCACATGCCAAAAGATTGGATCCTTGACTCAATGGTCCAAGTTTGAAAATATCAGGTGATTCATCAAGATTCCCTCTGATCTTGGAAGAAGACAAAGCTTGTAAGATGACAAAATTTGAAATGGAAATCGTGTGGTACAAGAAATGCACCAAATCAGCCTTGAAAACCAGTTTGAGCAAGGCATGTTGTGAGGTTCATAACTCCTTGTTCAAGTTGAATTAATAGGAGTTCTTGTACTCTTTGGAAAGCTTGTATGACATACTTTAACTTTGATGTCCACCAATGGACCTGGTTCAACTTGGATCAAGATGAAAAATGGTCCAAAAGTTGGTGAAAAACTTAGACAGATTCTGTCTAAAAAATTTTCTAAGTGTTGGAAAAAGTGGTTATTTTCATGTTTTTGTGATCCATAACTCAAAATCCATGAGGATTTGGAATCTTTTGTAGTTGCCAATTTTGAAGTATGTCACGTGAACTTTCATTTGAGCTATGGATGGAAGAAAAAGGCCTTAGGGTTTGGGAGATATGACCTTGCAAAGTTTGTACCAAATCCATTTTGTTCCATAACTTAGAAATATTTAAGTTTCTTATGGTTGCCCCTTTTGCAAGTAACCCCACTTTTCTTGATTTTTCTTAATGTATGATGATCAAAACCATACATTAACGTTGTTTTTTACTCAGGGGAACCACATTTGTGAAAAATTCAAAAAGTCAAACTTGATTTAGGGCACAGTTGACTTTTTGTCAAATGAATTCCAAACTATGTGATTCTCTATGCAATTAAGTTCTTGACCTAATTCAAACCTAATGGATGGATTCCATAGGTTTTTTAGGGTGTCTTGAGGTCTTGGCTCATGTCTTGCCTCAAAAGTCAACTCAGGGGTGAATTAGGTTAAGAAACCCGAATTCCTGATTTCAGATGAAGGCTTCTCCTAAGGCCATTTTGACTTGATGATTGGATCCATGAGGTCTCTTGGAGCATTTTGGATCATGTTTTGAGGTATTGGCTCATGCCCTGATGAAAATTTTCATCTGGAGGCCTTGGTCGACCAAAACCCTATTTTGGTGACACTGTCAATCTTGAGGTTTGATCCACTTGGAATGTCTCAACCTTGTGCTTGATTCTTGATATGGGAGACCTCTTGATCCTTCATGGATGTTTGAGAGGTTAGACAAGTTGAAGATTATGTCATTTCTTGATTGATCCTTTGTCTAAGTGCTCTTGGAGGATTGAAAACCCTAATTCTTGATTGTAGTGAAGGCTTAACAATCCTTGAGGAGATTGATGAGGTATGATGCAACATCTATATTGTGGCAATGATCCTCACAATGATGGGAAATCTTGCGGTCAAAATTTAGGGTATGACAATACTCTCGCAGCATTTCAACCAATCTTCCCTTAACATTGTCTTCTAAGGCAGCCCGAATCCTTACTTCCTTTTTCACATCCTCGGTGCCCAATTTAACAATCTCACTGTCCTCCTAATGAGGTAAAATGATTTGTTCCTCCTATTTCAGCAGTCTTGCTAATTCCTTAGGCAAGTCACAGTCTTCGTCTGCCTCTTCTTCAGCCTGATAAATAGGATTGTCAAAGTCATATCGAGCCATAGCTGAATCATTATCGGTAGAATCTGAACTGATAAACCTACATGAGTGATGTTTTATGTTTATTATGAATGCAACAAACAAGAACACAATGCCATTTTTATTTTATTAAATGCAAAAGGAAAAAAGGAAAAACAGGGAGCAAAACGTTTGAATGAAAAAACGTCCTTTATTAATGATGAAATTGAAAGCAAAACATTTTGGCCCTACAGAAATAAATCACTACGTCTTAGGCAGAACGTAGGACTCAACATATGCAGAAAACAATAATAATTACTCTTCGCTGGTGACTTGTATGACTTTCTCAGTAGACCAGTTGCGTAACTCCTGATCAGGAATGCACGGACGAATCCACTCATCCATATCGCAATCACTGTCACCTTCATCATCCCTAATAGCATTAATCCTGTTGAAGAATACTCCGGCACTGGTAAATTGAATTAGACCGCTGTACCTTGGAGGCTCTTAAGACCGCTTGGGTGGCTTGTATCCCAAACCATACGTATCCTTCTTTATCTGCACATCTATCACCTGACCCCACTTCTGGGAATTACCAGCTTCTACCACTGCGCGCGCATCCTTGAACGAAGACATTGAAACCTCAGGCTCATTAACCTCCACAGGAGGCTCCTTAGGAATTTGGACAGCCTCAAAAGCATGACATAAAGTTTCATGTATTTCCCCATCCACTTCTACGTAATTGAAAGTTGACAGATGACTGACCATTATATCCTCTTCACCACACACTGTAACAACCTTTCCTTCGGCCATATACTTTAACTTCTGATGCAACGTCGACGTAACTTCCCCAGCATGATGAATCCAGGGGCGACCCAACAAACAACTATATGCTGGCTGAATGTCCATAATATAGAAGGTTGCGTCAAAGTCCTCCAGCCCTACCTTAATGGGCATAACAATTTCTCCAAACATAGACCTTTTGGAGCTGTCAAAAGCTCGCACCACCAAATAGTTGGGTGTGCAAATCATCCCTTGAGTGCCAAGCTTCATAAGCACTTTCTTGGGAAGAACATTCAATGAAGAATCGATATCTACTAACACATGTGATAACAATGAACATTTGTACTCTATGGAGATGTGTAAAGCGTTATTGTGGTTTCTCCCTGCAGGAGTCAAATCCAGATCCTTAAAACCAAAACCGTTCCCAGCATTTACCTACGCCACCACGCCTCGAGCTGATTCATCGATATCTCTTGTGACACATATGTTGTGTTCAACACCTTTAGCAGAGCATTTCTATGCGCTTTCGAGCATAACAGCAGAGACAAAATAGAAATCTTAGAAGGTGTTTGATTCAATTGGTCCACGATTTTGTAATCGATCTTCTGTATTAGTCTCATGAATTCTTCTGCATCTTTCGAAAAAGAGTCCTCGACCTGCTTTTGGTTAGAATCATCTACAACTTGCCTACGTCCGGAATTGTCAACCACTTGCTTACCCTTACCTTGACTTGAACTTCCCGCATTGTCATTAGACGGCGAAAAGATTCTACCATTTCTTGTAATAGCTCTAGCCTCAACAATATTTTTAATAGCAGACCCTGAACCTGATGACCCACTAGCTCCTGCTTCTGTCCGTTACAAAATACTTCAGCCCCGTAATTCCACGGGATGTCCTTAGTACTTTCGTAAGGTATTGGTCCTGGAACAGTAATAATAATTGGCGCTTGCCTTATCGGTGCTGAAATATTAATCTTCTTGTAAGGAATGGATATTGTAGCAACATCTTCACTGTTATTAACAACTTTTTTCTCACTGTTAACCCGGTCAAACTGTAACTGCCCATCGTCCATCAACCTTTGAATACATGACTTCAATGAAACACAACCCTCAGGCTGTATCAAACACTCTTGGAAATCATCTGTGCACCCTGGAAAAACTCCATCCTTCAGCAATCTCTCCTTGACCACTAACAAAGGAGTTTTCAGCTCGTTCACATTCGTTATCAGATCCAATGGCTTCCCATCTTCTATAGCATTATCCCTTGCCCTGCCATGATTAGGCATAGGGTTCTGGGTTACATTTGGAGTATTGTTGGTGAAGTTGATGGCTTTGGAATCAAGCAAGTCTTGGACCTTGTGCTTGAATGCTTTACAGTTATCGATGTGATGCCCCGGTGCTCCAGAATGGAATTCGCAGTGGGCGTTGGCATCATAACCGGGTGGAGGAGTGCTGGTGAGTGAAGCCAAAGTTCTCTTTTGGACCAACTGCAATTGAAGCAAATGTTGTAATAATTGAGAGTATGACATAGGAGGTGTTTCAAAATGTCTGTCTGCCATTCTTGGCCTATCAGGATACCATCGGGGAGCATTATTTTGTTGTTGTGGAGCAGCCGGGATGGCTATAGTAGCAACTTATTGAATGTAATTCTGACGGGCCTTGCTCTTTTGCCGATTCGAAGAAACTGAGTTTGCATCGCCTTCTCTTTTTCCCCCATACGAATTCTTATGTCCTCCAGCTGAGGATCCACCATTGTTTGGTATCTTGCCAGACTTGATACCACTCTCGACTCTCTCTCCAACCAATACCAGATCAGAAAATCCTGCAGATAAACATCCCACCAATCTTTCACAGTATGGCCCGGGTAGCATGGCCATGAACATGTCTATAAGTTCTCTCTCCATCATAGGAGGTTGAACTCTAGTAGCCAACTCACGCCACCTCTGGGCGCACTCCTTAAAACTCTCATTGTTCTTCTGTGAAAGATTCTGCAGTTGCATTCAGTTCGGCGCCATATCTGTGTTATATTGGTAGTGTTTAATGAAAGCTTCGACAAGTTCACTCCAGCTGCGGATATGACTCCTTTCTAGCTGCTTATACCATTATAAGAATGCCCCAGCCAGGCTATCCTGAAAGAAATGCATCAACAGTTCTTCGTCTTTCGATAGGCGGACATTTTTCTGTAATACGCCCTAACGTGGGTCTTAGGGCAAGTGGTTCCAGTATACTTGTCGAATGAAGGCACTTTGAATTTATGAGGAATTTTCACCACTAGGACTAATCCCAAATCAGCCATGTTAAAACCTAGAGAGTTCTGATTCTCAAAGGCTCTCATCCTTTCCTCTATCAGCTTAAACTTTCTGTCAGCTTCAGTTGGAATACCAGCATCAACCCCTTGCATAGAAAACACATCATCATGATGATATTCCCAGTGGTGGCCCCCAGCACCATGCACTACACATACACTACCTCCTCCAACCACTGTAGGAATTCTGCCACTTGCTCCTCCGCCCGGAGGAATGACAACAGTAGGAGTAGGAACACCTCCGCCCGGAGGAACAACATGAACACCACCATTACCACCTCCTCCCGGGGGAATAACATGATTAGGAATACCTCCATGAACAATACCCTCTTCATCAACCCGTGCAACCAAGGGTTGGACCAGAGTTCTTAGCTGCTCTTGACCTTGAGCTACATTCTGCATCATTTCCATGAATTAATTCATACGGTTACGAAAGTCTTGGAGTTCTGCTTGGACCTGATCCATAACTTTTTGCTGATTGTTGCAGGTAGTGTATCGATGGAGGCGAGATTCCGCAATCCTGCAGAACACCGGTCAGAGATAAGAAAACCAAAATCAGAAACACCTCCCATGCACATGAGTATGAAAATGCAAATGCAAAAATGACATGTTTGATTATTCTTAGGGTGATCTACCCCTTGATACCAGTTTAAATAATAATCATCAAGAGTGGACGGAAAACCAACAATATCTGCTCATATATATAAGAAAACTGGAGAATGATCATCATTCAATTCATACAGCCCATAATAAAGAAAAATATCCGAATACAGAAATCCATGATCCCGATCAACAAGCCTGCTGGTGATCAAATACAAGATAGAAACTAAGATACATCATCAAAATCTACCCTAGCCAGCCCCTTCCAGTCTTCACGGTCTGCACACCAAGCTTGAACCTCCTTGAAAAGCTTTCTTATATCTGGATGTTTTGGCCTCTGGATCAGTTCTTGAATAAGATCATCACGCTTGTGCATGACTTCCTCCAAGTATTGATAGTTCGTCTCCCAAGCGTCTTCACCAAAAACATTTTCCAGCTTGGGCTTCTTCACTTCGGCTCGAATCTTGAGCTCTTCCAAGGTTGATAAAGTCTCATTAAGTTGTTATGCGCCTATGAAATACCTCATTTCTGACTTCTTCCTCTTTCTTTATGAGATGCGTCTTCAACTTCATGATCTGTTCTTGAAGGTTGTCTTCTTTCCTCTTATGTTTGGTCATTGCAGAGTCTCGTTGACTGTCAAACTTATGGATTCTGACAAAGGCTCTATCCAATGCTTCTTTGTTTGACTGGAGCATGCTATGAGCACTTTTCAGATCAAGCCTACCCGCTGTCTGCTTGCGATCTCTTCAGCTAATTCTTTCTCTTTCTTAACCAGCAGATCTGACTTCATTTTAGCTGTATGAATAGGTTTATTTCGTTTATGTCCCGACTGACTGAGCTCTCTCTAGCTCTTCATTTTCTTTACGCAACTCTTCTTTCTCAGCCCATAGCTTGTTATATTTCTCAATCTCCACAGTGGTGGGCTGTTCAATCATCAACGGGTACAAAGGTGGCTCTCTTGAGAAAGGTAGGAGCACCTCGTCCACTTTCCTCTGAATCCACTCCATATAAGGTGGATAAGCTCTGCAGTTACTCTTTCCAAAAGCAACCTTCCATTTCTTATGAATATTCCCCCCAAGCATTTACAGCCTTCCTGAGCATCTCCTGATCTTCAGTACCATTAAAGACCAGAGATTCTTCCACATCTTGGTCTTCAGGAGGATCTCTCAAAGCATACCCAAACTGTCTGACGATAAGAGAAGGGTTATAATTAATTCCTCCTTTTCTACCCACCAAGGGCATATTTGGAAATTCTCCACAACTGGAAATGAGATCTATCCCTGACAATTTATGATCAAACAAGACAATGTTGTCAGCAGTTAACCTCATTGTCCTTTTAGACCACTTCAGAGAATCTTTCGTATCAACGAATGCTCCAGTCTGAGGAAGATGATTCAGAAACCCTTTAGATAAGAGCGGCGTGCAGCAATTTATAGACCCTCCTCTTCTTTTCTCGTTCTTGAAGTGCACAGAATGATATAAATCACCAAGGAGAGCTGGTATCGAATTTTTCAAGACGAAGATCCTAAAAGCGTGCATATCCACAAAATCATGCACATTTGGAAACAAGACGATTCCGTAAATGCATAAAGCCAAGATAACGTTGAAAACAGTCCAAATTTTTGCGTCGGCATACTTGCGAGCTTGCCCAACCAGAAACTCCAACTGAAAACCTTAAAAACCTCCTTTATCGGCAACATTATCGCTCAGAACAGATTGACCCACATGAAGGGCAGCTGCAACTTCTTCTAAATTCGGACATTCCTCAAAAAAGAAAGGTACTCTCTTCTTGATAGGGATCCCCAAGATGAAGGAGAATTCTTCCAATGTTGGAGCTAGAATATAATCTGGGAAAGTGAAACAATGCAACGGAGGATCATAGAACTACAAGAGTGTATGTATAGCATCATGTTCATACTTCCTGATACTACGAAGAACATTCATTAACCTTGAAATTCTGGTGCATGTGCAGAATTCAGATGTCCTAGAATATGCCGTTCGACATCTGGTCTGACATGATCATAAATGGCAAGGTATAATCCAATAAACATGGTACTGAAAAGAAATAAGAGCAAGACACACAGAATTGTTAACCCAGTTCAGATCTAATTATCCTACATCTGGGGGCTACCAAGCCAGGGATGAAGTCCACTATTAGTAGTATCAATTCAAAGCTAAACAACCCGTTTACAACTTATCACTTAATCACTACCCAATGACCCTTCTACCTAGATCCTCTCTAGATATGAGAAACCCTTCTCACTCCCAATCATCGCAATGATGTCTAGCAGATGACATCTCAGCCACTGCATCAACGGCTCTTTACCTATACACTAATTCAACAAGGAAATCATCCTTTCAAGACACAACTTAGAGTTACTTAAAAGCTTCCTCCAAGTAACACAACGTACTGCCTCTTACCTACAGGTTTTGAGGAATACGGGTAACCTTCCCACAGATCGGGAGGTTTACCTAGACAAACCCTAGTCTTCTACATGTTGGGCTCCCACCTCTCCAGGGTTACAAACCCTTCTATTTATACCCTATACCCGACTGGATTTGGGCCTTCAAACACAACTTCAATAGCTGTTACAAAGCTGCAAAATATACTCCAAGAAAGTAGGCATACAATATTATATTTCCTAAAATGTCTCCATATTTAGAAAGTCTTGATATCTGATTGAATCTTCTCGACCTTTTTAAAAAGGTGCCACATAGAATGCATAAATTTCTCTCAAAATTCTGTACAATTCAAAACCTAGCTGAATCTTATTAATCCAGCTCAGCAGGCGCGATGTCGAATGCTTCCTCATAAGACATCTTCTTCGACATGTTGTTCCAGTTGTTGAATAACTTCAACACAACATGTTCTGGCATTTCAGAAGGACATCTAGTTGTACCTGTTCTTCTTATCAAGTTTTAAACATCCTATTCTCTATTACAATATTGCTGCTATTATTTGTTTTACCTAAATTAAGCCAATCCTAAACCAAGAGAACTAACAATCTCCCCTTTTGGCAAATTTTGGCTAAAACAAATAATCTACAAATAATTACAATCCAGGAGTTTACAGCAAAAAAAAACAACAGCTGTAGAGTTCAGATTCTACAGCACACAGCAACAGATCTTCAGTCTGAAGATAATGTCTCAACATCTTTATTTGACATCTTCTTTGCAACCTTCTGAAGAAATCCACTGCATGTATCATCACCAACGAACAGCAATCTTCAGGATAAAAGGAAGGAAGGTCCTGAAGTTTGTTGATGCACACGATGAAGAAGATAACAGAAGCCAGCTAGTACTCCCCCTCAAACCAGGAACCTCTTCTAAATTTGAAGACCAATGGTGGAATAAGAGAACTCTTAATAGCTCTTTGCAGGGCATAAGAGGAAACTTAAGACCAAACCCTCCACCACTCCTGGTAACTCAGAACACAGGTCACAACCGTGTTCATAACTCAGATCACAGGTCACAAAAAGATATCCAAAAAAAAACATGATAGACATTTGCTATGACATGTTTGGACAACACATGCAACATATGCAACCACAGACTCCTGTCTGAACCTCTGAGCAACAATCCCTTTCTCCCCCTTTTTGGCCAAAAATTGACAAAGGAGGCCATCACAAAACCAGACCCAGGCACAACTAACCCAGACCCGAACAAAACCCATAGTCTTTATGAGAACAACCCTTACCTGATGGTAGAGGATATGAGAAGCCTCTATAAATAGCAGATCAGTTTCTTAGATATTAATGATCTTTAATTCTTGGTCAAATAGAATGTTAATGGAGCATGGAAAAACTATAGCTTAAATCAAGGTGCACCGTCCAAACTGACTTTGAACGCCTTTAATAGCTCTTAGACCAGTCTTACATGACCAATCAGCACTTACTAGGCTCCCTTCTTGCGCGTGGCTGGATGCACTGTCCAGAATATTCCTTTGTTTGGCTCAGGGAAACATGTCTGGAGTGCTGTTCTGACTTCTTACCAAAATAAGTTTGTCTGCTTGTTTACAAATTTATCAACCCAAGATTCCTCAGAAACTTATACATTCCAAGCATATTTTCTTGGATTCCTTCAAAAACAGCAGAGAAAAAGTATAGGCACTAACTCCACACAGCTATGATATATCCCATCATGATGTTTGACATTACACAGCACAAACTTGACCAGCACACAAGCTGCAATAGGCTATGGACTACAGCCTTAACATTCAATGCCTTTTATGATCTTACCCCAATAATGCCACATTCTGGTAAATGTTGAGCAAGGCCTCACCATGTTGATTTTGGATACATGGTCTGCCAAGTCCAATAAACACAAGCCCACTTGATTTGAGATTTCTCACACATTCTGAACAAATGTCTTTCAACACAAGATAAGGACTGCCACCACCTTTTACTTGTATTAGAAGAAACCTCCTTATAACACCCTGATAGGGTCTTCAACATGAAAGTAGCCATGTTTTCCAGAGCTACTTGCCATCAAGATTAGAATCTACCCATTCTAATCCACATTATGTCAGAACTGCCACTTCAGACGATAATGCTGCTTCTTCCAACTCCATAAGTAGGGTACACAACAAACTAAAATGTTGTAACAAAATGTAGGACATCAACACGAGACCAAAGACCACGCCACTTGATCACAACCAGCAACCAGCAACCAGCAGATAGCCAGACAAGCCCTAGGCTCATCCTACTAGGGCAGCCTCTACCAAGGCACCAGACACGAAGTTCTGGTATCTAATGTGCCCGAAAAAAATAGGTTCTCAAGAAAACAAATTCCCATGCCAAAGGCAGCTTTGACCGGTCAGGCGATACAAACAAGGTCTTTTCATCCATTATAAAAAAACAAGCCTCCTTTCTCCTATCAGCACACCAGTGAAAGAATCATGAGTCAGTCTAACAAGAGTGCAGGAAAGAGACACATGCAGGAAACCAATAAGCCAAATCCTCATAAGTTGAAGGACGCAACATTGTCCACAGCTGGAGCAACTTCAGGAGCCACAAGAACCAGAAAGGCATCAAAAACACGAATGAAAGCCACCAAGAAAAGACAAGTGCAACTTCAAGCTTTTGATGATGAGTGGGATGAAGATTGGAAGGCATTTCTAGATGTGGGGGGTTGGGATAATCTTTAACCTCTTGCATTTTCTACTCTTCAATGCTTTCCCCAGTCCAATAAAATTCTGTTTCAATTCTGTTTCCTTTATGCTAAACATATGTAATAAGGATCACAACTGCACATCACATCACACTTAATCCTTATGTAAGCAGATTCCCAAGTTGCTTCAAGATAAGCACCAGCAGCAGAATTAATAATCTCCCCCTTAACATCACACATCCAGCTGCATAAAATTGAAGCACTCTCCCCCTATCCAGAATAACATGTGCTTCTCCGTACCTTGAAGAATGGAAAACATAAGACGCATCTTCATGTTTTCAAGAGCTCACTCTTTGTTCAACTCACAAGTTGAACACAATCATCACTTGCACCAAAACTCACATGATCCCAAACTGAACAACTTTCCTTTGCAAGAGAAATACATTAAATGAATGGAGAACATGAGACTCATCTTCATGTCTTCAAGAGAACACTCTCTGTTCAACACACCTGCTGAACACATTCACCTACTGCCAGTCCCTCACATAAAACAAGTCGAGACTCATAACACTCTGAACAGAATTTTCTGTCAACAGGTGTTAAGACATCAGTCTTGACATTATGAACATAGTCCAGCTGTACTAGAAAAAAAAACACCACTTCCAAAACAGGATCTCCAAACTCCCGTATGATAATTTGGAATACTCCTGATCAGTTGATGAGTACCTTCAGACTTTCAAGCAATCAATATCTGATCTGCTTCAGTCTTCTCTACATTCTCCATCCAAGGCAGACCTTTTACATCATCATTCTCCCGTATGACTATGTAGATGCTCCTTAGGCATAATGTAGGCACCAAACTCCAGAACCAGAGCAGAATCATCCTTCACCAAGGATATCCATCCCGGATATTGTTCCAACACCAAGTAAGAACATCTGCCACTCACCAAGACATCATCACCATGATTCTTGATATGCTCCACCAACTGGAATTACTATCCAAAGAACTAGAGAGATAAACTTTCATCCACCTTCAAGAAGAATAATCTCCTTGAGTCTTCAACTCATCACCCTTCTGCCCAAGAGTAACTTATTCCAAGACAATCCTTAATAATAACCAGCTGCCACATTTTGATCTTTGACCTTCATGCCCAAGAAGTCTGCTAGCAACAATACTTCTTGAAGACTCAGGTTCTCCACTCCTGCAGCAAGGATCAGAAATAAGCTGATCTCAGGGGTAAATAACATGTTGCTCACACCTTGACCAACTCACACATCTAAGATAAGTTCTAGGGCCAGAAAATTCTTAGACATACCACCCAGATGCCTCCTCTTCCAGATCAGGAGTAGGTTCTAAACCCATGTGATCAAACCACATTAGTTTAGCACCCAGAGCATCTGCTATGCCATTCCTTTAGACAACAGAATTCTGCACAATTCTGACATGATGTTCTAACACAGGATAGGACATCATTCCAAGGAACACATCCAGAGATCAAGGACTGGAGATTAGCCTTTTTAGGAATAAGTTACTTCTCACTATCTTCAGATCTCTTCCTTACAACTTCACTTATCAATGCCTTTATGAGTGGACTTGAACAATAATCTTCAAGTATCGTTGACAAAGTAAGTTGAAGCAGTCTTGCATATATACATTCAGAGAAGGATAACCTTCTCAGTTACAGCCTCAGGGGTTTTCAGATAGATACGCAGCGGATCAAAACATAAACTCCTCAAAACCTTCAGGTGTCACATATCAGCCCTAGCATCATAATCCAGGTGACACCACAATACCACTGGTTTGAAAATAAATCAAACCTAACATAACCACAACACAGCAGCTTTTCAACTCCAAGCCTTCAGCACATGCCACTGCCTGTCACGAACAATCCATCCTCCACTTCTAGGGACCATTCTCACAACACAATATGAACTTCTCCAACTCCAAACAACTTTTCAGTAGAAAGCTTCTACCTTGACCATGAACCAGAAAGTATCTTCCCTCGGATCTCATCCAGATACAGAACAGAATAACCTGCTCTGATACCAATTGAAATTCTGGTGCATGTGCAGAATTCAGATGTCCTAGAATATGTCGTTCGACATCTGGTCTGACATGATCATAAATGGCAAGGTATAATCCAATAAACATGGTACTGAAAAGAAATAAGAGCAAGACACACAGAATTGTTAACCCAGTTCAGATCTAACTATCCTACATCTGGGGGCTACCAAGCCAGGGATGAAGTCCACTATTAGTAGTATCAATTCAAAGCTAAACAACCCGTTTACAACTTATCACTTAATCACTACCCAATGACCCTTCTACCTAGATCCTCTCTAGATATGAGAAACCCTTCTCACTCCCAATCATCGCAATGATGTCTAGCAGATGACATCTCAGCCACTGCATCAATGACTCTTTACCTATACACTAATTCAACAAGGAAATCATCCTTTCAAGACATAACTTAGAGTTACTTAAAAGCTTCCTCCAAGTAACACAATGTACTGCCTCTTACCTACAGGTTTTGAGGAATACGGGTAACCTTCCCACAGATCGGGAGGTTTACCTAGACAAACCCTAGTCTTCTACATGTTGGGCTCCCACCTCTCCAGGGTTACAAACCCTTCTATTTATACCCTGTACCCGACTGGATTTGGGCCTTCAAACACAGCTTCAATAGCTGTTACAAAGCTGCAAAATATACTCCAAGAAAGTAGGCATACAATATTATATTTCCTAAAATGTCTCTATATTTAGAAAGTCTTGATATCTGATTGAATCTTCTCGACCTTTTTAAAAAGGTACCACATAGAATGCATAAATTTCTCTCAAAATTCTGCACAATTCAAAACCTAGCTGAATCTTATTAATCCAGCTCAGCAGGCGCGATGTCGAATGCTTCCTCATAAGACATCTTCTTCGACATGTTGTTCCAGTTGTTGAATAACTTCAACACAACATGTTCTGGCATTTCAGAAGGACATCTAGTTGTACCTGTTATTCTTATCAAGTTTTAAACATCCTATTCTCTATTAAAATATTGCTGCTATTATTTGTTTTACCTAAATTAAGCCAATCCTAAACCAAGAGAACTAACAAACCTCCCATATTCTCTTCTAAAATCAGTCAGAACACCAGGATCAGCCATAGCAACCACTTCATGAAGTAACTCCAGAGTAGGCTTCGAAAACTTGTACGCCACATTATTATTTCTCTTGGTGTCCATGGCGGGAAAACTTCAACAAGTAGAATCAAGGATAAGATGCAGACCCTGAAAATAAAAAACATGTTAGGATGCAAAAATGATGTAGATGCAAGCATGGGATCAAGGTATCAAGATGCTCGGAATATCTATTGTGCTGATGACTGAACAGGAACCAGAAATCCAATCTGACTAGAAAACCAAAAATCCACAATACCGGGATAATCAAAATACCAGGTTGATAAGTTCACACTAACAAGAAAAACGGGTTGGTTGAAGGTCAAGGTTTCTTGAAAAAACCCATCCCCTCTCACATGTGGGTTCTAGTCTTTGACGACATCCTAGCAGGTCCTTAGTATCACAGACTCTCAGGTCGAGAAATGATGATGCATTCACCATTTCTGGTTTAGAATCATCACCAATCGAGGAGGCCTCAATTGACTTCCAAATGAATGTCTCCAGAGTCAGAAGCCTTCTAAGTTAACACATTGACATGCAAAAGACGCACAAATCAGAATATCTCCCAAGAAAACCTCGTCTGGGTGTGGATATCGTGTAAACCAAACGTACCAAGATGCTACGCATGCCTCACTACTTTCCACTCTAATTATATGTGTACACTCAAGCCTGGGTATTGGGCTTATCTCTCATGGAACCAACCCACCCAACTGCACAACATCAGCAGAGCAATATGATAACAATAATCAAATGCAATAAATGCGGTAAAATACAGTAATATGCAGTAAATAATGCACAGAAAATAAACACCCAATGAAAAAAACAGACAAGCGCTAGGATTGACTCGCATAGGGAACCAGAGACTCAGGTTATCCCTAGCAGAGTCGCCAGCTGTCGCAATTGTGAAAAACAGCCGGCGGAAAAAACAGAAGAGTCCCCACCAAACGTAATTTATCCTGACGCAGGGAAATGAAACGATCGAAGAAAACTTGAAGAAGGGAAAGACATGGTCATCGCAACCATAGTCGGGGTTCGGGAGTCGGTTATGCGAGAGGATGGTATTAGCACCCCCTCGCGTCCGTTGTACTCAACGGGATCCACGCTTGTTGTCTAATCAAAGGGTGAGTTATCTAAAGCCTACTACTAAATGGAAATGGAAAACAAAAGGAGAAAAGAGACTCGATAGGACTTCGCGGTCCTAGGCCTACGTATTCCCTCGTGCAATGGGAAAGTCAGAGTCAACGTAGTTCGGAAGACTACGGGTGGAGGGGGGAATGATGCTCGCCAAGATATCGTCGTCTTGTGCCTACGTATCCTCAATCGGACAAGAAAGAGGAAATCAGAGCAGTCGTAGTTCGACCTACGGGTCGATAAGTGTTTTTTATGAGCGACGTTAGGTTCACGTCCGACAGTTAGGGTCGATGCCTGTTTGCGACAGAACGGAAATAACATGCTCTTTTCTTAAAATGATTTGAAACCCATCCCGAAGGATAAAAATATTTGAACTTTGTTTGTGTTTTTTAGATAGAAGTGAATTAAGTTAGTTTGAAACTCGTATCGCACTTAATTCTATGACATAGGATCGAATACATTGCAAATCGACCCAATACGGGACTGTAACACCCCAAAATTTGCCCTCTCATTTTTTTCATATCAGTTAGCATGTGCTTTCATTGCATTACATTGCATTCAAGTCATAGAAAAATAAAGCATTCATCTTTGCATTCAGCATAGGGCATGTGATCAGTGGTTTTCAGAGCATTGATCATCCAAGGCAAGAGAGCTAGAGTCAAGGGTCTCCCAACAAGCCTCAAAGGTCTCTTATATCATATATCATCTCATTTGATCCCACAAGTCATTGGAAGATGGGAATTCATCAAGAAGATTGAGCAGTCATCATCTCCTATCAAAAGCAGTCAAAATTAGGGTTTATGATTCAAGCAGTCTCTTGATGAAATTTTGGTTCAAATTTGATCTCAATGTTTTCTACATGATGTCAAGTATCTAAGGATGGAAGATTGCCCTTTGGTTCATTTCAAAAGAGGTTCAATGGATCAGTTGCTTGAGAATCAATAAATTTGGGGAAAAGTCAACTGTGCAAAGGAAAAAAGTCAACTCCTGACTTTTTAAGGTCAAATTCATGAAATTCAAGTCACATATGTTCATGGTACAAGATTTGATCAAGAAATGATGGAGGAATCATCAAAAATAAGAAATGCACAAAGTTTCCATTTTTAGAAACTTAGGGTTTCCAAAAATGGCAAGTTTGGACCATTTTGCACTACACTTCAGGGCATTCTTTCTTCAAGATAAAAGCTTCAAACTTCAGTCCCAAGTTGAGCCAATTAAAGATCACATTCCAAGCTTCAAATCCATATAAAGAACTCTTCCATTGGATCAAAATTGAGAGAGTTATGATCAATCAAAGTGGAGCAAAATCAAGGCAAATTCCAAGTCATGGCAAGGCAAGTTCAGGCCTCCAGGCCATAATTTCATCAAACACTTGGTGTACCAAATGTCAAGCTAATTTTATCCATGAAAAAGCTTCAAATGAAACATTGTTGAACATCAAAGTTGTTCATTTCCATGTCCTCTTCAACTTTGATGTTGGACATTTTTTCATTTGAACAAGTTATAAGGGTCATATGAGAGCTCAAACATGGCTACCTCACACTGAAAATTCACTAGCCCATAGCCATGCATACCATGCAAGCTGACGCGCCCATGATGCAGTCTCACATCCTTGTGTTTCAAGTCATTTTCAAGCATGTTCCAAGCCTCCATTCAACCTAATTTCAACACCAAACATGTTCTATTACATGTCCTTGATCCATAGCCACCAAAATCATCTCATTTCATGTACTATGCTTAGAGATTTTCATCTGCCAACTTCATTGTTTCCATTGCATTTTGATGACCAAATATAGAGAGGCTTTATTTTGTTCTTGGTTGTTTCAATTCAGTTCACACGCATGCCTTCACACCAGTCACCTTTTGCTTCATTTAGACAAACACAATTCTTACACATACATGCCATACCTTTACCATACATAAGAGAGGGAAGTTTCAAAGGGAAAGAAACTTGCATGACAAGTTTTTGCAGAATGCTACATAACATCACCATCATCATTCCATGTTCTCACCATACATAATCAACACAACACACGAGCTCGCTTTCCTCTCATTTTCAAATTGCTATCTTCACCCTTCCTTTGCTTCTAACACCACAATTAACCTAACTCGGGTTCTAACCATCAACTGAGTTGGTTAAGTCTTAACTCAACATATATAAGCTTCACTCTAACTGTTTTTGGGGGGAACAATCTCATTTTCTCACATTTTCACAAACTCACTCTCAAATTTCTCTCTGAACTCTCTCTATTCCTGAATTCATCTTCATCTTCATTCATTGTTCATCTTTTGGTGTTTCTGGGTCAAGAACAAGCTAAAGTAAGATCAAATTCTCAAGCGTAGCAACATCTCCAATTCGAATCTCAATCTGTTTTCTTCAAGATCCAAGGATTCAGAGCATTTATTTTGCTCCATTCAAGCTCAAGAGCATATGAGGATCATCTCTGGTCTTCTTTCACTTTGAAGAACTTCAAACTCAGGTTTCTTATTCAACCTTTTTTCTCTGAAGTTTTGCTCGATTCATGCTTGTTTTTACTGGTTGAGAAGCTTAATAGAAGTAGTGTGAGTGATCTGGCTAGTGACAGGCACCTTAGGTGCGTAGATCCAAATTTTAGGGCAAAGTGTTTGTGATTGATTCTTGCTGTGTGTGCATTGTATGGTGTTTTGGAGGTTAGATTTGGATTCTACGTGACTTCCTCTTTCATTTGATATGCATTTCATAAATTTCTGGAGAGTTTGAGGATTTGCAGGTGGTGGTGCTTCGTCGGAGAAGATGACCGGAGGTCCTTCTACGGCCGGTGAGGTTTTCAGATTAGGGTTTTAGGACTTTTAAACACAGTCGTACGATTTGTTTAATCTTGCGTTCGATAATTTGCCAGCACATTAATGAACATGTGCCTCGCGCGTGCTTTTTTTTCCTCTCAGCTTGGTTACATGTGTGTGCGTGCGTGTTAATTACCATGTGCATGCTTTGTCAAATGTTGGATTGAATTACTTTTGATGATTGATCTATCTGACTGCATCATGTGGATGTGAATGAATCAAACTCTTGACTAAAGTGTACCACATTTTCACATACACACACGCGCCTTTGGGGCCTGGATCTTTGTTGCTATTCACACACCCTGCTTATTGAGCCCAATTACTTTTGAACGTGATAATTGCTATCTCTGCACCCTCCTTGTTTATTTCTTTTATTTTTTTATTTTCATTTTTATACATGTTTGATTTCCTTTTATTAAAAATACCAAAATGCAGCTAAAAATTCTACAAAAATTCATGAACCCTGTTTAGGCATTAAAATGATTTTGTATGATTTTTTATTCTGATTTTGTGAATATTTGATCATATTTTGTGGATTTTCTTTTATTTCTTTTTTTTAATGTGGTTTCTTCTTTGATACATGAACTTTAGCTAATTGTTTTTCATAGTTCCAAAATCATTTTGCATCCAATCTTTTTTTCCTATTTAGAGAATATCTTGAGGCATCTAAAATTATTATTTTTCATATTTTTAAAGTCATTTTTGCATAGCTTGTGAACCAAATCTTTGTGCATTATTCATTGTTGACTTAATGTGACTTTGATTATTTGTTTGGATTAGTTTCTTCTTCAATTTTACCATGAGATTTTGACATGTATTTAGCTTTTGACTTAGGTACTTTGTGATTTAATTTCATAATTTTCCTAAGGTTCTTCCTATTTTTCCCTTGTTGATTGTTATAAGTCACATTTTATGGGCTTTTGTTTGACTTCTAAATCTTGATTGATTAGGAGGCACTTGTGCCATTGCATTAGGACTTGTGTGATCATTTTATAGGTCATTTCTTAGATATTATAGGTCATACATGCTAGATTATAGGTCATTTGTCTTCATGTTTTGGTTCATAAATGTTTGTTGCGTATGTGAACTACTTTGACCTAGTTTGAATGTATCTTCTCTTACATGTCTCAACTTTTTCGTGTGCATCTTTGTGACATCATTATTGCATTATAATATGATCAAGCATATCATACACTACTGCCCTGCATCCATTCTTATTCATGTTCATGTTTCATTCCTTATTCATAACTTGCATTACAAGTATGCCATCTTATGTGAACTTGAACATTGTTTAAATTTCTTTTCATCTTGTCTTTATCTTCTTAGATCCTTGCACCCATGCTTTGTATGCTCATGTACCTACTTCCATATGCATTATAACATGTCATCCAATTCTGGTCTTTGCCATTTCTTTATGCATTTATCCATGTTTGTATGTCATACACATTTTATGAGTCATCTTTAATTCATAACTTCAACTTGTGTTCTCTTCTTCTTAATCTCTAATGTGACTTGTGTATGAACCAAACTTGTTCATTTGTGCATTCTCATGTCACCTTATAACATGTATGCTTCTGATCCATGTTTATTTGCATTCATAATTGCATTTCCCTCTCCTTTGTGACTTGTTTTGTAAGTAAGCAACAATGTGAATTCTTGAGTGACATTGTTCTACTTCTTCCCACTTCTTCTTCTTGAGTTTTATTCTCATATTATGGATGATAATTCATGGTTACTTAATGACATTTATGAAGTGGTTTCCAACTGGTTGTGGTGTTTCATATTGCACCATTATATGTTTTACATCTCTTAAATGTTCATGATGCATCTTTAGTGCATATCATTGCATTCCTTGGATGTTTGGTAGATTGTTTTGGCATAGATTGATATTGTAAGCCTTTATAATCATTGGTAGATGTAAATTGGCTTTGCTACTGCCCTAGGCCAGTACCACCCTTTAGTGATCTCTTCATTTTAGGTTTAACCCTTGAGAAACTTCCTAGAGTTTCCTTTAGAACACTAGGATTTGTTTGCTTACATCCTTCACTTGTACTTCAATATTTGAATTGTTTTGGTATTAACCTTTGCTTGTAGGGGCTAATGGTAAGTTGAGTGTGTGGATATGCTTCCACACACACCTTCTTCCCTCATATTTTTAATGCTTTCTCTTTTGTGTTTATGCAAATCATTTCAATGCTTTCTTTGTTCAATCTCTTTCACCCCTTTGAGTTCTTAACTTAACTTCCATCTTTGAAGTAAGTTAGAACTCACTCTTCTAACTCTTAGGACTATTAGTCTCCCTTTAGATTTTACCTTTCAAAACAAAAAGCAAAAAAACACTTAATAAAGACATAACATATATTGCATTTGAGCCTTTCATGTGAGAATAAGATAGTGAGGGATCTTCTCTCACTTTCTTAGAATGTTTAGCATACGTCCCGTCTTGGGTCGATATGCGAGGCATTCGATCCTACCTGAAAGACTTAAATGCAATATGCGTTATACACACCAATAATCAAAATACTTCTTTCTGAAATACAAAAACAAACAACAGTTCTCTTCTCATCTCCTTCATTCTATTCCTTAAGGACCCGTCATGGCCATTCTACCGCAAACAGGTAACACCTAAATCTCCATACAGCGAGCTGCAACACCTAACTGCTAGGACACGTACTCTGACATTTCCATTAAAAAACACAAACAAAGCAACCCTTTTTGAGCCGAACTACGTTTGCTATGATTCTTATTTATCGTCTGATTGAAGAGATGTAGGCACGAGATGCGATATCTCGACGAGCAACCTTTTCCCGTAGTCCGTCGAACTACGTTGACTCTGACTTTCCCATTGCACTAAGGGAATACATAGGCCTAGGACAACGATAATGTCCTATCGAGTCACTTCTTTCTCCTCTCCCTTCTTCTTTCTACCTTTCATTTCCGGTTTTTAGTTAGCAGTTCTTTTCCAGTTTCTGACACCCTTTGATCGAAACAGCAAGCGTGGATCCCATCGAGTACGATGGACGCGTGAGGGAGCTAATAGCTTCCTATCGCGTAACCGACTCCCGAACCCAGTTCTCTTGGTCGCGAGACCATGCTCTTTCCTTCCCTCAGGTTTATGCAGTGTTTCCTTTCCCTCTCTTGGGATAAATACACATTGCGGGCGACTCTGTTTCCTTGCCACTTTCGCGTTTGTACTTGGATGAAAATCCCGGAAGCGACAGCTGGCGACTCTGCTGGGGATCAAACCCAGAATCTCTAGTTCCCTAAGCAGGTCAATCCAAGCGCTTGTTTGTTTTTCGTTCATTGGGTGTTTACTTTGATGTTGTTTTTGCTATTTACTGTATTACTGCTTTACTATACATTACTGTATTTACCGCATTTTAGCATTTTCATTTCATATACTGTATTATACTGGACTGTGCTGTTTCTGTTTGGGGAGATGGGGAATCTGAGAGATAGGCCCAGTACACAGTCCTGAGTGCACTTATGTTTAGTGTGTTTCATATCCTCTCATGCTCCATTTCGGTGCGAGGAGGGAATATGAAACACAATCTGGATGTGGTTCTCTCTAGAGAATTCTGCGTTGTGGGTCTTCCACAATGGTAGAGCTATCTGGAAGAGTTGTTAAGTCTGGATGACCTTTTAGGATGACCCTTCTTTATTTTGAGGTGAATCAGAGGAT
The DNA here is from genome assembly GCA_022829125.1 of Lathyrus tuberosus. Taxonomy (NCBI): domain Eukaryota; kingdom Viridiplantae; phylum Streptophyta; class Magnoliopsida; order Fabales; family Fabaceae; genus Lathyrus; species Lathyrus tuberosus. The sequence goes on from JALAZF010000034.1 coordinate 20,649,532, forward strand.
GATCTTTTTGTATGGCGGTAGCATTGTATCCTTCGGGCTGAATGTGCTATTGCCTCTCATTCCGAGATCTGAATTTGAGAATCCTCACTTTCTAGTACATGCATGTGAGATTAGGGGGATTGTTTACAGGTGTGCAGGAACCATTGACCTTCATCATATCTGGTTTTCTTATTGTTCTAGATTCGTTACTGAACCTTTGATCCTGACTGGTTCCTATTTGTTCTGGATTTGTTACTGGACCTTTGATCCTGGTTTTTTGTATCTCACCGAATTCAGACAACAGTACAATGGGTTCAGCAATATATGTTCAACATTGATCACATGCCCTTGCATACATATCATCATTCGCATTTTTGCATTTAACCTTCATGTTTATTCATTTGCAGGGTATACTTCCTTTTGATTCTGGTTGACAGCTCCCTTTGCAGCTATGGATGTTCCAAGAAAGAATAATGTGCATTACACGTTCTTTGACACCAAGGCGGGTCAGTTACAGAAGATTGTATCTCTTATTACTCCAAATTATATGGGTATTTTCCGAAAGGCTCATGGAGAAATTCTGACTATGGTTGATGATTTGAATACTTCAGAGAGGAGTGTTATTTATACTTGCTTGCAGTTTTATGACCCACAGTTAAGGTGCTTCACTTTTTCGGACTTTCAGTTGGCTCCGATGCTAGAAGAGTATTCCTTTCTTCTAGGTGTGCCTCTCAAATGCCAGATTCCTTTTAACTCTGATATGCGTCCCCCGAAGCATGAGGAGGTAGCTAAGACTCTCCATCTGAGTGTACCTGTGGTAAAAGATAACCTCGCCACCAAAGGAGGTTTATCTGGTTTTCATTTGGATTTCTTGGTTGCCAAAGCTGAAGAATGTGCTGCTAAAGCTCAATGGGAAACAGTTTGTGCTATTCTGGCCTTGAGCATTTATGGGATTATGTTGTTTGCTGATGAGTCCAAGTTTGTAGACATGAGAGCCATCCATATCTTTGTGTTGAGGAACCCTATACCTACACTCTTGGGTGATTTGTATTATTCTATGCATTATAAGAATGAGAAGAAATGAGGGGGATTGATTCGATGTTGTGCACCTTTGTTTCATAAATGGCTCATGAGACACTTACTGAATTCCGAGGCTTTCTTGAATCCTCATCCTTCAATGAATTGGGCTAAAAGGCTGATTAAGTTGACGGCAATAGATATTCGTTGGTTTGATCAAAAAACGATGGGTGGGAATTTTATCAGTAGTTGTGGAAGACATCCAAATGTGCCACTCTTGGGAATAAAGGGTTGCATAAATTACAATCCTGTTATCTTAAGGAGACAGTTGGGATTTGCTTTAATAGATCCTCCGAAGGATAGGGAATTGGAAAAATCCTTATTTTTCCTTGTGAAAGATAATCTTTTGTTGGTAAGGCAGGCGATCGGAGCCTGGGGAAATTTGCAAACAAAAGGTAAAGTTGTCTTTGGCAAGTGCAATAATGTGTCTTCTCCTCAGTATGATGCATGGTTGAAAAGAAGAGTTCAGATCACTTTCTTGCCATTCTCTATGGAAGGTCCGTCAGATCCAGTTGTTGTTGAACCTGTGACCATGATAAGTGTTATTGAATATAACAAGCTTAATGCGGAAAAGGACAAGGCAGTTGAGATGAATGAGAAGCTAAGCGAAGGACTCCGAAAGACGCTTTGTGAAAAGCGTAAGGTTGAGCATGAAGTCTAAAAGTTAACTGAGCGTCATGAGAAAATGAGAAAAGAATTGCTGAGGACACTGTCTATATTCACAAGATTAAACAAAATGAGATGGCATTAAACGAGGCGTGTAAGCGTATCAACGAGCAGTTGGCAAAGTCTGAAAATGCACTTGCCAAAGGGCAGCAGAGATGGGATGAGTTCTCCGAGTGTCGAAGGAAGATTGAAGCAGGAATCAGGGCTGAAAATGATGAGTTGAAAAATAATTTGAAGAGTAAAGAAAGCGAATTTCTCAAGAAACTTAGTTCAGCTAACCGAGAGATTGAAGAGCTGAAAGTCCGCGCTGGAGTAAAGAAAGGAAAAGATTTAGCTGTTAAAGATCAAATCAGGAAGCTGGAGGAAGCTATCAAGATAAGGAGTCAGTTGATCAGGAGTCTCACAGAGCGCCCTAATGATCCAGTTACCGAAGCACTTCTCAAGGAGGTTCAGAAAGACTTGTATGGGCTTAGTGTCTGAAGCATCTTAGTTGTTGTTCAGAGAACTCACCATCAGGCTTGTTGATGGGTTTTCTTTTGTTTGTATTCATGCTTTCAATTGTATTTGTTCAGAACAAATTTGTATTTGACAGTTCCACACCTGGTTGTGGGTTTTCATTTATGCTATGGGTATTTCATTTTGGTATTATTGATTCTATGAGGTGGATTCTTCGTCAAATTATACAATGGTTCACACACTCACTGGGCCGTATATGATGGATGTTCTGATTCATTACTGTGCACCTCTGATGTTCTAGCAATATTAGCAATTGCAGGTGTATGCGTTATTCCATTTCGGTCAAAACTGGAATCGAAGGAATGAATGCCTCAAAATGAATAAACATGACATTGCATAGCATATATCATTTTGCATTTTGTTGCTTGCTTTTTAGGTACTCGTTGCAGGGTCTCTAACCTTTATTTGGTTTCAGGAACTATAGCTGATATCCACATCCACTGGTACGCAACTCGCAGAAACCAAGCTAAGATCATGGATCAGATGCAAACTTAATTGGCTGAGCTGAGGAACAGGATGGACCAGTTCATGACATTAATGACTGGTATGGCTCAAAATCAGGAAAGACTCAGGGCAATGGTCGAGCGGCCAGAAGTAGAAGTGCAGAATGGCAACGGTAATAATATAGGTCATAGAATTATTGATGAGACTGGTAATCAGACTGGCGTTAATGCAGGCGGTGACCCTCCTAGAAATACTGGGGTTTGTCAGGTTGTAGAAGATAACCAAGATGATCAGTTCACTCTGTTAGATGCTGAGGATGAGAACACTCGCAGGTTTGACGAGCTCGCTGAAAAAATCAGATCCATTGAATCCCAAAACACTTTTGGTTTTGATGTTTCCGACTTGGGATTGGTACCTGGAGTAAGAATTCCACATAAGTTCAAGCCACCAACATTTGACAAGTACAATGGCACTACTTTTCCTAAAACACATCTTCAATCCTATGTGGGGAGGATAGTCGCTCATACTGATGATGAGAAATTATGGATGTACTATTTCCAAGACAGCCTTACTGGGGCATCTCAAGAATGATATATGAAGTTGAGCAGGACTTCTGTAAGGAACTGGAAGGAGTTAGCTCATGCTTTCGTCAAGCAGTATCAATACGATATGGATATGGCTCCAAACCGTACTCAGCTACAGAGTATGACTCAGAATGCGAAGGAGAGTTTTAAGGAATATGCTCAAAGATGGCGCCAGTTGGCTGCCATGGTTCAACCTCCACTGCAGGACCGAGAGATGGCCGACATGTTTATGGGTACTCTTCAGGGAACTTATCTTGATAGGTTGGCCGCCTGTCCTTCAATTGGGTTTGCGGACATTGTAATTATTGGGGAAAGGATTGAAAGTTTGCTGAAGCTCGAAAAAATACAAGATGTCAGTGGTGATAGTTCTTCAGGAACAAAGAAGCCTTTTGCTAATGGGCAGAGAAGGAGAGAAGGCGAGACAAGTGCTGTGTACAGAGGATGGGGAAAAGGACGTTCTCATGCTTATCACCAAGTGGATACAATGACAATTCCAACACTACCTGTTCAACAACAGCAGCTACAACAGCAGGTTCAACAACAGCGACCACAGTTCCAACAAAGGTCTAGGTAGAGGGACTACAAAATTGACCCTCTTCCTATGACTCACTCAGCATTGTTACCCCAGTTACTCCAACTGAAATTGGTCGAACTTCGTACCATGAGACCTCCTATTGCTAGTAACTTGCCATCCAATTATGATGCTAATGCCCGCTGCGATTTCCATTCAGGTGCTCCGGGGCACACCACTGAAAAGTGCTGGGCATTTCAAAATAAGGTACAGGATTTGATTGATGCCAAGGCAATTAATTTCTCAACTCCACCAAATGTGCTTCAGAATCCTATGCCAGATCATAATGTGCCAAAGGTCAACGCCATTGAAGATAGGAAAGTTTTGAATTTGATAACTGATGTGAACAGGGTGAAGACTCCTTTGAGTTTTGTGAAGGCTCGGTTGTTGAAAGGGCAAGTGTTCCCTGGCTGTGAAGAAGGTTGTGTTGATTGCAAGAATCAGAGTAATGGTTGTGATAAATTGAAGGCCGGTATTCAAAATTTGATTGATAAGGGTTGTCTACAGTTCGATCAGGGGGACAAAAAGGACGATGATGTGTCAGCTGTTACCATTTATTTTACGCCAGCTGAAATTCAAGTTCCCTCGCCTGCTACTACCATTGTGCCTGACGTAGTGAGTCCTGTTACTATCACGGTACCAGGACCAGTTCCTTATACTAGTGAGTGGGCTATCCCATGGCACTAAGGTTCAGATGTTTACTACCAAGGGGAAAAACAAGAAGTGGAAATTCCAGCTGGGGGTAGTTCCAGTATTAATAATGTTGGAGGTCTTGGTGGCTTCACCATAAGTGGACGCTTGTTTGCTCCACAGCCTTTGAGAACTAATGCTGAAGCTGAGGCAACATCCAAAGCCAAGGGCAAACAGGTGGCTACAGAGGAGGTTGTTATTCCTGAATCTGTGCAGAAAGGTACTTTTGAGAAAGAAGTCGAGGAGTTCATGAGACTTATTAAAAAGAGTGATTATAAAGTGGTCGATCAATTGAACTAAACGCCATCAAAAATTTCTATCTTGTCTTTGCTTATGTGTTCTGCAGCTCATCGAGAGGCGCTTTTGAAGGTTTTGAATATGGCCTATGTACCTCAAGAGATTACTGTGAATCAATTGGAGTCGGTTGTTTTTAATGTCAATGTTAGCCATGGGTTAGGTTTTACAGATTTTGATTTGACTACGGAGGGTCGCAAGCACAACAGGGCATTACACATCACCCTGGAGTGTAAAGGGGCAGTATTATCTCATGTGTTGGTGGACACGGGGTCTTCCCTGAACGTGTTACCAAAGAAGGCCTTAATGGAGTTAGACGCTGACGGAATTATTCTAAGACCAAGTGATTTGGTAGTGAGGGCTTTTGATGGTTCGAAACGTTCTGTATTCGGAGAGGTAGAGCTCCCAGTAAAAATTGGTCCTCAAGTGTTTAAGTACGTGTTCTACGTGATGGACATTCAACCCGCATATAGCTGCTTGTTAGGCAGACCGTGGATTCATGCCGCTGGGGCAGTGACATCTACGTTGCATCAGAAGTTGAAATACGTGGTTGATGGTCAAGTGGTGACTGTATGTGGAGAGGAAGACATCTTCGTAAGTCAGCTGTCTACCTTAAAGTACGTGGAAATGGATGGAGAGATCCATGAGATGCTGAGTCAAGCATTTGAGGCAGTCAATATTGGTGATTCGTCTTCACAGGCGGTATCTTCTCAGGGTGAAGAACAGGTGGGTACTTTTATTGCTTCTTACAGACAGGCAGTGGAAGTAGTAAAGTAGGTAATGCCCAAGGCTGGGGCAAATTGATTGAAGTCTCTGCAAAGGAAGATAAGTTCAGTATAGGCTATAATCCATATCAAGCTGCTGCAACAGAGCGCAATGAGCCGATTACTTTCTACAGCGGGGGAATCATTAATCCAAATCAGATGTGCGCTGCAAGTGAAGATGGCATCGACAATGATTGTGATCTCGACAATTGGGTGCGCCCGTGTGTACCGGGTCAAGAGCTTTGCAATTGGTCTGTTGAAGAAATTGTTCAAGTTACTCTTCAAACAGAGTAATTTTCTTTGTTCTTCTTTGTTGCATGTTAAAATCTCGCGCTCTGCCCAAGGCGTGTAGATCCATTTGTAGGGCCTCATAATTGCATTTGCAAGGTTTTTTTTATCATTAATAAAGGATGTTTTGCATTCAAATTTTGTGTTCCTTGTCTATCATTTTTATTTTTGCAGAAAAAACAATAAAATGGCAATGTTTTATTTTTGTTGTTTCTCTTTTCAAAAAGTCTCATTCTAAAATAAAGCATGACCCTCAATCATGGAGACTTAATCACCCGGATTTCATTGATAACGATTCTGCTATGGCCAAGCATGACTTTGATAATCCAATCTATCAAGCCGAATAGGGGGATGAAGAAGACTGTGAAGTTCCCGAGGAATTGGCCAGATTGTTGAAGCAGGAGGAGAGGGTCATTCAACCTCACCAAGAGACAATTGAGGTTATCAACATTGGTTCCGAGGACGCCAAGAAAGAGATTAAGATTGGAGCCAGTCTGCAGGCCGAGCTGAAGAAAGAGCTGATCAGTATGCTGCGGGAATATGTTGACATCTTTGCCTGGTCGTATCAAGATATACCGGGGTTAGATACAGACATTGTTGTGCACAGGTTGCCGTTGAAAGAGGGTTGTCCTCCCGTCAAACAAAAGCTCCGGAGAACTAAACCAGAAATGGCTCTCAAAATCAAGGAGGAGGTACAAAAACAGTTAGATGCGGGATTTCTGGCCGTCACCAATTACCCACCATGGGTTGCAAATATTGTTCCTGTGCCGAAGAAAGATGGTAAGGTCAGAATGTGCGTTGATTACCGGGATCTAAACAGAGCAAGTCCGAAAGATGACTTTCCTTTACCTCATATTGATGTACTGGTTGACAACATCGCTCAGTTCTCGGTATTCTCCTTCATGGATGGCTTCTCCAGGTACAATCAAATCAAGATGGCACCGGAAGACATGGAAAAGACAACGTTCATTACCCCGTGGGGTACCTTCTATTACAAGGTGATGCCTTTTGGGCTGAAGAATGCTGGGGCAATGTATCAGCGAGCTATGGTAACACTATTCCACGATTTGATTCACAAAGAGATTGAATGTTATGTGAATGATATGATTTCCAAGTCTCGAACAAAAGAAGAGCATCTGGTCAATATGCAGAAACTATTTGAAAGATTGAGGAATTGAGGTTGATCCCACCAAAATAAAAGTGATACAAGAAATGCCTGTACCAAGAACAAAAAAAGAAGTACGTGGTTTCCTGGGTAGATTGAACTACATTGCACGGTTCATATCTCACCTCACAGCCACTTGTGAACCAATATTTAAGCTGTTAAGAAAGGAACAAGCGGTCAGGTGGAATGACGATTGCCAAAGGGCTTTCGAGAAAATAAAAGAATATTTGCGGGAACCTCCAATTCTCATGCCTCCAGTTCCAAGGAGACCATTGATCATGTGTTTGACTGTGCTTGAAGGATCCATGGGTTGTGTTCTCGGTCAACATGACGAGACGGGAAAAAAGGAGCACGCCATCTACTACTTAAGCAAAAACTTCAATGATTGCGAATCCTGATACTCAATGCTTGAGAGGACATGCTGTGCACTTGCATGGGCTGTTAAGCGATTGAGGCAATATATGCTCACTCATACAACCTTGTTAATTTCAAAGATGGACCCTGTCAAGTACATATTTGAGAAACCAGCATTGACCGGACGGGTTGCACGTTGGCAGATGGTGTTGACTGAATATGATATCCAGTATACTTCTCAGAAATCCATCAAAGGAAGTATCCTGTCAGACTATCTTGCGCAGCAGCCTATTGATGATTACCAACCCATGAAATTTGATTTCCCTGATGAAGACATCATGTTTCTCAAAGTTAAAGACTGCGAGGAACCACTCCCGGTGGAGGGGCCAGACCCTGAATCCAAATGGAGTTTGATGTTTGATGGGGCCGTCAACACGAATGGATGCGGAGTTGGAGCAGTTCTTATCACGCCAGAAGGTGTTCATATGCCCTTCACTGCCCGAGTAACTTTCGGATGCACCAACAATGAAGCAGAATATGAAGCTTGTATAATGGGGATCGAGGAGGCGATTAATTTGTGAATTAAGACCCTCGATATCTTCAGTGATTCAGCTTTGGTAATCAATCAAGTGAATGGGAACGAGTACACGCACTAGACACATCTGATTCCGTATAGAGATTATACGAGAAGACTGCTGATGTTTTTCACAACGGTAAAGCTGTACCATATTCCTCGATATGAGAATAAGTTTGCTGATGCCTTGGCCACATTGTCTTCTATGATCAAAATGAAAAGGTGGAACCATGTACCCAAGATTGATGTGTCTCGTCTTGACAGGCCTGCACACGTATTTATTGTTGACGCAGTGTCTGATGACAAGCCGTGGTTTCATAATATCAAATGCTTCTTGAAGAGTCAAGAGTACCCGCCTGAGGCATCTACCAAAGATAAGAAGACTTTGAGGAGATTGGCTGGTAGTTTCTTCTTGAATGAGGATGTGTTGTACAAACGAAACTTTGACATGGTTATGCTCAGATACGTGGATAGACACGAGACAAACATGTTGATGCAAGAAGTGCACGAAGGCTCTTTCGGTACCCATGTCGGAGGACATGCAATGGCAAAGAAACTATTGAGGTCGGGGTATTATTGGTTGACTATGGATGCAGATTGTTGTTCATACGCCTGCAAATGCCACAAATGTCAGATTTATGCAGATAAAGTGCATGTACCTCCGAATCCGTTGAATGTCATGTCTTCTCCTTGGCCCTTTGCAATGTGGGGCATTGACATGATTGGAAAGATTAAGCCAACTGCTTCCAATGGCCATCGCTTCATTTTGGTCGTTATTGATTACTTTACCTAGTGGGTGGAAGCAGCGTCCTATGCTAATGTCACCGAGCAGGTGGTAGCCAGATTTCTGAAGAGAGATATCATCTGTCGCTATGGAGTGCCCGAAAGAATCATTACTAATAATGGTTCTAATCTCAACAACAAAATGATGGCAGAATTATGTCGGGACTTCAAAATTAAGCATCACAATTCTTCGCTGTACCGTCCAAAGATGAATGGCACTGTTGAAGCGGCCAACAAGAATATCAAGAAGATTGTGCAAAAGATGGTGGTGACCTACAAAGATTGGCATGAGATGTTACCGTTTGCCTTGCATGGGTACCGAACATCAGTAAGGACTTCAACTGGAGCAACACCGTTCTCACTTGTGTATGGTATGGAGGCAGTCCTACCAGTTGAAGTTGAGATTCCCTCGCTGAGAGTTATGATGGATGTCAAACTGGATGAGGTAGAATGGGTTCGCACCCGATTCAATGAGCTGAGCTTAATTGAGGAAAAGAGATTAGCAGCTATTTGCCATGGTCAATTGTATCAAAGAAGGATGAAGCGGGCATTTGATCAGAAAGTGCGACCTCGGGAGTATCACGTTGGTGAATTGGTACTTAAAAAGATCCATCCTCCGAACACAGATCACAGGGGAAAATGGACACCGAACTATGAAGGTCCATATGTGGTTAAAAAGGTTTTCTCTGGCGGAGCCTTAATGCTTACAACCATGGATGGCGAAGATTTTCCATCCCCTGTCAACTCAGACGCAGTCAAAAAATACTTCGCATAAATAGACCCGCTGGACAAAAAAAAACAAAAGAAAAGTCCAGGCAAAAAAGGGCATCCCGGCGAGCCATAAAAACAGAATAAAAAGGTTCGGGCAAAAATTAGGGATATAAAATAAATAAAAAATTGTACACCCGGTGAGTTGAAAATCCGCAAGGATAACTCAGGCAAGAAAGGGTATCCCGGTGGATTGAAAACCCGAAAAGGGCGGTCCATGCAAAAGAGGGATTAAGCAAAGACTGCGATCTGAGTCATCTGTACTGCCTCATCGTTTCACTCAATCTGGCAATCTCCAAAGGATAGGAATCAGTCCAATCATTCTCTTCAGAAAGTGAAGATAATCGGAAAGTCTTGAAGACATACTGGTCATAGCAGAATTGAAACTCAGTGAAATGCCATTTTCGCGTTGCCATTAGGATAGTTTCTTTTCTCAATTTTCAGCAATCACCTCTTTCCAGGGATTACTTCCTGATGTACTTGCCTATTCTGGGCATTTCAATCAATAAAGTTGATCATTCAGTAAAAAAACTTCTTATTTGTTTTCATTTTACTGTTTTGTTTGCAAATACGTCCGAATTTTTGATAAAGAACATTGCATTGTTGAAAACATTGAGGCTTTATAATAACATGCGCAGGGAAAACATTTAAAATTGCTTTGAATGTTGATTAACCCAGGACGGTGGATTCAAACCATGCAGTTTCTGGGACATATGTGTGTATTTCTTTTGTTGCAGGTTTGCATTCAGAAGCTTAACATGAAGTCATCTTCAGCACCAAGCATGGTTAGGTGCTATCCCCAACAACTGGTGGTTACCGGGGCAATTATGTTCAGGAAAGAGTTCACATATCACCCTTTTGTCACAACGTTTACTGATTGAGTCCATCATTTGGATGGCGGTCGCTCACAATGATTCGATATCGACAAGTTAATTGCCACTGGGTATCGTGGTATCTTATTAAGTCAATTCTCTCATTCAGTACTTCCAACAGCTACAAGCTTTTCTGTGTCGATAACGGTTGCAAATTCACCAGTAGAGTTACTTCGCAGACCTCACAGTTAATGATCAAGACTCAGTGAGTGTCCAGGAGTTTGAGGATGCCAAATCTTCTGTGAAATCCTCTTAGGATGATTTCTTCAGATCAACCGCGTAATCTGGGGCAAAAGTGAGTTGGTGACCTTCCCAAGCACGGGGCATCATGAAATCCCTCTGACGAGATGTGTTCCAGATCTATTATCTCCAGTAGAGTGACCTCTCAATTATTGTATTCTTAGCTCAAGTCTCGGCATTTGCTTAAGAGTTTGAAGATGCTCGGTCTTCTATAAAATCCTCTTAAAAGACATTCCCCAGCATGAGACGCTTTGAAGCGGTTTTCCCCAGCAGAGTTTGTTATAAACTCATTATCCCCAGTGGAGTCGTCAAGTGGAAGGTTTGCCTAGCATGGGACATTGTGGAACTTATCCTAAGCTCGACAACTTTGTTCCTCAACAGATTACCGTGCATTTTCTTTGTGTTTTCTCAGCAAATCTCTAGGGACTCTTTCCTAGCGAGTCACAACAGGACGCATTCTAACCAGGATCTTCGTATCCCCGATGGAGTAGTTCCGATCCCAAGTAGGATCGTATCTCTGGTAGTGGTATCCCCCACAGAGTTTAGCATTGAATCTTGTCAGCAATACTCCCCAACTGAGTTGTTTTTTCTCCCCGCAGAGGTTATCAGATCAACAGAATCTCTTCCTCAGCAGAGTGTTAGTACATTCTTTCCCCAGCCAAGTCGAAAAGTTGTCATTCCTCCAACGGAGTTGTTATGATCAGGATTCATCCTCAAGCAGATGAAATAATTCCTGGCAGAGTCATCACTTCCCTATATCTCAAAGTCCAATTTATTTTTGGCAAGCGTGTCAATTTGGAGTTGACAGATTGTTCAGTCATTCTCCGGTAGAGATATTATCCTTTCAGGAGCTTTTGAGGTCAAATCATTGATCATTGTTCCTCAACAGAGTCAGCAAGGATGTCTGATATGTATGCAGAGCATAATCCAGCGTTGAATTTTTGCAAAAAAAGCCCACCCGCAGTGTGGTCAATCAGTAGTCAACTGACTTCATCCAAAAGGCATCTTTTAAAAGTCCACCCGCAGCGTGGCCCATCGGCATTTGTCCGGTTTTATTCGAAAGACAAAGCAAAGTCTAACCGCAGATTGGAAAAAGTCCATCTTAGGGTGGCAAAGCAGCAAAGTCCAACCGCAGATTGGCAAAAGTCCATCTTAGGGTGGCAAATCAGCAAAGTCCAACCGCAGATTGGAAAAAGTCCATCTTAGGGTTGCAAAGCAGGGAAAAGTCCAACCGCATATTAGCAAAAGTCCATCTTAGGGTGGCAAATCAGCAAAGCCCAACCGCAGATTGGCAAAAGTCCATCTTAGGGTGGCAAATCAGCAAAGTCCAACCGCAGATTGGCAAAATTCCATCTTAGGGTGGCAAATCAGCAAAGTCCAACCGTAGATTGGCAAAAGTCCATCTTAGGGTGGCAAAGCAGGGTAAAGTCCAACCGTAGATTGGCAAAAGTCCATCCGCAGTGTGGCAAGTTAGTAGTCGTCTAACTCCATTTAAAATACAGTTTCAAGACCAACTGCAGATTGGGAAAAGTCCATCTTAGGGGGGCAAATCAGCAAAGTCCAACCGCAGATTGGCGAAAGTCCACCCGCAGTGTGGCAAGTCAGTAGTCGTCTGACTCCATTTAAAAGACAGTTTCAAGACCAACCACAGATTGGCGAAAGTCCACCAGCAGTGTGGCAAGCCAGTAGTCATCTGGCGTCATTTCAAAAGACATTTTTAAAGTCCACCCGCAGTGTGGCAAGCCAGTAGTCGTCTGGCGTCGTAAAAAAGACATTGTTAAAGTCCATCCGCAGAGTGGCAAGCCAGTAGTCGTCTGGCGTCGTACAAAAGACATTGTTAAAGTCCACCCGCAGTGTGGCAAGCCAGTAGTCGTCTGGCGTCGTTCCAAAAGACATTGTTAAAGTCCACCCGCAGCGTGGCAAGCCAGTAGTCGTCTGGCGTCGTTCCAAAAGACATTTTTAAAGTCCACCCGCAGCGTGGCAAGCCAGTAGTCGTCTGGCGTCGTTTCAAAAGACATTCTTAAAGTCCACCCATAGTGTGGCAAGCCAGTAGTCGTCTGGCGTCGTACAAAAGACATTGTTAAAGTCCATTTGCAGAGTGGCAAGCCAATAGTCGTCTGGCATTGTACAAAAGACATTGTTAAAGTCCATCCGCAGTATGGCAAGCCAGTAGTCGCCTGGCGTCGTTCAAAAGACATCTCTCCAGTGCTATTCTTCCTATCAGAGTTTTATCTGAGCAGAGTTCATGTGGTTGGGTTTATATCCCTTTTCTTCTTCTCCACTGGGTGCAAATTTTCTGGTTATTCTCGGTATTCAATCCCTCCATACCTTGAAAGTCTGAACACAACTGCTATCATCCATTCAGGTCTACAGTGATTGAATAGGGGCAGCTATAACACCCCAAAATATTCCCTCTCATTTTTTTCATATCAGTTAGCATGTGCTTTCATTGCATTACATTGCATTCAAGTCATAGAAAAATAAAGCATTCATCTTTGCATTCAGCATAGGGCATGTGATAAGTGGTTTTCAGAGCATTGATCATCCAAGGCAAGAGAGCTAGAGTCAAGGGTCTCCCAACAAGCCTCAAAGGTCTCTTATATCATATATCATCTCATTTGATCCCACAAGTCATTGGAAGATGGGAATTCATCAAGAAGATTGAGCAGTCATCATCTCCTATCAAAAGCAGTCAAAATTAGGTCTTATGAATCAAGCAGTCTCTTGATGAAATTTTGGTTCAAACTTGATCTAAATGTTTTCTAGATGATGTCAAGTATCTAAGGATGGAAGATTGCCCTTTGGTTCATTTCAAAAGAGGTTCAATTGATCAGTTGCTTGAGAATCAAGAAATTTGGGGAAAGTCAACTATGCAAAGGAAAAAAGTCAACTCCTGACTTTTTAAGGTCAAATTCATGAAATTCAAGTCACATATGTTCATGGGACAAGATTTGATCATGAAATGATGGAGGAATCATCAAAAATCAAGAAATGCACAAAGTTTCCATTTTTAGAAACTTAGGGTTTCCAAAAATGGCAAGTTTGGACCATTTTGCACTACACTTCAGGGCATTCTTTCTTCAAGATAAAAGCTTCAAACTTCAGGCCCAAGTTGAGCAAATTAAAGATCACATTCCAAGCTTTAAATCCATATAAAGAACTCTTCCATTGGATCAAAATTGAGAGAGTTATGATCAATCAAAGTGGAGCAAAATCAAGGCAAATTCCAAGTCATGGCAAGGCAAGTTCAGGCCTCCAGGCCATAATTTCATCAAACACTTGGTGTACCAAATGTCATGCTAATTTTCTCCATGAAGAAGGCTTCAAATGGAAAATCCTTGAACATCAAAGTTGTTCATTTCCATGTCATCTTCAACTTTGATGTTGGACATTTTTTCATTTGAACAAGTTATAAGGGTCATATGAGAGCTCAAACATGGCTACCTCACACTGAAAATTCACTAGCCCATAGCCATGCATACCATGCAAGCTGACGCGCCCATGATGCAGTCTCACATCCTTGTGTTTCAAGTCATTTTCAAGCATGTTCCAAGCCTCCATTCAACCTAGTTTCAACACCAAACATGTTCTATTACATGTCCTTGATCCATAGCCACCAAAATCATCTTATTTCATGTACTATGCTTAGAGATTTTCATCTGCCAACTTCATTGTTTCCATTGCATTTTGATGACCAAATATAGAGAGGCTTTATTTTGTTCTTGGTTGTTTCAATTCAACTCACACGCATGCCTTCACACCAGTCACCTTTTGCTTCATTTAGACAAACACAATTCTTATACATACATGCCATACCTTTACCATACATAAGAGAGGGAAGTTTCAAAGGGAAAGAAACTTGCATGACAAGTTTCTGCAGCATGCTACATAACATCACCATCATCATTCCATGTTCTCACCATACATAATCAACACAATACACGAGCTCTCTTTCTTCTCATTTTCAAATTGCTATCTTCACCCTTCCTTTGCTTCTAACACCACAATTAACCTAACTCAGGTTCTAACCATCAACTGAGTTGGTTAAGTCTTCACTCAACATATATAAGCTTCACTCTAACTGTTTTTGGGGGGAATAATCTCATTTTCTCACATTTTCACAAACTCACTCTCAAATTTCTCTCTGAACTCTCTCTCTCTTCACGAATTCATCTTCATCTTCATTCATTGTTCATCTTTTGGTGTTTCTGGATCAAGAACAAGCTAAAGTAGGATCAAATTCTCAAGCGTAGCAACATCTCCAATTCGAATCTCAATCTATTTTCTTCAAGATCCAAGGATTCAGAGCATTTATTTTGCTCCATTCAAGCTCAAGAGCATAGGAGGATCATCTCTGGTCTTCTTTCACTTTGAAGAACTTCAAACTCAGGTTTCTTCTTTAACCTTTTTTCTTTGAAGTTTTGCTCGATTCATGCTTATTTTTACTGGTTGAGAAGCTTAATAGAAGTAGTGTGAGTGATCTGGCTAGTGATAGGCACCTTAGGTGCGTAGATCCAAATTTTAGGGCAAAGTGTTTGTGATTGATTCTTGTTGTGTGTGAATTGTATGGTGTTTTGGAGGTTAGATTTAGATTCTACGTGACTTCCTCTTTCATTTGATATGTGTTTCATAAATATCTTGAGAGTTTAAGGATTTGCAGGTGGTGGTGCTTCGCCGGAGAAGATGACCGGAGGTCCTTCTCCGGCCGGTGAGGTTTTCAAATTAGGGTTTTAGGACTTTTAAACACAGGCATACGATTTGTTTGATCTTGCGTTCCATAATTTGCCAACACATTAATGAACATGTGCCTCACGCGTGCTTTTTTTCTCCTTTCAGCTTGGTTGCATGTGTGTGCGTGTGTGTTAATTACCATGTGCATGCTTTGTGACACGTTGGATTGAATTACTTTTGATGATTGATCTATCTGACTGCATCATGTGGCTGTGATGAATCAAACTCTTGACTAAAGTGTACCATGTTTTCACATACACACATGCGACTTTGGGGCCTGGATCTTTGTTGCTATTCACACACCCTGCTTGTTGAGCCCAATTACTTTTGAACGTGATAATTGCTATCTCTGCACCCTCCTTGTTTATTTCTTTTATTTTTTTAATTTCATTTTTATACATGTTTGATTTCCTTTTATTAAAAATACCAAAATGCAGCTAAAAATTCTACAAAAATTCATGAACCCTGTTTAGGCATTAAAATAATTTTGTATGATTTTTAATTCTGATTTTGTGAATATTTGATCATATTTTGTGGATTTTCTTTTATTTCTTTTTTTAATGTGGTTTCTTCTTTGATACATGAACTTTAGCTAATTGTTTTGCATAGTTCCAAAATCATTTTGCATCCAATCTTTTTTTCATATTTAGATAATATATTGAGGCATCTAAAAATATTTTTTTCATATTTTTAAAGTCATTTTTGCATAGCTTGTGAACCATATCTTTGTGCATTATTCATTGTTGACTTAATGTGACTTTGATGATTTGTTTGGATTAGTTTCTTCTTGAATTTTGCCATTAGCTTTTTGCATGTATTTAGCTTCTGACTTAGGTACTTTGTGATTTAATTTCATAATTTTTCTAAGGTTCTTCCTATTTTTTCCTTGGTGATTGTTATAAGTCACTTTTTATGGGCTTTTGTTTGACTTCTAAATCTTGTTTGATTAGGAGGCACTTGTGCCATTGCATTAGGACTTGTGTGATCATTTTATAGGTCATTTCTTAGATATTATAGGTCATCCATGCTAGATTATAGGTCATTTGTCTTAATGTTTTAGTTCATAAATGTTTGTTGCTTATGTGAACTACTTTGACCTAGTTTGAATGTATCTTCTCTTACACGTCTCAACTTGCTTCGTGTGCATCTTTGTGACATAATTATTGCATTATAATATGATCAAGCATATAATAAACAACTTCCTTGCATCTATTCTTATTCATGTTCATGTTTCATTCCTTATTCATAACTTGCATTACAAGTATGTCATCTTATGTGAACTTGAACATTGTTTGAATTTCTTTTCATCTTGTCTTTATCTTCTTAGATCCTTGCACCCATGCTTTGTATGCTCATGTACCTAATTCCATATGCATTATAACATGTCATCCAATTCTGGTCTTTGACATTTCTTTATGCATTTATCCATGTTTGTATGTCATACACATTTTATGAGTCATCTTTAATTCATAACTTCAACTTGTGTTCTCTTCTTCTTAATCACTAATGTGACTTGTGTATGAACCAAACTTGTTCATTTGTGCATTCTCATGTCATCTTATAACATGTATACTTCTGATCCATGTTCATTTGCATTCATAATTGCATTTCCCTCTCCTTTGTGACTTGTTTTGTAAGTAAGCAACATTGTGAATTCTTGTGTGACATTGTTCTACTTCTTCCCACTTCTTCTTCTTGAGTTTTATTCTCATATTATGGATGATAATTAATGGTTACTTAATGAAATTTATGAAGTGGTTTCCTACTGGTTGTGGTGTTTCATATTTCATCATTATATGTTTTACATCTCTTAAATGTTCATGATGCATCTTTAGTGCATATCATTGCATTCCTTGGATGTTTGGTAGATTGTTTAGGCATAGATTGATATTATAAGATTTTATAATCATTGGTAGATGTAAATTGGCTTTGCTACTGCCCTAGGCCAATACCACCCTTTAGTGATCTCTTCATTTTAGGTTTAACCCTTGAGAAACTTCCTAGAGTTTCCTTTAGAACACTAGGATTTGTTTTCTTACATCCTTCACTTGTTCTTCAATATTTGAATTGTTTTGGTATTAAACTTTACTTGTAGGGGCTAATGGTAAGTTGAGTGTGTGGATATGCTTCCACACACACCTTCTTCCCTCATCTTTTTAATGCTTTCTCTTTTGTGTTTGTGCAAAGCATTTCAATGCTTTCTTTGTCCAATCTCTTTCATCCCTTTGAGTTCTTAACTTAACTTCCATCTTTGAAGTAAGTTAGAACTCACTCTTCTTATCCTTTATTTTAGACTTAGGTATACTTACCTCACCTAACCATAGGACATCCAAGCATGATAACTCTTAGGACTATTAGCCTCCCTTTAGATTTTACCTTTCTTGACCTTTGAGTCTCTCTTCTTCTCATCTCAAAACAAAAACCAAAAAACACTTAATAAAGGCATAACATATATTGCATTTGAGCCTTTCATGTGAGAATAAGATAGTGAGGGGTCTTCTCTCACTTTCTTAGAATGTTTAGCATACGTCCCGTCTTGGGTCGATATGTGAGGCATTCGATCCTACATGAAAGACTTCAATGCAATATGCGTTATACACACCAATAATCAAAATAATTCTTTCTAAAATACAAAAACAAACAACAGCTCTCTTCTCATCTCCTTCATTCTATTCCTTAAGGACTCGTCATGGCCGTTCTACCGCAAACAGGTAACGCCTAAGTCTCCATACAGCGAGCTGCAACACCTAACTGCTAGGACACGCACTCTAAAGTTTCCATTAAAAAACACAAACAAAGCAACCCTTGTTGAGCCGAACTACGTTTGCTCTGATTCTTCTTTCTCGTCTGATTGAAGATATATAGGCACGAGATGCGATATCTCAACGAGCAACCTTTCCCCGTAGTCCGTCGAACTACGTTGACTCTGACTTTCCCATTGCACTGAGGGAATACGTAGGCCTAGGACAACGATAATGTCCTATCGAGTCACTTCTTTCTCCTCTCCCTTCTTCTTTCTACCTTTCATTTCCGGTTCTCTAGTTAACAGTTCTTTTCCAGTTTCCGACACCCTTTGATCAAAACAGCAAGCGTGGATCCCATCGAGTACGATGGATGCGTGGGGGTGCTAATACATTCCTCTCGCGTAACCGACTCCCGAACTCAGTTATCTTGGTCGCGAGACCATGCTCTTTCCTTCCCTCAGGTTTATGTAGTGTTTCCTTTCCCTCTCTTGGGATAAATACACATTGCTGGCGACTCTGTTTCCGTGCCACTTTCGCGTTTGTACTTGGATGAAAATCCTGAGAGTGACAGGGACGCATGCAAAACACCCTAGACAAGGTAAGGAGGGACTCCCGCTTATCACTTCCCATGTACTTAAGGCTCGTGGCACGCAATAATCGTTGTATTTGTTAAGTGTTTTAAACATGTTTTGAGATGAGAGGAGAAAGGACTCAAAGGGTTAAAAGAAAACAACTAAGGGAAACTAGGTCCTAATGTTGTCATACATAATGGTCCTAAGGTCGAGATAGAAGGGAATTCTACCTAATGTTAGCATGCAAAAGAGATGGACCTAAGGTTAAGGTTTAAAGGGATTATCCTAATTGTTATCATGCATGGATTGAAAACCTAATGTCTCCCCTACCTCAAGCTTAATAAAAAATTTAGTCGAGCTAGGAATCCTAAGGGATCATGTGAACAAACATAAGTAAACATCATGCTAAACAATCACAAAAAGAACGATGTCGTGATCTCAACCAAGAAAGTTGAGTGACTCTTTGTCAACAAGGAAAGAACGGTGTCGTGATTTCAACTATAAGAAAGTTGAGTGACTCTACGTCAACAAGGAAAGAACGATGTCGTGATCTCAACTATGAGGAAGTTGAGTGACTCTCAATTCTCCAAAAGAAAACAAAAGACAAGACAATAAACCCAAAACAGTAGCAACAACAGTGCTCCTGCAATGCACAGTTATAAAATCCAGCAAATACACCCAAACAGCATTTAACAACTCAATGTATCCAGCACATAACAGGTGTAAAAGGCAGCAAGTCAAACAAGACAGCATATAACAGCTACTATTCTGCACAAGAGTCATGTATTCACCAAGGCAGCATACAATGCATCAAAACAAATGCTCATGAATAGGCATCAAGCAAGGATGATCACGTGACAACACAATATCAAGTTGAGCATGCATCAAAGATTAATCAATCCAAACACAATCATGCATCAAAAGAATCGAACATAAACATGTCTTAACGAATAAACGGATACGCATGGATTTCAAACATGAACAATCATCAAGCAAGAGCAAATGCTACACATGGATGTACAATTAAGCACCAAACAATTAGGAATGCACCAACTCAAATGACATTGCGCACTCAAGCACTCACCAAAAGCATAGCGGACAATTCGCCGAATCAACAATTAATCATTAAAAATGAACACACAATCATGGAATCGACAACAAACATGAACACGAATCATACATCCAGCAATGTAAACATTAATAACAAGAAATCACAGTGGCATAAAGGATCATGCAACATGTTCATCACATCAAGAATGCACAACAAATGAATCGTGTATGTTCATCAACGAAAATCAAAAGTTGTGTGTCGAAAAATCGCATTCAAATCATCATGTGAGGTAAAACAGCTCAAGAACAGTCCACTTATATGCATCATATCAATCCATGAAGATTAAAAGTGGAAAATGATCAAAACATACTTGAAAATGCACAAAAAACACCTTCTGCATCAATGTTAATCGATTAACCATTTGCAGTGCAAAATGGTTAGTCGATTAAACCTTTCAAAAAGCCAAAAAACGTGAAAATTACACTGGTTAATCGATTAACCAATTTTGTACTGCAACTGGTTAATCGATTAACACTGATGCAGTAGCAGAAAATCACATTTCATAAGCACTTTTCAGCAGCAAATCACTCATGCAATCATCCAAATGAATATGTAATCAATTATGCACGAAAATTACATTGAATTACAGCAATCAAACATCAATTAGATCCAACAAACATCAACAACAACAATCAAATTCAAGCAAATGGATCAAAACATGTTAACAACCATGGATCTACATTGTATAAGTTGAAATTAAGCTAAATCAAGTGTGGATCTGAAATTAACCAACCTACAAAGCGGAGAATTGCTTTGGTGAGTGTTGTAAGCTGAAATTGATGAATCCAAGCAAGAAATCCAGAGATCTATGAAGCTTCTTGCAAGAAAAGTTGGAAAACCAAGCAATAAGCTAGAATTGATCCAAAATCACTTCAAATAAGCACTTCCAAAGTTCAGATCTAGATCCAAACGAAAATCTACTGCAGAATTAACCAATGGAATAGCAATGTGATAAAGGTTTAGCCCAAGAATTAACAAATGAAGAATTTGTTAACTCTAATGGAAGAGCTTTGGAGTAAGGTTGAAGATGAAGATAGAGAATGAAAAAGTGATAGAGAGTTGAGAGCAAATTCTGAAAATGAGGGTGAAAATGAGAGTGAATGAGTGAGGTTTGGAGCAATTTGATTTAAATAACCCCTAGGTTAGGGATCAAAATGTGGTTTGGAGTGTGGGTTAGTGTTTGGAATGGAAATTAGGAGTGGAAAATATTTGAAAATTGGAGGGAATTTGAATTAATTGGAAAATAAATCAAATTGGAATCATTTCTAGATCCTTCTACTGGTGTGAAAAATTTGAGTTGGTGACTGAAATGGATACCCCAAACTGCAGCGCTGAAAAAAATAAAGTATCTGGGAAAATTTTGCCTTGGTTAATCGATTAACCATTTTCAGTGCAAAATGTGTTAATCGATTAATACAAGGGAAATTTAAATTTTGGCACCTTTTGGAGGGAATCATGGAGAATCACATGTTTCCACCTGTTCTGACCCATGTTAGGCCTCTGAAACTTGTCATTTGATATTGCCACTGAATCATGCTTGAAATATGTCATGAATTTCTTTCCGCACTCGAAATAACCTGCTGAAAAAATAATTGTCCGATGCTAAAACGCTAAACAAGAGAAAATACCGAAACCTCCAAAAGTCAAATCACCTACCGAGCAAAATAAATGCTCGAAAAGACTTTGACGACTATCTGTTTAGCCCTAAATACTGCTGAAAATATCCCCTGAACTGATGACACCATGAGCTGATGGAAAAATACCTTGATCCCATGTCTAAGAGAACCATGCAAATGCACAAATGACAATGAAAATGAAAAGAAGCATAAGCCAGTTAGAATTAGAAACAAAAGGGCAAATTTTGGGGTGCTACAAGCAGAATATGGAAGGGACACTCGAGTCGTGTCACAAGGACTTTTGACATAACTTAACCAACCGATTGAAACAAGGGGGGGGGGGAGGTTTTTGATTAAGATTAGGATTAAAAGAATTTGATAACGAATCATATTTACGAGCTAATCTACTGATTCGGGTTACGACCTATCGCTGATTATTATAACTCTAATTCCTTAAGCGGATTCGGCCCATATTCGATTAGAATATTGATTAAACAAGTGTAATTGATATTATATGATTTATGCTCCTATTTTATGAATTCATCAAACAGTTAAAGATTGGGTGAATTAATGAAAAAGCTATGTTAAACGCGATTAAACTTAGGAACATGCATCTACCAAATCAAAGCAACATATTCTAGGAAACATGAATTAAGCATGCAAGAAACACAATTATACAAACTAATTATAGTAGATCAATCGTTATTCGAATTGAAATTACAATAACCTCAAGGTTTGATGGAAACCGTTATCAGTAGATCAACCTTTGGAAAATTAGATCTCCATAGGAATTATAGTAGTCTAATGTTATTTCCTATAAACTATTCATCCCCAAACTAATTATAATACAAATTTTGTTTTTATAATACAAGGGAAATCGGGCCCTAATAGCAACTGACCCAAATAACATAAAAATCGGCCCAAAACTAATTAATTTTTAAATTCTAGCACGAAAACAAAGTATTTTTACTCTTTTGCACTTCAAATTGGTTTTTGAATTCATCACAAAACTTGTAGTTTATCCTCTCCACTTTCCAATGCATATTAGACGCGTCAAATGGAATGTCGCAGCTCAAGTTATGACTTACACAGTGAGAAGATGTCAAATTAATGTTTATTTAGAAAATAAGTAACAAAAATAAAATAAAAGCATAAATAAACTAAACTTAGGAAACACACTAAAAATGGTAAAAATAACATAAGATACTCTAGAATTGTTGTGGCATAATAGTGAAAGAATGTGTATCAAAATGCATTGATCAGGGTGCATACTACATTAGTAAATTTTCATTCTATACGAACTCTAAGGATAATCATAGTACCATGCAAAATAACGGGGTTATGGTTGAAGCTGAATCTTTTTCTACATTAACTCTGACCAAGACACGTCACTTCCCCATTTTCCTATCTTGGATGAGTGTGACATGTGCATTCTATGTCATCCCCTTGTGAGCAATATGATCTTGTTTCCTCTTATAGGCGATATCATCTCCCTCACAAATATATCACTATACAATCCCTCAAGCACAAGAGCTTTGTAAAGGGAGAAATGCTTAATTAACTTTATGTCAGACCATGTGCTCAGATGAGCCTGCGTGACAATAATCTTTGCCTATTAGGCCAGACGCTTAGATGAGCGTATCTGAAGAGACTCTTGGTCAAGTATCTTACGTGAGGTGCTTAAATTAGCCTCTATAATGAGACTCTTAGTTGAGTCCCTTAGAAGAGGCGCTTAGATGAGTTATTCTGATGATACTCTTAGTCCCTCAGACAAGGCATGTAGTTGAGTTTGTCTGATGATGAAATTTTTTTCCCTAGGGGACAGATGTCGAACATGATGCTTTAGACAATAGATTAAACAATAAAAACTAGAACCTTGATAGATTAAGAAGTACAAGATGATGGAGAAAAACACAATAAGTAACACAAGAATTGTTTACCCAGTTCAATGAAAACAACAACATCCGGCGGGTGAGTCCATGACCCAATAAAGGAAATTCACTATTAGTAGTTTAGTGTAATTAGTATTACAAGCAACAACAAACAACATGTTGATCAATGCCTCTTCGTAACACTACCCAATAACTTTCTATTTAGGGCTCCCCCAAAACATGAGAACCTACTCACTTTCTTCTCAATCACACAACCCGTGATTGGAGATTACAACTCAATAATCAATGTTGAATACTATCACTCAACTCTGGACAAACCTTCTATGCCAAGTTACTGAAACATAGAGGTGTGTATAACAATGTTGAATTTACAACTTAACTAGACAAACCTTATATGCCAAGTTACTGAAACATAGAGGTGTACATTAATATTCTACACTAATCCTATTAGGGCATTATGTGGAATAAAAGACACAAAACCTAGCACTCTAAAATCTTCAATGTGAATGCTATCTTTCTAATGTAGGTTTGAGCTCCTTATATAGCATAATAACTTTGAGCTTTTCTCCTTGGATAATATCTTTAATTTTCCCTAGAATTAATGTAGAATCTCTTGGATATTTATTTTTTTCCTTGAATATTTCCAACAATAAGATATGATTTGGTTTGTTACAAATTCAAATTTAAATCTCTTTAAATCTAATTTGATATTCATAATTGTCCAAATCATATTTCTAAATAAAAAAAATAACAAATAAATGAATCTTCTCAAAAGATTCATTCAAAACGCAACAATCTAGTGCCTATTGAGCAAGGCCCAGATGTCGTACCAACATGCTGGAGTATCGCATCCAACATGTGTCCCTTCCGCACCTCCATACAACATAAGCAAGCTATATTAATCGTGAACACTTTGGATACTCCTCCATGTCGTTGTTTTGCTAAATGCATCCAATCCAAAGGGTCAATCCAATAAGAAATACAATCTCCCCCTTTGAAAAGTTATGGCAAAACAACTCTTCAAGATATAGAACTTATTCAGACCATAACAAGTGACAGTCTTTAAAGTATACAATCAACAACAGTTTTCCAAATATCAGAGATAAGCTCAATAGCAAAAAAATCAGTAGCATTCATCACAAATGTCACACAAAATAATGCTCTAGAATCAATCAAAGATACATGCAATCATTCATAACTTAGTCATGCATAACACTCAGTGATCTCATAGTTAGTAGCATACAATCATACTAAATAACAATTATCAGCATTCAATTATTCACATACTTAGTAATGCATAAGTCAAACAGTTAGTAGCTAATAACAAGATGTGTAAAAATCCTACTAACACAAAAGCTCACATCATATGTGCTCGATGTCTTTCCTAATGCTTCAGCATGTGAGCACAACATTAGTACTTACCACAAAGTTCAATACTAAACAAAAACCTATGTTACCTTAGCACTCAGTAACACCATACTACTCCCCTTTTTTCCATAATTTGGCAAAGGGTTAGTTCTTCAAACTTTCAACTAGAGGTCAGTCATGCAGAGGTTAGTACGTAAGCACATACACAGCAAAAAACATGAGTAGAACAACCAGAAAAACATCCCTATATTCAAAAGCATTAGATTTGGAAGCCTCTACATCACCCGGTTCTAAGGCTTAAGAAGGAACCCAAGTATTTATTTGAGTCACTCTCTTGCGCAAGATTATTATTGAAGGTCTTCACCTTAGGTACAGATGTCTTTCCAGCCACATATGTTCGATTTGATGATCCATCAAGTGCAGATGCAAAAGAAGCATGATCAACCCTCTTGACTTTTCTTTCTCCATAAACCTCTCAATATCCTTCCCGATATTGATTTTCTTGAAGGAGGAATTCTTCTTTTGGCTCATGATGAGAGCAAATTTTCAATTTGAAAGATAAGACTGAGAGACCACTTTTCTACATGTCCATCTAATCTGTAAAAAAAGGAAGTCTTGACTAAATTAAAATAAACTTTGACTAAAAGGGAGAAAAACTGATTTTCCAAGTTTGCTTGCCTTCTCAGTAGATGCAAATACCAAGGGAACTCCTTAGTATTTCACTCAGATTATATTCATTTACTAATCCACAGATGTAGGACAAAATATCTAATACATATGTCTCACTAGTTGGCCTATAACCAATCCTTAGTACCTCGTGAAAAACACTAACAACCTTAACCTTCAACAAGTTCCAATATTCAGCATTGCCTGCGACCTCATTTGCAGGTACTTCTTTTATTCAGCTTCTTGATCATAATCTTGTCACTTGAGTGAACTTTGTTTATGTTGAATCAATTTAGAGTAGAAGATGAAGGTTTTACAAATTTTCCTCTATCGTGTGCCTTTATAGGGTCTTTGACCAGCTTTTCACAGTTATGACCATCAAAAAAAGAAGTTTCTATTAGCCCAACAATTTTCACGACTCCTTTGCAATAATGATCTTCTACACTTGGCTCCTTTTCAATTGCAGTCCATCTTTGAAAAACCTTCTTCTATTTCTGACAACTTGTGACATCCTTGTGAATTATCTTCCTTCCAGCATCTGTCTCAAGTATACATGATTGAACAAGCTTTCTATTTAGTTTAAAACAAACAAGGGTACCTTGTTCATCCTTCTTATGAGTTGGATACTCAATCACTAACATGTTACACATGTTGTTTCGCACATCCTAGTTGACATATTCATTACCCTTTTTATGAAATCATTGATCAATGTGTTGCTATACAACATATGAGAGCAACTTTTTTCCAGCATATGTACCTTGAGATCCACAGGAGTAGTTCATCACTTAGGAAACGGGTAAGAAAATTACATCTTCTACCATCCTCAACTCAAAGTCAAATTACATTTGATAAACCACATGTTCCATCAGGTTGCCTGACAGGAAATCAACACATATGAGCGCTTTCTTAAGTCTCTCATTGTCTTTCACACTTACCTCATCCAGTAGCTAAACATTTCACTGCAAATGTCAAAGCTTCTCTAGACAGAATCCCATTAAGAGATAGATTTTCCCAATTCAACACAATATCCTCATAAAGGAGTAACACGTTACAAATATCAACATCCTTAGTAAAAATTTCATTGACCTTGTGTTACTCACATTATTCTCCCTGATTAAGTTGGGAGAACAAAGGTAATCAACAAACATTCTGGGTTTTAATCTGATAGTTTCAGGATGATCAAACGTCTTAGTATCATAAGGACATCCATCTTCTTTAGAAGGTAGCACAGTTTTTCTTGACATGTCCGTAAAAATTTGCTCTTCCTCAAGACCAATGACATCATATTTCTTATCTTCACGAGGAGTTATATCAGTTTGAACCTAGCTCATATTATCATATAATAATGTCATGACTTCTTGTTCTATATTGTACTCATTCAACATATGATTTCTCCATAATAGTTATGTACAACAACTCTTTGCAATCAGTTTTTCAGCCTTAGATGTTGATAATAAGACACAATTTTACTTCTTGATGAATCAGGATAAAAGTTTGTTCACAATAAGGAGGCACCCATCAGATGTGTTCTTTTTTTTCATCTACACTTCCAGCCCAATCAGTATCACAATATCCAACCAGAATTGAGTTGGTGTATTATGAGTAAAGTATACCATAGTTACATATCCCATTGACATACCTTGAAGGTTATTTTAATTTGAGCTAGAGAACTTTCCTTGGAGTTTGCCTGATATCTTGCCCACACCCGGGTTTCATGATCAGACCTATACTTCTTCTTGATGCTTTTTGTAGTCT
Source organism: Lathyrus tuberosus (assembly GCA_022829125.1). NCBI lineage: Eukaryota > Viridiplantae > Streptophyta > Magnoliopsida > Fabales > Fabaceae > Lathyrus > Lathyrus tuberosus. Next base: position 20,676,616 of record JALAZF010000034.1, read on the forward strand.
TGTCATGAGACTTGATTAATTTTTAGCTAATTCTCTTTATTATGTTAACATAAAGAAGGTCTTCAGCTTCCAAATTCAAGTACTTGTCGCAAAAGGCTCTCTTCACATATGTCTGAAATAGATTATCCTTCTGACTACTTGATTATTTTGGTACCAATATGATATCTTCAATGAAATCATCATGATACAATCCTCTATCTTCTACAACATATAGAATATCTCCACACAATGTCTCTTTATCTTTTACTGCATGCTCATGTTCATTAACCATAACAACATTGGATGCAACATTATCAGCCTCAACAGTTTCATGATCATCATTTTCCTTATGTATTGAGATTGTGTCAACATGTCAGACAGAATGTCTGGCACATCGTTATCATCATTCTGAATTCCCAAATTGGTTTCCTTGGTCTCTTCACCAAAATACATCTGAATAAGATGATGATTCTATATAGGCACATACATGTGAGGGACATTAATCACAATTCCACCACCAGATAGATCATATTTTTCAACATGTGGAATGTTAAAGAGAGTAATATCTGAAGCATATTTCAAAACACCAATTCCAGTATTAGAAAACACATTATCATGTGTTTTTGGTTAAACAAAGCTCCATGCATATGAGAAGGAATGTCATAATTCCTATTCTTTTTCAACTCTTTCTTCTAAACCACTCCAGGATGTTCAATGTTGGGAAAACCTCCAGCCTGACCATCAGCCATTCCTTCAATGAAAAACGCTTGCTTGAGTCTCATAAAGTCCATATGTGGTAAATCAGAAGTATGAGAAAGATGTTAAACAATCTTTTAAGACATCTTGGTTTTCTTCTCAAGGTGGCCAATTCCATATCTACTTCCTACTTCAGTACTAAGATTAGTACATATGAAGCAACTTTTTCTACAATAATCCCCATGCTTTCTATGCCATGCCTTAGTTTCTATTTCTAACCTGTCTTTCATGATTTTTAAAACACGGTCTTTAACAATCTACTATGCAAAGACATCCACCATCTTCATCTTTACAAATTTGCTTCTCCTATGGGTATCACATGGAGCACCAAACTTACATAGTAGAGTTGGAAAATGGGCATTGGCCTTAACAAAACATTCTTTAACCTATGCGCCCTTAAAGGCCATGAAAGGCCAAATTGTTGTTGACTTTATAGTAGATCATGCAGTAACAGAGATGGCGTAGATCTATGTCGAATTTCCAGCATGGAAGCTATATTTTGACGATTCCACCCATTCTAAGGGAACAGGCGTAATGATTTTTATCATGTCCCCAGAAGTAATTCATACTAAGTACAATTTCAAGATCAACAACCATTGTTCCAATAACGAGGATGAATATGAAGCCTTGATCATAGGTCTTACCATACTGTTAGACTTCAGGGAAACTAGAGTCAAGATCAAGGGTGACCCTAAACTGGTAATCAAACAGTTAACAAAGGAATACAAATGTATTAATGAAAACCTGTTAAAATACTCCGTTAAGGAAAATTCAATGCTTAAACAATTTGAAACTATGGATATTGAACATGTACCACGAATATGCAACCAAGAGGCCAACGACTTGGTCCAAGTAGCCTTATGAAAACCTGTTAATATACTTCGTCAAGGCAAATTCAATGCTTAAATGATTTGAAACTGTGGATAACGAACACGTACCACGACTACGCAACCAAGAGGCCAACGACTTGGCCCAAGTAGCCTTAAGAAAACCTGTTAATATACTTTGTAAAGGCAAATTCAATGCTTAAATGATTTGAAATTGTGGCTATCGAACATGTACCACAAATGCGCAACAAAGAGGCCAATGACTTGGCCCAAGTAGCCTTAGGCTACAAGGTAGCCAAAAGAAAATTGAAGAACTTGACTAAAGTGAAAGACAAGCTAGGATCGACCAACGTCATTCGGTCAGAGTTGTAAACGCCAAAACTGGTGAGGGAAGAGGAGTTACCATAATTTTGTGAAATTTTTTAAACAATTTCCATCGACAACATAGCAAATAATGATTGGCAAAAGGAAATTGTTGAGTTACTTAGAAACCCAACAAGAACAACCGATCAAAAAATAAAATATAAGGCATTGAGTTACATCATTATTGGGAACGATTTGTTCAAACACTACTATAGAAAACACCTATCATAACGGTTGGAAAAGGGATACAACCACGTCCGACCAACCATTGTGAGATAGGGTGTGATTGTATATATGATGCTTTCCACCACGGGCCTTGGACCGTTGTCCAAAGCTAGTTAGTGTGCTATATATCACAACGGTCAAGATATACATCTATTGTGATATAAAGCGAATGGTCATGGGTTCGAAACCCAGTGAATGTATGTTAATAATATTATGTGTGCTATCTAAAACAATGCTTGGTATAAATAACCGTGATTAATTACTTTGTTTTTTTATAAATTTTATTTTATTTTTCCATATATTACAAACCTATATTTGTTGTTTTACATGTATATTACAAAACAATATATTATACAAACCAGTATATTACAAACCAACATATATATATATATAATCAAATTAACCATTATAAACGCCACCCCCTTCTTTACAACTAACACATTAAAAATAAACACACAATGTCTACGGACTTCGTCTAAGTATTCGGAAGAGAAGCGTGTCTTGTCATTAAACGTCTGCATAAACAAGCGAAAAAAATTGAATATCATGTGATTTGAATTATAATAGAAAATTAATATGTTATTGAAAACATTTCATGAAATTATATACATGATCCCACAAATCAACAATGTCAGCAAAGACGATGTTAAACATGTGTTTCATTACATTGTACCCGCACTCGTATCCCTCTGCTTGTCTCCTTGTCTACAAATTTACATATATCATGAATATATAACTACACATGCATTATATATATATATATATGTGTGTGTGAAATTCTGGTATCAGACGTGTGATGTTAAGGTGTGATGTCACAACAACACACTCTGCACAATGGACAGCAATAACAGTAAAATAACACCAAGAATTGTTGACCCAGTTCGGTTACAACCAACCTACTCTGGGGGATACCAAGCCAGGGATGGAATTCACTACTTGTAGATATAATTTACAGACTCAACAAGCCGTTGACAATCTCCTAAAGTTATACTCTACTAATGACTTCCTACCTAAGAAACCACTTAGGTATGAGAACACCACTCAATCCCTTACAAACACTCAAAGAAACCACTTTGAGTACCCTTGATCTTACTTCACAGCTTCGATCAATCAACCACTCTCTATTGCTTCACAGCTTCTAGAGAGGACAGAAACTAAACACCTATTCAACCCTAGAATAGTGTAAATACAACTCGTACAAAATACTCAAGACACTCAACCTATGCTCTTGATCTTCTCTCTGTATTTCTATACCTTTTTCCTTTGGTCTTGTGCGCTTTATATAGCTCCTTGAATTGGTCTTGGACTTGCTACAATATTTGATCAGATTTGTTAATTAAAACTGAATCTTCAAAACAGATTTTATCCCCAAAATCTTTTTAAATCTCCAACCTTTTAATTCTCCAACAGACCTGCAATCAAATCTCCCATGTAACAGAAAATATCTATCCCAAGATATTCTCATCCAATGAGTCAACCACTCTCCACAATTCCAGCTAACACGCGACCCTAACAGCATCTGCACCTGATGTTATTGTTTCTGCAGATCTGATGTTACAACATCACCTGTGTGACATCAGACATCTAACTTCAGCAATTAAATACTTAACACAGCCCAGTGTTAAGACTTCAATGTTGCAACATCAGCACCTTGACATCAACATTGAACATGCTTTGTTTTACCAAAATTCCAGCCAATCCAGGAACTAACAATCTCCCCCTTTGGCTAATTTTGGCTAAAACAACCTCTGCACTCTGCAATCAACTTCTGCACTCTCCACCTTCAGAGATTTCAGTAGCGGAATAATCTTCAGAAATTTGAAACTCATTAGCAGCAGTTTGACAATCTTCATAGTCTACATCACTTGATCTGCTGCAGCACCATCTTCCTTATTGACAACAGCCAATTGGTGCTCCCCCTCTAAAACATGAACCAACATCATAGCTATTCAGTAGCTCATAATGTGCAGCAATTTACTCCCCCTTGATGTCTGCTTGGCTGCACTCTTCAAATGTCATGATATCTTCAAAAGTTCAGTCAAAACTCCCCCTTAATCTCTGCATCTTGACTATCTTGGCTATTTTCTCCCCCTTTTTAGCCACAATTAGACAAGCTTCTATAAGAAGCCCTATTAACTATAGTCAGTACACCCTAGCTCTCATTTTTAGCCTCTCGGTTAGTAAACAGGCAAAACAAATCATAGAAGGAAACTAAAAACATAAACAGTGCATAAACCAGCACAATATTCAAATTACAAAACCAACACAGCAAAAAAACTAAAAACTAAAACTACTTTCTAAAAATAGCAGATGGATGTTAGTCTTCATCCGAGCTGGTACCATCAGCATCTTCATCACCCTCATATGACCTGGAATCCTCAGTGTCACCATTCCCATTGTCTTCCCCCTGTTCCAAGTCTTTAATCATCTGCTCAATCTTCATTTTCCTATCAGTGCTGGTCTTGATAACCATATCAAGATCCTTGCAGGTTGCCCTTAATTCTTTAATCAGCTCTGCTAGCAAATCAGCCTTGGAAGTTTTCTTCTTGATACCTACATTTGATGTTGACACAATGTCTGGAACATGACTCCCAACAAGTAACTTTGGATGTATGGATAAGGTAGATTCCCTCTTACAGGCTGTGTCTGAACTTGTTAAGATGCCTGGATGTTGTTTCATCATAACTCCACAGATGAGCGAAGGAAATGCTATAGGCAGTTTGATAGCATTAGTGGTGGCATGTCTCGCAGTCTGCTCAAACACATATGCTCCATAGTCAAATTTCTTCTTAACATTTCATTCCATTATGCAAGCAGTGCTCTTCCAATGACTTCATCATCAGATAAGTCATCAACATCAATTACATCAGTAGTCTCAGCATCCCTACTAAGCGATGTTCTAACCTCCTCTTCAACATCTGCTTCACCATGAATATCATCTTTTCCACCAACAGAAGTGGGTTCAGCAGATGTCCTAACATTTGTTTCTTCATGCATGTCTTCACTCTGATCAGCATCTTCAATAGCTGTCATTGCAAGTTGTTGAAGACTTGACTTCCCTTCCTGCATGTTGTCTTTCTCAGCTGGCATCCGATTCAGTGGGATTGAAATTCCTTTGAAAGGGATGCCTTTGTCCAGAATCTTTGAGGCAAGATTACCCATCTTATTGTCTACATCAAACTTCTCTTCAATAGTCTGAGACATATATGATTTCGGCACAGTTTTGTCCCCAAATAACATACTAGTAACAACCTTCTTTGTTTCAGGATTCTTGAAGATAGTAGCAGGTCTCTTAGGAGTTAGTTTAGTGGGTCTCGAAGTACCTGATTCTGGGAGCATCATTGAGATAGGTTCTATATTCAAAGCTTCTTCTGCAAATCCCTCTTCTGAAGAAACCCTAGCCTTATCTCGCGAAGTGCTTTGAGCGACAGATTTCTTTGATGGAGACGACGTCATGGTTCCCTTGAGGCAGTATGAGTTCAGATGATTCTTCTTGTTGAAGGAGAGGAACGGATGGAAGATATGCTCTTTGATGAACCGTGATCTTGCTACACTCGAGAATGATGGTCTGAGGTATGGCGCCAGATTTTCTGTATTTTTTAAAGACCAATTACTAATTTTCTCCCTCCATAAAGACTTTCCTTTTAAACATTTAAAATAATTCACATCAGGACTCACTAACTCTGAGTGATCTTTCAGCATCCTGATGTCATAGTCTGATGTTGTAACATCAACTTGAGCATCAATAGTTGAATTTCCTTCAAGAGAAATCCACTGATAGCAGTTATCCTTGGTTCTGGCACCCTTCATAACAATCTGATTATGCTCATCAGAAACCACACACTCATGCTTAGTGTAGTTTACCTTGTAACCTTCATCACACAACTGGCTTATGCTGATCAAATTTACGCTTAAGCCACTGACAAACAAAACATTGTCAAGTTCAGGTTTACCATTACCTTGCACTTTCCCAACTCCTGCAACAACACCTTTTCTTCCATTGCCAAATATGACCTCATGAGAGGGGCAAGGTCTAAGATCATCAAACATGGATCTACATCCAAACATGTGCTTGGAACACCCACTGTCAAAATACCATGTTCCTTCTTTATCCCCCATGTGAGCCAATAAGCACTTCACCTTCTCCTTAGGTACCCATTGTTTAACAACTTTGGGCCTGTGCTCTCTCCATCTGTTTTGAGGTTGAGGGTGTCCATGCAGCTTGTAGCAAGAGTACTGCATATGTCCAAATCTTCCACAATAATAGCATCTCACCCTTTCATCTCTGAATCGTCTGCCATGATGAGATTGCTTATGCTGCCATCCATAATGTGGTCTCCTCCTACCATAACTGCCCTGCCATCTATTATGTTGATATCTTCTCCCATAAGACGGCTGAGAATATTGTTTCCTGGATTGTCTCCCATGATGGTGTGGCTTTCTTCTTCCATAGATATAAGGAACAACATTGGTGTATCCATAACCATAACCATACCAGTTGTCCTGATGTTGAGACATCTGATGAGACATGTGTTGTTTGATCTGAGCAGCTTGCATGCTCTCATGGTATTGTGGGGGCATATACTGACTAGCTCCCTGTGGCTGCTTTCTCTTCTGATAGGGACCAGTCTTCTTCTCAATCTTCTTAGGTTGTGAAACATCAGCTTTCTTAGGGGTAGGATCCTGCTTCTTTTGCTGATGTTGAGATGAAAGTTGTGACACTTCCTTCTTTGAACCTGAAGTGCTTCCTTCTGAAGTTCTCTTATCCTCAGCCACATAACCTATCCCAACTTTGTCTCCAGCAGCTTTTTCTGACTGAAGAATCTTGTCAAGTGTGTCTGTACCACAGCTCAGCATCCTAACAGACTTGGTCATTTGATCAAGATGAGCTCTAACTAGCACCACTTCATTCTCCAGATCTGTCTTTTCATTCTCTAGCTGAGCAATCTGTTGCTTGTGGCACTTGTTTTCTTGACAAATCTCAGCACTTTTTAAACACAGCTCTTGATAGGTAGATGCTAACTCCTCATAAGTTACTTCTCCATCACTAGAATCATCATCAGCAACCACAGCTCCTGTTAAAGCTCTCACATGCTATGTTAATTCGCTTCCACTTTCACTATCAGAGTCAGACCAGGAAACTGTTATGCCTTTCTTCTCCTTTTTCAAGAAGGTGGGACATTCTTTCTTGACATGTCCATACCCTTCACACTCAAAGCACTGCACTCCTTTATCTTGGGCAGTTTTCTCTTCATCCTTCTTTCTGGTGTCAGAAATCATGTTCTTAACATTAGTCCTGGAGTTATTATTCATTCTCCTGAATACTTTGGTGAACTGTCTTCCCAACATCACTATGGCCTGAGATAGATCCTCCTGGGATTCAGATTTCTTCCCTCTCTCTTCTTCACCATTTGTCACCAGGGCTATACTCTTTGGCTTCTTTTCTGGTTCTTCCTCATTCAACCCAAGCTCAAAGGTTTGAAGAGATCCAATGAGCTCATCAACTCTCATCTTGCTGATGTCTTGTGATTCTTCAATGGCAGTAACCTTCATCTTATACTTCTTAGGTAGGGACCTGAGGATCTTCCTCACAAGCTTTTCATCAGACATCTTCTCTCCAAGAGCACTAGATGCATTGGCCAGCTCAAGAACACTCATGTGTAAATCATGAATAGTCTCATCATCCTTCATCTTCAGGCTTTCAAATTTTGATGTTAAAATCTGAAGTCGTTACATCTTGACTCTAGATGTTCCTTCATGAGTAGCATGCAAGATATCCCACGCTTCCTTAGCAACTTCACAGGTATTGATTAACCTGAAGATATTCTTATCCACTCCATTGAAGATGGCATTTAGAGCTTTGGAATTTCCAAGGGCGAGCTCATCTTCCTCCTTGGTCCATTCTTCTTCAGGCTTTAGCTTAGAGGTGCCTTCTTTATCTTTACCAGCATCGTCCTTCTCACACATGATAGGAGCTTTCCATTCTTTAATAACAGCCTTCCAAGCCCTACTGTCCAAGGATTTTAAGAAGGTGGTCATCCTTGGCTTCCAATAATCATAATTGGATCCATCCAAAATAGGGGGTCTGTTGACGAATCCTCCAACTTCTTTGTCCATCTTTACACTAGAAAGTAACTTCCCTAGATCTCACCCAGAGACAGACAGGATGCCTGCTTTGATACCAATTGAAATTCTGGTATCAGACATGTGATGTTAAGGTGTGATGTCACAACAACACACTCTGCACAATGGACAACAATAACAGTAAAATAACACCAAGAATTGTTGACCCAGTTCGGTTACAACCAACCTACTCTGGGGGCTACCAAGCCAGGGATGGAATTCACTACTTGTAGATATAATTTACAGACTCAACAAGCCGTTGACAATCTCCTAAACTTATACTCTACTAATGACTTCCTACCTAAGAAACCACTTAGGTATGAGAACACCACTCAATCCCTTACAAACACTCAAAGAAACCACTTTGAGTACCCTTGATCTTACTTCACAGCTTCGATCAATCAACCACTCTCTATTGCTTCACAGCTTCTAGAGAGGACAGAAACTAAACACCTATTCAACCCTAGAATAGTGTAAATATAACTCGTACAAAATACTCAAGACACTCAGCCTATGCTCTTGATCTTCTCTCTGTATTTCTGTACCTTTTTCCTTTGGTCTTGTGCGCTTTATATAGCTCCTTGAATTGGTCTTGGACTTGCTACAATATTTGATCAGATTTGTTAATTAAAACTGAATCTTCAAAATAGATTTTATCCCCAAAATATTTTTAAATCTTCAACCTTTTAATTCTCCAACAGACCTGCAATCAAATCTCCCATGTAACAGAAAATATCTATCCCAAGATATTCTCATCCAATGAGTCAACCACTCTCCACAATTCCAGCTAACACGCTACCCTAACAACATCTGCACCTGATGTTATTGTTTCTGCAGATCTGATGTTACAACATCACCTGTGTGACATCAGACATCCAACTTCAGCAATTAAATACTTAACACAGCCCAGTGTTAAGACTTCAATGTTGCAACATCAGCACCTTGACATCAACATTGAACATGCTTTGTTTTACCAAAATTCCAGCCAATCCAGGAACTAACAATATATATATATATATATATATATATATATATATATATATAAGTGAATGTCACAATTAATCCACTTACCTTGGGCTCACAAAATGTGGGCTTTTTTCTAAAGTTGTTCAACCTATACTATCTCTCGACAATCATGTATATTGAAAATGATTTAAAAATTTTACACACTAAGATAATTACAAATTCAAAGATAAAATTTCACACAAAGTCTCATAAACATAAAGTTATACCTAGTAATAATTTGTTTCATCATAGGAACAAGTTTTTTGCGTAACGAACACTGTGTAGTTACCATATTTGTCCGAAGAGATATGATGATCAATTGATAATTTTCTATGAAGTAACAATACAAGCACATATGATTAGTATATTTGGTAAAACATTAAAACTAAATATAATAGAGACACCATAATTTTAAAACTACTCATTTATCGAGAGATGGTTCTAAGTGGCATTCATTCCTTTATGATATTTGTGATGTTAAGAATTCTTCAATGTTTTTAGAGGAATTTTTTGTAAATTGTACTCTAATTGGATTCAAAAATTCATAAGTATTAGATTTATGTAATTCTATACATACACGGTGAATGTACCTGAAAGGTTAAACAAGGTACAAAAAACACGTGAGGAATTAAATCTATACAAAACAATGAACGTACCATATAATGAGTTATACTCACGTGCACGAAATTTGTAGTAACCCTATGTCTAGCCACTAATCATATCCTTTATATATTTAGGAATCACAAAGAATTTCTTTAACCCCTCAATCGTAGGATCATGTTCTAGTGGAAGTTTAATTATCTCTTCTTCGTTGCGCATAACGTAAGCCATCATTTTGGAATATGATTCTTTAGTAGGAGCCAATAACCCATATTGGATCTCTCTACCGGTGGGGGCAGCTGAACAACTTCTTTTTGTGCTTGTACCATGTACAACATTTCTATCAGGCAATTGATCATTAGCATCATCCTCTTAATTTCTACACTGTGCCATGGTTCCACTGATTCGCTACATCATAAAATACACAAAGTAACACAAAACAGAATTAACACAATATGCACAACAAATAAGCATAAAACTCTTCTGGTAACACAGTTCTCACTCTCACATACCACATATAACACTTTTAATTCTTCTAATTATTTCCTTCGAGTTTCCTGCTATGCTTGTAACTTCTTGTCAAATTATTGCTTTTGAATCTCTATCTTCCTATGAAGCTCTTCCAACGTTTCATTTGACACCTATCTAGTTCTTTTTTTTGGACGCACCAAAAAACACTCTCAGGTCGTTTCCATCTCCAACACCACGAACACGTCACCATGCTCCTTTGTTCTGATTACTTATACTAATATATCATGTTGTGGTTCTGGAACAAAGGCACCTTCACGGGATGAGTTAACCAATGAATCTTACACAACATGATAAGACATACATTGTTAATCACCAAAATGATTTAAATAAAAATAAACATATGCACAATAAGTCCTACCTACAATTCTTTCAGCTACCAATTTGGAGGTATCTGAAGTGTAGTCTCTATTTGGTCTCAATTGAGCCCTCTTCCACTTCTCATGTTGTGATGGTAGAGATGGTTCCCAATCACGACTCATGCAGTTCCCCTCTCCAAGTTATTATCTTTTTTTAGCAATCATGGTTTTCTCAAGTTTCCTATATCCCCCACGAGACAATCTATGGGGGTATTTGTTTTTGGTCTTGTTCAGCTTTTCTGATTGACTTTTAACCAGTTATAAACATAGGAAAAATATTAACGTCCATGGTTTATCCATATAATTATCAGAAAATACCAATGGTACTAACCATGAACTCCTCACTACTACGAGACTTCACAAACTTTTTCTAAACCTTCTTGCTAAGATACTGATATTTTACCCACAGACGCTCAATATTAGGCTTTGGAATCATAATGTAGTCACTCTGAGTCGTGAATTAAAACTCCTCCAAGTCGCACCAACATAAGTTATCCACTTTTTTTCAAATTTGAATCATCACTAAATTCAAACATCAACTACACATTTAAAATAATAATAAGTATGTATTAGTGTTTATATAACGTAATATCGAAGTGATAACAATTGAAATTACTACCTGAACATCTGTCCATATGCTTTTCTTCACCTCATCTGATAGATCCTTCCAATCACCTAATAATATGGTGACTTTGCTACATCCAAGGAACACAACATAACTCTTAAACACAAAAGAATTAGGACCATCCAGAACAGTATGAACAACACTAAACTCAACCGAAAGTTTAACACCCGAATTATTGACTTTTGTTAGTGTAGCAATCATTGTGGCACCTCTTTGCTTATTTTGTGTTCTTCTACTTCATATTGCGAATCATTTGTCATGGTTTCATTTGTATGCGTAGCTTCATCTCTACTAGATGAAGAAGAGGCTATCTATAAAGGAATAAGCATCAACAACAATAATCAAGCCTCAACAACAACAATACGCATCAACAACAACAAATACATAAGCATCAACAACAATAACAAGCATCATTTTCAACATTAAGCATCAACAACAAAAAATAAGCATCACCAACAACAAATACATAAGCATCAACAACAATAAGAATCAACAACAACAACAACAAGCATCATCTTTAATAAAGCATCAACAACTACAACAAACATCATCTTCAACAACAAGTCACAACAACAATAACAACAACAAGCATCATCAACAACAACAAGCATCAACAACAGCATTAAGCATCATAAATAACATTAAGCATCAACAACAAAAAATACATAAGCATCAACAACAATAAGAATCAACAACAACAACAACAACAAGCATCATCTTCAACAAAGCATCAACAAATATAATAAGCATCATCTTCAACAATAAGCAGCAGCAACAATAACAACAACAACATCAACAACAACAACAACAACAAATACATAAGCATCAACAACAACAACAACAACAAGCATCAACAACAACGATAATAATCAACAAAAATAAATATCAATAGAAAATGTAGGTACTATAAATGTATGAGACAAAAAAAAATTTATGTACCTGAAACATGATGAATAAGTAAAAAAATGTTGTCATAATCTTAAAGTTCCTTCTCAAGAGCTAAACCAAAGGCTAGTCAAGAAGAAAGAACGTTTCGGAAAATGGTGTCGGCTCCCTTTTCGATGGTATGAAAGAAAATGAAAATGTTTAAAATGTTGTTGTTTCTTCAGGTTTGAAGATGGTGTTAAACATTTCGTTACGGTTGAAACTGGTTTTGTATCGTTGGGGATGAAATGGTGATGTACGTTTCGTTAGGGTTGAGAATCGCATTGTTTCGTCAGGGATTGTTTCTTGATGGAAATGAAAATAGGCAACCAAAGAGACAAGTTAGCTAGATCTATGTATAAAATATATCATCACGGTTGCTTGAGAAAATCGTTGTGATATATGATGAAATTTTTAAAAAAACGTCATGTCTTAAGAAAATAAATATTTTAAAAACTAATTAAAAATATGTCACAAAAGTTTTTTTAGAAAATCGTTGTGATATAATATAGACATTAATGATATTTAAAAAAAGCGCCAGGTTTAAAGTATTTAAAATTAAAAAAATATATATCACAACAGTTTTTTTTAGACAACCGTGGTGATATAATATTGACATTACTGATATTTTTTTAAAAAAGCGCCAGGTATAAAGTATTTAAATTAAAAAAAAAAACTTTCACAATAGTTTGTTAAAATAACCGTAGTGATATAAAGTGAAAGACAGTGGTAAATTCTGAAAAAAAATCACAAAATAACGGATGCTGAGAGTCAAACTCATGAAACGTTAAACTATATCACCACGGTTGTTTTAGAAAACTGTAGTAATAAAGTAAAAACAATTAATTAAAAATAAAAAATTATATAGGCGCATGAATTTAGAGATATCACTACGTTCCTTCGAAGGACCGTGGTAAAGGTGGTGTCGTTGTATCTACTTTTTGTAGTAGTGAAAAAGACTCCACTAGAGGTGTTGCTCAAATGTATTAGTGAGAGCGAAGCGTACTTGGAAATATCTTATACTCACACCGGGTTATGTGACGCTCACCAAACAAGCCACAAAATGAAATGGTTGTTGTGTCGACAGGGGGTATACTGGCCTGCCATGTTGAAAGATTGCATCGAGTTTGCTCGAGGGTGTTAAGAATGCCAGAAACGTGGAGGAATACAACATGTACCTGCTAGTGAAATACATTCAATCATCAGGCCATGGCCATTCAGGGGATGGGCGTTAGACCTCATAGGTGAGGTCAAGCTAGCATCCTCTAAAAGCCATATATATGTTCTCGTGGGCATTGATTACTTTACTAAATGGGTCGAGGAAGTACCTCTAGCTAATGCCTTCATACGCATATCCCAATGCTTCATTAAGACTTATCGCGATCAGTTTTCTGAGGCATACATTCACCCTTCATGAAGGCGAGTATCCATATATACGTCCATCATAGTGATTTAAATCCCGCGAGGACAGAAGACATACCAACACAACTAGTAGGTCAAAAAGGCTATGTGTTCGCGAGCGTCGACAACATCATCAGAGCCCTAATGCCCTTCATTTAAGGTACTATAAGCATGACTTGAAAATGTAAAATTGGTATCGGTGAAGGGATCGTAATCCTCCTTATTGGGACAAAGGCTAGGGATAGCAGCGAGATCAAGAAAATTGGGAGTAACCATCCCATAAGGCAGCTGGAAGGTGTTGGTGGAAATCTCCCAAAAACACATCGTTGCGAGCAACATGGTAGGGTTGCATCTAGAACCTACCCTAGAGAGATGAATAAGGTCATAAATCCCCTGTTCTTCCCACATGGGTTTTTTCTATGACTCCACCTGGTCTAGCCAGGTAATATAGACAGAGTCAGCGACTTAGGAAGGGGGCAAAAAGCGAAATACTCATCTTTGGAGAACCCAGAAGTCAAAAAAATACTCTCTGAAGGTCAATGGGCCACAGTTCTCTTTTGGAAAACTGGGAAATAAGTCGTTAAAATAATCAGGCAACTTAGAGGCCTCGGGGATAAGGCCATGAAAAAAGGTGGTACTTGCGATTGAATAAGGAACCAATAGATTTGTATTCCAAGTACATCTCTGAGCTTCTGCGAAAGGTGGTTCCCGAACATACGTCCGGTCGTTGGCTAGAATCTATTCGTCAAGGACAACAACGAATGGAGGGTGGTCAGGAATGAGGCATTTTGGTGCCATTTTCGGTGTTTAGAAAGATGACAAGTGAGTAATGGAAAATAGTGGGTGACACTGTTTAGGGTTCACTTTCGTTAGCTTTAGAAATAAGAACAGGGAAAGAAAGTAGATATTGGAAGAAAAATAGGCTTAAATAGACAAAGAAAAGATGATGAAAAGTTTCTCCCAGGAACGTGGACATATGTCATGCTCGGAGCCAATAATCAGTCCCGAGGAGAGGAAATCCATGATTAATAAAATCAAAAACAAAATCTCAAATCTCGGGTTAATGGCTAGTTAATGACCTTAGAATTTGAGGTAATGATGTACTGACGTCACACTTTTAGAGACGCAACATTTGGTAAGTGTAGCGTGCGATTTTTGTCGGTGACGCGACCACCTTACTGCAATTGGTTGGAATTGGGTGCTACTTTTGGGTTTCTTATTTATCCTATGAAGCTGGAAAGGAAAGGGAAGCTATCTAAAACTAACCTTGCACGCAAATGTTTTCTCTAACAAATGCTAAGAGATTGGGGGGTCCGGGGTAAGGTTATACAATGGGGAGTTGTTAATTACCCATCCTATATATGGTTATCCACAGATTTGTTTGGCATTTTCTACTGTTATCTACTTACGAGTGTTTATCTGTTGTGGGTTGGGAAAGTTTCTTCTTTGGGAGTGTTGAGAGAGTATTTTTTGTTATTTTCGGGTTTTCTGATGTTTTTGGTAAGGTACTGGACCTAAAGTTTTTGATTAATGTGCTCGCTAAGATTTCGCAATCTTATGCCTACGTATCCCCGTTAAAGAAAATAGGGAAATCAGAGCAATCGTAGGTCCTTCTATTCTACGGGAGGAAAGATGTTTGGTGTCTTGTTCAAAGCCCAAGATTGAAGCTAAAGGGTTGAGTATGTGTGTCTTGTTCAAAGCCCAAGATTGAAGCTAAAGGTTTGACTGAGAGAGAATTTGTCATTTCTAAAAGGAGATATCTCATCTGTTTATCACAGTTATTGGGTAACTGATTATAAAGGAGAATTACTTTAACTGGAATGTATGGAATCCAACAATGCCATAATTTCCTTTATAAGGGAGGTGTCCTGAAGGAATAAACTTTAACTCAGTGTAGAGCAATGCCATTTTTCCTTAGGAGTCTTCCATGCTAAGAGATGGAGATTGGCTTGGATGTAAATAATCCAGAGGCTTGCCACTTATAGCTGTTAGATGAAAGAGGAAGTTTACCAGGATAAAAGAGGGACCACAACTTGGATTTTTGAATCAACAAGTGTGCCACTTACAGCCGTTATCTGGGATTAGGTTTGTTTGATTGTCTGTTTTGATGTGTGATGTACAGAGAAATGTCTTTCTACAGAGAGATATTGATTTCCTCTGAGGGGTGTTGATTTTATGTGCCTTGATCAAAGCCCAAGGTTGAAGCTAAAAGGTTGACTCTACTAGGGAGTTTTATATCTGTATTGTACTAAGCCTGAGATTGAGGCTAAAAAGAGACCGACTCTTTTGGGGAGATCATTATACAAAGCCTACGAGGAGGCTAGAAAGAATTTACTCTTCCGGGGAAATATTTTGTCTGTCTTGTACAAATCCCAAGATTGAGGCTAAAAGGGATTGACTCCAGTGGGGAGAAGTTTTATCTGTCTTGTACAACGCCCAAGATTGAGGCTAAAAGGGATGACTCAGCTGGAGAGTATTTATATGTGTCTTGTACAAAGCCCAAGATTGAGGCTAAATCAACTGAGGAAAGATCATTATACAAAGCCTACGAGGAGGCTGGTTGGGGAATTTCTTATAATATAAAGCCTAAGAGGAGGCTAGCTTCTGCTGAGGATTGTTGAGATCCAGAGACAGGTCCAAATTGGGGAACCAATTCTTGCTGAGGATTTACTGAAGAGTTGAAATATCAGATGCCTTGAGGTTCTGATTGAGGTTTACTGATAGTAATTTGACCCTAGCTGGGGAAATTTTAAGTGAGAGTTTAAAGATTGAGTTTTGAAACCTGTGGAGGTTTTAACTCTGTTGAAAATTGATGAAATGATAAGGGTTTTTCCTGTGTTTTTTAGGAAACTTGAGGGTTTCTTTGAGATCCAAGAGAAGGTGAGATTGTCCAAGTCGATTGGTATAAGAAGGATTATCTTTCTATGATGCCCAAGAGAAGGCTGATGTTTTAAGGGATGAGAATCAACCCTAAATTGGTCTGATGTTTTGACTCTGACTCTCTAGAGGATTGAACTATCAAAGGATGACTAAGTTATGTCCTATACCTGTAGGAAGTCTTTGAGTCCTTGTACTAAGCCCAAGAGGAGGTTGAGAACTTCTAAGAAGCCTGAGGGTCCTTGTACAAAGTCCAAGAGGAGGTTGGGGATGCTTTTAGGAAGCTTGTGGGTCCAAACCTAAGAAAAGTTCAAGGAAGGTTTCACCGGGAATAATCCTTTCTTTAGTGAACAGTTCTAGGGTTTGAAGAAATTCAGAAGAGGTTTCACCGGGAATTAATCCTCTTTGGGTAAATGAATTTCTTGTACAAATTTCTAAATAGTGACAGTCTTGAGAAAATTTTCACCAGGAATAATGCCTTTCTCTGTTCCATATTGTATAAGCCCAAGAAGAGGCAAGACTGTATCTGGAATTTACTATGGGAAACTAGTTTTGACTGTGTTGAAAGAGTGACCACTTGCTTGATCTAATCCTAGACCTAATTGCTGGGGAAAACTCTAAGCAAGATATACAAGCATATATATATACAGATGAAATATATAAACAAGTATGTAAAACAAGACAGTAGAACTTACAGGTCAGCAAGCTTCCAGCATTATAAACATAGCTGTATGGTTAGTTATTCAAGGAATTGAAGAAAGTTTTGATAACAACGATGAATTTGAATCTAAATCAAAAGGAAAGTTGTTTTTAAAAGGAATTTTTGGGGCTTATACTCAAGGAGAGGCCTAGATGAGTTCTTTTGAAAAGGCGACGATAGTGTCATAGTTTTGAAAATGACGGAGGGACTTATACAATGATTGAGGCCCAATTTTATTGTATTTACAAAAGAGATGGGTCTTACACACTATTGGAGGCCCAAGAGTTTATTTTTATACAAGATATGGGGCTTACAACTCAAAGAGAGGCCCAGATGAAAAACAGTGATCGCACCATTGTTTTGAAAATTGTATTGGGACTTATACAATGACTGGGGCCCAAAAATATTTATGTACAAAGGGGGGGGGGGGGGGGGGTTGGGTCTTACACTCTATTAGAGGCCCAATTTTATTAAAATAATAAAGATGGGACTTACAACACAAGGGGAGGCCCGGGTGAAAATTGTTTTGAAAACGACGATTGCACCGAGATTTTTTTAAATCGTATTGGGACTTATACAACGACTGAGGCCCAAAAATATTTTGTACAACAAGGGATGGGTCTTACACTCTATTAGTGGCCCAAAAGTTTATGTGAAGTTTCAAAAAATCAAAATTTAGAAAAAACCCTAATTTTGAATTTAAAAGATATAATTTTCAAAGGAAATTAAATAAAAAATGATATAAAATATCAAATATACTAAAAAACAAGCTATCAACTTTGAAAAATATTTTGAAAAATCATGTTTAATCACATGAAAGATTGAAATTCATTTGGAATGAAAAGATCAAAGTGGGAATTTCATTTTAAAATGTTTAAAAACAAATAAAATGAAATAAATTACAAAAATTCTAACTATATTAAATAAATAATATAAATTGGATTTTTTTGTAAAATAAAATAATTTAACATTTTTGTGACTTTCTAAAAAAAGAACCAATAAAAAATGAGAGAGAAATTAATTTTTGAAATCAATTAAATAAAATATCAAAAATTCAAATGTTTAAAAATTTGAAAAATGACGCCAAGAACAAAAGTACTTGCTCGCGTGGCCTAATTTTCCCGGATGTGCATTTTCTCACTTTTCTCTCTGATTACTCAATGATTTTGCACGATTCAAACACCAATCTTGCTCGTTTTTTAACAAGGATCACAATCATATAAGATTAATTGCATTTATATCTACCATATAAGAAAAACTAACCCCACCATAAATTCAATTCTACCCTTCTGAACACGTGTCACATTCTTATGCACTATTTTGATTTCTGGTAAGCATTTTTTGAATTCATGCTTCTTTCTCACACACTCTCTCTTCTTCTTCCTATTCTCCATTTTCTTCTTCTCCTCCGTCTTTTCCTTACTCCTTCGTCTACTTCACAATAACGGGAAAAAAAACCCAAACCTAATATCGATTGTATGATGATTGACTGGTTTTGTTTTTGTTGTAGGATTTTGTGGGTTCGGGTTAGGTTTTTGATTTTATGGGTTCACCAGAGAATGTCGCAAGCTGAAGCAGGAATTATGGCTGGAAGAGGAAGCTGATAGAAGAGATTCTCTAAAGTTGAAGATTATTGAGGTAGAATTTTGCATTTTTCCTGAGTAAACTATCGCTAATAGTCGATTTTCTGTTTTTTGAGATGTTTGCTACAGAAAATAGAGATATATTTTCGTATCTGAGTTATCGTTGTTCTTCTTTCAGGAAGAATTGAATCGGTTGTAAGGGTTTTTACTGGTTTTGTTGTTGTTGTATAATTTTGTGGGTTCAAGTTAGGGTTTTTGATTTTATGGGTTCACCGGAGAATGTCGAAAGCTGGAAGAGGAAGCTGGTAGAAGATATTTTCTAAAGTTGAAGATTATTGAGGTAAGAATTTGTATTTTTTCTTGAGTGCATTATCACTAATAGTCGTTTTTATGTTTGTTGGGATGTAAATTCACTTTTGAATTCAAGGTGTTTCTTATATTGGTTATCATTGGTCTATTCTTTATAATCAAACGATTTTGTGGAAAAGTAAAAGGTTTAACGCAACAAACGATTACTAATAAAGCTACCGCTACATGCTCACACCACAATGCAGACACACTCTCATATGACCCAACTTCTCTTACTATTCATATAATAAGATTGTGCATGTAGCAGCATTATACCTTTCATAACTTATGTAACATATTGTTATTTTCTTGTCTCTCAGGTTACAAATTATGTGAATGAATTAGAAGGGATGAAAGTTATAACAAAGCAAGAATTCATTGCGTCACTGCTAAGGTTAGTTTGAGTTAGGCAATTAAAATTGTATCCCATTTTACATTCAGCTACTAAAAATTGAATATACCCTTTTATAGTCAGAATGAGAAGGAATTGTCTAATATTTATAAATTCAAAACCTGTGTGTGTTGAAGGTATCACATTGTTCTTTAATTAAGTTGCGTCATTCAATTGAAAATTTGAAGTATCTATGATATCTACATTTACGGTAATGCGAAGGATTGGTAAGTCTTTTTTCCACCATCATTAGTATTGTTTTCTAACAAACACTGATATTGGAGGGGTGTAAAGAAGTTGTATTGTCTACAAAATATATTTCAAAATCAAACAATTTGAGACATTTTGATATTTAAAATTTAAAGGCCTCTGAACACAAGAAGACAACTTCTGTATTTGAAATATTGGGTGTTAATGGACAATATAAGATTGTCATTTGTTCGTTCACATCTTAAGTCATTAAGTATATGCACTTATCATTTATATTTTGTGTTCAGAGTTTTTGTTTTTCTTATTTATTTAACTTTGCTGTTTGGATGTAGGTTTATGACGAATAATTCTTAGTGGACATATTCAAGACTGAATATATGGGCTTTTTATATCAGATATCACACTACTGAGGTGTATATGTTTGGACAAGTTGATTTATATCCGCCTTCCAGCGTGTATGCAAGTACACTCAAGGCTCTTCCCAAGACCTCAATGCATATAGAGTTCTATTTGATGAAGTAAGTTTTGTATTCCTCTTTAGTTCTATCAAATCCCTTATATCATTTCTTATCTCGTAGCCCAAGATTTATAGTTAAGGAATTAAAAGACGCACGAATGGTAATTGATGTCGGTGATGTCCATATTCAACAAATTCGAGATTGTGTCTTAGATGATGAAAGATTGAAGAATGTTTTTCGTGAATCTGTCAAGTTAGTGATGGAAGAGGTATACTTGCCAATTTATGTTTCTTAGCATTCACTCAACTATCATTTGAAATACTTCAATGAAATCATACCGATCTCGGCTTCAGAGGTAATCATCTTTCTTATCATGTTACGTATAGTAGAGTTGTTCTTTATAGTTTTTAAAATTATTACACCCATAAATGACTATACTGGCCATATGAGCAAGACTAAATCATGTCTAAACTAATTTGCCCTGGTGGGGACTGTCATGTGGACTGTCATGGGAAGGAAAATAACACAAGTCACAGAATGATTTCATGCCACTGCTTTGAAGCACTTCACACTGATACTCGTATGTGTTTTTTGATACAAACAGGACCGAGTAGACTAGGGAGAAAAGTAATTTCCAGTGCAATAGATGGACAAGACGGAGGAGCCTAGCCAAAACAGTTTCTGAAGAAATTCATGAAGTTCTGTCTTTTCAAATTTTGAATACATTTTTTAGAGAACTATTAGCATGTCCTGTTTGGGAATTGTCAGTATGATAATTGAGTAAGCTAGCTTCTTGACAGTTTCTCCTATGGTGCTTGAATTTGTCTTTCGAGTCTTATAAATTTCATTTATAGATGACACTTGGATATCAACTTGGTTAAGGTTTCTTTAGAAACATGCATTTGTCAGGTTTTCATGATATTTCACTTATTCATTTTTGTTGTTCTTACAAGATCAAGTAAATCTGTAGAATTCTCAAGAGCTAATGGGATTACTTATTTGAAAGTACACGACCAAACAATAGAGGTACTTGGGAAATCTGAATTTTATTGCTCCAGCCCCGTGAATGCTTCCTTGATCGAACCATTTCAGGTGAAGAAATGGAATCATCTAATTAGATTTTAGAGAAGATTGGGCTGACAGGTTATCAGGTAGAACTGGAATTGTTTTGAATTTAATATGTTATTACCGTCAAATATTAAAATCTCTTTCGATGACCTAACCATCAAACATTTGAATGTTCCTCTTGCTTCAAAGACAACTCATAACTTGCAGATACTCAACTTCCATTTCGGGTGTATTACAAGTTCCATCAAAGTTTCCCTCCATTGGCTCCATTCCGAAGGAGGGAATGCCAACATAAGGTGTGTATTATTTTGCTGTTTTATGCCACCCTATAGAGAAGCAAATCTAAATAAAATATTGTTGTAATAGTAAGCTTCAATTAACAAAATGAAGTTTATATGACTCATAATTGTCGCAGGACAGATCCTGTTCAGCACTTGCACATTTCGGGAGTTTGCTAGGTCACTATATGCTTTTCGGTTTTTCAAGGTCAGTTCCCTCTAGCTTTAATGCCCAATCATATCACACACCGTATTTCCAACTTATTGATAATCTTGACCATCATCACTAATTATTATTTTGCCTCCCTATGTTACACTATTACAGTTTCAAGATAATTAATGCTTTTGCATTACCAAATGCAGGGAGAAGCTTAAGAGTCCCATGCCAAACTATATAAACATGCCTCCTTTTCTCCCCAAGACAAATAAAACTTCAGAAACCTAGCACTATTTCTATGGCGACCAACAACCTAGTCCAGGTTGCACAGCCTTCTAAGGTGCAGACGGCGACTGAGATACCATCATCAACGGCCTTGCAACGGCCATCTGAGGTCCAACAACCTCAACAGGTTCGGATCCTACATTACCTACTTCATTTTTCAATAACAACACACATCTCTCCATTTTTCTTTCTTCCTCTTTGTCGCTCCCGAGATTTTCATCCTAGTAAAAACTCGAAAGTGGCGCGGAAACAGAGTCGCCAGCAATGTGTATTTATCCCAAGAGGGGGAAAGGAAACACTACGTAAACCTGAGGGAAGGGAAAAGCAAGGTCTCACGACCAAGAGAAACGGGTAAGGGAGTCGGTTACGCGAAGGGAAGGTATTAGCACCCAACACGTCCATCGTACTCGATGGGATCCACGCTTGTTGTTATCGATCAAAGGGTGTCGTCATCTGGAGCTCCGCTGCTACTGGAAAGGAAAAGGAACAGGAACGGAAAAGAAAGGAGAGACAAAAAAAGAGGAAAAGAAGTGACTCGGTAGGACATCCTCGGAGTCCTAGGCCTACGTATTCCCTCAGTGCAATGGAAAAGTCAGAGTCAACGTAGTTCGACGGACTACAGGAAAGATTGCTCGTCGAGATATCGCATCTCGTGCCTACGTATCTTCAATCAGACGAGAAAGAAGAATCAGAGCAAACGTAGTTCGGCTCAACAAGGGTTGCTTTGTTTGTGTTTTTTAGTAGAAACATCAAAGTGCGCGTCCCAGCAGTTACGTGTTGCAGCTCGCTGTAGGGAGACTTAGGCGTTACCTGTTTGCGGTAGAACGGACATGACGAGTCCTTAAGAAAGGAGTGAAGAGATGAGAAGAGAATTGTTTATTTGTTTTGTATTTTAGAAAGAAGTGTTTTGATTATTTTTGTGTTAGTAACACGTATTGCATTCAAGTCTATTGCATAAGATCGAATGCATCGCATGGTCGTCCTAACAGGACGTATACTAAACATTCTAGAAAGGCGGAGAGAAACTCCCCTCCTTCTATTTCCCATTGTTCTAGGCTCACATACAATATGCGTTAATCCTTTATTAAATGCTTTTTTGCTTTTTGTTTTGAGGTGAGAAGAAGAGAGACTCAAAGATTGAGAAAGGCAAAAGTCTAAAGGGAGACTAATAATCCTAAGAGTTATCATGCTTGGAGATCCTAAGGGTTGGTGGGGTTTGAAGAAATATAATCCTAAAGAAAAGAAGAAGAGAGAAAGAGGTATCACAACTCACTTCTAAAGATGGAAGATGAGTTATGAACCAAGAGGGAGAAGAAAGAAGTTGAACAAAGAAAGCATAGAAATGCTTATCACAAATGCAAAAGAGAAAACTTTAAAGAGATGAAGGAAGAAGGTGTATGTGGATGCACATCCACACCCTCAACTTACCATTAGCCCCTACATGAAAAGGGTTAGCTAAACAATTGAATATGAAAGCATAAGTAAAAAAAATCACACAAATAAGCACCAAACATCTCATGAAATGAAATTATGAATCACACAAAGCCTAAGTCTAAAGAGAAGGGATCCTAAGTGTTAAATGACTTCTAAAGTCATTAGCATGTCTAATGAGGCTCAATTAAAGTTAAGGTATCTAATGAGATCAAACTATGTCAAGAAAGGTGCCAAAGACTCACACAAGTTCAAGTTATGAAACATGGATGAAGTATGAATGCATATGGCATACAAACATGAATGAAGGCTTGGATAAATGTCAAAATCAGAATTGAATGACATGTTATAATGCATATGGAAGTCAATGAATGAACATACAAAGCATGAGTGAAATGATTTAAGAAGATGAAGCAAGTAAAAGCAAACAATATTCAAGTTCAAGTAAGAAAGGAAGAAACTTGTAACACAAGTCAAAGTTGAAAATGAACATGAAATCAAATGCAAATGGATGCAAGGCAGAATTAAACATCATATTTGAATATCCTATAATGTCTATGAACAAGCATACAAATCATGAAAAAGAATATTCAAGTAGAAGAAATTAGATGAAGAAGAAATAAGAAGAAAAGAAACAAGTTTCACTTAAAGAAAAGAAATAACTTGCAACACAAGTCAAAGTTGAAACTCAAAGATAAATGAACATGGATTATAGGTCAGTACCAAATGACATTTAAGATGCAATTAAAATGTAAGAATTAATCATACAATATGCATATGCACATCACATTGAAACTAATTAAGAGAGAAAGATGAAATAGATCAAACATAAACAAGTATTCAAGATGAATGACACTTGAATGCATGAGATGATTTTGGGAAGTAGCTTAATCAATATGAAATGCAAATAAAATGCATGGATAGGCATTGATGATTCATAAACAAGTCATGTTAAACATTAGAAGAAAAGAGAAGCAAGTTTAGGTCAAACATTTCAAGTAAGGATGCCTTTTGATCACATACACAACCCAAATGGAATCACAATGTAAATGACCTATAATTCTAAGAAAAAGGACCTATAATATTCTAATGAGGACCTATAATGATGCACCGACAAGTTCTAATATGATGGCACAAGTGCCTCCTAATCACACAAAGTTAGAAGTTAAGAAAGGATCACAAAAAGTTACCTATTCTAACAAGCATCGAACAATTAGCAAAGGACTTGTAAAAATTATGAAAATCAAGCACAAAACAATTAAGTCAGAAACAAATCAAGTGGCAAAGGCTCATACAAAAATTCGCAAATAAACTAGTTCAAACAAGTTCACAAAGTCACTTTAGGTAAAATGGAATGATGCACAAAGGTGCATGTCATAACCTAATATGGAATGCTTTTAAAATTTGACAAAAATATGAATTAAGTACATTAAGATGCCATGAACACACAAACCAAATATTAAGTCAAAAATCAGAACCAAACTATGTCAATTAAAATGCAAATGAGCATGGTTCATGTATGATAAGCCTTTAAAAGGAAATTAAAATAAAATTGTGAAAATATGAGCTAAATCAATTAAAATTAGAATTAAAAAAAATATGAAAATTAGTTAAATGTGTTATAATGCTATGTGAATTTTTATAGAATTTTTATTAAGGTTTTAGGATTTTTAATAAAAGGAAACGAAAACTATGTAAAAAGAAATTTAAAATAAAAAGAAAATAGGAGAGGAGGTGCAAACAAAGTAAAATCCACGTTCAGAAAGCATTTGGGCTTAAACCATGGGGTGTGAAAAGCAATAGTGATCCAATCCAATTATAGCACGTGCGTGTATGGAATTATGGTGGAGTTCAGTCAAAAGTTTGACTCAATCTGAGCCTTAGGATCCGGTCAGCGCAAGATAATCAAGTAAGTAATCATATCCAACGTTTCATGATGCAAACACACAACAATAAGCATGCACGCACGCACATGCAACCAAGTCAAAGTCAAAAATCCGAGAGAGAGAGAGTCACGTGATAGGCAAGTGGATCATTAATGTGTTGGCAAGTTTCTAGCCCTAGGATTGGAGAGATCTAACGGTTGTGACATGTTCTGGTTCTAAAACCCTAGCAAACCCTCACCGGCCGGAGAAGGACCTCCAGTCTTCTTCTCCGGCCATCTCCGACGACCTGCAACACTCACATATTTCCAGAAATGCACAAAATGTATATCAAACGAAAGCTGAGCTCAAGCACAACACGAATCTAGCAATGGAATTCACAAATCACGCGCACATCAAGAGAATCGAAGGTAGAAAGTTTGCCCTAAAAATTCATCTAAGCTTCTAACAAGCTCTATCAACTAGCCAGAATTTCCACAGCTTCTATTAAGCTCTATAAATAACAACAACAACAACAACAACAACAACAGGCTAAAAATTAATGAAATCGTGCAAGAAAAGTTGTGGAAGTTCAAACCTGGATTAAAGCTTCTTGATGATTATTGAGAAAACCAGAGGTGTGACCTTGATCCTGAGCTTTCAGATAGCAAAATAAATGCTATTATGCTTTAGATCTTGGAGAGAAAAGAGAAATTCACACTTGAGAAGAGGCTACACTAGATCCTAATTTAACCTTGTTCTTGATCAAAGAAGCTTGAGGATGATGAGTTGATGAAGATATTGATGAACAATGGTGAGTTCGTGCAGAGAAAGAGAGAGGATTCAGAGAGAATTTTTGAGAGCTTTGAAGTGAAATGTGAAGAATGACAAAAGTGAATCCAAATTATGTTGGGATAAAGCTTATATACTCATGGTTAAATTTTAACTAGTGTAGTTGATGGTTAGAACTCAAGTTAAAGTGAGTTAGTTAACTGAGTTGTGAGTTAACAAACTGAGTTGAAGTTTGTTATGACACGAGTTTAGATTTTGCTATGGTGAGGGAGGGTTCATGAGCTTATGGTGGTCGTGAAAAAGTAAACATGAAGGTGAAATGAGAATTTGAACTTGAGTGGTGGTGAGCACGGGTTGTGTTACTTTGATGGAGTGAGGAGGGAGTATGTTATGTTATGGTGTAGCTTTAAATGGATGGTGATGATGTATACTGATGCTGCAGCATGCTTGCTTCACCATTTTCTCATTTTCCTCTTTGGTGTATGGTGTAGCATGACATGGTATGGCATGTAAGAGTTTGTTGGTTCAAAAGAGGCAGTGCTGCAAAGGTGTTTGTATGCGTGTGAATGTGAATCAGCTAACCACAACAAATACCAAACACTTCTAACTTTGGAAGCCAATACATAATGGAAATGTTGATGTTTAGGGATGAAGTTCTCTCATGTTGATGGATGAAATTATGAGCTTTTGGATGTAATGGAAAGAGGATACAAGATAGAACGTGTTTAATGTTGAAATTAGATTGAAACAATGCCTCTAACACACTTGAAAATAGCTTGGAACAAGAGAAAACATGACTGGTTTATGGGAGAGGCAACCTACATGTCATGTCTGGCAATATGACTTGTGAATTTCAGTGTGAGACCCTTGTTTTGAAACCTCCATAACTCTTCATACATTGTTCATCTCAAAAAATGTCCAACATCAAAGTTGAAGAGGACATGAAGATGAACAACTTTGATGTTCAACAATTTTTCATTTGAAGCCTTCTTGATGGAGAAAACTAACTTGAAATTTGGCACACCACCTGTTTGGTGAAATGAAGGGCATCTGGCTCACCCATGACTTAGTTTCCTAGCCAATTTGCCTTGATTTTTCTCAACTTTGATCGATCATATCTCCCTCAATTTTGATCCAATGGAAGAGTTCTAGGTATGGATTTGAAGCTTGGAATGTGATATTTAATTGGCTCAACTTAGGCCTGAAGTTTGAAGGTTTTATCTTAAAGAAAGAATGCCTTGAAGTAGAGTGCAAAATGGTCCAAACCCTTCCATTTTAGGAAACCCTAAATTTCTAAAAATGGAAACTTGGTACAATTCTTGATTTTTTGATGAACCTCTTGATATTTCTTGATCAAATCTTGTCCAATGAACATATTTGACATGAGGAACATGAATTTGACCTTAAAAAGTCAGGAGTTGACTTTTTCCTCTGCACAGCTGACTTTTCCCCAAATTTCCTGATTCTCAATCAATTGATTAATTGAAAAACTTCCAAATCAAATTGATGGACCATTCTTCATCCTTAGACCCTTGAGGACTTGTAGAATACCATGAGATTAAGTCTTGCCCAAGAAATAATAAATAAACTGATTTTATGGCAAACCCTAGTTTGGTGCCCTTAGTCTAGGAGAAAACAACACATCCTCCAAATCCAAATTCCTCTGAATATGCTATATATCCTTTCTAAAAAAGATGAGATATGACATTTGGAGGTGATAAAAGCTCAAAGAACTTGGCCATTGGGGAAATATACTCAAGAACCCTAGTTTTGCACTAGTTAGGATGATGTGATTCCCTTGCATTTTCCTGTCAAGCTTGATCATATGATGAGGTGATGACCAAATAAGACCCCTTGAGGCTCAAGGCTCCTTGGATTTGGTTTAGACACCCTGATCCCATGCCAAAGAACCAATGAAATGCAAATGATGATTATGCCAAAATGCAATGCAACATAAGCCAGTAAAAGCTAAAAGCAAGAGGGAAAATTTTGAGGCGCTACAGCTGCCCCTATTCAAACTTCTTGGATCTGAGGGTATGATAGCAATGTCTTTCAGACAATCGGGATACACGGGGTTTGAATACCGAAATAACCTGGAAATTTGCAACCTGTGGGGAGATACAAAATAAAGTGCTCGCCAACCGAAGGTGGACTCAAAAGCAATGGATACCAACCAAAAGTTGGGATAACGCAAAGGATACAAACCAAAAGTTGGGATAAGAAAGGGTACCAACCAATAGTTGGAATAACCAAGAGAAGACCAACCAAAAGTTGGGATGAACAAAGAGAACACCAACCAAAAGTTGGGATGAACAAAGAGAATACCAACCAA
Organism: Lathyrus tuberosus; assembly: GCA_022829125.1. Taxonomy (NCBI): domain Eukaryota; kingdom Viridiplantae; phylum Streptophyta; class Magnoliopsida; order Fabales; family Fabaceae; genus Lathyrus; species Lathyrus tuberosus. The sequence continues at coordinate 20,705,103 of JALAZF010000034.1, forward strand.
AAGTAGGGATGAACAAAGAGAATACCAACCAAAAGTTGGGATGAACAAAGAGAATACCAACCAAAAGTTGGGATGAACAAAGAGAATACCAACCAAAAGTTGGGATGAACAAAGAGAATACCAAACAAAAGTTGGGATGAACAAAGAGAATACCAAACAAAAGTTGGGATGAACAAAGAGAATACCAACCAAAAGTTGGGATGAACAAAGAGAATACCAACCAAAAGTTGGGATGAACGAGAGAATACCAACCAAAATTTGGGATGAACAAAGAGAATACCAACCAAAAGTTGGGATGATCAAAGAGAATACCAACCAAAAGTTGGGATGAACAAAGAGAATACTGTTAGTTCTTGGATTGGCTGGAATTTTGGTAAAACAAAGTATATTCAATGTTGATGTCAAGGTGCTGATGTTGCAACATTGAAGTCTTAACACTGGGATGTGTTAAGTAATTAATTGCTGAAGTTGGATGTCTGATGTCACACAGGTGATGTTGTAACATCAGATCTTCAGAATTATCAACAACAGGCTGTGATGTTGTTAGGGTTGCGTATTAGCTGGAATTGTGGAGAGCAAGCTGTCTCATTGGATGCGAATATCTTGGGATAGATATTTGCTGCTGCATAGGAGATCTGTTGCAGATTTGTAGGAGATTTAAAAGGTTGAAGATTTAAAAAGATTTTAGGAGAAAATCTGTTTTAGATATTCAGTTTTAAATAACAAATCTGGGAGATATTGTAGCAAGTCCAAGACCAATTCAAGGAGCTATATAAAGCGCACAAGACCAAAGGAAAAAGCGACAGAAAATATTCAGAAGATCAGGAGCTGAAGGCTTAGTGTCTAGAGTTTGTTTAGAGCGCTTGTATTTACACTATTCTAGGGTTTGAATAGGTGTTAAGTTTCTGTCCTCTCTAGAAGCTGTGAAGCAATAGAGAGTGGTTGATTGATCGAAGCTGTGAAGTAAGATCAAGGGTACTCAAAGTGGGTTCTTTGAGTGTTTGTAAGGGATTGAGTGGTGTTCTCATATCTAAGTGGTTTCTTAGGTAGGAAGTCATTAGTAGAGTATAAGTTTAGGAGATTGTCAACGGGTTGTTGAGTCTGTAAATTATATCTACAAGTAGTGAATTCCATCCCTGGCTTGGTAGCCCCCAGAGTAGGTTGGTTGTAACCGAACTGGGTCAACAATTCTTGGTGTTATTTTACTGTTATTACTGTCCATTGTGCAGAGTGTGTTGTTGTGACATCACACCTTAACATTACACGTCTGATACCAGAATTTCAATTGGTATCATAGCAGGCATCCTGTCTGTCTCTGGGTGAGATCTAGGGAAGTTACTTTCTGGTGTAAAGATGGACAAAGAAGTTGGAGGATTCGTCAACAGACCCCCCTATTTTGGATGGATCCAATTATGACTATTGGAAGCCTAGGATGACCACTTTCTTAAAATCCTTGGACAGTAGGGCTTGGAAGGCTGTTATTAAAGAATGGAAAGCTCATGCCATGTGTGAGAAGGATGAAGCTGGTAAAGATAAAGAAGGCACCTCTAAGCCAAAACCTGAAGAAGAGTGGACCAAGGAGGAAGACGAGCTTGCCCTTGGAAATTCCAAAGCTCTAAATGCCATCTTCAATGGAGTGGATAAGAATATCTTCAGGTTAATCAATACCTGTGAAGTTGCTAAGGAAGCATGGGATATCTTGCAGGCTACTCATGAAGGAACATCTATAGTCAAGATGTCAAGACTTCAGATTTTAACATCAAAATTTGAAAGCCTGAAGATGAAGGAAGATGAGACTATTCATGATTTCCACATGAGTGTTCTTGAGCTGGCCAATGCATCTACTGCTCTTGGAGAAAAGATGTCAGATGAAAAGCTTGTGAGGAAGATCCTTAGGTCCCTACCTAAGAAGTATAAGATGAAGGTTACTGCCATTGAAGAATCATAAGACATCAGCAAGATGAGAGTAGATGAGCTCATTGGATCTCTTCAAACTTTTGAGCTTGGGTTGAATGAGGAAGAACCAGAAAAGAAGCCAAAAAGTATAGCCTTGGTGTCAAATGATGCAGAAGAAAAAGGAAAGAGTTCTGAATCACAGGAGGATCTATCTCAGGCCATAGTGATGTTGGGAAGACAGTTCACCAAAGTATTCAAGAGAATGAATAATGACTCCAGGCCTAATGTCAAGAACATGACTTCTGACACCAGCATGAAGGATGAAGATAAAACTACCCAAGATAAAGGATTTCAGTGCTTTGAGTGTGAAGGGTATGGACATGTCAAGAAAGAATGTCCCACCTTCTTGAAAAAGCAGAAGAAGGGCATGACAGTTTCCTGGTCTGACTCTGATAGTGAAAGTGAAGGCGAGTCAGCAAAGCATGTGAGAGCTTTAACAGGAGCTGTGGTTTCTGATGATGATTCTAGTGATGGAGAAGTAACCTATGAGGGGTTAGCTTCTACCTATCAAGAGTTGTGTTTAAAAAGTGCTGAGATTTGTCAAGAAAATAAGTGCCATAAATAACAAATTGCTCAGCTAGAGAATGAAAAGACTGATCTGGAAAATGAAGTGGTGCTAGTTAGAGCTCATCTTGATCAAATGACCAAGTCTGTTAGGATGCTGAATTGTGGTACAGACACACTTGACAAGATTCTTCAGTCAGAAAAAGTTGCTGGAGACAAAGCTGGGATAGGTTATGTGGCTGAGGATAAGGGAACTTCAGAAGAAAGCACTTCAGGTTCAAAGAAGGAAGTGTCACAACTTTTATCTCAACATCAGCCAAAGAAGCAGGATCCTACCCCTAAGAAAGCTAATGTTTCTCAACCGAAGAAGATTGAGAAGAAGACTGGTCCTTATTAGAAGAGAAAGCAGCCACAAGGAGCTAGTTAGTATATGCCCCCACAATACCACAAAAGCATGCAAGCTGCTCAGTTCAAACAGTACATGTCTCATCAGAGGTTTCAACATCAGGAAAACTGGTATGGATATGGATACAACAATGCTGTGCCTCATCACTATGGAAGAAGGAAGCCTCATCACCATAGGAGACAGTTCAAAAGACAGCAGCCTTACTATAGAAGAAGAAATCAACACTATGGATGGCAGCACCAACAACATCATCATGGTGGCAGAAGGTTTAACCACTTTAGAGATGACAGAGTTAGGTGCTTCTACTGTGGAAGGTTTGGACATATGCAGTACTCGTGTTTTAAGCTTCATGGTTATCCAAATTCTGCACCTCAACCCAGACAGAAGGAGGTCAGGCCCAAAGTAGTAAAACAATGGGTTCCTAAAGCTCAGGTCACATGTCTATTGGCTCACACATCAGATGGACATTGTGCTATGGATGCATGGTACTTTGAAAGTGGATGTTCAAAGCACATGACTGGATCCAAGAAACATTTGGTAGAGTTCAATCCTTGCCATGCAAATGATGTTATTTTTGGCAATGATGAAAAAGGAGTAGTAGAAGGAGTTGGAAGAGTGAAGAATCATGATGGTCTTACTCTTGATAATGTACTCCTTGTTCAAGGGTTAAGCGCTAATCTAATTAGCATAAGTCAACTTTGTGATGAAGGTTACAAGGTAAGCTACACCAAAGATGAATGTGTGGTAGCTGATGAGCAGAATGAGGTAGTGATGAAGGGAGTAAGGTCCAAAGATAATTGCTATCAGTGGATACCTCAAGTGGACAGCTTATCTAGTGATGTGAAGGTTGATGCTGTAACATCAGATGGTGACTTCAAGTGTGAAAGTATGGTGAAAAGTCAATCTGGGTTAATGACTTATGGTGCTGTTACTCCTAAGTTGGATGATGTGTTAAAAGCCAACTTGAGTAGTCAGTCATGTGAGCAAGATGAAGGAGTCAACAATGCTGATGGAAGGATCAAAAGTTGTGACCTTAAGAAGTGTTGGGAGCTGAATACTTGAAAGGCCAAGAAAGATGACAACCTGACTAATGACTCCTATAGTTCAGAAGAAAAATTTCACAAGTTGACAATCCTTAGGTTGGAAGATGCAGATGCTAGAGCTGATGTTAAAACATCTCAAGTCAAGAAAGGTACTTCTAGCCTTAAAATAAAGAAGAGTGATGATGAACTAATTGCAAAAGTGGTTCCTGGGGTTGCTAAAAGACTGAAATCAAGGAAGAGGAAAGCTATTAAGTCACCTCCAAAGATGAGAACTGATAAGCAGAAGATCTATGTGGATGATACTACAAAATCCAGGAGTAAAGTGTTCATCTCTTCCAGAAATAGGAAGATCAGAGATAAGTTTGATGATAATGTCCAGGATATCTCTCAAATGAAGGAAGTCGTTGTTGTTAGAACTTCTGAGAAAATTCAAAAGGCCATACTAGATAACATTCCTGTGTTTTTCATAAAATGGTGGAAGTATGTTCTGGAAAAAGAATTTGGTATAGATACTCTGGATATGGTTGAGTTTGCTAGGATATGGTTCAGAGAGGGTGTGGGAACTTATGGTATTCAGGTGTGTATGAATAAGTTGCTCTGACTATGTTTTATTGGGAGCTTCTTGAAGGACTTCTTTGTGCAATGAGTCCTTTGAATGGTGATGAGAAGCTGATAACATCATGTTTGCTGGTGGTTATATCTGGAAGATGATTAAGATTGGACATGTGGAGTTGGATACTCTAGTATTTTTGGTCAGAAGAGGTAGAGATTATGGTCATGTGTTTAGTAGTTTGTTCTGGCAAAGCATGACTACTGTCTTTGAAGACTTCACCAGTTTCAACAACTACTGGTGGATGTAAGGATAGAGGAATTGTGATCTCTTGAAGAGACTAGATATCAGTAAAGCTTATAAGTAAGCTGAGAATTTGTGGAGTTTGTGACACAGTGTTGAGTTTGGATTATTTTGCTGATAGTGGAGCATATGTAATACCCTGGTGTCAAGAGTGTCAAGAGTATCCTTGGTGAAGGATGTCTTTGTTCTGGATCTGAAGCTTAGTGCTTACATTATATCTAAGGAGCATCTACATAATCATACGGGAGAATGATGAAGTAGAAGGTTTGCCTTGGATGGTGAAGATGAATTGTATGATAGCCTTTGGAGAAAGGGATAGTGGTACCAAAATGCATGTACTCAGAAAATGTGCTCAAATGTTCATCTCCATCTAGAGCATTTGTTAATCATGACATGGGGAGTACTTGTCTATGGATTTTGCAGCAAAGGTGCATTTATTGTGAAGATTGCATGCTGATCAAGCTTGTGGAGATTGGTTGCCTCTTATGAGGATATAATGTCAGATAGCATGCTATGACATTAGACTGTTGATTGGTGTGACCTTGAATGGTTCTAGTCATGTGAAGCTAATTGGTTGAATCTTGTGCGCACATGCTTCTGAGGAGATGTCTGAAGACAAGATTGAATCATGGCCTTGAATAGTGTTATTTATTCTAAGTAAGAGGAGTTGACTTAGAGTTCAGTGGAAGGCATTGTGTGTGTGCTTCAAATCTTGTGGATGATTGTGTGAAGCCTTCATAACTGGATGAATGAAGAATATGTCTGGATTTTCAAAATGTGGATATTGCTGACAGAAGAAGTATGGTTTTGTACAGGGTGTCATAGGACTTACTTGTTGAGGTTGTCAAATTGTGGCTAAAAAGGGGAGAAGTAGCCAAGAGTATCCAAGAGTACTAATGTCAAATGCTGTCAAAGGAGTTGTTTTGTGTTGTTGCTATTTGCTGATTGCTGAGGTTGTAGTTCAGAAGTGCAGAAATTAAGGGGGAGTAATTGCTGAACAGTGGCTGGTTCATGATTAAGGGGGAGCAACATTGTTGGAGTGCTCATTGCTGCTAATAATGAAATATGTGCAGCTGTTTGAATGTTTGAAGAGTGTAGCTATTGAACTTGGTGATACAGCAGATGCAGCAGAGTTTTTGTGAAGCAAAGTCCATAATGAAGTTTTTATGATACTGCTGCTGCTGGATGCTGAAGTGAATTGAAGATGCTGCTAATGTTGATATATGTGTAGAATTGGTTGAAGATTGAAGTTTTTCGCTGCTAAAGTCTCTGAAGGTGCAGAGTTTGTTTTAGCCAAAATTAGCCAAAGGGGGAAATTGTTAGTTCTTGGATTGGCTGGAATTTTGGTAAAACAAAGTATATTCAATGTTGATGTCAAGGTGCTGATGTTGCAACATTGAAGTCTTAACACTGGGATGTGTTAAGTAATTAATTGCTGAAGTTGGATGTCTGATGTCACACAGGTGATGTTGTAACATCAGATCTGCAGAATTAACAACAGCAGGCTGTGATGCTGTTAGGGTTGCGTATTAGCTGGAATTGTGGAGAGCAAGCTGTCTCATTGGATGCGAATATCTTGGGATAGATATTTGCTGCTGCATAGGAGATCTGTTGCAGATTTGTAGGAGATTTAAAAGGTTGAAGATTTAAAAAGATTTTAGGAGAAAATCTGTTTTAGATATTCAGTTTTAAATAACAAATTTGGGAGATATTGTAGCAAGTCCAAGACCAATTCAAGGAGCTATATAAAGCGCACAAGACCAAAGGAAAAAGCGACCGAAAACATTCAGAAGATCAGGAGCTGAAGGCTTAGTGTCTAGAGTTTGTTTAGAGCGCTTGTATTTACACTATTCTAGGGTTTGAATAGGTGTTAAGTTTTTGTCCTCTCTAGGAGCTGTGAAGCAATAGAGAGTGGTTGATTGATCGAAGCTGTGAAGTAAGATCAAGGGTACTCAAAGTGGGTTCTTTGAGTGTTTGTAAGGGATTGAGTGGTGTTCTCATATCTAAGTGGTTTCTTAGGTAGGAAGTCATTAGTAGAGTATAAGTTTAGGAGATTGTCAACGGGTTGTTGAGTCTGTAAATTATATCTACAAGTAGTGAATTCCATCCCTGGCTTGGTAGCCCCCAGAGTAGGTTGGTTGTAACCGAACTGGGTCAACAATTCTTGGTGTTACTTTACTGTTATTACTGTCCATTATGCAGAGTGTGTTGTTGTGACATCACACCTTAACATCACACGTCTGATACCAGAATTTCAAATACCAACCAAAAGTTGGGATGAACAAAGAGAATACCAACCAAAAGTTGGGATGAACAAAGAGAATACCAACCAAAAGTTGAGACGAACAAAGAGAATACCAACCAAAAGTTGGGATGAACGAGAGAATACCAACCAAAAGTTGGGATGAACAAAGAGAATACCAACCAAAAGTTGGGATGAACAAAGAGAATACCAACAAAGAGAATACCAACCAAAAGTTGGGATGAACAAAGAGAATACCAACCAAAAGTTGGGATGAACAAAGAGAACACCAACCAAAAGTTGGGATGAACAAAGAGAATACCAACCAAAAGTTGGGATGAACAAAGAGAATACCAACCAAAAGTTGGGATGAACAAAGAGAATACCAACCAAAAGTTGGGATGAACAAAGAGAATACCAAACAAAAGTTGGGATGAACAAATAGAATACCAACCAAAAGTTGGGATGAACAAAGAGAATACCAACCAAAAGTTGGGATGAACGAGAGAATACCAACCAAAATTTGGGATGAACAAAGAGAATACCAACCAAAAGTTGGGATGAACAAAGAGAATACCAACCAAAAGTTGGGATGAACAAAGAGAATACTGTTAGTTCTTGGATTGGCTGGAATTTTGGTAAAACAAAGTATATTTAATGTTGATGTCAAGGTGCTGATGTTGCAACATTGAAGTCTTAACACTGGGACGTGTTAAGTAATTAATTGCTGAAGTTGGATGTCTGATGTCACACAGGTGATGTTGTCACATCAGATCTGCAGAATTAACAACAGCAGGTTGTGATGTTGTTAGGGTTGCGTATTAGCTGGAATTGTGGAGAGCAAGCTGTCTCATTGGATGCGAATATCTTGGGATAGATATTTGCTGCTGCATAGGAGATCTGTTGCAGATTTGTAGGAGATTTAAAAGGTTGAAGATTTAAAAAGATTTTAGGAGAAAATCTGTTTTAGCTATTCAGTTTTAAATAACAAATCTAGGAGATATTGTAGCAAGTCCAAGACCAATTCAAGGAGCTATATAAAGCGCAGAAGACCAAAGGAAAAAGCGAAGAAAACATTCAGAAGATCAGGAGCTGAAGGCTTAGTGTCTAGAGTTTGTTTAGAGCGCTTGTATTTACACTATTCTAGGGTTTGAATAGGTGTTAAGTTTCTGTCCTCTCTAGAAGCTGTGAAGCAATAGAGAGTGGTTGATTGATCGAAGCTGTGAAGTAAGATCAAGGGTACTCAAAGTGGGTTTTTTGAGTGTTTGTAAGGGATTGAGTGGTGTTCTCATATCTAAGTGGTTTCTTAGGTAGGAAGTCATTAGTAGAGTATAATTTTAGGAGATTGTCAATGGGTTGTTGAGTCTGTAAATTATATCTACAAGTAGTGAATTCCATCCCTGGCTTGGTAGCCCCCAGAGTAGGTTGGTTGTAACCAAACTGGGTCAACAATTCTTGGTGTTATTTTACTGTTATTACTGTCCATTGTGCAGAGTGTGTTGTTGTGACATCACACCTTAACATCACACGTCTGATACCAGAATTTCAAATACCAACCAAAAGTTGGGATGAACAAAGAGAATACCAACCAAAAGTTGGGAAGAACAAAGAGAATACCAACCAAAAGTTGAGACGAACAAAGAGAATACCAACCAAAAGTTAGGAAGAACGAGAGAATACCAACCAAAAGTTGAGACGAACAAAGAGAATACCAACCAAAAGTTAGGATGAACAAAGAGAATACCAACCAAAAGTTGGGATGAACAAAGAGAATACCAACCAAAAGTTGGGATGAACAAAGAGAATACCAACCAAAAGTTGGGATGAACGAGAGAATACCAACCAAAAGTTGGGATAAACAAGAGAATACCAACCAAAAGTTGGGATGAACAAAGAGAATACCAACCAAAAGTTGGGATGAACAAAGTGAATACCAACCAAAAGTTGGGATGAACAAAGAGAATACCAACCAAAAGTTGGGATGAACGAGAACGCCGACCAAAGGCGAACTCAACAAAAGATACCAACCAAGAGTTGGAATAAAGGAAGGATATCAACCAAAAGTTGGGATAAAGCATACCAACCAAAAGTCAAAATGAAGCAAAGGATACCAACCAAAAGTTGGGATAAAGCATACCAACCAAAAGTTGGAATAAAGCATACCAACCAAAAGTTAGAATACCGAGGACACCGACCCAAGGCGTACTCACAACAAGCAAGACCAACCAAAAGTTGGGATAAAGCAAAGGGTACCAACAAAAAGTTAGGATAACAGCCGCAAATGCACAGGAAGTAGAATCAACGGATTTACGGCCTGAAAAGAAGATGACTCCGTTGGGGGAAGAGAAATCTACACAGACAATTCTGTAGGGGAGTACAAGAAGGAACAACAATAAGAAAAGCCCACTGATTGCGGTGTAATGTCAAACAACATTTCTTGAATGTCAAACCTGGCTTATGCTTCGAATGCATATGTTTGAATTTCTATGGCGTAATGCTCCATACGAAATGGAAATGCTACGCGTTTGGGAGGATGCCATGTAAGAATGCTTATGCAATGCAAAAGAGGCGCTCCAGCAAAATAAATGCTGAAGTCGAAGGCAAATCCACCCAGGATGACAGACTGAATTGTCCTCTGAAATAAAACCCTGTTGAGGAAGATTTCACTGAACGACTTCCTGGTCACCAACTCTGCTGGAGATGAAAACTCCGAGAGAAATTCCATTCCGTTTGAGATGGATGGATATTGTAAATGGAACCCAAGAGCTTTCTCTCCACTGGAGATTGCCCATTGCTTCTACCGAAGACAGAACTCAAAATCTGGATCTGAAAATGCCAATAACAATTAGACTTAAAACCTGTTGGGGATGTCAATTGTCGTTGAACAAACCACTTGTGAGGATCACCACCAAACTATGCTTGGGGAAACAAGTCAATAACACCGACCCTGCTTGGGGTATTACTGAACTTACCCTACTGTTGGGAGATACTCTTACCTTTATCCTGCTGGGGAATATCAGCCACCACCAGCAAATCTGCTTGGGAAATGGTGATTGACAACATCAACTCTGCTAGGGGATACCACCAAGCTTAATCCTCTGCTTGGGATCATACCAAACCATTGCTGATGAGAAAAACACTCCCATGACTAGCTGAGGAAAATAGGTGTTTAGACTCTGTGGGGAAATAACATCTTTGCAAGAGACAACCAACATGTCCTCTGCTGAAGCTACCACAACATCTACCTTGAAGCAATCCTCCTTTGACTGCTTGTTGGGGAATAATAGACCAACCATGACTTCGATTGGGGATACAATCCTCCGTATGCTTATAGGGGAGAGTTAGCTCTGCTGAGGACGATGATCTTTCAGTGCTGGGGAGAGTAACTCTACTAGGGAGAACTCCTGTTACCCTGCAAACAAAGTCAACAGACAACGCAAAATGGCTATCTAGACTATCATCCTAATGACTGTTTCATGAGCAATTTCCACTATTTTTCGATATGTTCCATAAAGCTTAACATTTTGCAGGCAATGTCTTATCAAAATATCGAACTTTTCACAAACAAAATAGTACAAATAAAACATAAATGGAAAGCTCTTTGACTGATATGAAAATTTTATTGAATGAATTGGCCTATAAATAGGCATTTACATTCGGAGGCAATTCCTGAAAAGAGGTCATTGCGCAAAAAGTAAAAGAAAATACACATGTCGACAATGTGGGGAACAGATATCCACCATGATTCGATTCAGCTATGACCCGTATGTCTCGCTTATCCGCATATGTTTTGACCTTCGAAGAGGCTGGCTGGCTGGGTTCACAGATCGAACGCAGATCGTAGCCTCTTGCTTTCAAATCCCTAACTTTTTCCTAGATCGCCCTTTACGGGGTTTCAATCCACCGGGATACCCATTTTTGCCAAAGTTGCCTTGTCGGGTTTTCAATTTTGCGGGTTTATTCTCTTTTTTCTTTTTATCCCTAACTTTTACCTGAACCTTTTCTTTTTACGGTTCGCCGGGATGCCCCTTTTTTTGCCTGGATCTTCTTTTTATATCCAGCGGGTCTCTTTTATGCAAAGTATTTTTTGACTACGTCTGCGTTTACAGGGGACCTAAAATCTTCGCCATCCATAGTTGAGAGTAATAAGGCTCCGCCAGAGAAAACCTGTCTTACTACGTATGGACCTTCGTAATTTGGAGTCCATTTGCCCCTGTGATCTGTTTGAGGAGGAAGGATCCTTTTCAAAACGAATTCACCAGCTTGAAAACACCGAGGACGCACTTTCTGATCAAAGGCTTTCTTCATCCTACTCTGGTACAACCGACCATGTGTAATGGCTGCCAATCTCATTTCCTCGATCAGGTTCAGCTGATTTAATTGGGAACGCACCCATTCAGCTTCATCAAGCTTCACGTTTGCCATAATTCTTAATGAAGGAATCTCAACCTCTACTGGTAGAACTGCTTCCATACCATATACAAGTGAGAAAGGAGTTGCCCCAGTTAACGTACGCACCGAAGTACGATAACCATGTAAAGCATACGACAACATCTCATGCCAGTCTTTATACGTCACTACCATTTTCTGCACAATCTTCTTGATATTCTTATTTGCCGCTTTAACAACCCTATTCATCTTCGGGCGATAGGGAGAAGAATTGTGATGTTCAATCTTAAAGCTCTGACACAGCTCCTTCATCATCTTATTATTCAGATTTGAACCATTATCAGTAATGATTCTCTCCGGGACTCCATACCGGCAGATGATGTCCTTCTTGATAAACTGGGCTACTACTTGTTTGGAAACATTAGCGTACGAGGTTGCCTCCACCCACTTCGTGAAGTAATCAATGGCAACCAGAATGAAACGATGCCCATTGGAAGCAGTCGGCTCAATCTTTCCAATCATGTCAATGCCCCACATGGCAAAGGGCCAAGGAGATGATAATACATTTAGAGGAGTAGGTGGCACATGCACCTTATCAGTATATATCTGGCACCTGTGACATTTTCGGGCGTATTTAAAACAATCGGACTCCATAGTCATCCAATAATACCCCACTCTCAACAATTTTCTAGCCATAGCGTGCCCATTGGCATGAGTACCAAAAGAACCTTCATGAACTTCCTCCATCAACAGGCTTGCCTCGTGTTCATCAACACAACATAGCAAGACCATGTCAAAGTTCCTCTTGTACAGCACATCATCTTTGTTCAAAAAGAAATTTCCCGCCAACCTCCTCAGAGTTTTCTTATCTTTGGTGGACGCGTCAACTGGATACTCTTGACTCTTCAGAAAGACCTTAATATCATGATACCAAGGCTTGCCATCTGATACCCCTTCGACTGCAAACACAAAAGTAGGTATATCCAGACACATGATTCTGATCGAGGGAGTTTCATTCCAACGGTTCACCTGATACATCGAAGATAATGTTGCCAACGCATCTGCCATCTGATTCTCTAACCGGGGTATATGATGGAAATCGACTCTGTCAAAGAAAGGTAACAACCTTCTGGCATAGTTGTTATAAGGCACCAAATTTGCTTGACGAGTTTCCCATTCACCTGTGATCTGATTAACCACCAATGCGGAATCACCATAAACATCGAGGTTCTTGATTCTCAAATCAATTGCTTCCTCTAACCCCATGATGAATGCTTCATACTCCGCCTCATTATTGGTGCATATGAACGCTAATCGGGCAGAGAAGGGTATATGGGAACCCTGTGGAGCCGTAATGACTGCCCCGATTCCGTTACCATACGAGTTGACAGCCCCATCAAAGACTAGCTTCCACTGGGATCCAATTTCAGGTCCTTCATCATGTAGAGGCTCTTCACAGTCTTTCATCTTCAGATACATAATAAGCTCATCAGGAAATTTAAACTTCATCGGTTGATAATCCTCAATTGGTTGTTCAGCAAGATATTCTAAAAAAACACTTCCCTTAATGGCTTTTTGGGAAACATATTGAATATCGTACTCTGTCAGAACCATCTGCCAACGGGCTATTCTTTCAGAAAGCGTCTGCTTTTCAAACACATACTTGATCGGATCCATCTTCGAAATCAAGAGGGTTGTGTGGTTTAACATATACTGCCTAAAACGCTTAGCTGCCCAAGCGAGTGCACAACATGTTTTTTCCAGCATTGAGTACCTCGACTCACAATCAGTGAACTTTTTACTCAGGTAGTAAATGGCATGCTCTTTTCTACCTGACTCGTCTTGTTGACCGAGCACACACCCCATCGAATTCTCAAGAACCGTGAGATACATAATCAATGGCCTTCCTGGTACTGGCGGTATAAGGACCGGAGGTTCCTACAAATATTCTTTTATTTTTTCGAACGCCTTTTGACAATTCTCATTCCACCTGACCGCTTTATCTTTTCTTAGAAATTTGAATATTGGTTCACAAGTGGCTGTAAGATGAGAGATGAATCTAGCGATGTAGTTCAACCTCCCTAGGAAACCACGAACCTCCTTCTCTGTTCTCGGCTCAGGCATTTCTTGTATGGCTTTTACTTTAGCAGGATCAACCTCGATACCTCTTTCGCTGACAATAAACCTCAGTAGTTTTCCCGATCTCACCCCAAAGGTGCACTTGTTCGGATTCAACCTCAGTCTGAACTTTATCAACCTATCAAAAAGCTTCTGAAGATTTACCAGATGCTCCTCCTCCGTTTGTGACTTTGCGATCATGTCATCAACATAGACCTCAATCTCTTTGTGAATCATATCATGAAAGAGAGTCACCATTGCCCGCTGATAAGTTGCCCCAGCATTTTTCAATCCAAAGGGCATCACTTTGTAACAGAATGTCCCCCATGGTGTTATGAATGTTATTTTCTCCATGTCCACTGGGGCCATTTTGATTTGGTTATACCCAGAGAAGCCAATCATGAAGGAAAACACAGAGTATTGAGCAGTGTTGTCTACTAACACGTCGATGTGAGGGAGCGGGAAATCATCTTTTGGGCTTGCTCTATTCAGATCTCTGTAATCAACACACATCCTGACCTTTCTGTCCTTTTTAGGTACAGGCACAATGTTAGCAACCCACGGAGGGTAACTTGTCACAGCCAGAAATCCAGCATTAATCTGCTTCTGAACCTCCTCTTTAATCTTGACAGACATCTCAGGTTTCGTTCTCCTCAACTTTTGCTTAACCGGAGTACATCCCTCTTTGAGCGGCAATCGGTGTACCACGATGTCAGTGTCAAGCCCAGGCATGTCTTGGTAAGACCAGGCAAAGATATCTACATACTTTCGAAGCATTTCAATCAATCTGCCCTTTACACTGTCTTCCAAAGCAGCCCCAATCTTTACCTCTTTCTTCGCATCCTCGGTTCCCAAATTAACAATCTCAATCTCCTCCTGATGAGGCACGATGATCCTTTCCTCCCACTTTAGTAGTCTGGCCAATTCCTCGGGTAGGTCACAGTCTTCCTCAGCCTCTTCTTCAGCCTGATATATGGGATTATCAAAATCATATCGAGCCATAACTGAATCATGAGGGATGGATTATAAACAAGGTAACCTACATGATAGATGATTCATGTTTTATTATGTATGCAACAAATAGAACACATTTCCATTTTGATGTGATTTTATGCACAAAGAAAACCAGGAAAACAGGGATCAGAAATATTTGAATGCGAAAAGTCCTTTATTATTGACAAAGAAAAGCATACGAAATGTTCAAGCCCTACAAACAAGAATCATTACGCCTTGGGCAGAGCGTATGATCAAACATAACAGAAAAGACAGAGACAATTACTCTGGGCCAGTCACTTGGATGATCTTCTCCGATGACCAGTTACATGGGCTTTGACCAGGCATGCAGGGGCGGATCCAATTATCCATGTCGCAATCACTGTCCCCATCCTCTTCAATAGCGTTGACTCTATCAAAGAATACCCCAGCACTGGTAAAACGAACTGGGCCATAAAACTTCAGAGGCTCTTCAGGACGCTTGGATGGCTTGTAACCCAGCCCATAAGTATCTTACTTCTTCTGAACCTCAATAACTTGACCCCATTTTTGTGAGCTTCCAGCTTCAACTACAGCCCGTGCATCTTTGAGGGATGACATAGAAATCTCCGGCTGCTCTACCACTGTTAGCTTTGAATGTGATCTTTAATTGGCTTAACTTAGGCCTGAAGTTTGAAGCTTTTATCTTGAAGAAAGAATGCCTTGAAGTAGAGTGCAAAATGGTCCAAAACCTTCCATTTTTGGAAACCCTAAATTTCTAAAAATGGAAACTTGGTACAATTCTTGATTTTTTTATGAACCTCTTAACATTTCTTGATCAAATCTTGTCCAATGAACATATTTGACATGAGGAACATGCATTTGACCTTAAAAAGTCAGGAGTTGACTTTTTCCTCTGCACAGTTGACTTTTCCCCAAATTTCCTGATTCTCAATCAATTGATCAATTGAAACCCTTCCAAATCAAATTGATGGGCAGTTCTTCATCCTTAGACCCTTGAGGACATGTAGAATACCATGAGATTAAGTCTTGCCCAAGAAATCAGAAATAAACTGATTTTATGGCAAACCCTAGTTTGGTGCCCTTAGTCTAGGAGAAAACATCACATCCTCCAAATCCAAATTCCTCTGAATATGCTGTATATCCTTTCTAACAAAGATGAGATATGACATTTGGAGGTGATAAAAGCTCAAAGATCTTACCTATTGGGGCATTATACTCAAGAACCCTAGTTTTGCACTAGTTAGGATGATGTGATTCCCTTGTATTTTCCTGTCAAGCTTGATCATATGATGAGGTGATGACCAAATAAGACCCCTTGAGGCTCAAGGCTCCTTGGATTTGGTTTAGACACCCTGATCCCATGCCAAAGAACCAATGAAATGCAAATGATGATTATGCCAAAATGCAATGCAACATAATACAGTAAAAGCTAAAAGCGAGAGGGCAAATTTTGAGGTGCTACACTCTTTCAATCAATTTTTTATTATTACATCAACAAACGCAACAAAATGTCAAACCTCCTGTCCGGGTAACACCAGCTGCTGACATCCAACCACTTCCGGAGCTTCAACCACCTACCGACTACCACCACCCTCTACCGCACCAATAACCTCCCCATGTTCAACAACCTCATCAGGTTCGGCCGATACGATTCTTATTTATCCCAGTTCTTTTTGCCCTTTCTTATACTGCATCAACCTTATTTGCATATGTTATTGCGAATACACCTTATTGAAAGTTCATGCCATGGTCCGTTCTTTTTTCTCTTCATGTCAAATGACATAATTAGGTCATGTTCTTGACAATACCCATTTACTAGTTTTTTCCAACAGGTACCTCATGCCCCTTCTGTGCGACAAAGACGAAAGAGGAGAAGAATCAAGAGATCAGGAACAATGAGTAGAAGGGTTCAAAAATTTGTTTCAGAAGATGATGAAGAACCGGACTGTGAAATCTTTGATTCTGTTGATGACGATCAGCAAGACTACACTTGGGACAACTATTTGACAGCGAGGAGTTTTAGATTTAGTGATTAAGTTTGCAAAATTTCTTTCGAATTCTTTCCGGCTAATTTAATATGTTTTTTGTCTTCTTAATGTAATGCACATTAGTATTCGTAGTGACCTATTTCTAAAGTTAATATAACTTTCTATGTATTATGAGGAGCCACTGATTATTTATTGCCATATGGTGTTTTCAACTTTATCTTTATGACACGGACCTATTTTCAATACAAATCTACTCATTTTCTTATATGTAAAAATTCTATGATATATGTTTGATACATACTTGGCTATGTAACAATAATAGTGACGTGAACAAGTATATAATCTACCATATAAGAAAATCTATAACCACCAGAGATACTTTTATACCCTTTGTCTACCATATAAGAAAATCTATAACCACCAAAAATATTTTTATACCCTTTGGACAATGTAACTTTTTTAAGCACCTTTTGTTTAGTGGTATACATATTTTGAATTACTTCACTGTTCCTTCAACAATCTTTCTCTCATTATCTCTCTCTTCTTCTTCCTATTCTCCTTCCACTTTCTGTTTTCAATTCCCTTAAATTTTATGAAAATGAATATTATATTCAACAGTTTTTAATATATTTGATTTTGTAAATTGATTTTAATCAATTATATTACATAGTTTTTACTAAGTGAATTATATACTTTGCTTTAATATTTCTTCCCTATAATTTGTAAATTTAAGATTTTTATTATTATAAATTTTTTTGATTAACATCAAATATTGAAAGTTACTGATCAAAATATTGAATATTAACGGGAATTTGAAGTAATTGATAGAAAGTTTGAATATGAACGGGAACACAAAGTTACTGATCCAAGTATTGAATATTTACTGGAACATGAAGTTAGAGTTCAAAATATTGAATATTAACGGGAGCATTAAGTTAGTGAGCAAAATGTTGAATATTAACGGGAATTTAAAGTTACTCATAGAATATTTGAATATTAACGGAAACATGAACTCAATGATCAAAATATTGAAAATTAACGGGAACATGAAGTTCCTGATCAAAATTCTGAGTTGTGAAAAATGAACATAAGGTTGCTGATCAAAATTTTTAACACGATTGTTTTTTTATTGGGTGTTATGGTTTTTCCCTTTTTTGTTTTACAACAAAATTTTTATATTTTTTGGTTTTTTTTTAATATTTCATAACGTAACTGATGACATATCCGCGGTCCAAACCGGAACCCGTGCGGACGCACGGGTTTCCCACTAGTTAAGTATGGAATGAGAAATCAGAGGATGAACTCAAGAACCCTAGTTTCAGTATGAACACTATGAAATTCTATACACTATTCATACATAGCAATTGATTGAGGGTTATTACTCTATATACATGCAAGAACAAGATGGTAACTCAAAAATTCATTTATGATGCATGTAATATGGAGTTTGAAGGCTTCAGGCTTACCTCTTGCAGCTGGTGATCGAATTTGATGTTGGGGGTGTTACAGATGTTGTGTAATGATCTGAACAGCTTCAATGGACCTCAAGTAATATGTTTGAATTCTTGGAATGGATTGAATCAGCCCAGAACTTGTTGTGGCACCTCAACTGCAAACAGACCAAAAGCTTGAGCAAATGGATGGTGACTTTGTGATTCTGAGGTTCCAGATGTGTTTCAAGGCCATGGATCACTCATATATGATGTATATGAGGTGTTGGCATGATTGGTTTGGTTTGGATTGCTTCCTATTTCAAAATTCGATAGTAAATTGAAATAGAAGGAAAAACTGGTTTTTTAGAGTGATTTTAAGGAAAGCATCAGTTTGTGTGCTTAAACTGATCACAAATGAGCTCTATTTATAGTAGAGCAAGTTTGTTTTGCAAGGAATAGTGAATGGCAACTGGTACAGGTCTTTGGCCAATGGTTGCATAAAGGAGTCCAAGTCTTCCACAACCATTGACTTGGCTCAGTGCAGCAGGTTATTGTAGCTTTGATTCAGAGATAAGGCTTGACTCAATTCAGTTAGTAATGTCTTGATGCTTGCTACCTTATGAATCCATTGAATGCATTGAAACAAAATTGGAGTCTTTGAGATTTTTAGCCTTTTTAGGGGACACATAGCTACATGTAGATCCATGGACTTGGGAGGTTTGTGGATCAGACATTGTCCCTTTCGAGCAAATGACCTATAATCTGCCTTGGGAAGAAACCAGTCTTTGATGCCATATTCCAAGGGTTGTAACTCCCTACTCAAATTGAATTTGGAGATGATCTGGTACTTGTTGGAAAGCTCTCATGACATACTTTAACTTTGATGTTCACAAATGGACCTGGTTCAGTTTGGATCAAGGTGAAAAATGGCCTCAAAGTTTGGAAAAAGTGAAACAGATTCTGATTTGTTGAAAATTTCACTAAGTGTTGGAAAAAGTGGTTATTTCCACTTTTTGTGATTTGGATCAATCCATAACTCAAAATCCATTAGGATTTGGAATCTTTTGTAGATGACATATTTTAAGTATGTCATGTGAACTTTCATTTGAGCTTTGGATGGAAGAAAAAGGCCTTAGGGTTTGGGAGTTATGACCTTGCAAAGTTGGTACCAAAGCCATTTTGTTCCATAACTTAGAAAATTTTAAGTTTTCTAAGGATGCCCCTTTTGCAAGTTACCTCACTTTTCTTGATTTTTCTTGATGAATGATGATCCAAACCATTCATTAACATTGTTTTGGACTTAGGGGAACCATATTTGTGAAAAATTCCAAAAAGTCAAACTTGATTTTGGGCACAATTGACTTTTTGTCAGATGAAATCCAAACTGTATGATCCTTTGTGCAATCAAGTCCTTGACCCAATTCAAACCTAATGGATGGATTCCATAGGTGTTTTAGGTAGGGGTGGCAAAACGGGCCGCCAGCCCCCGCCCCGCCCCACCCTGCCTTAAGCCCGCAAAAAAAAGGCGGGGCGGGCAAGCCCGCCAAGTAGAAATGGGCATGAAAATCAAGCTCGCCCCACCAAGGTGGCGGGTTGGCGGTTGGCGGGCGGCGGGCTAGCCCGCCTACTTTTTTTATTTATTTATTTTTCATTTTTTTAATAGATTAATAGGCTTGTTTTTACATTTCAGTTAGATTTTTCACTTATTTTTTTAGAACAATTTTTATAAAGTATCTTTTTAACAAATTTTACTTCAAAAAATATTGCATATATTCTCAAATAAATGTATAAAATAAAACCATTAAGAATTGTAATTACTATAATTAACTAAAAAAGGGCGGGTTTAAGGTGGGTCAAGCTAAACGAATAGGTGCGGCGGGCTTTGGCGGGCGGCGGGTTTTGGCGGGGCGGGCTTTGGCGGGCGGCGGGTTTTAGCGGGGCGGGTTTTGGTGGGCGGCGGACCCAAAATCCCAACCCAACCCGCCATTTTTTGACGGGTGCACGGGCGGGCCCGGCGGGCCACGGCCTGTTTTGCCACCCCTAGTTTTAGGGTGTCTTGAATCATGTCCCAAGATTTGGGAGTATGTCTTGGTCAAAAGTCAAAGATACAGTTGACTTTTTCTTCAAAACCCTAATTGTGGCCCTGATGAAATTAAAACTTGTGAATCAAGCTTCTTGGATCAATCCATTGTTGTAAATGGATCAATGTAGTGAATTTGAGGCCCTCAAATCATGTCTTGAGGTCTTGGTTCATGCCTTGCCTCAAAAGTCAACTTAGGGGTGAATTAGGTCAAGAAACCCAAATTCCTGATTTTTGATGAATGCTTCCCTTGAGGTTGTTCTGACTTTATGATTGGGTCCATAAGATCCCTTTAAGTATCTTGGTTTATGCTTTGAATTATTGGCTCATTCCCAAATGAAAATTTCCATCTGGAGGCCTTAGTTGACCAAAACCTTAATTTGGTGACACTGTCGGTCTTGAGGCTTGATCCACTTGGAATGTTGCAATCTTGTGCTTGATACTTGATGTGGGAGACCTCTTGATCCTTCATAGGTGTTTGAGAGGTTAGACAAGTTGAAGATCATGTCAATTTTTTATTGATCCTTTGTCTAAGTGCTCTGGGAGGGCTTAAAACCCTAATTCTTGATTGTAGTGAATGCTTAACAATCCTTGAGGAGATTGATGAGGCATGATGGCACATCCATATTGTGGCAATGATTTGCACAATGATGGTAAATCTTGGTGGTCAAAATTTGGGGTATGACAGTAATAAAGTTAGTTATAATAACTGACAACAAGCATGATAGAGGTGACATGGCACATAATGTGAACAATGTTGAAATAGTTACAAACAATTCAATTTTTCTCTCCTCAGATAAGGGTCGACGGTGACATTTTGGGGGGAGGGGATCTGTTACACTTGGATTTTCATCTACTAGAAAGTCAACAAAAAATGTCAATGAAAAGACGTTTACTATAAACATTAGTAAAGTGTCTTTAAATAAGCATTAATAACAAGGCGTCGACATAACAACTACGAGGGGTCAACCGGGTCATCGATGCAGCGAGACATGGTTTGGAGGACTCTCAGGGATGAATCCCCATGGCCCAACTCACTGGGAAATGAGTCCAAAATCTCGAAAGGGGAAATCGATGGAAACATGTCCAAAATCTCGAGAAGAGTATTCAACAGAAGCCATCATCCCAAAAAGGACCAGTCGATCGAACGTCTTGGTATAAAGGACTTAAGTAAATTTACAAATCTCGGGGGCCTTGATAGGCATCATCGATAGCATGTTTGGGGCAGTTAATGTCGAGAGATCGTGAAAAAAATGGAAAATCAGTTAGCACTCAACGTGGGTTGCAAGCAGGTAGCATCTTGAAGACACGTAAGGGCACTAGTGGAAGCTTGAAGGATTGAATGTGGAGCAAATGCAACTATTCTTATAGCGGTCATAACTTTCGTCGATAGTTATTTTGTAAATAGAATAAATAGCAGACTCATGCATGAGATTAGGGGTCGCAAAATTTCATACATACTCTCCATACCACTAGAGTATCTGAGTCAAAGAGCGAAACAGTTGAGTGAGAAACATGTATGCGTCTGTGTCCATAATTTTTTCTTAGTTTTTTTGTTCCTTAAACTGGACATTATACTTTTTATTTTGCTTTGTTCGATGTTATTTGTTGAATTTTACTTTACCATTTATCACAACTTGACTTCATTTAGAGTTTTTTACTACGATACATTCAATTCACATGCACTGGTGTTCACACAAACTATTTGTGCAAATTTCTTTAGAGATTTTTCGAGTTAATCTCATAGACTTTCAAACTCGTGATTGTTTACCAAAAACACCAGTAAATAATAGGCCAAGTAGTTGTCATCCAGCGCGCGCATTATACATCCATGTCTCTTTGTAACGTCCATATCGTGCACGTCATGCCCTAGTCGCACGCGTGATGTTAGCGGTACTTAGATTCTCCCCAACATCTCTATCTTGAACGTTATGCAAAATCGAGCGCGCGATGGAATCCTATCACGCGTGTGATAGCCTGCATGATTATTCCATGGGCTTAAGCTTTTTCCTTCTTTTTTCTTCTTCCTTTCTTCTCCTTTGTTTTCTTTTCTTCTTTTCTTTTACCTGTTTTCTCTTCTAGCAAAATAACACACAAATTATACATGTTTAAAAAAATTAAAATTCAATGTAGAAATAAAATAAATACCTATGGATGGGTTGCCTCCCATGAAGCACTTCTTTTCCGTCACTAGTTTGACGGTCCATGCCTAAGGCACGTCAGGCGCAAGGCCTACCCTTATGCCGGTCAATTAACTTGTTAACCTTCCTTTGTCAACCTTGAAACCTTTTTTCTTACAAATGGTAGCATGTATCCAAGTCTTTCATGTACGGTGTCAAGTCATACACATTGAAAACCACTTTTTCTTTGTTAAACTTCAAGACAAGTTCACCAGTTTCCACATATATCAAAGCTTTTCCGATTTCCAAGAATGGGCGTCCGAGAATAACCGAACCTTCTAAATCTCCTTTCGTATTAAGGACCACAAAATTTGCAGGAAAAACTAAATCATCGACATGCACTAACACGTCTTGTAAGATACCAAATAGATGAGTAATAGATGAAACAGCTAAAGTAAGAGTTATATTACTCAGTATGATCTCTCCCAAGTTAAATTCTTTAACCTTATTCAGTGACATGACATTTATATTAGACCCTAAATCACATAAAGTGTGAGATTTTTACTCCACCAATATTACACGATATAGAAAACTTACCTGGATCCTTTAGCTTTGGTGGCAATGTTTGAGGCACTGCCGTCTTATCCTTCTCAGTCATGTTTACCTGTTCCTTGACCTCTTTCTGCTTCGTATCCATTAGTAATTCCTTCATAAACTTATAAAACTTAGGTATTAGTTCTAAAATCTCATGGAACGAAATACTGACTTGAGGTGTATTCAACATCTCTTTAAACTTTGCAAACATTCATGCCTTATCTTCATGAATTGGTTTCTTCTTAATTATAGGATAAGGCGGTTTGATGTAATCAGGTAGTTCTAGATTGGGATCATTAAAGATCTTCTTCTTAGTTCTTCTTCAAGGGGAGTTTTTATGTATTAATTGTACAATGGTGACTCCTATCTCCTCTTGGTCACCCTGATTGTCACTCTCCTCTTTTTCAGTCCTTACTTTTTCTTTTTCCATCAACACCTCTTCCACTATTTCATCTTCACCCTTTTTGGTGATCACCTCAAAACCAGTTTCTATAGCCTTACAAGATTCATTATTAGGATCATCTATAATATTACCTATAAATCCTCCACTCGATCTAGGTAAAGCAACTATTGTTAAGATAGCTGCCCAATCTATAACTCCAAACTTTTTATAGATGTACCATGGTTTCTACTCATTGTCTCATGGTTCTTATTTACCTAATCAAAGCTACTCTGAGTGACCTAAATGAAGTTTTATAGGGTCTCTTCCAATTGTGAAGGTCCTCTTTGGATTGGAGCTTGTTGGTTTTGTTGCATACCTTAATTAGCACTTGTATTTTGGTTATTGCTCTATCAAAAATTCGGGTGATCCAGTCATCCCAAATTGTAGGTGCTGGAATAAGGGTTATTCTTCTGGAAATTGGAAATTTTATCTTCTTCACTTGACTCTTCCAAAGAGCACCTTCTGTTTGCATGTCCTCCTCCATAAAAATCACACCTAAGTGCTTGTACCAGGATCACATTAGCTTTACTTAAGCTACTTTCAGCTAGTTGTTTATTCAATAATTGAATTTGAGCTAAAAGTGCATTACGAGTATCAACAACTAACATACCTTTGGGTGTGTCTATAGTTTCAATTTTTACTGACCTTTCACTCTTTGAACGATATTAATTTAAGAACACCTTTACAATTAGGTCTTTGACTTATGGTTCAGTCATTATTCTGACCGTGCCTCCTGCGGAAGCATCTAACAACATGTGTGTCTGACTTTTGAGACCTTTAATTAAATTATGCATTTGTTTCATATTATTCATATTATGATTTGGGCACCTGCGAAATAAAATTTTAAACCTTTCCCATGAGTCATACAATGATTCAGTGTCCTGTTACTCAAAATTTACAATTTCTTCTCTTCGCCCAGCAAACTGAGTAGTGGTGAAGAATCTTTCTGAGAATTTATCCTCCAGCTCTTTCCATGTTTGAATTTGGTCTTCTGTGACATCATTTGGTTTGCACATCGAAGTTGTTTCGTAGAAACGTGTAAGATGCGCCACGGGTCTCGGATCATGCTCAGGTTGAACGAACTGTCTCTCAAACCTGAAAGCACAAAGTTCTTAATATCAAAGTTAGTGGGGGTCTGCCAGTATAAACCCTCTAGAAACCTGTCTGCCGTCGGTTCTTTTGTAGTAATCCCCCATCGTTTGGGGTGGTGCAGCTACCATGGTGATTTCCTATTCTGTGTCCAAAGATATCAGTGGGTGGTTTTCTACTAAGAGCCTTTGATCTAGAGTTGCTTCTCTCACCATTCTCCTGCTAGCAAGTGCAGTTCTTTCAATTTCTGGATCAATCGGTGTCAATGTCGATCCTGAGCTGCACATACACAAATAGGAAATACCTCTGTATCACTATGATTAACAAGAAAATAAAACAAAAACCAAAAACTAAAAACAAATCATTGCACAAGCGTTGCCCTATTGAAATATCAATTGTCCCCGACAATGACGCCAACAATTTGATGACTTCTCGGTAAGTGTATCGATAATGTTAAAGTAATAATAAAGATTGAATCCACAGGGACTGCTATTTAACAAGAAAAAATTGTGCAATGCGTAGAAAATAGTAAATTGGGGGGAGAGAGTTTGAATGCGAAAAGAAAGTGTTCAGGCAATAATAAGAAAGTGGTCACGTTGTGTATAAAATCCCCTATTTCTCTATTGTTGATGTTCGATGCATTACATGAATGATATTGTCACTATAATCTCACGACGAATTAGCAAAACCGCTATAACCAATCCCTTGCGATATAGCTCACTAATCATTACTCGAAGTTTCCTATCCTTAGTCCAGAAATGCGTAAGCAGGATTAAGCAATGTAACATAGCGTTAAATCACTAGCCACTACTCGGAGTCTCCTATTCCTATTCAACCAGCGTAAGCCCAACAATTGACCTAGGTCCAACATATAGACTAATGTTCAATATTCCCTATGTGGCCAAAATTAGATTAAAAGAGTATCTCACATAAAAAGCATTACGAACAAGAAGAAAATGAATAGAATTATATATTAAATTACTCATGCAATGTCAAATCAAACATGTGTCCCAACAATATTAAAATAGGTTCATCAAACACAATATAACCTAGAGAGATTTAGCTACTCATAATTTAAAATACAATACCAAAATTAATCAAGAATGTTTGCATAAGAATTCCCTTGAAGGATTGGCTTCCAATGGCTCCAAATGCTCTCAAAAATCACTTCTGGTGCTGTAAAACTTGTACTTCTGGCGTATAATTTCATAACCCTTGAAAATGTGTCAAAATTCCCTTTAAAAAGCCTTCAGAATGGATCAGACACGTCAGAAAAAGCCCAGAAAAAATGATCATCGCACGCGTAAGGACTTGCATCGCGCTCGCGATGCAATTTATACATCCCTATTGTACGCGTGATGCTGCACGTTATTATTCCAGTAGTTGCACGCTTTTGCTCCCCGTCTCACCTGATTTTCACTAAGTCCCCATTTCTTCACACTTAGCTATTTTTTCCTCATTCTTTGGTCTTTATTCTTCATTTTTGTTCCTCTTTCACTTGTTCTGATTCGTTTCTTCGACCGAAATCATGCAATGACATACTATCATCACCTGCCTATAGAACTTGTCACCATTTTGTCTAAAATGGATTAAACTGCCTACAAATTTCTTCACACTGAATCATGATTTCAAGAGAAGCGTCAAACTCTTCTTTGAAACATGAGGCCCGGTTCAGTTTTACCAGGGCCCACGATGGGCACCATTGTACTTGTTAAAAAAAGTACATATGCGTAGCAACCATAAGCAGGTAGGGATCGTCAATGGCTTTAGTGATTCTATGGGGTGAGAGCAAGATCACGAGAGTGAGAAGCTCTATTTTATGGGTGTTTGTTATATGTGTATCAGATTGTTCTCCTCAACCCTAAGGTTGAGATATTTATAGAGGCTTATGGTCCTGGATTTAGGGTTTCTCAGAAATAGCAACCACCCACCCTAGTAATGGTTGTGGACCATTGAATCCTTATTTCCTAGAAATATGTGGGCTATTCTCTTGACTTCTTTTATGCATTATCTCTGACCAAAACATGTAACTTCCCACATTTTTCTATCTTGGACGGGTGGCGCATGTCACGGGCGATGTCATCCCCTCGTGAGCGATATATCTAGTCGCCCCTTATGAGTGATATGATCTCATCGCCCCTTGTGAACCCTCACAAATATATTAATACATATATTTATTGATATTGAATGGTTAATGTTGTTGTTATTGAGGGTTTAATCTTGTTGTTGTTTCCACCTTAATTATTTTTATATGTCTTTCAAATTATAGGTGTTTAACAATCAGATTTCATTCAACATATAAAGACTTTTAGGATACCCCGTTCAAGAATTTTCACTTTGGGTTTATGCCTCAGTTGGTTAATCATTTGTATATGTTTTTAGTTTTTTTTCTATTTAGATTATGCTCATCTTGTGTTATGTTTCAAAATATCCATTATGTTATGTTTTGGTTATGATCGAGTTTTGTTATGTTTAAAAATATCCATTATGTTATGCTTCAAAATAATTTAGGTCTAGTTCTATTTCAAAAAACTACATGTTAAAATGAACATTTTGTAAAAATAAAAAAAAAACAATGTATTTACCCTCAGTTGTAAATGAAAACCCAGGTAAAAAATCTCAATCTAATTCCTTGGTTAGGAAATCTAACCGAGGGGATATGTGGGACGCGCTTGAAAATAAAAAAAATACTATTTATGTGGATAAAACCCATGACCATTCCCAGATTTCCCCACGGTTAGCAAACAACCGGGAGAAAATGTTACACACTTTTCTATGACACATTGACACGCTTCTTTACCCCGCATATGAAGCCGATGTGAAATCCCTTTACCAACCAAGATAATATCACTTATTCGTAGTAATGTGATTAGATAGACTAAGTCTTTAACATTAACATAAACATTGAAGAGGATTATGTTAGAATTTTGGGTCATAAAAGTAATAATACATGTAGTACGACCATTATTTAATTAGCTAAAGTTATAGTAGTCTGGTTCATATCAAGTCTATGGCTGAGGGTATATATGTCATGAAAGTTTATTGTGTATAAACCATAAGTCCATATCTAATTAGATGAGGGGCCAAGTTAGAATATTTAAAACAAATAAATAATCTTATAATTATTTATATGGATTATGGTTTCTATTGGTAGAGCAATTGAAAAACATTGTTTATTAGGATTCTCTCTTCATCCTCATCATAAGAGATTCAAGAAACCCAAGGAACTCTACAAATCGGAAGATCACATACCCGCAAACCTTTAACAATTTCAATGGAAAACTCAGGTACGCTTCCGCTTTTATTCTCTGATTTAATAATGGTATGGGTTTAAGGGATATGATTTTATGGGTTATTGACTCATTGGGATTAATTTAGAGTTATGTTCTTAATTTCTATATTGTTGGAAATCATACGGAAAAGAACATATCTAACAAGTGGTATCAGGGTCAGCCATTTCTAATTCAATTTGAATTTGGGATTTTCTAATATTGGGGTTCCCAAAATGGGATCCCTTTTGATCTTACTTTCGTATAATGTTTATATTTTATGTTGTTAATCATGATTCCATTTATGTTTCATCATTTTTGTGTTGGATGATGAACAAATTCACAAAATTTTGTTTAAAGCATTGGATTTATTGTTGTTATTCGTAAAACGCAGTCTATTCACCATGACAGTTTTCACCTTTGGTGATGGGCTGGCAGTCGTGCTCTGAAGCCCTAATGATGGGTGAGACCTTGCTAACGATCTTTAGCAAAGACCGACGGGTACAACATTCCTGTCGACGACCGTCAGTGCTAGCTGACGGGTACGTCCCTTCAGACGATGACCGTCATCGTCGGGCGATATACAGTCTTGTCTAGTCAGTAAAGGGTGACGACCATCATGACCCTGTGACGACCAAACTGTCACCCTCTCTGTTTTTGGGGCATTTTTTATTTTTTCTTCAATTTTATTCAAGTTTTGACTATGGTTTGTATTTTATACAATAGCTTAATATTTTAAATGAGTCAATTAAAATGAAAAGTCGCCAAAGTGGCCTCTTTTATCAAAATTATTTATAAGAAATGTTAAATAATTTTTCTATTTTGTATGTATGTTTATCCATACGAGTATCAATTGACCCAAATGACAATTGGTGTTTGGATGGATTTCATACACACATGTGATAGTAAACATGTGATAATTATAAGGCCTCACATGAGAATAAAATACCAATCCAAAGAGGGGTTTATTATTTTTCATGTTTTATTATCAATTTTTTACCATTACAACAAGAGTAACATTAGCTGTTAATATTAGTGTCCAAAAACTCGATATTGAAGGTGCAATATGTATCTTGAGATGAGTTATGCCATTATTTGAACATATTGATTATTCAATTTTTCTTTTATATGAGTATATTTAAAGTGTTTAATTTTTTTTTCTATTTTCAGCTACAATTGCTTCAATATCTGCTAATTTGAATTTGGTTCTGCTCTTTAATGGGGGAAATTTCAAAGATTAGAAAGAGAACATGGAAATTGTTCTTGGTTGCATGTATCTCGACCTTTCATTAAGGACGGAGCAACCAACTTCTCTTAGAGAATCTAGTACCTCTGAACAGAGGAAATATTATGAGAAGTGAGATCTCTCCAATCGCTTGAGTCTCATCATCATTAAGCGCAACATTTCTGAGGCCTTTAGGGGTACTATACTAGAAGATATAACAAATGCCAAAAGTTTCCTTGTTGAGATTGAAAAGTGATAAGGCAGAAACAAGTAATCTTCTTCAGAACTTGATTTCCATGAAGTATACAGGCAAAGGAAATATAAGGGAAAACATTGTGGGCATGTCAAACATTGTTTCAAAACTTAAGGCACTAAAGCTTGAGCTGTCAGAAGACTTGCTTATTCATTTAGTATTACTTTCTCTTCCATCGCACTTTAGTCAGTTTAAAATATCTTATAACTGTCAAAAGGAGAAATGATCTCTTAATGAGCTTATTTCATTGTGTATGCAAGAAGAGGAAAGGATGAAGCAATATAAGATAGAAAGTGCTCATTTTGTCGGCACATCTGAGGACATGGGTAAAAGAAAGAATACTAATGAGCCCAAGAACGAAGTTGGAAATGTTCCAACACAAAAGAAACAAAAACAGGATAATAACAATTGCTTTTGCAAAATGTCTGGAAATGTCAAGAAGAAATGTCCCAAAAATCACGCTTGGCGTGCAAAGAAAAGTATACTTCATAATTTTGTTTGTTCTGAGGTCAATTTAGCTTCAAAACCTAGAAACAATTGGTGGTTAGACTAAGGTGCAAATGATGTTTAAAGATACATCTATGTTGGAGATGTAAATTCGGTGGAGGTAGAAGTTGTAGGGTGTAACACCCTAAATAATCCCCTCGCTTAATTAAATAAAATCAGAGTAAATATCCACAAAAGCATATTTAGGATGTCACCTTTCAACAAAAACCTGCTCATATAAATAGATATGCAACACTTACTAATTTTAAATTAATAATAGTAATAACGATAATAAAAGATTGGCTGAAAATTCAATTCTTATTGCAACAACGGGAAAGTTCAGCATTAAGACCATTGTTCAAATTAATATCATGTTTCCAGAAGGATTATAAATAACCACACAAAGGAGATATCCAAAAATCTCCAACCAGCATAAAGAAAACAAATGTTCCAAGACTCCGGTGTTACACATCAGAGCAGACGCCGACACTAAAATAAAATTGAAAGACCCCAACTTCAACTTCAGTTAAGCCCAAATTGCAAATGTTGAAAAACACAGATGAAAATGATGTCGATCCAACACAGTACAGAAGACTCATTAGATCACTTTGATACCTTTGTCACACAAGGCCTGATCTAGCATACAGTGTAGGTAAGGTGAGTAGATTCATGTAGAAGTCAATGATATCACACCTAGCAGCGACGAAGAGGATACTAAGGTATTTGAAAAAAAAAACTCTTGACTATGGCATTTTGTTTACTGCAACTGATGAAGGAAAAGAATGAAAACTAGTAGGTTATAGTGACTCAAGTTGGTGTAGTGATGCTGAAAATAGAAAATCCATTTGTTTATGTGTTTATGCTAGGTGGTGCACCAGTTGCTTGGAGTTCAAGAAAAGAACCAGTAGTAGCATTATCGTCGTGCGAAGCAGAGTACATAGCTGCTTCTCTATGTGCATGTCAAGAAACGTGGATGGTGAATTTGTTCGAAGAGATTACAGGGAAGAATCATGGGGTGATTACCATGAAGATCAACAACATGTATTCTTTCAATCTGGCGATGATCCGATAGCACACAGACGAAGTAAGCACATTGAAATGAGGTTCCATTATCTTCAAGAGCAAGTGACAAAAGCGAAGCTAAACTTCGAACACCATAGAACTGAGAATCAGATGGAAGATATCATGGTGAAAGGAGTGCAGGTCGAAGTATTCAAGAAATTAAGATCTATGATGAATGTAGATAGATTACACACAATGAACTAGGTGGTGTGTTGAATTATAATTTTGTGTGTCGAAGCATGTTGCTTGACATAAGTGATAAGTGGTTTTTATATTGTTTTTATTAGTTATTTTTCATTCATATTTTACAATTTTGGTTTGCTTTCCTTTCATTTTACCATGTTTTACGCTTTGGTATTGTGTTTCCTTTGTTTTTTAGGTCATAATTTGCATTTCAAGCGAAAGAGGGACGAAAATTGGACAAAACACGGAATAAGACGAAGAATCGGAAAATCTCCATACAAAAACCAGGGGCCTGTTACAGGCACCTGTAATAGTTATTTAGGCCCGAAAGAGGCTTGCTCCTCCAACCCTACTTTGAGGCACCCCAATACTAAGACCAGAGGCCTGTTACGGGCATCCGTAATGGCTATTACGTAACAGGAAGGCGAGCTTTCTCCCAATTTCTTTCCTTGTCTGGCATGATTCCTTCCACTTTAAGGCTTTTGATTGATTGAATTTGATCTTCATTGTGTGTAATTGGCATTGAATATTAGGAGATTCTTACCATGTTTAGAATTTGATATAAAAACTCATAGGTAGTCTTGAGTTTTTATCCAGTTTTTATTCCAAATTTTAGTTTCACGTTTATTTTACTGCATTTTGTAAAAGTCTCAATTGGAGTAGCTGGATCAAGTTATCAATTCAAGTTCTTCTTTTTCATTATTCATGTTCTTATTCATCGCTTTATTTATATGTTTATCAATTATGTCTTCATTTAGCGTAATCATTTTGTCTGGATCATTCCTCACCATGAGTGAGTAGTCCACTAGGGACTAAGGGTTATGAACCATATCATATGATTATTCGCATGACTTAAGCTAGTTACAAGAATTCCACCCTTTTTATTTTAAGAGTCTGAGTTTTATTCAAAACTCGCTATGAAAGTAGGAATGTTGTTTTTGGGCATTTGACTTACGCTGAAAGGGTAGAGGCAATGCTGAAAAATAGGTTTTTAAATAGTCAAGCTCGAAGTCACAAAAGTGATCGGATGAAATTGAGAAAAGTTCCATTTTTTATAGGTGTGCAAATCTAATGGTCACTAACAAACGTTTCTGCGCGAGCGAAAGCCGACGAGCGTCACGTTCGTTGGAGGTATGGCAATAGGGTGGCGAAAGTAGGATTGCCATAATAATATATTTTTCTATAAACTGAGACAGAATTCTCATAATAGAAATGCTTAAGTCACGTGAAGAAGTCTAGGGTGTGGGTCATAACCCTAGGTCCTGCTTGCTTTAATATTTTTACACGTTTAAGCTATTTTTCCAAAAGTACTTTTTTAAATTAGCTGCTTTAGCTGAAGTGATTTTTCACTAAAGTTGTTTTCAAAACCCATTTTCGGTCGCTCTAGCTTTACCCCGATAGGACAGAAATCGGTACTTAACCCTTGGTCTCTAAGGTTCGATACTTTTTACTACTCTGACAATTGTCGTACGCTTGCAGCGTATCAAGTTTTTGGCGCCGTTGTCGAGGACTAATAGCGTAAGTATTGAAATTATATTCAATCATCGTATAGACTAGAGTTTTATTTTATGTTTAAATTCTACCACTACCTTTGTATGCGAATAACGCGTTCTTCTAAAACTTTAGTCGAACCCGTTTACGAGATCGAGCCCTTTTTGCTAGAAAGGATCCAAACTCAAAGACAGCTTGGGATGGCTTCCCCTGTTGTTGATACGAAACCTTTGAATGATTATGTGATTCCTATAGATGTGGAACCATACAACAATATTGTGCACCTGCCTATTGAGGAAAACAATTTTGAGCTTAAACCTTCGTTGATAGGTATGGTCCAACAAAACCAATTTTCAGGATTACTTTCAGAAAAGTTAAACCTACATCTATAAATTTTTTTAGATAACTGTGGCATTGGCAAGGCAAATGTTGTCGACCAAAATGTTATTCGCCTTATACTATCCCCCTTCTCCCTAAGAAACTAAGCACGAGCTTGGCTCTAATCCTTACCCGCTAACTCCATCACTTCTTGGGTTCAATTAAAAGCCGTTTTTCTTGCGCGATATTTTCTGGCAAGTAAGAGAGCCCAAGTTAGGAACAAGATAAATAATTTTAAGCAAGAAGAGAGGGGGATCTTTGTTTGACGCTTGGGGGCATTTTAAGGA
Organism: Lathyrus tuberosus; assembly: GCA_022829125.1. Lineage (NCBI taxonomy): Eukaryota > Viridiplantae > Streptophyta > Magnoliopsida > Fabales > Fabaceae > Lathyrus > Lathyrus tuberosus. The sequence continues at coordinate 20,737,990 of JALAZF010000034.1, forward strand.
CTTGTTAAGGCTTTGTCCTTTCCATGGGCTCGAAAAATGGGTGATAATCCACAGCTTTTATAATGGTCTCCTTCATTCCACAATGATAACCCTTGATGCGGCTTCTGGCGGAACCCTCATGAATAGCCCCCAAGACGTGGCCTATAATCTTATTGAGGAAATGGTCAAGAATCATCATTCTTGGGGAAGCGCACAATAAGTCGCCGCTAAGACCACCCCTAAAACTGGAGGGATCTATGAAGTGAGTCAATTTGATCACATGAATGCTAGATTCGATGTCCTTTAACAAAAAATTGAAAATTTGAACATCCCCACTCTAGCTTCCACTTCCCCTAGCCGTGTTACTTCAGTTACCCTCGGTACTCTCAGCTGTGAGATTTGTAGTGTGAATGGACATACTGGAAATGTTTGCCAAATGATTCTCACCGAAGGATCTACCCAAGAAAATGTAAATTTCTTGAATAATTAGAGGAACAATCCTTACTCTAATACCTACAACTCCGGGTGGCAAAACTAGCCAAATTATTCCTACAAAAACAACCAATCTCAACAAGATGTGGGACCACATGGTTTCCAAAATTCTACCTCATCCACCCAAGAGAAATCTAATCTAGAGTTAATGGTAAAGAACTTTATGGTGATGCAAACTCGCCTAAATGAAGAGTTCAAAAATCAAAACCTCCACATCAACAAAGTCCTTAGACAACTGACCACCAAAGTAGAAAACATTGCCACTCATAACCAAATGTTAGAGACCAAAATCTCCTAAGTTGCTCAATAACAAAATCCTAAGGGACAAATGAATGTTGTAACAATGATAAGTGGTAAATTTTTTGTTTCCTCTAGAGAAAAAGAGAAAGGAAAAAAGGTTGAGGGAAATTCTAGCAAGAACAATGAGGAAGTTGAAGGTGGTACTAATAAGAGTAATGATGTTATGGTTAACGAAAAAAAAACCACCTAAAAAAGGAGGGTGTTGAAGAAGTTTAGATGGAGGCACCCTACGTAGCCCCCGCTCCTTATAAACCACCCATTCCCTTTCCACAAATATTTATGAAGGCTAAGGTAGAGGCTTAATTCAAAAAGTTTGTGGAACTCCTTAAAAAGATCCGCATCAATGTACCCTTTAGCGAGGCATTGCCCCAAATGCCCACTTATGCCAAGCTTTTAAAGGAAATCCTCTCTAACAAGAGAACATTTGAGGATCAAGAGACGCTGGCAATGACCGTTGATAGCAGTGCGGAAATTAGAAACATGCTTCCCAAAAAGTTAAAGGATCCAGGAAGTTTTTCTATCCCTTACCAAATTGGAACCATGAACTTTGAGAAAGTTGTGTGCGATTTAGGGGCTAAAGTTAGCTTGATGCCCCTATCAGTGTCTAAGAAGTTGGGCATGTGTAGCGCGAGTTTTTGCGTGGTTGCGAAGCACTATCGCTTTGGAGTACTACAACTTGATTCATTTTTTATCCAATTGAAGCTTATGAAGGAAGGGAAATAGATGTCTCCAATTAACCCTGCTTGCAAACTGAGTTTGAACAGATGACTGTTGGTTTACAGATGCTACAAAGATTATGGGTTTCTCTTAGGTTATTTTGTTATAATAGTGTCGGGGCGATTGGTGGGAGGTTTAAGACTGATGCTTTTCTATTGATGTATGAAGGTACGGGATTTTGGGTTTTTTGGTTAGTGTGCTCGCTAAGATTTTTTTCAATCTTATGCCTACGTATTCCCTTTTAACAAAACAGGGAAATCAGAGCGATCGTAATTCCTCCTATTCTATGGGAGGAAAAAGGCCGTTTTGGTGTCTTGTTCAAAGCCCAAGACGTGAAGCTAAAGGTGATTTGTATCTTGTTCAAAGCCTAAGATGTGAAGCTAAAGGGTCTATTTGTATCTTGTTCAAAGCCGAAGATGTGAAGCTAAGGGGGTTTCGGCTTTAGAGAGCATTTGTCATCTCTAAAGAGGGGTTGGTCTGTTTGTCACAACTGTTGGGTGACTGATTATAAAGGAGAATTACTTTAACTAGGATATGTGAATCCAGCAATGCCATAATTTCCTTTATAGGGGATTTTTAACTTGAAGGAGAAGACTTTAACTCAGTGTAGAGCAATGCCATCTTTCCTTAGGAATTTCTCATGCTAAAAGAGGGACAGTGGTGTGGATGTAAATAATCCAGAGGCTTGCCGCTTACAGCAATTAGATGGGGGGAAGGAGTTGTTGATGTTTGTATACTGTGAACGAGGCACAGATTTTGATGCTAAAAGGTTGATTGACTTAACCGGGGTTTCCTTATACAAAGCCTAAGAGAAGGCTATTGACCCAACAAGAGGGTGTATTTATCTGTCTCGTACGAGTCTGAGAGAGAGGCTTAAAGGGTTGACTCAACAAGAGAGTGCTAACAAGTGACTGACTCAACAAGAGAGTGCTTTTATATGTGTCTTGTACGAAGCCCAAGACGGAGGCTAAAGGTGTTTGACTCAGCAAAAGCGTCTTTGTTCCTCGTACGAAGCCCGAGATGGAGGCTGAAAATGTTTGACTCAACAAGAGAGTCTTTTATACTCAACAAGAGAGTGATTTTTATCTCGTACGAAGCCCGAGATAGAGGCTAAAAGGGATTTGACTCAACCAGAGAGTCTTTTATACTCAACAAGAGAGTGTTTTTGTGTCTCGTACGAAGCCCGAGATGGAGGCTAAAAGTGGTTGACTCAACAAGAGAGTCTTTTATACTCAACAAGAGAGTGTGAATAGGTTAGCTCCGCTGGGGAGAATCATTGTACAAAGCCCAAGAGGAGGCTAATTTGCTGGTGACTGTTTCAGTTTAGTGACAGGTCCAGTATGTTGGATAAAAGAGAAAATCAATTCTTATAAAGGGACTGATTTAAAGGTATTGTTGTGCTTTAGGATTGATCAGAGGATCGGGGTTATTTCCTGTTCTTTTAGGAAATGGGAAATTCAAAGGGTATTGAGACTATCCATGTCTACTGGTGTTTTGAGAAATCGATTCTCAGGTAGTGAATGATCTTTGTATGATGCCCAAGAGAAGACTAGTATGTTAAGGGATGAAGGTCACCCCATTAACAGGTCTGACACTTGACCCAGAAAGACAGCTCTAGCAAATTGATGACTAGGTTCTGTTCCTATACTTGTAGAGGTCTCTGGGTCCTTGTACTAAGCCCAAGAGGAGGCATAAGAGCTTTTAAGAAGCCGAAGGGTCCTTGTACAACGCCCAAGAGGAGGCGGAGATGCTTTTAAGAAGCCTGTGGGTCCCCAAATCCCGAGAAGTTCAAGACATGCCATTCATCGAGAATAGATCAAGCCAGGAAAGTCTGAGAATTTGGAAGAAACTCAAGAGATGCCATTCACAGAGAAAAGATCATCCCTGGGGAGTAGAGTCTCTTTGACAATTTCTAAGGGTGACAGTCTGAGAAAGGGTTCACTGAGAATGCTGCCTTTCACGTCTCCATATTGTTTAACCCCAAGAGGAGGGAAGACTGTGTCTGGTAATCCTATGGGGATCTAGTTTTGTTTGTATTTAAGAGTGACCAAAAGGACCTTACCTAGTGCTAGACGTAGTTGCCGGGGAAAACTCTAAGTAACTATACTAATATTACACAGTGGATATTTGACAAGTATATAAAAGTTTGTGAAAGAAGACTTACAGTGAGCAGCCCCACAATACAGTTATATATATATATATGAAAGCGGGTAAACACTTACTCGGTTGTAGAGCTTCCATGCTGTTTGGTTAGTTGTTAAACAAAGAAAGCTTTGATAATAATATTATATTCAAACTCAAAGGAGAAAGTGTTTTGAAAAGATTGTTGGGGCTTACAGCTCAAGGAGAGGCCCAAGGTTTTATCAGTGATTGCACTGTTGTTTTGAAATTGTATAGGGACTTATACAAGTGACTGAGGCCCAAAAAGGTTTTCTGTACAAAGGGTTACACTCTCTCAAGAGGCCCAAAGAGTTTAAAGAAAAGGAATGGGGCTTATAACATGAGGGTAGGTCCAAAGGGCTTTGTTTGAAAAATGACGATCGCGCCGAGATTTCTTTAACGTACTGGGTCTTATACAATACATTGAGGCCCAAAAAAGTTTTTATCTACAAGGGATGGGTCTTACACTCTATTAGAGGCCCAAAGGTTTATTTTTGTACAAGTGGTGGGGCTTACAGCTCAAGGAGAGGCCCAAAAGGTTTTGTTTTAAAAGGCGGCGATCGCGCCGAACTTTTTGATGGTATCGGGACTTATACAATACACTGAGGCCCAAAAAGTTTTTGTTTTCAAAAATGGGTTGGATCTTACACTCTATTAGAGGCCCAAAAGGTTTTCAGAAAAAGAATTGGGACTTATAGCTCGAGGAGAGGCCCAGTTGATTTTTTTTTGTTAAAAAGGCGACGATCGCACCGTTGTTTTTGAAAATACAGTGGGTCTTATACAATGACTAAGGCCCAAAAGGTGGTGTATTTACAAAAGGGGTTGGGTCTTACACTCTATTAGAGGCCCAAAAGTAATTTTAAGAAAAAGAATGGGGCTTACAACTCAGGGAGAGGCCCAAGGTTTTATCTTGAACTGGCGACCGCGCCGAGATTTTCTTTTAACACAGAGGGACTTATACAAGATCTGTGGCCCAAAAAGTTTTGGTTTTCAAAGGGGTTGGGTCTTACACTCTATTAAAGGCCTAAAGAGTTTGAAAAAGTTTTATGAGGGTTGAATTAATCAAAAACCCTAATTTGTTTTCAAAATGTATTTTAATTGAATAAAAAAATTCAATTAAAATGATCAAAAATGTTAAACATGTGGAAAACAAAATGTGATCTTGAGTTAATGTTTCAAAAATTAGGTTTTGATCCACAAAATGTTTGGAAATCACTAAAATTTGAAAAATCAAGAGGGAGAAAATATTTTTAATGTAAAAAATAATTAAAATATTAATTCTTTACAAAAATATCAAGTATACGAAATAAATAATATTTTTGGGATTTTTTGATAAAATCAAATATTTTAATATTTTTGTGAATTATTAAAAAAAGAATCAACTCAAAATCATTAAAACTCAGAGAGAAATTAATTTTTGAATCAATTAAATAAAATCACAAAATTCAAATATTCAAATGTTCAAAAATGGCGCCAAGAACATGGCAAGAACACGCGCCACCTTCTGTTTCTGCAGATTTGCGTTTTCTATCCAATCTCACTGAATACTTGATGATATCATGCAATCTACATATCAATCTACTCGTTTTAACCTCACGATCATGTCTATGGTATTTAATTTCATTTATTTTAATCATGGAATAAGAAATCAAAGAGAAACCTCAAGAACCCTAAAATTTGCATGAAGGCTCAGAAATTCCATACACGATTCAAACAAACCAATTGATTGAGGGAAAACACTCTATGCATGATTGTGAACATAGGGCCAAATTATTGTGCAGCAAAAAATGCATGGATCATAGAGTTAGAAGAGCTCATGCTTACCTCTTGTAGCTGGTGATCGTGTTTTGTGTTAGAGGTGTTGCAGCTTGATTCCAAGGATATGGACAGCTTCCCTAGGTGTTATGGAGTGTGTCTGGATGCTTGGAATAAATGGAAATGATTTGGAACTGAAGATGGTATCCTAACTGCAACTTGGTTAAAACCTTGAGCAGCTGGCTGGTGATTCTGAGAAATCAGTGTTCCAAATATTGTTTAAGTGTTTGGATAACTTCTATATGATATTTATGAGGTGTGTGTGTGTGTGTGATTGGTTTGGTTGGAATAGCTCTCAAACTCAAAACTCGATACTGACTTGCTTTGGAAGGCAATTTTGGAGTGAAAGAAGAGATTTTAAGGAAAGCATTTGTTTGATGGCTCTGGTGTACTCAAACTGATCACAAATGAGCTCTATTTATAGTAGAGCGAGTTTGTTTTGCAAGGAATAGTGAATGGCAATTGCTGCATAGGTTTGGCCAATGTTGATCAATGAGAATCCAAGTCTCCTCTAGCCATTGACTAGAGGTTAGGGCACAGGTTGTTGGTTCCCTTGGTCTTGGATAAGTCTTGACTAAATTCAGTTGGAAATGGCTCAGTCCATGCCACCTTGGTGCATCCATTAAATGCTCCAATCCAAAATTGGAGTCTTGTCCCTCTTTTAGGGATTTCTAGGTTTGGCATGCTACTTTTAGTTCCAAAGACTTGGGAGGCTTGGGATCAGAGTTGGTTCCTCCTTGGTCCTCCCTTGAGGTGTTCAGATGGATAGAGTTGCTTCCCCTTTGCAAAATTTGAGTAAATCGAGCAAAACTCCCAAATCTACCTTGCCATGACAGTTTTCAACAAGGCATATTGGCATTGTCATATCTCATGGCTCAAGTGGACTTTGATGGATTTCTTGGCCATTTTGGAAAGCCCTCATATGATACAACAACTTTTTAATCATAATTGGTTTTGATACTTTTTGGATCCAAGTGAAAAATTCCCCTTACATTTGGAAAAAAAGTAAGGCAGATTCTGACTTAGTGAAAATTTCACTAAGTGTTGGAAAAAAGTGGCATTTTCACTTTTTGTGATTTTGATCATTCCATAACTTGAAATCCATGAGGAATTGGAATGAGTTGTGTTTGAAGCTTTTTTAGAGGGCCATGAGAGCTACAAATCCAGCTTTGGATGCGGAAAAATGGCCTTGTGGTTTAGGAGTTATGATCCTCAAAGTTGGTACCCTAGCCACTTTGTTCCATAACTTAGAAAAATTTCTAAGTTTTTATGGTTACCCTTTTACAAGTTATCCCACTTTTCTTGATTTTTCTTGATGAATGTTGATTCAAATCACACATTAACATCATATTAGGGTTAAGGAACCATAATTGTGAAAAATCTCAAAAAGTCAAAGTTGACTTTTGTGCACAGTTGACTTTTTGTCAGATGAATTCCAAACTGTGCGATTCACTATGAAATCAAGTCCTTGACCTAAATCAAACTTGATGGATTGATTTCATAGGTGTTATAGGGTGTATTGAATCATGTCCTAGGGTTTGGGAGCATGTCTTGGTCAAAAGTCAAAGGCACAGTTGACTTTTCCCGCGAAACCCTAATTGTGGTTCTGATGAAATTGAAACTTGTTGCTCAAGCTTCTTGGACCAATCCATTATTGTAATTGGATCAATGTGGTGTGTTAGGGACCCTTAAATCATCTCCTGGGGTCTTGGCTCATGATTTGTCCCAAAAGTCAACTTAGGGGTGAATTAGGTCAAGAAACCCTAATTCCTGATTTTTAGTGAATGCATCCCCTGAGGCTAAATTGACTTGATGATGGGGTCTATGAGGTCCCATGGAGTAATTCAAGTTATGCTTTGAAGCATTGGCTCATGCCCAGAGGAAAATTCCCATCTGGAGGCCCTGGTCGACCAAAACCCTAATTTGGTGACACTGGTAATCTTGAGGCTTGATCCACTGGGACTGTTGCAGCCCTGTGCTTAATCCTTGATGTGGGAGTCCTCTTGATCGCTTGTGGATGTTTGAGAGGTTATACAAGTTGAAGATCATGTCTGAGGGCTTGAAACCCTAAACTTGATTGTAGTGGATGCTCACCCATCTTTGGGGAGACTAATGAGGCATGATGGATTACCCATATTGTGGTGATGATTTGCACAATGATGGGAAATCTTAGTGGTCAAAATTTGGGGTATGACAGCATGGAGGAAATGAAATCGACCAATATCTCTTTATAGCTTGCGGATAGGTTAGTTAAGTATCTCGTTGGTGTGTTAGAGGAAGTTCCTGTGAGGATAGGTGAATTCTATATTCCCGTTGACTTTGTTATCATGAAGATCGAAGAGTATTCTCAAATCCTAATATTCCTAGGAAGGACCTTCTTAGCTACAGCTGGGGCCATCATTAATGTTAAGAGGGGGAAGTTAACTTTCGAGGTTGGTGAGGAAAGGATTGAGTTTATTCTAGCGAAACTCATAAAAAATCCTTCCTAAAGAGACTCTTATTGTTTAGTCGTTGTCATTGATGTTTTCATCCAAGAAAGTGCATCTGAACCCCCTCCTTCCGATCAGATAGAGGTGTGTTGGTCTGAAAGCGCGGAAATTCATGAAAAACTAGAGGCTAATGAGAGGTTAATGGACCAAATCCCCACCTCTCATGGTTTTGAAGCGCTTGTGACACAATGTGAAGAGCCTGAATCTCAAAAGCCCCTACTTGAGCTAAAACAACTTCCCCAAACCCTTAGATATGAATTTTTAGATGAGTAAACCACAAAGCATGTGATTGTGAATGCGAGCTTAGGGGAATTTGAAACTACAAAACTTCTTACTGTTCTTAAGAAATACCATAAAGCCATAGGGTGCCCTATAAATGGCTTGAAAGGGATTAACCCCTCAATTTGTATCCATGAGATCATGTTGAAGATGATTATAGGCCCTTTAGGGAACACCAAAGGAGGCTAAATCCTAACATGAAAGAACTGGTTAAGAAAGAAGTATTAAAACTCTTGGAGACCAATATAACTTATCCCATCTCCGATAGTAAATGGGTGAGTCTAGTTCATGTTGTCCCTAAGAAAGGGGGGTGATGGTTGTTAAGGGGGAAAAGGGAGAGCAAGTCGCTACTATAACTATCACGGGATGGAGAATATGTATAGATTATATGAAGATTAACAAAGCCTCTCGTAAGGATCATTTTCCATTCTCACTCGTTGACCAAATGCTTGAGCACCTAGCCAAACATACCTATTTTGGTTACTTTGATGGGTATTCGGGATTTTTCCAAATCCCCATACACCTCAATGACCAAGAGAAAATGACATTCAATTGCCCTTATGGGACATTCCCCTACTGGCGGATGCCTTTTGGGATTTGCAATGCACCTGCTACTTTTTAGCGCTGTATGATGTCAATTTTCTCTGACTTTTTAGAAGAAATCATGGAAGTCTTCATGGACGACTTCTCGGTCTATGGGTTTAGTTTTGATAAGTGTTTGTTGAATCTGGAGAAATTCTTAGAGAGTTGTGTTAAAGTTAACTTTGTGCTAAATTGGGAAAATGTTACTTTATGGTGAAAGAAGGCATTGTCCTAGGACACTTGGTGTCCGAAAGAGGAATAGAGGTTGACAAAGCTAAAATTGAGGTGATAGAGAAGTTAAACTCCCCATCACTGTGAGGGAGGTTAGAAGTTTTTTAGGTCATACCAGTATCTATCGTTGTTTCATCAAAGATTTCTTTAAGATCATCAAGCCCCTAACCGGGCTATTGATGAAAGATGTTGAATTTAACTTTAATAGTGAATGTCTTGAGGCCTTTGCGACTTTGAAAGAGGCTCTGATCTTTGCTCCTGTAATGCAGTCCCCCCAATTGGGACGTTCCTTTTGAGATTATGTGTGACACCAGCAACTATATAGTAGGGGCATTTTTGGGTCAGAGGAAGGACAATAAGATGCATGTTATTTATGCTAGTAGAACTCAGGATGAGGTGCAAATTAATTACGCAACCACAGAAAAATAAATTTTGGCCATGGTCTTCGCTATTGACAAATTTCGCTCCTACCTAGTGGGGTCGAAAATAATTGTGTATACGGACCATACAGACATTAGATATCTCATAAGCAAAAAAGATGCTAAGCCTAGACTTATCAGGTGGATATTGTTATTACAAGAGTTTGACATTAAGATTTAGGATAAAAAAAGGGACAGAAAATGTGGTTACCGATAATTTGTCTCGATTGACCGACCTTAAAGCGGAAGAGTTGCCTTTTGATGACTCTTTTCTGGACAACAAACTTTTTGCATTGATTTCAAAAGAAACGCCTTAGTATGATGACTTTGTCAACTACCTTATTGCCAGAGTCTTACCCCCGAATATAAATTATCAACGTAAAAAGAAGTTCTTCTCCGACCTCAAGCATTACTATTGGGATGAACTCTGCTTTTCAAGAGAGGCGCTGATGGAATTTTCCGAAAGTGTATCACTGAGGAAGAGTTTAAAAGTGTGATGGCTCATTTCCATGCCTCCGCCAATGGTAGCCATGCTAGTACCAACAAAATTGTGTCGAAGATTTTGCAAGCTGGCCTCTATTGGCCAACTTTCTTTAAAGATGTTAATGCCTTCATAAAGAAATGTAACCAGCACCAACGCACGAGAAACATATCCAAGAGGAATGAAATGCTTTTAAATAATATCCTTGAAGTTGAAATTTTTTATCTCTGGGGTGTTGACTTTGTGGGGCCTTTCCATTCCTCTTTAGGGAACTAGTACATTCTCGTGGTTGTCGATTATGTGTCCAAGTGGATCGGGGCCATCAACTCTCCGACAAATGATGCACGAGTTGTTATAAAAATGTTAAAAAAAATTATCTTCCCGAGGTTTGGTGTCCCTAGATTAGCAATTAGCGATGAAGGGTCTCACTTCATCGCTAGACAATTTGAAAGCCTTCTTAAGAAGTATGGGGTGAGACATAGAATTGCCACACCCTACCACCCACAAACAAGTGGCCAAGTTGAGGTCTCTAATAGAGAGATAAAAGCCATTTTAGAAAAGACAATATCCCTTTCTAGGAAGGATTGGTCTTCTAAACTCGACAACACACTGTGCGCATACCGTACTGCCTACAAAACCCCTATTGGGATGACCCTTTCCGATTGATTTATAGAAAGTCCTACCATTTTCCTGTTGAGCTTGAGCATAGAGCTTACTAGGTCATCAAAGCCCTAAATTTAGATTATCAGGTAGTAGGAGAAAAAAGGAAGTTACAGTTGAGAGAGCTTAAGGAAGTAAGGCTTGATGCGTATGAGAATGCCAAGCTCTATAAAGAAAGAACCAAAAGGTGGCATGATAAGAGAATCATAAACCGTGAGTTCAAAGAAGGGGAATTAGTCTTGCTATTTAACTCTAAACTTAGGCTCTTCCTCGGAAAACTCAGGTCCAGGTGGTCAGGCCCCTTCATTGTGAATAGTATAAAACTGCATGGAGCGGTAGAAGTTTGGAACGAGACCACATGCCTGTTCACTGTAAATGGACAACGCTTGAAACACTATGTAAATGGAGATGTAGTTGAGTATTGGGTATATTTAGCCCTTAAGTAACCACCTTGAGTGGAGATAATCGAGAACTATCGAGTCATGCAAAGTTAAACGGGACGCTACGTGGGAAGCAACCCATAGTTTTCACTACTAATCATTTGTGTCTTTTGTTTTGTTTCCATTTGTGTTATCTATTGTTCGCGTGTGCAAGCAATGATGCAATATCTGATGTTGTGTTTCCTTCCTCCTCAATGAGGACGCATGTGAGTCCACCTCACCTATCTTGTGCTAAAACATTGAGGACAATGTTTGGTTCAAGTTTTTTTAGAGGGGGGGGGGGGGGGGGGGGCGTTTACAAGTTTTAGTTATTTTTCCTTCATTTATTTTTTTTATTTGCTTCTGTTAGTTACTTCCCCTAAAATATAAAAATCACTCTCGAATTCGCTCCTAAATTAGGATAGTAATTTTTTTCCTTTGAATGATTTGATTTTAAGGAATTTGAGAAAGTATGTGGAGTTTGAGCGAATAGAGGCTAGGACTAGGGACATTGGGGAAGTTGGAAGACTTGGGTATGACCCGAACACCCTAGGTCTCCCAGAGTAAGGAAACGAGTTCAACGTGTAGATTTATGCCATAGTACTCGAATTTGAGAAGTATTCCTCGATTAGTTTATATTGACCGTCCGACATAATTAGAAAGACTTGCATGTCTATATGGTTGGTTGAGAAACAAATAATTTAGGCACTAAAAATAATGAAATAAAGGCAATAAAGACAACTAGTCCTTCTAAGTTGGATAACCCTCACCCGATTATTCAGCCTAGCGGTGGTTGAGTCTCAATTGTCGTCCCAAAGTGGACCAATAAACGCCAATGTGCATAAAAATATGTAATAAAAAGGTGCCTAGAAAAAAATTTGAACAACCTTGTGCATGTGAGAAAAAAATAATTGTAAATGCCTTAATATGATTGTCCGAATGAAAGGGGAAGAAAATCGAAAAAAGAAACTTAAGCTCAAAGCATAGTTGGAGGGGTGACCGAAAGGGAGATTTAAGTCCATGGTTTTTCTGCAGCATGTGTGTTCTTATAATACTTTCGTTAACGAATGATTACCAAGAGAACTAGGACTAGCCAATCGGAACAAAAGCTCACATATGAGTACCGACATGCTTTATTTTCATAAGTTCTTTCATTTCAAGTAAACCGCTTGATCCAAAAATTTGATATGTAAGGTTTGTTGCTTGAGGACAAGCAACAGTCTAAGTTTGGGGGAGTTTGATAAGTGGTTTTATATCGTTTTTAATAGTTATTTTTCCTTCCTATTTTACCGTTTTCATTTGTTTTCCTTTAATTTTACCATGTTTTACGCTTTGGTATTGTGTTTCCTTTGTTTTCAGGTCATAATATGCATTTCAAGCGAAAGAGGGATGAAAAGTGGACAAAACACAAAAAATGAGAAGAATCAGAAAGTCTCCATACAAAAACCAGGGGCCTGTTATGGGCACCCGTAATAGCTATTACGGGTCGTAACATGCTTACTCCTCCAACCCTACTTTGAGGCACCCAGTACTAAGACTAGATGCCTGTTACGAGCACCCGTAATGGCTATTACGACCCGTAATAGGAAGGCAAACTTTCTCCCAATTCATTTCCTTTTTTGGGCTGATTCCTTCCACCTTAAGGCTTTTGATTACTTGGATCTGATATTCATTGTGTGTAATTGGTATTGAACATTAGGATATTCTTACCATGTTTAGAATTTGACATAAAAACTCATAGGTAGTCTTGAGTTTTTATCCAGTTTTTAGTTTCACGCTTATTTTACCGCATTTTGTAAAAGTCTCCATTGGAGCAGCTGGATCAAGTTATCAATTCAAGTTATTCTTTTTCATTATTCAGGTTCTTATTTATCATTTTATTTATCTGTTTATCGATTATGTCTTCATTTTCGTAATCTTTTTGTTTGGATCATTCCTCACCATGAGTGAGTAGTCCACTAGGGACTAAGGGTTATGAACCCTATCATATGATTAGACGCGTGACTTAAGCTAGTTACGGGAATTCCACCCATTTTATTTTAAGAGTGTGAGTTTTATTCAAAACTCGCTATGAAAGTAGGAGTGTTGTTTTTAGGCATTTTCCATACACTGAAAGGGTAGAGGCAACGTCGAAAAACAAGTTTTTAAATAGTCAAGTCCGAAGTCACGAAAGTGATCAGATAAAATTGAGAAAAGTTCCATTTTTATAGTTGTGCAAATGTAATGGCCACTAACAAACATTTTTTCCCGAGCGAAAGCCGATGAGCGTCTCATTCGTTGGAGGTAGGGCAATAGGTTGGCGAAAGTAGGTATTACCAAAATAATCTATTTTTCTATAAACTTAGTAGGAATTCTCGTAATAGAAATGCTTAAGTCATGTGGAGAAGTCTAGGATAGGAGTCATAACACTAGGTCATGTTTGCTTTATATATTTTTACATGTTTAAGTTATATTTCCAAAAGTTCTTTTCTAAATAACTTGTTTTAACTCAAGTTTTTTTTCGCTAAAGCTGTTTTTAAAACCCATTTTCGGTCGCTCTAGTTTTACACCAATATGATAGAAATTGGTACTTAACCATTGGTCTCTGAGGTTTTATGCTTTTTACTACTCTGACAATTGTCGTACACATGTGGCGTGTCATGAAGCATGGAAGTGTCGAAATATTGTGTGTCGAAACGTCGAACTTAGTATTGTTGAAATATCGAAGTGTGTCTCGACAGAATTGTGACTTAGCTTTATTTGTTTGTGTTAGTTAAGTTAGTTAGGTTAGTTAGGGTTTACTTGGTGTGCAAGCAACCTCAACCTATAAATAGGGAGGAACCCTATTGTTGTAATGTGTGTGAATAATATTACATATTGTAAAGTAATGAGCAGAAGTTTTCTCTGCAGAATTCATAATCCTTCTTCTTCCACTTTTCTCAAAACCCAAATCTTTCATTCTTTCCTGAATTCAAATTTTCTTTTCTTCTTCAATAATCATTGTGCAGCAGAATTATCTTGCAACCAAGTTTGGTTGATTCACTCGAGTGAAGAGTGAAGAACAAGAGGAGTAATCAATAAGAAAGATTGATTTTTGTTCATCAAGATTTAGTTCGAAATTCATCTAGTTTTGGTGAATTTCTTAAGCGGAAATTATGCGAATTTCCAACAAAAACTGCAGTAGTTATTAAAATTAAAAACATATTTTAACATATTTTTATGGCATAATTACACCAAAGATCCTTTAAGTTATTTGTTTGTAACAAGTTGGCCCTTAAGTTTTTTTTTTTTGTAATAACTTAGTCCTTTAAGTTAACAAATATGTGCATTGTTACTAGTTTTTTAAATCTTTGACTAAACCAATCACACAAAATACATAAAGTAGCACCAAACTACATAAAACAGCATCCTAAATACATAAAATAACATCTTAAGTACTTAAAGTAGCATCCAAAATACATAAAGTAACATCCAAAATGCATAAAATAAGATCTTAATTCAACACATTTATTAACTTAGACTAGCAAAATACCCGTGCGTCCGCACGAGTAAGTTTATTTAATAGGATATGGATTTTATTTTGATATACATGTAAATTTGAAATGATTTATTTAATTATAAAATGAATAATGATAATATAAACTCAATTTTGACATTTGAAAATAAGAATTTTGTGTCTCAAATAAAGGCAATTGTTAATTAAAATAAAATAGGTATTTTGATTATAGTGGCAGGTAAGAAAAATATAAATTTTGACATTTGAAAATAACAATTTTGTGCTTCAAATAAAGACAATTGTTAATTAAAATAAAATAGGTATTTTGCTGATAGTGGTCCGTAAGAAAAAGAAAAATTTTGACATTTGAAAATAAGAATTTTCATCTCAAATAATGAAAATTATTAATTAAAATAAAATACATATTTTTCTAATAGTGGTATGTGAGATGAAAATTTAGTTGTATATCCGACTATTGAATTTTATCTAATTTTATAAAATAAATTCTTAATTTGATTAAAATTTAAAAATAGATTAATTAATATTTTTAATAATAATAATAATAATAATAATAAATAAATAAAATTGATCAAAGTTGTCGTAAAAACAACATCCAAAATACATAAATTAGCATTCTAAATACATAAAGTAACATCCAAAATACATAAAGTAAATAAAATAAATAAGATCTTAATTCAACATATTCATTAATTTAAAAGACCAAATTATTATATAAAAAAAGTTAAAGACCAATTTATTACAAACAAGTAACTTAAAGGATTCCTCCTATAATTATATATATTTTTATTAACATTTTTCTCCCTCCCTTAATGCACAGAAAAATAATTATACGGTCACGCGGAAAAATATATATATAAGGTGGTCACCCCTCTATTAATTGCAAGGTGCCTTTAACACGTTACTTTACTATTTTGAATATCATGTATTTACAAACTTTCTTGCTAAAACATTATCTTTACCATTTTTCTCCAATAGTTTGTTTTGATATTAATCAACTGTATAAGACAAAGGCTTCACCAAAAAATAATGCCTAA
The DNA here is from genome assembly GCA_022829125.1 of Lathyrus tuberosus. Classification (NCBI taxonomy): domain Eukaryota; kingdom Viridiplantae; phylum Streptophyta; class Magnoliopsida; order Fabales; family Fabaceae; genus Lathyrus; species Lathyrus tuberosus. The sequence goes on from JALAZF010000034.1 coordinate 20,753,543, forward strand.
TTTCCTCCCCAATCCGTTGTAACTGATTTTATTTTAAAAAGGGTCTTAATTGCATGACCCTTTCACATGGGATTGAGACCTTTGCATACAGTTGGCTTGCGGCGTTATCCATCCTTCTCAAATTGAAACCATAAGTTTGGCATCTTGTATACCTCATTCTCTACCATACCAATGTCCTTTTACAAACTATATTCAAAATTTGAAAATATAGAAAAAATAATAGAACTTTTGAGAAAGTATATCATGGATTTAGATCAGATGTTACTGCCTGGCACAATATTGCATCTTGACTAAATTTCATTGGAGAAAATAAAATGAAAGTTAGTAAATTTGTCATTATTTTTTTAATGTCTCTTGGTCAAATAAGAGGGTAGAAGAATCGACAGCATTTGGCCGAAACACCTATTAGGATTTAGGACCAATTGATTGTTGGGGCAACTAAGGTGTGTGCAATTATCCTAAAGTACAGTTTATGATTATATTTGTAATTTCAATTATAATATTATATATACTTTTTTAGGTCGGCCACATGTCTAAAAGGAAAATACTCAACCATTAGTCAAAAGTCACTCTCCTGAAACCTTGAAAGTATATCGTAACTCGGCTTTGAAGTTCTGCACTAGATCTACATCATGGACGGCTGCCTACCATTATATGTTATTAAACCGGCCTCATGCATTCCACGTCAAAAAGCAAGGGACATCTATAACCGCTCATTATATATACGATATCCCAAATAGAATATGAAGTACTCTTTGAACCATAACTCATATTACTCCGCATTTTCTTACTGACTTGAACATTAAAATATTTACCTTACAATTCACACGTTGTTATACTAGAGATCTATTTTACCACGTCAAGATTCTACTCGTCATTTCTTCCTTAGTGAAATATATATGATTTATAATATAGATACACTAAACCTAAGTAGATTTGGTCAAACCGTATAAATAATTATTGTGTTTGTTGTTTTCGCTTTACGTTTCGATTTCTCTGTTATTATCTAAGAAATATAGTATCTTTTCATTAAGGTTCCTAGGAACCTAACTCAAAGGCCTAAAAATGAAACTTGTTATGGTGGTCATTTCTACTTTACCATGTGAAACATGTTCAACAAGGTATGTATTATCACATGTTACCGTTTTTCTCATTTTGATTTTCCGATGCAAAACCAAACCTACTTGTAAATAATGCAACATTGTTTAGTTAATTTATATTCTAAGAACTAATGGTTAAAAACATCATGTGCGTGGATGAAATTTATTCACAAAATCAAAGATAATTAATCTCTTTTTGACTTATCTCTAAAGATCAAAATTAAAGTTGAGGTAGATCTTTTTCCGCAAGTGGTTTGAGATATAAATCCGCAAAGTGATTCTTTCACGCACGCATAAGATATACATACATAAATATAAATTTATTTATTTTTCATATAAAAGTATATTATCTATTTTAAAATATGATTTCCAAAAAAAAATTATGCTTATCTTCGGGTGATATTTCATGTTTAATTTCCTTATCATATCTTTGTCAAATTTGTATCTACATAGATTACCACTCCCAAAAGATATTAGAATTAACAAGCATTTGCATCTTATCACTTTAAATTAATTTTTATTTTTACTTCGTGAATATGATTGGCAACCAAGTAAAAGTCATACGTGCCGAAGCGTGGTGCCACATGTTTTGGATCATGGGAGGAATTCTTGAGGTAATTTTAGAGGGTTTAGTCAAAAATTTTACTCTATCCTCTTATAATTATTCCCTCACTCCTATATTTTATACAAGTTGACTAATATAATTTTAATAAATACTATAAATTTAAAAATTACATTTCTTCTTTTTATTTTATTTTTGAAATTATCCAATTTTGTGGTTTTCATAGAGAGAAAGAGAATGATTTTTATATACCAAAAGTCTTTATTTAAAGTTAAGAGATTCTGTTAATCTTCCGAAGATCTTTCAAGTAAATTGTTTGATCCATATTGTTTTAAATAAAGGTCATGAGAGAACTTAAACCTAATTTATTCGATCCTTATAAAAAAAATTAAAGATTGGAAGTCTTATATATAATACATTCAATAATTTTGAATGTCTTTAGTATAAGAATACCAAGAAAGTTAATTATTTTGTAATTTCAAGTCTTAAGTTAGAGTCATTAAGTGGTATTTTTTTTCAAAATGATCTAAAATTATATTTTTATAATAGATGGATAGGCAAGGACACAATGGTAAAATTATTCTGCGTGAATGTCTAGGACGAAAAGCATTACAAGATTAGGAGGCAATGGATGCACATTTTTTTTAAACAGCAAAACAATTGGGATTAATTAATAGGCATAAGAAATGCCATTGAGTTACGAAGTCACTAGTTTGACAATAGTATCAGAATTACACTTCTACTACAAATAACACAACCTGCAGCAATATCAGTGCAGGAAAATCCACCCTAACAACAGAACTTAAAACATAATTATAGCCATCCTAACCAGAGGACAACCATAACCGGACATTGATAACGACACACACAGAAAAAGTGCCCCTAGCACCGACTGAAGCTCCAGCCCGAAAAGCGGGACACATTAAAAATAGTCGAACATGGACATGAGAAGCAGTCGCATCAGTTTCGAGAAGGGTTGTACGACACGTGTCTTCTGGTACGATATAAGCAACACATTGTCCGACAGTTATGATACGGAGAGGCAAGTAATTACTTTTATATTCATCTGAATAACCATTAATTTTAATTATTATTTGTATTTTATAATTTATACTTTAAATTGTTTTTAGGAGTGAGTACCAAAGAAAGAACTGAAGTTTCCAGCTTATATACTACTACAAAAAACACATGTAATGCCCTGTATAATATATATCTAGAATAATACCATACAAAAGTTATTATTTGGTACTGACACCATCATAATTGTCTATTGGCATAATTTACATACTTGACCATTTTCATAAAACATAAAAGAACAACAATGATACAAGATATAGAAAGTGTCAAACAATAAAATTTAAGATCGGAGTACAATATCCATCATTGTACATGATACATAATACACAGCAGAAAACATAATCTAAACTTCTCTTGAAACATCCAAGCATAGCTCCACTTGTAAACTAAACATGCAAACAATACCTGAAAAAAAACAACAATGATGGGGTGAGATAATAATCTCAGTGAGTTCCCCTATCTTATGGGTTCACTCGGCTCTACAAGGTTCTAACCAATTTTATCTCAAGTCAAAAGAGAAAGGGATAAGACTTGAGTTCACACAGTTTGCAATATATGGAAACATGCCTCTTGAGTTCATCAACTTAAACAATCACTAATTAGAAACTATACCAAGGTATCCCTTTTTCCCGTCCTCTCCTACATCAAGGACTTTTGGCATGGGTCATGGATCCTTGTAATGTACTTTGACATACGAAATAGATTTGAATTCAAGGTACCTTCTACATGAATCATCGCTTCCCATGGGAATACCCCCATCTCAAGCATTTTAACCGTAGGCTCCATTCGTACTACACACGGGAATCAAACTTGTCAAAGTAATAGTGCGTACATTCCAGATGAGCGCTCTACATAAGCCTCAACTCTTGGAAAAACACATCTCAAGGGATTATTTCCGGCTACGTGATAAAGCATAACATAATGTTGAATCGATTCGAATTCTAAGGGACATATAGTCGACCTTATGAATTGTCACTTCCCATTGGAATACACCCTCTCAAGCATTTTATCTGTAGGCTCCATTCGGTTATGTAATCACTAAGGATAGCGTGATTATATTCGACAATCACAAGGCATCACACTTGCCTCAACATAAACAACACAAACCATACATGTTCCATACAAAGCTCTCCTTACAACTAAACAACTACTTGCCAATGATACACACCTAAGCATCCTTGCACAAACATTGTCATCTATGTTATTCATCATGACCTAATCATCTTAATAATTCATTTCATTAGTTAATATCAAGGTTTCCCTCACCATTCTTATAGTCTTTTAAGCATGTTATTACATAATCACATTTATATATATCATGCATAAACACATACGGTAACATAATATAATGCATCAAGCATAAATATCTCACATAAGTCATAAAATCATCATTATTCCTCTGCCGACATTCTCGGTTAATTTGTGATCACATAATAGATAGGTCTTGTAGAGCGAAGCCCCTCACCAAAGATCAAACCAATCACATAGTGCTCAACACAACACTAGGTGTTCATCATCACCTATTCACATAATATTCCACATTCTTTAAATTCAAATACATCCTATTAAACCAATTTATATAGCCAATTTCCACTTCTCATCACCTAGAGCATTGGAATAGCTTTCCAACACTTTCGACCGTGCCTCAATCCGAGTTACGGTTCAAAAGTTATGAAGAAAACAAGAAATGGGAAAACACAAGTTTGTCATGGTCGTTGTGCGATGGGAAGACGAGGCTACTCGCTTTGAGTTTGCTGTGCGAGCTCTGGGCGAGGAAGAGGCAGAAAAAATTCGCCTTAGTGGTCGCTGTGCGAGCTCTGGGCGAGGGATCGCCTACTGTAAGTTGTGCAACTCATGTGAGACCAAAATTTCCAGTAGCGTGAAAAGTAGGTCTTCCATGGCCAACATCAAATTTCACATTTAAATATATTTTTCCACAAAACCTAACCCACCCATTTCTCATAGTTTTCCCCCAATGTTATGTTATCTAATGGAACTCACCTGTAGAACAAGATGAAGATGAAGAATTCCTCTTCTTCCTCTTCCATAATTTTCTCCCCTTCTTTCTTTCTTTTTTCTCTTCTTCTTACCAACCTTTTTCTTTTTCTTTCTATTTCTTTTCCAATATATATATATATATATATATTAAAAATAGTTAATGACATAAATATCTCTCTTTGATATTTCGTCATCTAACACCAATTGACCAAATATTAGAGTTACCAAAATATCTTCTCTTATACTCACTAATATTGGTCTGTCTCTTTTACCAATAATTGATCTCTTCAGAGTCCACTAGTTACTCTATTGGTCCCAACTAATGACATTTAGAGTATTTAAGAGCTTCAATTATTCCAACTTACACAAGTTAGAGTGCATGGGAACTCAGTTGATCCCAACTGACACCCAATTGAGTATTTAAGGAAATACGTAGTATTACAACACATGTTACCTCAGACGCAAAGTGAATGTTACCTCGGTTACACGGGCAAGGTAAGGAAAGGTGACATGAAAAATTGTAACTTTACCCCTCGATTTTTGAATAATTGTGGGGTAAAATGGTAATGGTCATGAGTTCGATCCCCACTGAGATCCTTTAAGGAATTTTAATTGCGAAAAAACACATCTCATTGGTTTTGAAAAATAACTGCCGGTAAAACAAACTTGCATTTATTATATCTAATGTTGATTGCTTGTATCATTTAGCTCTAGCTGAACATACAACTTTTCAAGTTGGTTTACAAAATAATTATATGAACAATTATATTTGAAGAACAAATTACACTAATTAATGATTTTCGACCATTTCGCAGCTCATCGTTCATCTCATATTCTTTAATGGTTAAAATCTTTCCAATGCATATAGTTTTCGTTCAACTTTCTTCCATACTAGTTCATTCAACAAGTATGGAAGAAAGTTGAACGAAAATTAGAAACATTGGAGAGATTTTAACCATTAGAGAACGTGAGATGAATGATGAGTTGCAAAATACCCAAAAAACATTTATTAGTGTAAGATGTTTTTCAAATACAACATAATTGTTCATATTATTATTTCCTAAAACAATTTAATAGATTATATGTTCAAATAGGGATTAGTAAAATAAACAATCGACATTAGATATAATAAACTCAACTGTATTTTTGTTCATTATAATGTCCTCTTGACATGTTCAGAGGAACAAGATGAGAGATGCAAAAAGAATCACAAAAAACATAATATTAGTCTCAATCTCAAACTCAAACTTAATACAACAACTATGTGAGGGATGAGGTCTTTCATCTATTTCGGTTTTAATGATATCAACAAATAAGTTAAGTATTAGATTGGAATTTGAGCGGTATCACTTTATTTGTCGGGAAAATTGCATCTAATCATTGTTGTTCATGCGTCTAAACATATGGGACTTGGCCTTACCCATAAATACATGTGCATGATCATTATATTGGTGTCTAGTATGTTTTGTCCAAGTCTTGATCGTGACGAAAATGGTAAGGATGTAGAGGTAAAGAAGTATCAAGGTATGATTGGATCTCTTCTTTATCTTACCGCATCACGACCTGACATTATGTTCAGTGTATGCATATGTGCGAGGTATCAAGCACGTCCCAAGGAATCCCACTTAAAAGCAGTTAAGCGCATACTTCGATACCTCTCCGGTACTCCAAAGTATGGGTTGTGGTATTCCAAAGGTAGTGTTTGTTCCTTAGTTGGTTATTCTAATTCCGACTTTGCCGGGTGCAAGTTGGATAGGAAAAGTACTAGTGGCACGTGTCACCTTTTCGCAAATTCCTTAGTGAGTTGGCATAGCAAGAAACAGGTTTCGGTTGCTTTGTCAACAGCCGAGGCGGAATACGTTGCTGCAGGCAGTTGTTATGCTCAAGTCTTATGGCTTAAACAACAATTGCTTGATTTCAATTTAAAACTTGAGCCTATTCCCATTTTGTGCGATAACACTAGTGCAATAAATCTGACTAAGAACCCCGTATTACATTAACGCACCAAGAATATCGAAATACGCCATCATTTTCTTAGGAATCATGTAGAGAAAGGTGATGTGATCTTTGAGCATGTTGATACTAAAAATCAACTTGCTGACATTTTTACAAAACCGTTAGCCACTGAGCCTTTCTTTCACATCCGTAGGGAACTTGGCATTCTCGATATCTCGGATCATGTTTGATAATCCTTTAAGATAGTGATCTTCACATATATACATGCTAGTTTATTCTTTTAACTAACAATGTAAAGAGATATTTAGCTATATGTGAGGGCTCTCATCATCAATAGTGATCAAGGTAATATCGTTCCGATTCATAGATGTTTAACATATTTTGTGCCATGTTAACTACCTTAAACTTGATGTTTATTACATTTTGTGCATATATTGTTCATTTGGATGTTTGTTCTATGTGAGTGCATGTTTATTTATCTGTTTGGAACTTATGCTTGCAAAATTTCAATTTGGATGAGTCGACCGAACCACTTCATGGGTCGACTCATGAGCTGAAGCAGTTTTCAAGGGAAACAACCGGGTTAGCTCACGCTGACTTGCGGTCGGCGCATATCAGAATTTTAAAAAAATTCAAAACCCAGTACGCGTGCGTCGACGCACCCTGTTTTTGGGTCGGCGCATCTTGACGCGTTTAGAATTATTTTTAATTGGAATGCGTGCGCCGACCTATTGTCTCCTCTCTACACTACATATCTTCATTACACTTTATGTTATGTTCATTGCATGTTAAACATATCATAATTTTGTGGTCTTCTCCTCTCTATCTCTTACATCTTCCCATTCAAAACATCATTTAACCTCCATTAAAAACCCTAAAAATCAATACCCCACAAAGATTGATTCACAAAGGTTATAAGAAGAAGGTTTCGGACTCAAGAACTATCAAAGGTTCAAAATTCGTGTATTGTTCATCATCTTCACCAATTCTTCATCAATGGCTTCCCGACGCACAACTGGTAAACGAACAACTAGAGCTTCATCTGCCGAAACTTCTTCAACACTGGTAACTATTAACTCTTTAATCTCTAATGAACTGTCTGGTCCTTTTGAGGTAGAGTTTAGTCTTCGTGCTGTTATTCCACAACATGGTTTATATGTTTTGATGGGTCCAGACTACAAAATTCCTGAGATAACTAAAATGCTTAGTGTTTAGAATTTTGGCGAGTTTCTTGAGTGTGATGATCAGTTCAATAGTGATTTGATTCGATTATTCTATTGTGGAATTAAGGGAAAATTTAAGGGTGCTGAGTTTTCGTTTTCTATGAATAATGTACGTCATCCTATAAACAATGAGTTATGGAATACTTTTTTCATATGGATATTGATGAAAATCTCCCCAAAGTAACCGACACCAAGTTTGTTCAAAACTTTGAGTTCAAATCTGCTCTGAATTCTATGTTGCGAGAACCATATTCGGACAATGTTGTGGCAAGTGAATTTTTTCCGAAAAATGTTACCACCGGTCATTTGAAATTTGTTGACCATGTTCTACAGTGGATTGTTGCTCGTATTTTGAGACCTAAGAAAGGCGGGTACTCAAGAGTTGAGAAGGCATAAGTTTATCTCATTTACATACTGAAGAATCAGATCAAAATCAACTGGCCACACTATTTTGCTTATCGGATGTTTGTTACCCGCGACTCCACCAAAAGTCTGGCTTTAGGTTATGCATCCTGCATTCAGAACATTTTGAACAAGGGTGGCATCTTGGTTCTGAATATCAGTTACATCCAGATTTCATCCGAACATCAATTTCAACTAAAAACACTCACCATGATGGGTTACACTTGGGATCCTGTTAAGAAGGAGTTCAAGTACCGACACAGATCAACTCATCCTTTTCCACATGAACCTGAAGAACCTAATCATGACGAAGGAAATGATGATGAGGCAGCACATGATAGTGACAATCAAGATGTTAACAATGCTGATGTGGTTATGCAAGAGGAAGACAATGAAGCATGGATGGCCGATCAACCTGAGGACAATTCTGAGAATCAGGGCTAGGGAGATTGGCAAAACAACTGCTGGACTGCTCTTGGAGACGCATATGTTCCTCCCACCTATGGCGAGGAGTATGATTAGCGGCAACCTGATTATTCGGTACCTCCAACTCCACAGCCTCAGTAAGCTTTCCAGGCATCTGAAGAGATTTTGGCAAGGTTAAATGATATGAATCTTCAACATCAAGAATTCCAAGCATTGTAAGAAAGCCGCTACAATGCTCAGGAAGAAAGGTTCACAAACTTATCCAACCAAGTCTCAGCTCACATCACTAACTTCAATAGTTTTTCTGACGCCTCTATGACTCGCTTCACCCAAATGGACGAGAATTTGACTCAACAAAATCAGAATCTTGCAAACAGTCTTGGATTGCTCAATCGTTCGCTACTCGAACTTAACTTGCACCTAGAGGATTTTCCACCACCAGGCCAATACCATGGGGGAAGAGGTCATCCATCTAGGGGGAGGAGACCATAGAGATTAGTGCATCATATTACTTGTGTTTTGCATTTATGTTTTGCTGTTTTAGATTGCATGTTCTTTCCTGTTGTTTATCTTTGAACTTTGTTTCAGTTTGTTTTGGTTTTTGTTTTAAACTGTGGAATGAATGGTCTTTACTTCGTAAGTTCCAAATTTATCCGTTTCAAAATTTACATTAACTGTATCATATGTGGATTCATGTTAGTGTTGACATGTTGCAAATATGTGGATGAATCCTTACTTGTTATAGTGTTATTCTTTTGACCTCCTTCTTCTCTTCTTTTTGATGTTGACAAAAGGGGAGAAGGATAGCAAGCAGAAATTAACCAAGAAATTAACCAAGTGTTAAAGACCGGGGGAGCTTTGTTTGTTCTTAAATTACAAATCAAGAGAAAGCTAAACAGTGTTGCCATCATAAAAAAGGGGGAGTATGTGAGGGCTGAGGTCTTTCATCTATTTCGGTTTTAATGATGTCAATAAATAAGCTAAGTTTTAGATTGTAATTTGAGCGGTATCACTTCTTTTGTCGGGAAAATTACATCTAATCATCGTTGTTCATGCGTCTAAACATATAGGACTTGGTCTTACCCATAAATACATGTGCATGATCATTATATTGGTGTCTAGTATATTTTGTCCAAGTCTTCGTCAGTTAATATGTGCAGAAAAACACATTTCTTGAAAAATGCATGTGATGCGCCGACCCAACCTAAGCATGAGTCAACTCATGCTTGTTGGAATAAAGTTTGTGCAAAGGTCGGGAAAGCGCACGCTAACCCCTGCAGGTTGTGGGTCGACGCATGACCCTGAGAATTTGAAAATGTGCAAAAATTGCATACTTGCGTTGACGCAAGACGCCATTGGGTCGACGAATATTGAGAAATTTGCATAGTGAATTGCCACAGGTCAGCGCACGCCGACCCTCATTAAAGGATGGGTCGACCCAAACTTTCTTGAACTGAATTTGTTCACTTAAATTTTTCTGTTATTTCTGTTACAAGTTTTAGTGGGTCAAATCATTCTCTATAAATAGTTTGGTCATCTCATTTTCTAAAAAAAAAGAAACGTGAAAATTTATACCAATCTTTCTCTTCATCTTCATCTTCATCATTGAGTCAACCAACAATTACACATAATCATTTTTGCTTGTGTTGTCCATTGCTTTGAAGTGATAATGTTTAGAATTAGGAAGTGAGTGATCTTCATTTCTGGGTTAAGAATTGGTAGGTGTTTCTTGAATAAAACCCTAGGTTTTATCCTCCAAGAATCAAGGTGATTTTGGGGGTTTTAGGCACAAACCGTTTCGTTCTACAGGGATTCAGTCGTGTGAAGGTAACTGAAGAACAGAGTTCTCTTTCAGTTTAGTAGCTACAGTCAGAGGATCGTAGAAGAAAGGTTTGGGGATCGAATTGCGGAGAATTGAAGTCGGTCGAGTGAAGGTGACTGAAGAACGGTGGTTCTTGCAGTCTAGTAGCGTGGGACGGTGACTTGTTCAACCGGATTCGTGGCACTTGATTCGGATCGAATCAAGGGAAGAGAAGGCTCTGCATCAACGAACAAAGACGTTTGGGAGTTTGGATGTTCATAGTTATTCTCTTGTAATAAACAATCTGCCACAGCTACATATATATATATATATATATATATATATATATATATATATATATATATATATATATATATATATATATATCTCAATTCCAATTGTGGAATTAGGGGCAGAGGTACCCAAAGCGAGGACGATTGGGGAACTGCCTAATCAAATCTCGTTTGTTCTCTCTTTCTTTTAAATCTTTACATTTACCATCATTCGAATTTGCGAAGTTTAAAATTGATCAAAATTTCTGAGCTAGTGTTATATTGAGCTGTTGAATTATTGTGTAAACTTGATACAATCCTTTGGATTGTGTTTTAGGAGCATCTCAACATCACATTACTTTGAAATCTTCACTTTGTGTGCTAACGCACACCAAGTGTTCGAAAATTTGTTTCAACGCAAAATCGAATGCATTTGCAATTTATTGTTTGTCAATTGATCTCATTGGATTAGATTAAACATTAAGCAAGTGATACTTTGTTGATTGCATTTTAAATTGTGTTAATCAAACTGTATTTTTCTCATCCATAATTCATTCCCAATATTGCCGTGCATATCCGATCCTTTTAGTAGAAGGTTCGTTGTAGACGTGCAATTCAGTGGTTGCTTCCGTTAAACATTTTTAAAACCAAATTTTGGTAACCATTTGCGTGTAAAACTCAAGGGATCTATTCAACCCCCCTTCTAGATCCATAGCCATCGTCTAACAAACTAAACTCTAAACATACAGATTTCAAAACTTTACTAAATATACCAATTAGACAAAAACAACAACAACAATAACATCAACAAATAAAAAATAATAATAAATAACAACAACATTAACATGATCTCAATCTGAACAATAACTAACATTAAACAACACCTAAAAAAACAATCTCTTAACAAAAGTACAGCAACATCAACAATAAACTTATAATATCAATCTCAATAAACCTATAATGTATTTATTTCTACCAAAACAACAATATATAGCATCAATTTCATTTTAAACAGCAACAACAACAACAACAACAAGATTACACTTCTAACGGGTCTAAAAAACAACAACAAGATTAAAACCTTTAAGGTTCTGGGGCTCAAAAACAACAAGAAACAACACAACAACAACAACAACAACAACAACAACATTAGTGTAACATGAATAATGATGTTAGATATACCTGATTGTGAAGAAGAAGAAGAAGTGAAAAAGAGCCATAAACACATATCATCTTCGTATTTTCTTGCTTTTTTAGGAGTTGGAGGATGATATGTGTTTAGCATTCTTGTTGTTTAGAACTCTTTATTAGGGTTATGTCAGAGTTTTTTTATTATATATATATATATATAAGTAAACAATTTAACCTCGGTTTTTAAAAAATTGAGGTGAAAAGTGGCATTTAACCACTCAGTTTTATAAAAGAATCAAGGTAATATATTACTTTCAAAAAAATGGTGAATGGTAAGAAATTGAAAAGTAACATGTATTGTTTACCTTTTCATATTTTTTACCATTCACCACTTTCTCTATATGTTTCAATATTCAAACAAGTACTGGTTTTGTGAAACAACAACATCGCTTGCAATTTACAGTATGTTTAGGAATAAATTTTTCAATGTTGTCAATCCAGAAAAGTAATAAATTATGGAGTGTTTTCTTTGGTTGACAACATTGGAAGATTATTCCAAAACATAACAATAGCATTGCAAGAGGTGGAAATAATAACAACAACAACATTATGTGAGAAGGATTGCAAGAGCTGAATAATAATTGTTCAAGATTGGTGTTAGAAGAACAACATATAACACAAAACCATGAAGATTTTTTTCTGTCTTACAATCTCTCTCAAAGAATGATGTGTACGAGTCTGGAGCGGCTATAAATTAGTTAGTTTTAGGGTAAAACTTAATAAACGAGTGATTTTATAGTAAAATCTAATTATCTAACCCTTTAGTTATTTAAAAACTTGAAGGAATAGATAATTTAATTTACAAATAAAAAATAAAATAAAAAAGGCACCACTTTTAAGTAAATAAAAACATAAACTACGTATGATGGGATTCGAAACATGTCCTGAATTAGTTTTTTCCCTCTGTTATATTCTTAAACCGATGGAATAAATGATATTTAAAATATAAAAAACATGGCGCGTCTTGGTATTATACCTCGATTTTTTGTTTGGTGAGGTAAAAGTTTTGTCATGAAATGTATTATTTGTAGTAGTTATGGGAAATAGAGCGGGTTACACGATATCTCCCACCTGTGATTAATGGGTGGTTAAACGGTTCTAGTTTATATTCACTCTAGAGAACCAATTTAAGGAGGATTGATGTTAACCTGGTATCTACTTTTATTGTGAGATGGAATCCAGAGACATCATCATTTCATATGCCATATGGTGAAATGACGATCATTGTGAACGATGTTTCTTGCCTTCTTCACCTTCCCATTAGGGGTGATTTCTAGAATGCTCCATCATTTCATATGCCATTTTTTGTTGGCCTTTTGGGAGTGACCATATAGGAGGCAACACGAAAGGTCAGTAATTATATGGATTCTATTACAGACTATAGTGGCACCATATTTTAGTTCAGTGCCATCGAGGTCTATCACTGTTTGACTATGAAGGTGTGAAAAAGTACACGAGAAGGGGGGTTGAATTGTGTTTCGCGTTTTCTTTAATTTAACTTCTGATCAGAGTTTCAGAATCAGAACTGGTGTTCAGATTCTGTTTTAACTCATTCGCAATGGATATAATAGAAGTAAATAAATAACAGTAGAAGGCACAAAAGATTTATCCTGGTTCCTCCCCTCACTGAGAGTACTCTAGTCCCCTTGCCTCACAAGAGATTTTCATTATAACCACTTCGTAATTACAATCGCTTATGCTTCTACATAAGTATTTTACACCTGCTCAGACCAACTGTTTGAGACTTCCTTGCTTAGAGCACATGTCATTTCCCTTGCTCACACCATCTGACCGAGCCACCTGCTCCAAAGGTCTTCTGGTTGAGACTTCCCCTTGATTAGAGCACATGACTAAGAATTCTTCCTCATGCCCTCTGATCGAGCCACCTGCTCTTTTGGTCATCCAGACTGAGACTTCCCTTTGCTCAAGCAGCACTTGAGATTTCCCCTTGCTCACTCAGACTAGTTGAATAAGACTTTCACAGCTCAAGCACTTAAGCAATGAGACTTACGTGGCTTAAGAATCTTGGCTCAAGACTTGTTGCTTGAATCCCAATGAGACAAGACTTCTGCTCAAGCACATAGCAAAAGAGTTGATCTAAACTACTAAAGGCTCAGCAGAATAAAGAACAATGTGTACATGATACAAGCATCAGAGGTACGAGAAATCACCATAACAAAGACCTAAAGCTCTTAAGATTTTTTAAGATATTCAATGGTAAGAAATCTTAAGGCTTTTACAATTACAACCTAAAAAAGAAAATATGCATATTACATTAGAGTTGATAATTGCTTGATCTTGCTACTCCTTCATCTGAAGAATCCTTGTTAAGATTCAAGCCCGAATCTTCAGCCATATTTATAGCCTTTGCAAAAACTATCCGTTGAGGAAGTGACTTGATCAAGTGTTTTTTCCTTTACTCCATAGTACAAGAGACGTTAAAGATGGATGCACAACAAATTTTGAATCCAGTGTGTAACACATTTAAACTTTGAGTCTTCAAAAGGTTTTGTACTGATAGAGCTGTTAAAAGCAGACATCCGTAAAGCATACCAACCTTTCTTGAGCCTTGTAATCTTGTACACTCTAGCTGACAAGCTGGTAAGACAATACAACCTGCTTTCAACAGTACGGACAATCCACAATGTTATCACCAACTCTGAATGGTACCATATACTGATATACAATTACCAAGTGTAGTAACTCGTCTGAATGCTCAGGCCTTCAGCTCAGAGTCTGCGCCAAGCCACACTAGCAATTGTTCTTCAGACTCTGCCACTAGAAGCTAGCAATGAAGTAACTCCCAAGTGTGTCTAAGTAAAATAGATTTTGATTATTTATGTACAAGAACCTGCATAAATAAAACACAAATCAAATAAACCATTGTTATTTTAATACTTTTGTTATCATCAAAACTCAAAGAGAATATGTCATGAACAAATCTTGTTCTAACAGACTATGTCGCAAGAGCTTACATGTTGATGTTGGCTAACTCCACTAATTTTGCAGACAATAATTTTACTCTTGTAGAGGCTATCTACCCCTTTTTAGGAACCTATTAGTATATGAGAGGCATAGTTGAAACACACTTGCTTTGATCATGTTGTACATGATATTAAGAGATGCCTATATGTTTACCTTCAAGTAACTTGGCGGATACGCCACTCTACTAGAGGTATTTCCATTTTGACTATTTATTTTTATTTACTTTTATTTGTGTATTTATTTTTTTATTATTGATAATATTAATGTTGTAAAAATGTTATATACGCAAGTATTTTCTTACTATTGGTAAGAGAGCAGAGAGTTGGATCGAACTAATGGTTTCGTAATTTCTTGGGCCATGTGATGGGCGTATAAGTAAGGAGCACTGAAGGTCGATAAGATGAAAATTGTTTTGGATGGTTTGACTCTTGTTGATGTCATATGTTTCTCATTCGAGATTCATAAACAAGGTGGGACATTTGATTATATATGTCTATATATTGAATGTCTTTGATGGTGTGGGACAGTAACTTCATACTTTCCTGATAGGTGTATACGTCAGTTTCGTTATAGACAATATATATCGCCTACACCTCATAATTATAGCACACATGATGTTAATGTTGAGTGAAATGGATATCATTCCAGCATGCACAAGGTGTTTGTTTAGGTAGTTATGGCTAACACTCCATATGAAGTTGATGTTGAATACTTTGAGTGGCATTATACATTTCACATCCTAGGTTAGTACCACCCCACTTAGGATGTGGATATAATAATGTTTGTTCCTATCTATGATGCAGGACCTTTAGATTTGAGTATGACGTTGATTTCTTCCTAGCTACATCTTCATATCGATAGACTAGGTGCTGTTGAGGATGACCTTGAATTTATAGACTTATTTTGAGCATTACACTAGGCTAAGGGTTATCCATTAGATTAGATGATTTATACATTATTCATTTGATACTTATATATTTTATTTTGATACTTATGTGAAAGCTCTGCTGATTTGAGCAAATTTTTGGAAGAACAAAATGTCAAAAGATATGTTTAAACATGAAGAAGTCTGATGAAAGAAGACTGGTCAGATATAATGTCATAATGAATATCTCGACATCTTGAGCTGATATTACAGAATGTTTCTAAATTTGTTGCAAGATTTAAGGAGCAATCATAACATGGATCAAGTAAGAAATAAACAGAAGATTCGAAGCCCAAGGAAACAGAAGTTTATAAAAGAAGACCTAGACCTAGGACTGAAAGGTGTGAGCGAGATACCTTTTTGTAACCTAGTTCTCTTGCGAAAAAGGGTTTAGGGTTTTGAGAGTCGTTGTCTCTCTAAGTTTGTAGGTCTCCCTTTGTATCGTTTGATGCACTGTGGTAGACATAGTTATCGCACAGATCCATAAGCCTTTAGGTATTGGATTGTGTATTGTTCTTGGATGAAGCTATTAAGCAAATCCAAGTTAGCTTATTGGTCAAGTATGCATGACAGAATTCTGTATTGACAGGGATGGTTTAGATATCACAGATTGTGATTAGGGGAAGTGAGTGGTGATTCTCATATCAAAGAAGATGTCTTTGATAAAGATTTCATTAGGTAGTATTTAGGAGATAAAGTTGTAAATGGGGGAGTTTAACTTTATAAGTTTACTACAGATAGTGGAGTCTTCTTCTTAGATTGGTATCCCCCAGATGTAGGTGAATTGCACCGAACTGGGCTAACAACTGCTGTGTCTTTTATCATTCTGCAGATTTACATTTTCTGTTATTGGTCTTGATAAACATGTTGGATCAGATGTCGTAACATCTGTGATTCTGCAGTTTTGATATTCAAGGTATCAGTCTGCTGTTCCGTTCTTTGTTTAAATGTTTATGCAGAACAATGTCTTGACATGTGTTAGGACATCTGCTGTCTGCTATACCGGAATTTCAATTGGTATCAGAGCAGGCATCCTGTCTGAACCTGGATGAGATATTTGGGAGATACTTTCTGGCGTTTAAACAAGGAGGAGTGTTGATGATCAGATCAATCAATTCATACATACTCAATGGTATTAATGGATGGGTTGGATGTTCTGGATCGAAGGTAACAACCCGGTGGTTGTTCATGTTGCTGAGGAGATTCTACAACAAACTGCAGGAGAAGTGGCTAGTTCTCTTGTTGGGGTGTTTTATAAGATGTTCTGACATCTTATTAGGGCAAGCAGAATTTGTTCCTTGGTGGTTCTGCTACATATGTTTCTGATGGAAGACCTCTAGAATTATGGGATTCTGGAGTTGTTACTGAAGACAGATGGTGGAAGATCTCAATCGTCGACCTCTATATGTGAAGATATCTGCATCTTTTTATTCCAAAGTCGGGAGCGATTGAATGAAGGAAGTTGTTGGAAGATGTCTGTTATGGTGACTTGGTACTTGGAAACTTGGTTCTGTGGTGCAGTTTGAAGTCAGTTGAAGAGGAGAGGAGTTGAGTTTAGGTTTATCAAGTTCTTGCTCTAGGAGTTTGATAAATTATTGATCGACTAAGTTGTCAAAGATACTTGAGAATTCTCTCAAGTCCACTCATAAAGGCATCTCAATCGTGCATCTGGAGTCTTATAGTTATTCTTCTGACTAGAGGGTGTTTCTGTGAAACACATACCTGAAGAAAGTGGAGGTGATTTATTTTCACCATCCAAAACAGCAAGGAAGAATTCATCTCTCTTAATCCTAAGGGTGGATCCAATCTATATGGAGTTTTCAAAACTATTAAGGTAAATAGGGTTCGTTCAGAGAGAATCTTAGTTACTTGAGTCAAGAGTGGCAGCCTTGGTATCTCAACAATGTGTTTGTCAAAGAAGATACTTACAAAAGATTGAATACTTGATAAGTGTTCATGAAGTGATCTGGTGGAGTGTGGCTTCAACAGTGAAACAACATTATTGAACAAGGATTTAAGATCAATTACTATTTGTATTACTCATAAGTATTTAATTGATTATCCTTGGATGTGAAGTTCAAGATTGCTGATGCTCAACACGATGTTGGAACATCTCTTTATCTGGTTTGTGCAGAATCATGGGAGGGGTAATGCATAAGCTTTTGGATCTATTTATCTTAGGTGGTGACCTAAGAATCTTCTCCAGTTGATGTGGCAGAAGCATCTGATCTCTAGAGAGTTTCGTGGCAAGAAACTAGTCTAGACAATGGTGATGTGGAAGATGAAGAAGAAGACATCATAATCTTGATGGATAGTTCTTGGATAAGTTTATTTCTGATCTAGGAGTATTGGAGTGCAGCAAGTGTGTTCAAGTTGTTACTAGAAGCATCTGGTGTTTATCTGGAAAGTGTCTTGGCAAGAGACTTGTCCAGAATAGAGTGCTGGTGATGGCACAGCTTGGATCAGTTTATTTCTGATCTAGGTACTTTGGAGCATGTGATTTTGCTCATCTTGGAAGTTAAGGTTAAGTGGCAGTTATCTCTGACTTTCTACAGACTGCTCTACTAAGGAAAGTGATATTCTTTAGTATGGCTATGGTGTAGTCTATGACTACTTTCTCTTCTAAAGATTCAGATGTGGCAGGTGTGAATTCTTTGAAGTTTCAAAGCAGATATTCATCAAGGTGTGATCTTGAATGGAATACATGTGATAAGTTTAAGCAGGATGGAGGTTTTCTACTCAAACTTGGTTGTTGAATCAAGTCTATGAGAGCATGAAACTCTTGTTCTGTTAAAGGGAGGAGGTTCTTCTAAGTGGCAGAAGAAGGAGCTGAATTCAGCAGTTGGATGTTGTATCAGAATGTTCTGACATCAAGCTTAACATCAGGGTCTCAGCTGGTAATGTGGCACATCAGCTTAAGATAAGTTGATCTACAGGATAATGGAAGTTATGGATGCTTCAAAAAGGTCAATCTCATGCAGTTTACGGAGCTGCGGATGGAGAATATGTGACCTGTCTAAGGCTTGGTGGATCCAAGATGTCTTGCTATGGAGCAAGTAGTTAATGTAACTTGAAGATCAGATTTCATTAGTGGATTATCATATATTGTGGGAGTTCTGAAGAAGGGTAAGATCAATAAAAAAGTGGCATTTGGTTGGTTTCAAAATGTGCATTCAAGCAGGGTGCTTGAAACTAATTACTCTTGGGCAGAAGGGTAGTTGGTTGAAAATGTAAGGAGGATTACCTTCTTTTGATGGATGAGAGTTTATTTCTCTCTTTGGTTATCTGGAGTTCTTATTGATCAAGCTAGTGGCGCAGTGTTGTTTGAAGATCTTCAGTTGGATTACTATGCAGATAGTAAGTCCAGTGGTGGAACATATCTATAACTATGTTGATTAGTGTCTATGATATGTGAAGGATGTCCTAACTGATGTTAGAACATTTTCTGGGTTAGTTATCCTTGGAAAAGGATGCTAAGTCCTGTGAGGAACTTGTTACTTACATCATTTCTAAGAAGTATCTACACCGTCATACGGGAGAATGATGGAGTAGGAGGGCTGTCTTGGAAGTATGATGTGAAGGTTTTGGTAAGACTGTAGTGGATCACAAGTTAGTTGCATGAAGGTCTGGATTCTGATGTATTCAGAATATGGAAGTAGATATTCACCAGGGGAATCAGAGGTATTCCAGGTTATCATACGGGAGAATGATAAAGGCATGATTGTCTTGGATTATGGGGGTTTATCTAATCAGTTGGCCTTGCTAAGGATAGTAGAAAAGCAAGGGAAGGGGATACCTCCCCTGCTATGAGTCATGCTAGAGAGAAGCAGATCAGTTTGGCAAGCTGAGAAGTTTTGGAGCATGTACACGATATCTGACATCGTTAAGAAGATAACAAACTAAGAGGTAAGGTATCTCTTTGAGGAATGTGAAGCATTCCAGATCAATTGGGTTTCATCTCAAGGAACATGGAGGTCTATACATGAAAATTCAATAGGAATTCGTGTGGTGTATAAATGAGTTCAAGAAGAGAGGGGTCAATGGAGCTTTGGTCTCAATCCAAGAGTTTGTTAATTTAGGATGTTGATCCTAATGTGATCTCACGGGAAACATGATAGTGTTCATGTGTGAGTGATTATTGATTCTTGTCAGAAGAAGTAATAAGTGCAGTTGATTATTGTGTTCAGCAGGTGGGTTGGACAGAGGATGCGCTCTTGAAGACATGAAGATGCGTCTTATGTTTTCCATTCATCAACATAAGTGTTCATTGGAGGAACACTGGTTATCTTAGATAGGGTGAGTTGCTCCTTGATCTAAGATGTATTACTGCAGGGGTGAAGTTCAGAATCAAGATTGTTTGGAGGACAAGCAAACTATGATTATTTTGGAGATAGGATGTCTTGACATTGTACTGCTGTTGCAGATCGTGGGGGGCTTGACAATATAAAGCTGATTCCATCATTAAAGTGTCAATACAAGTATCTTGGGTGTCTTGGTGGCTAACTGGGAGATGTTTGAAGAAATGTTGTAACACCTTGGTCAGTTTTATTTTTCTTCTGCTTAAAAGGATTATTCTTGGGACTCATCAAAAGGATGAAGACTATGCTTCAGATGGACTGAACAAGCCTGACAAAGTGTCAGGACATTATTTAAGACTTGAGGGTGGGTCCCAACTGGCTGTTTTGGACGGTTACTCTTAAAATTTGAAACAACCTTATCCTAGTTGGGTGGCGCATAATTATTAATGTTGAATTTACCTACCTAAATTTATTTCTCCATTGAATTGTTCAGCGGTAACTTCTTTGGACTGTGAATCTCTAGAGAAACTATTTGGGTATTTAAAGCATGGATCTGTTTATGGTATTCCAGGTTGGGGGTTGATTCATCATGTCTTTCATTCGTATTTGGGTAAGTAACATGTGGATATGGAATTGTATTGGCTACTTTTGTCAATTTTTGGCTAAAAATGGGGAGAATGGCTGTGTGGGGATGGATATTTAAGCACACATCTAGTTCATCTTTGTAGTTGTTTTGCAAGGATGTTGGAGAGGATATTTTAACATTCTATCTGAGTCTTTCCCTTTGTGCCTTGTGATCTGAGTTATGAAGCAGGTTGTGTCTTGTGACCTGAGTTACAATCTCTTCGGACTCTGTGTTACATAAAATACAACTGTTTCGTCTTAAGCTCTTTCTGGATCTTCTTACGGGTTCTCTTATGCCCCTTAAGAGGAAGATTTATCCCTTCGTGGCAAGTACTGGTTTGAGGGGGAGTAGGTTATGTACTCTTCCACATGTACACCAACATACAACTAGGAATTTTAGGGGTAAGAAAGAGTCTCAGAAGTGTTCCAATCATATCTACCAAACGCCAGACTTTTTTTTTCTACCAAAGGAGTTTTTACCAAAAATTTGTCAAAAGGTGAGATTGAAAGCTCTGCTGATTTGAGCGGATTTTTGGAAAAACATAATGTCAAAAGATATGTTTAAACACGAAGAAGTCTGATGAAAGAAGACTGGTCAGATATAATGTCCTAACGAACGTCTCGACATCTTGAGTTGATATTGCAGGATGTTTCTAAATCTGTTGTAAGATTTAAGGAGCAATCAGAACATGGATCAAGGAAGAAATAAACAGAAGATTCGAAGCCCAAGGAAACATAAGCTTATAAAAGAAGACCTAGACCTAGGACTAAAAGGTGTGAGCAAGATACCTTTTTGTAACCTAGTTCTTTTGTGAAAAAGGGTTTAGGGTTTTGAGAATCATTGGCTCTCTAGGTTTGTAAGTCTCCCTTTGTATCGTTTGATTCACTGTGGTAGACATAGGTATCGCACAGATCCATAAGCCTTTAGGTATTTGATTATGTATTGTTCTTGGATGAAGCTTTTAAGCAAATCCGAGTTAGCTTGTTGGTCAAGTATGCTTGACAGAATTCTGTATTGACAGGGATGATTTAGATATCACAGATTGTGATTAGGGGAAGTGAGTGGTGATTCTCATATCAAAGGAGATGTCATTGATAAAGATTTCATTGGGTAGTATTTAGGAGATGAAGTTGTAAACGGGAGAGTTTAACTTTATAAGTTTACTACAGATAGTGGAGTCTTCTTCCTGGATTGGTATCCCCCAGATGTAGGTGAATTGCACCGAACTTGGTTAATAATTACTGTGTCTTTTATCATTATGCAGATTTACATTTTCTGTTATTGGTCTTGATAAACATGTTGGATCAGATGTCATAACATCTGTGATTCTGCAGTTCTGATATTCAAGGTATCAGTCTGTTGTTATGTTCTTTGTTTAAATGTTTATATAGAACAATGTCTTGACATGTGTTAGGGCATCTACTGTCTTCTATGCCATAATTTCATTATGTATTATTATTTTGATAGTTATGTATTATTATTTTTAGCATCTAATATAACATAATAGTGGCCATTTTCATTTCTTCTTCAATTCTCTTTTTGTTTTTAGTTTTGAGGAGGTGGGACACATTGAACTCATATTAGGGTAAGCAATTTCACACACCTTACTTTTTAATGCTCTTTTTCCTACAACATCAAATGGCCAGAACCTTCTCTATAGTGCTTTTATTTCACTTATCATGTCCACCTTTGACCCAACATCCATGTCAACCTCTTCTTGACCTTCCATCCTTAATTTCCTCCAATAGATATGAATAATGTCTATAGGTATCGAATCACCACCCAATATGTATTTTCCTAACTTCCAAGCATAAGGAAACCCATATGATGTTCTAAGAGTACACCCACAGATTTGGATATTGGTTCCCACATAATCAGCCCTCAAGAACTCTTTTGTAATGTGTCTTAAAGCTGTTCTTAATACTGATCCATGCAAATTCCCATAAAATGGACTATTGTATGTCGCATTCAACTTGATAAGAACTCTTTTGAAAAGAAGCTCTAATGGTACCAAATTGTAAATTCAAGGTAGTTTTTCATATCCTTCTAACATTTTCACAAATCACTTATATTGTTATCCAACACCTACTTTAATTTTCAATGCACATACTTAATTGTAAAATGAAAGAAAATATAAAATAAGTATATTAAAACCTTAAAATGATAAAAAATTCAAATCAATACAAACCAAAATTACTAAAAGTATGTACCTATTAGTCGTGGTTTTTCCCAAATATAACACTCGATTGATTCATGCTCCAACAAGCCTATACATGTGAGGAGTCAACCATGTGTCTTTCACATAATCAGTGAATCAACTTAATCAACACAGATTTGCTTAAGCTATTTCAAATGTGAACGATACTCCACCTCATCATTTTCTCATACAAGTTCTATCCATATAGTGTCAATCGCCTCTTGCATCTCATTCACAACATATTGTTTGCATCTTGCTTGAACTTTTTTGTTGATGTGAAATTGACAAAGCAAACTAATCTTCGTTGGAAACACAACTTTAATTGATTTCATCCAAGAAAGATCTCTGTCATTAAAAATCACTTGTGATCTAGTCCCTTCCTTCATGAACAATTTTTTTAGCTTACTCAATACCAAATAAGAGTTTGATCTCTACCCAGTTGCCGTCATACTAACAATTTCAAACAAATGTTGCATATGCTTGTTTTTCTTGTATGTCTTGTCCATAATCAACACAATATGAACAATATTCAACAACTCGAAGAATCTAGGAGGGCCCAAAACATATCTCTCATAACATTTGAATAATCTCTTCTTCTACTCTAGCAAACATAATTTTCATCATCCATTATCTTAAACTGATGTTGTATCTCAATTCTAGGATCTCTGATATATTTTTACAATTTACTCTCATGTTTATATATTTGCGTAATCTTATGACAATCACTCATCATGTAGTTTTGTCAGTTGTTTGTAGTGTTTTAAGTAGTATTTAGAGTATAATTACATTATTTGAAAATGAAATTTGGCAATATTTTAGACAAAGGAGAAAATTATAAAAATAAAAGGAATGCATCAAATTTTAGGAAGAATCGCAATTCTATTTTTGAAATTTTGTTCTCAGGGGGGTATATGTTAGACCAGATGCCTGGGACAACATGTACAATTAGTTTATGACAGATTCTGGAGACAGATGTCACACATGATGTATGGGACATTGTATACCAGAAAGTAAAAAACAGTTACACAACAAGTTATGAGAGTTTAACTTATACAAGATAATGAAGCAGAAAAGTAATAAAGAATAAAATATTTGTTAACGAAGTTCGATCAAACCATATCTACGTCTGGGGGGAACTCTACCCCATAAAGGAAATCCACTATCTTGAATTAGTACACTTAGTCTTATAGGAAAATCAACCCCCGTGATGTTTAATGCCTATTCCTACTCCTAGTGAATTTATATTTAGGTCTCCCCCTAAATATGAGAACCCCTCTCACTTTCTTTTAACCACTAATCCCAAATGGCAAACTTCTATCAACATAATGATTCACTATTGAATACAACTTAACTAAACAAATAAACTACTATTCCCTATGAATGAACTAATAATCTGGTGTACAATTAACAAACATTCTGTTCTCAAATTTATAGAATTAGAGTCTTGGAACAAATTTTTACAACTCATCTAACAAACCAAACTCTATGCCTAAGATATGAATTTAGGCACTATAATGGTGCATAACAATAACTCAAACAAAGACTCAAAAATAGAAACCCTAACACAAAGGGTCTTCAACACGTGAACACCTCAAACTCTAGGTTTGAGTCTCCATATATAGCAATTCTAACTCTGTACTTTTAACCTTGAATAAGATCTCGTCTAAAAAAATAGAGGATTTAGTTTTAAATTATTCCAAAAAATCATCCAAAAGATATGATTTGTTTTTTATTCAAATTCAAATTTAAATCTCCATTTAAATTGAATTGATCTCATCCAATCTATAACAAACAAATCCACATAAATGCATTGCTAAAATAGAAAAAAAAAGGTTTAGAATCAATCAGAAATTTTGCACCTAATAACATCCATCATGGTATGCTGACAAGGGTCAGATGTTGCACATCACACATGTTGGGACATCGTGTTCCACATGTTGCACCCGAACATCCAAATTAACTCTCTTCATGAAATATAAGTCTTCTTTGTAGATTGAATATTGAATATAATAAATTTAAATCAAAGCTTCCTTAAAGTATATCCAATCAAATATTCTTTGAATAACTCAAATTCAAGTATTTTCTAATTTGATTTGGATTAACATAACAAACTTCTTCCAAAAGCAAACTTCTTCATCTTCTAAAGAAATTAACACCACAAAATTTTTGAAGGTAATTTGAAGATGATCGGAACCTAACCCTTACACCAATATGTTACATAGCAAGTGTTGAGCATCTTGCTCAAAAAGCCAAATCTTTCTCTTAAGCACTTTAGCAGAAACTTGAACTGAACAACCCTTCTTAGAAACAAACACAATCATGCTCATATTTCTTTATGGAATCTAGCTAGTAGACTGAAGTCAGATGGTGGAACACATAGTGGAACATCTTGTTCTTCATGTTTTCTCTACACTAAATACATCTTGTACATATGTTTATTTACCTAATACAACCAATCACATAGAACAACAATCTTCCCCTTTGGCAAATTTAGGCTAAAATAACTTACAAGATGTGATCTTCAAGAAGTAGAACACCACAAAAGAGCATATCAGAACAGTGGCTGAATTATCATATAATAGAAATTACGCAAGGTGGTTGCTTTACACACCTACACACACCACATCATAACATCACATAGGAACATCTTGTCCCACATCATTTGTCCCCCTTTTTGCCATAATTTGGTAAAGGTTTGAAAACAAGATGTCTTGAAAATACCACACACAATCAGAGTAAACATCAACAAAAATTAGAAATGAAGAGGTTGCTACACATTATATGAGATCATACAAAGCTCTTATACAGTCAGCACTTCAGCTCACGCATGCTCATATGCCAGATGCTACAACATCTAAGCACCAAAGTTAAATAATGTTGGACATAAAACACACATCATCAAAGAATATATGGATCTAAATACAATATCTTGATTGTCAAAGTGAAGAAACACATCAAGGTAACAACAAAAATACCAAAGTTGCAGAGCTATTACAGAATCAAATCAAAGCCAAATATCAAACTTTAGAGTCCCAACACATATCTCCATCCAAAAAGACTTCAAATTGGGTATAGTTACCATATACTCAGACCATAGGAGATCATACAACAAGGAACACCAAACTAGCAGTATTAGCAATAATAGGGTATGATGAAACAACTCCAACATTTCTCCATCAAAAACCAAATCAGATTCATCAGCTGGTGCACAGATGTTGGACATAATGTCTGAGACATCTTTCCCAACAAGAAACTTACACCTAAAACTCAACAACCTATAAGGAATAACATCATTCTTAACCTCAAACTCCTTCATCAACCTAGGATAACAAGCTCCAGAATTCAACATTGTCTTTAACCACATAGTATCACTATGAAGCTCCACAAAATCATTATACTTTAGTGTTTCAACAAAATGTTATTCTGCATCCTCATTTGCAGTTTCTTCTTCTTCCTCGGCTTCCTTTTCCTTTGTCAAAATCTTGTCAATAGAGGGAACCTTTCTTCCGTCTAATTAATTAATAATTAAAAGTGAAAGCTTCACAAACTTTCCTCTATCATACACCACTCTATACTCCTTGTAGCTTTCAACATTACACACAACAATAATGTTTGCAACAGATTTCTTGACCAACTTTTCATAGCAAGGACCAGCATCAGTTGTAGTCTTCATTAACCCAGCTACTTTCAGTATCTCTTCAGGTTCACTTGTTTGAGAAAGCTTTCTATTCACTTCACAATTAACAAGAGCAACTTTCTCATCCTTCCTATAAGTTGGAACTTGGTCACCACCATGTCATACATGTTGTCCGACACATCCTGGTTGACATCTTCATTACCATATTTGATGACATCTTTGAGCATTTGGTTACTCCACAACATCTGAGTGTAACTACTTCCAACATACAATCTTTGGGAATTAAATGTGTAGTCCTTCATTTTCTTCACTTGAAAATAAGGAAAGTATGTAACGTTTCCTACCATGCTCAACTCAAATACAGAAAACATTTATTGAACAAAATGCTCTAACATCTTAATATAAATCCTACACAACAGATTATGTTCAACATAAATGTGAACTATCACCAGATTCTAATTGGCTTCCATATTGACAGCCTCCATGTTGTTGATATCAGTGGTAGCATCCATAGTGACATTCACATACAAGTACCTATTGAAGAAGGTACTTTTCACATCCATCTAATAAAGTTTGAGCTTCATAATACATGACAGTCTTGGTATCAATCTAAAGGCTCTGAGTTGAGCAATAGAAGCAAACATTTTAGCATCATAAACATTTCCATCTTCTTCAGTAGACAATAAGATGTTTCTTGTTTTGTCAGCAACAACTTGTTCCACATCAAGACTAATGAAATCAAAATATTCATATTCATGGGGAGTCATTTTAGTTAGAACATCACCTATAGATTGTGTGCCCTTGGTAAACAATCTATACACCTTTCTATTAACAACACACCCCAGAAATAAGCTTTCATCATTACTTACCACATCTTCGCACAATGTCTCAACATTTTTCTCCATATCTTCCACTTCATGATCCTTCTTTCCTTTTGAAGCAGATTTTCTTTTCTCATCATGGTTATTAGCAAAACCACTATGAGCTACAAAGTATCATATTCAACATCTTCATGAACATCATCAGTCACAAAATTATTCTCAGTGATCACATAATCATTTTCCTTATGAATTTGGGACTTTCCCCACATGTTTGACAATATGTCTAGCACATATTTATCAACATCTTGATTTCCCAAATTGGCCTCATGGGTCTCCTCACCAAAATACGTTTTAATGAGATGATGATTTCTTACATGCCCATACATGAGTGAGACCTCAATCACATTTCCACTAGTAACTAGATTAGACTAATCAACATGTGGAGTATTGTGGAGAGCAATATCTGGAACATAAATCTTATGACTAAGGTTTAACTAACTCAGAGGAACACCAATATCAGCTTCACCAAACACAAAATCAAGTTTTTGATTGATCAAAACTCCAGAGATATGAGAAGGAACTCCAAAAGGAAGAATTCTGCCATAATCATTATTCTTCTTTAGCTTCTTCTTCTAAACCACCGTTGGTTGTTCAATGTGTGGAGGACCTCTAGCCTAACCACCATCCTTCCCTTCAATGAAAACTCCATGCTTGAGTCTCATAAAGTCCATATGTGGTAACTCAGAAACATGAGTTAAATGTTGAACCATCTTGTATGACATCTTGGTCTGTTTCTCAAGTTGGTAAACTTCATAAATATTTCCTTCTTAAATTTTGAGATCATTACACATATGAAAATTTTCTCTACAACAACCCTTAAGCTTTTTGTACCATGGCTTGGTTTCAGTTTCTAACACGATGTCTGAAACATTATCTTCAACATTCTACTATATAGTAGCAACAACCATATTCATTTTATCAAATTTATTTCTCTTGTAATTATCAAAAAATGTAGCATAGTTTCTTTCTCCTATCAACTGTCTATTGCAGCTACTTTTAAAATAACAATCTTCACAAGTGAACACCTTGTAGGAGGAAGAAGCAATATGAACAAGAATATTAAACTTGCCATGCCAAACTTGTTGATGACTCCTTTGAGACTTCTCATTCCACTAGAGATACATATGTTAATGATGTGGTTGTATACCATACAACTTACAATAGTACAAGGAAATGAGGAGACAAAATTAATGCACTAGTAATCATATTTGACCATATGTTGAGACGTGTTACCTAACATTCTGCATTTTTTTCCTGAATATGAGTATTACACATTTTATTTGAATTTGATGGTTTAACAGTATGTATAACATCTTTCATGTATTTTAATGTCACGACATTGTTTGCTTGATTAGATTCACCTTCCTCGTCATTAGTGACATTGTAGATTCTTCTTTGTTTCCTTGCAGAACTTAAGCATTCAGCTTGAATATATCCAAAATATTTGCATTTAAGACATTAGATCCCTTTTCACCTGTAAGAAGAATAGTTGAGATTTTGTCTTTCACCATCTTTTTTTTATGTTGCGTGTTCTTGACATTAGTTGGGACATTATTCAAAAATCTCTTGTCAAGTTTTCTCATGACTTTACTAAAGATCTTAGCAAGCCTGAGATTTTCTTTAGAATCATAATCTACCTGGTCTTCACAGTCTTTATAATTATCGTTGGCTACAATCTTTGGAGGATTATGAATATCATAAAGAATCTTTGGGCGATGAACGACTCATCCTTGTTTTACATTCTCCATCTTGAACAGAATAAGAACCCTGAAACACATCCAAAAAGAATAGGGTTCCTCCTCTAATTCCAATTGAAATTATGTTCTCAAAATGACAGATGTAGGATCAAATGCTTAGGACAATAGGTACAACTAGTTTATGGCAGATAACAGATTATAGGGACAAATGTCAGACACAATGTCTAGGACATTGTATACCTGAAAGTAAAAACTAGTTATGCAACCAAGTTATGGAATTTTAACTTATACAAGATGATGAAGTAGAAAAGAAATAAAGATAAAATATTTGTTAACCCAGTTTGGTGAAACCACACCTAGGCCTAGGGGGCACTATACCCAAGAAAGGAAATCCACTATCTTGAATTAGTACATTTTGTCTTATAGGAACATCAACCCCATGATATTAAATGCCTATTCCTAATCCTAATGACTTTCTATTTAGGTTTCCCCCTAAATATGAGAATCCTTCTCACTTTCTTTTAATCATTAATCTCAAGTGACACACTTAAATAAATACAACGATTCACTATTGAATACAACTCAACTAAACAAACCAACTACTATGCCTTATGAATGAAGCAATAGTGTGGTGTACAATTAACACAAAATTTTTGTTTTATAGCTTATAGAATTAGATTCTTGGAACAAAGTTTTAAAAATCAACTAACAAATCAAACTTTATGCCTTAAGATATTAATTCAGACGCTAGAGTGGTTCACAACAATAACTCAAGCAAAGACCCAAAAATAAAAACACTAACACAAAGAGTCTTCAGAATGTGCACACCTCAAACTCTAGGTTTGAGTATCCTTATATAGAAATGCTAACTCTATGTTTTTTCCTTGAATATGATCATGTCCATAAAAATATAGGATTTGATTTTAATTTGTTCCACAAAATCCTCCAAGAGATATGGTTCATTTTTTAATCAAATTCAAATTTAAATATCTATTTAAATTGAAATGATCTCAGTCAATCTATAACAAACAAATCCATATAAATTCATTAATAAAATATAGCAATAAATCTATTTTGAATCAATCATAAATTTTGCTCCAAACAACATCCATCATGGCTTACTGACAAGGGCAAGATGTTGCACTGCACACATGTCGAAACATCGTGTTCCACATGTTGCACAAAAACATTCAAATTAATTCTCTTCATGAAATATAAATATTCTTTCTAGAGTAAATCTTGGATACTTTAAATTTGAACCAAATATTACTTCAAAGCATATCCAATCAAATCTCCTTTAACTAAATCAAATCTATGTCTTTTTCCAATTTGATTTGGATTAACAAAACAAACTTCTTCCAAAAGAAAACTTCTGCATCTTCTGAAGAAATTAACACCACAATAATTCTAAAGGAAACCTAAAGATGTCAGAACCCAATCCTTACACCAAGATGTCATACAACATGTGTTGAACATCTTTCTGTCATACCCCAAATTTTGACCACTAAGATTTCCCACCATTGTACAAATCATCATCACAATATGGATGTACCTTTATGCCTCATCAATCTCCTCATAGATGTTTGAGCATTCCATGCAATCAAGCATTAGGGTTTTAAGCCCTCTTAGAGCCTTAGACAAAGAATCAATCAAGGAATGACATGATCTTCAACTTGTATAACCTCTCAAACACCCACAAAGAATCAAGAGGACTCCCACATAAGGAATCAAGCACAAGGTTGCAGCATTCCAAGTGGATCAAGCCATAAGATCGCCAGTGTCACCAAATTAGGATTTTGGTCGACTGAGGCTTCCAAATGGAAATTTTCCTGAGCATGAGCCATTGCTTCAAAGCACAACTTAAGATACTCCAAGGGACCTCATGGACCCAATCATCAAGTCAATTTTACCTCAGGGGATGCATTCACCAAAAATCAAGAATTACGGTTTCTTGACCTAATTCACCCCTAAGTTGACTTTTGGGACAAAACATGAGCCAAGACCTCAAGATATAGTTTGAGGGTCTCTAATAAACCACATTGATCCATTTTCAACAATGGATTGATCCAAGAAGCTTGATCTACAAGATTCAATTTCATCAGGACCACAATTAGGGTTTCGCGGGAAAAAGTAAACTGTACCTTTGACTTTTGATCAAGACATGCTCCCAAACCTGGGGACATGATTCAATATACCCTACAACACCTATGGAACATATCCATTAGGTTTGATTTAGGTCAAGGACTTGATTTTACCAAGGATCGCACAATTTGGAATCCATCTGATAAAAAGTCAACTGTGCACAAAAAGTCAAGTTTGACTTTTTGGAATTTTTCACAATTATGGTTCCTTAACCTTAAAACAATGTTAATATGTGATTTGAATCATCATTCATCAAGAAAAATCAAAGAAAGTGGGATAACTTGCAAAAGGGGTAACCATAAAAACTTAGAATTTTTCTAAGTTAGGGAACAAAGTGGCTAGGGTACCAACTTCCAAGGATCATAACTTGAGATCCAAGAAACCATTTTGGATGGTCCAAAGCTGGATTTGTAGCTCTCATGACATACTTAAAAAGTGTCAACTACACCTCATTCCAATTCCTCACAGATTTCAAGTTATGATTGGATCAAAATCACTAAAAACATGAAAATGCATCTTTTTCCAACACTTAGAAAAATTTTGCTCTAGGCAGATTTCAAGTGAAACACCAAAACTTGGAGGGTTGTTTCACATAGTTTTAGGCTAAATCAATTCAAGATGTAAACATCAAAGTTGTTGTCCATATTGCCTACAATCCAAGGAACTTATTGGCATGAAATAACTCAGCTTGAACCAAGAGTTATGGCTACTGCAAAACACCATGGCAAGGCTGTCATGAAAAAACCAGTTAGCATGTTTTCTTGCTTTACACGATTTCTGAGTCAAAGCCAAGGATCACTATGTCAAGTTCATCCAATCTGATCACAATGCATTTGATCCAACCAACAAACTTGGACTGAAATGCCAAGGGCTTGTCCTTGAGAATTGATGAGTTTTTGGCATATATGCCTTGAATTCAAAGGGAATTAATGTGGAATAGTGCACTTTCAAGATTCTCACTCTCCTCTGTCAAGTTCTCTGATTAAACAACAATTAAAATGACTAAGGAATGTGGAATCAGTCAATACATAGATGATCTATTTGGGGCAGCTGTTACACCTAGTGCATGAGGCATTTATGCCAAGCTAAGACCATTGAACCATGGCCTTATCCTCTGAGATTCAAGAGAACCACTTCAACACAACTCCTCCACTATAAATAGAGGTCCTAACTGATCATTCAGATCACACTAAAGTAGCCTACAACATTGCTTTCTCTCATTCTCTCCTTAAGTGCCAAATTTCTTTGTTTTTCAGCAAGTACTTTCGTGTTTTGAGTTGCAGAGCCAAACAACTCAAACCATAACTTCTAACACATCACATATGATGTATATAAGCTGTCCAAACACCTAAACCACTTCTGAAACACCTCCATCAAAATATCAATCTTCAACCTAGCCATTATGCGGTTGGGATACCACAACTTTATCCAAAGATTTTCAAAGTGTTCTAAGGCTTGCAATCCACTCCACAACATCCATTGAAGTTGTAGAGGTCATCAAATTACTTCTGGAACACACTTTGTGCAGAGTTCCAATTCTTCTTGCAGCAAGGTAAGCCTCAAACTCTCATAACATGATCCATGCATATTTCCTCGCATGATACTTTTTCCAATTGCTTATCATCATATGTTGAGTGTTTCCCCTCAAAAATTTTGACCATAACCCTCACAAACATGTCTGCACGATTGCTTTTGCAAAATTAGGGTTCATACACTCATGTTAATGTAACTTGCTACACACTGAAAATAAATGAAATCAAATATTGCCATCATGTTCCTTGTTAAAAAACACATGAATTTGGTGTTTGAATCATGTCAAATGGTTGAGAGATGAGTGAGATAGAGAGCTTCACGCATCTGGCCCAAGGAAGAAGATGGCCATGGCGCCATTCTTCAGGTTTTCAAACCAAACTTGCCTTATATTTTTCCCCCAGTGGTTGATCAACTGGTTTGTGAGTATTGGCAAACGAGAGGTCTGGGGTTCGAATCCCCCTCGCCCCAGACCTCTTTTTTTATCACTTATTCCATTTTTATTATTTTTCATGTTATTTTTAAATGATTTGGAAAATTAATAACTCTCTTAATTTTAATTATTTTTTATTGGTTCTTTTTGCAAAAACTCACAAAAATGTTGAAATATTTTATTCCACAAAAAAAATCAGATTTATATTATTTATTTAATATAGTGGATATTTTTGTAAATAAATTCATTTTTATTGTTTTTAAACCTTTTAAAAATGAAAATTCATCTTGAAAATCAAAATCAAATGAGCCCTAAATCATCTTGTGGTTAAAACCTCATTTTTCCAACCTTAACCAAAAATCACAAGTAGTTTATTTAGACTTATTTGGCATTTTGGTCATTTTATTCATTTTTATTAAAAGTATTACTTTTAAAAGAGAATGAAATTAGGGTTTCTTTGATTTTCACCCTAACAAATCTTTTTCAAACACTCATGGGCCTCTAATAGAGTGTAAGACCCAACCCTTTTTGAAATCAAAAATAATTTAGGCCTCAGTCATTGTATAAGACCCACGATGTTTTCAAAAACTTCGGTGCAATCCGCAGTTTAAATAAAAAACAACTGGGCTTCTCCTTGAGCTATAAGACCCATCTTTATTCATTTTCAAACTCTCCGGGCCTCTAATAGAGTGTAAGAACCAATCCCCTTTTAACCATAACCATTTTGGGCCTCAGATATTGTATAAGTCCCTCTGCGTTAAAAGGAAAATCTCGGCACGATCGCCAGTTCAAAATCAAATCAACTGGGCCTACCCTCGTGTTATAAGTCCCATTTCTTTTCTTTAAATAATCTTTGGGCAACTCCTTGAGTTGTAATACCCATCCCTTTATACAGTAAACCTTTTTCGGGCCTCAGTCGTTGTATAAGTCCCGATACGATCTTTAAAATAACGGTGCAATCACTGTTAAACCTTGGGCCTCTCCTTGAGTATAAGCCCCACAATCTTTTAAAAACAATTCCCTTTTGATTTAGATTAAAATATACATATTGTTGTCAAAACTTTCTTTAATTTCTTTGAACAACTAACAAAACAGCATGGAAGCTTGCTCGCCTGTAAGTTTTAGCCGCTTTCATTTACTCGCTTACATATATATAACTGCATTGTGGGAAGCTGTGCATGGTTAATCTTCTTTCATTCTTTTAAATACATGTCATATATATAACTGTATTGTGGGAAGCTGCACATGGTTAGTCTTCTTTCATACTCTTTTAAATACTCGTCATATATCAACTGTATATATACTAGTATAGTTATTTAGAGTTTTCCCCAGCAACTAGGTCTAAAACTAGGTAAAGCCCTGTTGGTCACTCTTTAAATACAAACAAAATTAGATCCCCATAGGATTTCCAGATACAGTCTTCCCTTCTCTTGGGGTTAAACAATATGGAACAAAGAGAAAGGCAGTATTCTCGGTGAACCTTTTCTCAAACTGTCACCCCTAGAAATTGTCAAAGAAATTTTACCCTCCGGAGTTGATCTATAGTCTCTGTGAATAGCATCTCTTGAGTTTCTTCAAACCTCGAACTTTCTTGAAATGATTTCTTCTCCGTGAATTGTATTTCTTGAACTTCTATTGGTTTAGGACCCACAGGGTTCCTAAAAGCATCCCCGCCTCCTCTTGGGCTTTGTACAAGGACCCTTCGGCTTCTTAGAAGTTCTCATGCCTTCTCTTGGGCTTAATACAAGGACCCAGACGACCTCTTAAAGGTATAAGACAAAACTTAGACATCCTTTTCTAGAGCAGTCTTTCCAGTGTCAAAACTCCAGCCATTTTAGGGTTGATCTCATCCCTTAATGACCATGCTTCATCTGGGAGGCATCATACAAAAGATAAAATTCTCCCACACCAGTAGACTTGGACAGTCTAATCCCCTTGAGTCTCAAAGACATTCTCAAGTTCCTTACAGCTATAGGAAAAACCTCGGGCATCCTAGATCGATCTCCAGCAGAAACCCAGTCTCTCTCATGAGAGTTCCCCAACCAGGGTCAGTTTATCCCAAATCAGAACCTCGAGGTATCTGATAACTCAACCCTTATGTAATCCTCAGCAAGAGTTGACTCCCCACTTGGACCTGCCTCGGGATCTCAATTATCCCCGACAAAAGTTAGCCTCCTCTTAGGCTTTGTATAATGATATTTTCTCAATATAGTTAGCCTCCTCTTAGGCTTTGTACAAATGATTCTCCCCAGCGGAGCTAACCTTTTCAGACTCTCTTGTTGAGTTAATACCCTTTTAGGCTCAATCTTGGGCTTCTTACGAGATATCAAATCACTCTCTTGTTGAGTATGAAAGACTCTCTTGTTGTGTCAATCACCTTTCAGACTCTCTTGTTGAGTCAATCACCTTCCAGTACTCTCTTGTTGAGTCAATCCTTTTAGCCTCAATCTTGGGCTTTGTACAAGACAGATAAAAATACTCTCTTGTTGAGTCGATCTTTATCCAAAGCTTGGTATAAAGATTCCCCCCTAGTAGGAGCTAGGCTCCTCTCAAGTTCTCCAGCTTGTTCAGCCACAATCCTGGGCTTTGTACAGGATAGATAAAAACACTCTCTTGTTGAGTCAAAACTCTTTACCCTCAATCTTGGGCTTCGTACAAGACATAAATTTCCCTCTCTTGAGCTTGGGACAGTTATCTTCCCTAGTAGAGTCATTTCCTCCCAGTCTTCTTTTAGGCTTTGAGAAATGATTTTCCCCAAGAGGAGTCAAACTCATTTCAGCCTCAATCTTGGGCTTTGTGCAAGACACATAAAAAGATCCTCACCAGAGTCAGTTGAATTTCCCATTTTAGCCTCAATCCTGGGCTTTGTACAAGACACATACAAACCTCCCCGGCGGAGTCAAAATCCCCTTTTTGCCTCAATCTTGGGCGTTGTACAAGACAGATAGAATATTTCCCCTGGAAAAGTCAAACTTATAGCCTCCTCTTAGGCTTTGTATAATGATATCCCTAAAGAGTCAGTCCCTTTTTAGCCTCAATCTTGGGCTTTGTACATGACATATAAAACACTCTCTTGTTGAGTCGGTCACTTCTAGCCTCCTCTTAGGCTTTGTATAAAGAAATCCCCTAGCTGAGTCAATTAACCTTTTAGCATCAACCTTGTGCTTTGATCAAGGCACACAAAAAGTCAACAATCTCTCTTTAGAGATGACAAATTCCCTCTCAATACCCTTTTAGCTTTAATCTTGGGCTTTGAACAAGACACAAATACCCCTTTTAGCTTCAATCTTGGGCTTTGAACAAGACACCAAAACATCTTTTTTCTCCCTTAGAATAGGAGGAACTACGATTGCTCTGATTTCCCTGTTTCTTTAAATGGGAATACGTAGGCATAAGATTGCGAAATCTTAGCGAGTATACTAATCAAAAACTCTAGGTCCAGTACCTTCACACATCAATCAAAACTTAAGTCTAGTACCTTACCAAAAACACCGGGAGTAACCCGAACATCAACAAAAACTCACCCACTCACTTATACTTCCTAAAAAAACTTTCCTAACCCATCAACAGATAAACACTATCAATTACAAAGCGAAACCTAAAGCTAACATCCTATGGATAACCACATATAGGATGGGTAATTGACAACTACCCATTGCATAACCTAACCCCGAACCCCCAATCTCTTTAAAGCGTTTGTTCAGTTAAACACTCACGTGCAAGGTTAGTTTTAGATAGCTTACCTTTCCCTTCCAGCTTCACGGGATAAATAAGAAAACAGAAAGTAGCACCGTTTCTCCTCGAGGAGGAAAACCCAAACTTCAGCGATAAGGTGGTCGCGTCACCGACAAAAATCGCTCGCTACAGTAAAATGGCGACTCTGTTGGGGACTCCTTAGAATGATCCTTGGGGCATCGTCCCCATTTTCCACAGTAAAATAGCGACTCTGCTGGGGAGTCATTGTCTGTATAGGAATAAGATTATAGAGGTCTAGGATGTTAGGATAAATATTTATATCGCTTTTCCTAATTGATATCTGTGTTTATTTTTCTGCTAATGGGACTGCGAGTGATGTCGCATCTGGAAAGATTGAGTATACACCTAAGATAAGTGATGGCACTAGACGGGTAATCTTACAGGGAGTGACTCCCAAATAAGAGGTCCCGGTCGACCATCGAATCAGTGGAGATACCCTTTGCGGATTCAATGCCTATACGACTTCGGTTGTTGAAAGCAGATTGTTCGATTGGGTTATCTGAGAAGCTGAGGATTTTAGTTTACTGAAACCATGTTACTATTTTGTAGTGCGGAAGCTATCGAAAATAGTTGTCACACGATACTACCTTCATTTGAGATTACTCTAAGATACTGCAGCTCGCTCGGGTGAACCAGCCTACTGTTGTTATCCCAAGAGGGGTCAGTGATTATGAGGTCAGGTACAAAAAATCACCAGTATAACCTTTGGGGATGGGTAGAGCCATGGCTTCAGGACACCAAACCTTTGACCCCATGTTTTTTCTATGTTTTTGTGTGCTGCATTCATGAATTCATTTCATTAAAAAAACATTAAACAAAGAAAAATTTCTCTTCTAGTCTATCTTTTTCAAATTAAACTAAGACAATGATTGCAAATGTCAGAGAGAAAGCAGATTGCGTTATGGATTTCGGTAGAAGGAAGACTCACAAGTACACCTTCAAGGTTCCAAAATTAGAGGATTTAAGAGGATTGGCGAGGATGATCACCAACCCTGATGCTTTCAGAGCTAAGTACGGAGGACTGTTGTCTTTGTTAAGGGTCCATGTAATTGAAGGAATACTGGCTATGCTCATTCAGCTCGCACCAACACTGGAGTAGTACTCTCACCTGACTGATTTACCTATCACTGACCAAGCTCCCTTTTCTGGACTGGAAGAAATTCCAAAGGATCAAACCATTGCAAGAGCAATCTATTTGGATGAGTCAGAAGTCAGGACTCACATGACCACTAAGGGTGGAATCCAAGGTTTACCACCCATGTTTTTGATAAAGAAGGCCCTGTACTTTGCTAGTATAGGGAACGTGGCCGCTTTCGAGAGCATATTTTTTTTGCTCACCTACGGGTTATTCCTGTTTCCCAACATCGATAACTTCGTAGATATCAATGCCATTAAGATGTTTTTGATTGGAAACCCTGTATCGACCTTGCTCACAGATGCTTATCATTATGTACACTTAAGGAATTTGTATAGCGAAGGAATGATCACCTACTGTGTACCCCTGCTGTACAAATGGTTCATTTCCCACTTGCCCAAGTCTGCTGCATTTTGGGATCCTAAGAATACTTTACGTTGGTCACAGAGAATCATATCTCTTACCAACTCTAACATCGATTGGTACAATTGAATCTATGACGGGATCAGAATCATTGACCGTTGTGGAAACTTCCCTAATGTACCCCTCATAGGAACTAAAGGAGGAATCAACTATCATTCAATATTAGTTTGTCGTCAACTCGGATACCCGATGAGGCATGTCCCGCGTAATGCTCATCTGGAAGGTCTTTTATTCAAGGAAGGATAAAATGACAGAGCACTAAAGACGAAAATAGTGCATGCCTGGAAACATGTTCATAGAAAAGGAAGAGAGTCTTTAGGAAAACCATACTGTGTTTCTGTGGAACCTTATCTCCACTGGGTACAAACTAGAGTTCTCAAAATGACGATGCCTTACCCTCGTCAAGAAGTTCTTCCGTTAAGGGACCCTGTCCTTTATTTTATGTCGGATACGGAAAAACTTCAGGTTACTCTCAACAGAGTTCAACAGGAGAAGAAGTCTTGGAAGAACAAGTATCGTATTCTCAATGTGGAGTGTAAGAAAATATAGCAACTGTTAAAAGAAAAGGATGCTTTGATCGAGATTTTGGAGCAACATGCTGTAGAAAACCAAGATGACCAAAGGAATTTGCTCGCTCCTTTCACTTGGCAAAGGAATGACAACCCGACAACGGCTCAAGAGCCCCGGTCAAAGAAAAGGAAAGTACCAGAACCAGCACCTGAGCCCTCCTCAGAGAGGACTCAGGATCCATTAGCTTAGACATTTCCTTTTACAACACTATGTAAATTACTGTATTTCCATTCTGCAATCTTTGAATTCAATAAAGCGGGGTTTTCCCATTGTTTGATATTTGCAATCCAATTGTCGAAGTTTATTTTGATTAAACAAAAAGAAAAATTAATTAATATAATTATTGCATATCATTCATCATTCTCACATAACGCATTCTTCTTACCTACGAATCTCACGTTTGTGTCTCGATTCTAGAGTCAAACTGTCTCATTCGTACAATACTCGGGCCAGTCAACAAAAGAAAATGGATAATCTCGAGGAAGAGAACAGAGAGTTGAGAGAAGAACTCGACGCTCTGAAAGTGGATCTGAGAAAGCTTCACAATGATATGCAAGCTCTAGCAACAGCTCAGATGCAACAACAAAGGACTATGATCTCAGAGATCACATCTACGCCCATAGTGGAAAAGTATGATCCTCGATATAACATGCCTAAAGATCATCCCTGGGGCATGCCACTTAACTATATCACGGAAGGATATATTCCGCCGATCACGGAAGATCCGGAAGCTGTTATAGGAGCCGCTGTGCCTGAAGGTTACAAACTTC
This sequence comes from Lathyrus tuberosus, assembly GCA_022829125.1. NCBI lineage: Eukaryota > Viridiplantae > Streptophyta > Magnoliopsida > Fabales > Fabaceae > Lathyrus > Lathyrus tuberosus. The sequence goes on from JALAZF010000034.1 coordinate 20,793,555, forward strand.
GGGAAAGCGATGATGTCAGGGGCATGATAACAACTCCTGAAGGTTACAAACTTCGGGAGGCACCCAGAGTAACTACCGTAATGACTGTACCACCACCCGTGGTACACACTGTCCCGGAAGGACAGATTCCATAGATACCTTCTGGCAGAAATGAAAGTATGTACGACAGATTGAATGAGTTCTAGGAACAGTTCCTGGAGATGCAGAAGGAACTGCAAGCCATTCACGGTCAGGATCTATTCGGAAAGGACGCAGACCTTTGTTTGGTCCCCAATGTGAAAGTTTCGCACAAATTCAAGGTGCCCGAGTTTGAAAAGTACAAGGGTAACTCTTTCCCTCAAAGCCATTTGGTGATGTACGCTCGAAGGATGTCAACTCAGACAGAGAACCACAACTACTGATCCACTATTTCCAAGATAGTTTAACCGGTGCCGCACTCAAATGGTACATGGGATTAAACCACACTAAGATCGTCACTTTCCGAGATCTTGGCGCTGCCTTCGTTCAACAATATAAGTATAATCTGGACATGGCACCGGACAAAGATCAACTTAGAGCCATGTCGCAGAAGGATAAGGAAACCTTCAAGGAGTATGCTCAGAGATGGTGTGAAATTGCCGCCCAGATTTGTCCACCTCTTGAGGAAAAAGAGATGACAAAGATATTTTTGAAAACCTTGAGCTCATTTTACTATGACATAATGGTTGCCAGTGCGCCCAGTGACTTCACTGAGATGGTGGGCATGAGAGTTCGTCTTGAGGAAGCAGTCAGAGAAGGACGTTTAGTAAAAGACGCTGGATCATCAAGCAGTACCAAAAGATACGGTAGCGCTCTCCCTAAGAAAAAAGAGCAAGATATTGGTAATATCTCTCTCGGAAAGCAAAGGCGACGGTACTAACTAGTAGCAGTTGTAACTCCTGCTATCAACCCTGTGCCTGTTCCTACGTATCAACCTCAGGTTGCTCAAAATTCAACCGAATCAACAACAATATCAGCAAAGGACGCAACAGCCTCTTCAGCAGGCTCGTCCTCCGTACAACAACAACCATACAATGCGACCACCAGGGTTTGACCCTATACCAATGTTGTACGCATAACTGTTTCCATTATTACTGGTCAAAGGACACGTCCAAACCAGGGCTCCTCTTACAATTCCGAAAAATCTGCCTTTTTGGTTAAAAACAGACCAGACTTGTCCTTACCATCAAGGAGGACCAGGGCATAACATAGAAAACTATCTCAACTTCAAATCTGATGTACAGAAGCTTGTTAGAAGCGGGGTCTTATCCTTCAAGGATACAAATCCAAATGTTCAAGCAAACCCGCTGCCTCAACACGAGAAAGCTGCAGTAAATTTGATAGAGGGAGAGTCTAACCACAACTATCAAATTCATGATGTACTCTTATTGAGGGCCAACCTGGTCAAAATGCATTGCAGACAGAGCGGATATGGGCATGTACCATCTTATAACTATCACCGGTGTGATATCTGCTCTAAGAACAATCAAGGATGTTCTGTGGTGCAATCAACTCTACAGGAAAAGTTGGATCTCGGATGGATCCAAGAGCACTGAATTCATGGGGTCAACATGAATTATACGAATTCCAACGTCATTTAAAACCACGACATCCGTGTAATGAATGTCAACTTGGTGGCAATGCACTCAAGGCAAAGCCAACATCATAATCTGCCACGACACGATTACGATTCCTGTCTGATTTGGTCGGTAAACAATCAGGGATGCTCTTTTGTACAAGAGGCCCTCCAGCATCAGATGGATCTTGGATGGATTCAGGATTACCGCGATAGAAATCAGTATTACATGAATATGATTCAAATCTTTGATATTCGCTTGATGAATGCCATCTTGGTAGAGTTACATGCTAAGCAAGTCCAGCTCGGTTTTCTGACTTCGCATAATTATCAGAACTGTGAGGGATGTCGTGAGAGCGACCAAGGATGCACTCTCGTTCAAAGAACTTTGTAACACTTGTTAAACCACTGGTGGCTTCCGATCTATTTAGACGAAGACACACAACAAGCCAGCATGACTAATGGGAACCCTACTAGGCATCAAAGTCAGGATATTCGATCAATGGAAACAGATCTAGTAAGGTTACACTGCATACAGAACGGACGTGGCCGGGTGCCACCACACAACTATGAATGCTGTAGAGTTTGCTCTGAAGATAATCAATGATGTTACCTCGTGCGAGCAGCACTTCAGAGTCAGTTGGACCGCAAAGAGATTTGATAGTGTCCAAGTCCTGGGTCAACCAATTTGATGCCAGACTTTGTCGTTGATCAAATCGAGGATGTTGTCGTAATCTCTGATCATAAGAGGACCAAAGATGTTTGTACCATCATCCCTTTACTTGACAAATCAAAAGTTCCCAACCAGGAACTGATTGAAATTACTTACAATGGTCAAAAGAATCAGAAGCCTCTTGTAGTTATCTATCTACCAGGACCATTACCGTATGACTCAACTAAGGTTATCCCTTATAAATACGGTGCAACGACAATTGAGAATGGAAAGGAAATTCCATTACCCTCCGTCGTGAATATTGCAGACATCAGTCGAGTAACACGGAGTGGTTGAATCTTCAACCAAGGAGTTGGAGAACCTACCAGAGAAAAGGAACCTCAAACGGAAGTTCCTGACTAACCAGTCGATCAATCCTGTGATCCCGACCTTTCGAAAAACAACGATGAGATGCTGAAGTTCGTCCAGAAGAGTGAATACAACATTTTTGATCAACTGTTGCAAACTCCTTCAAAAATCTCTGTACTATCACTTTTACTCAGTTCCGAAGCTCACAGGGAAGCTCTACAGAAAGTCTTAGAGCAGACCTTTGTGGAACAAGATGTGACAATAAGACAATTCGAAAACATCATCTCCAACATCACTTCCTGCAACAACTTAGGGTTTAGTGATGAGGAATTTCCAGAAGAAGACAAAAGTCATAACATGGCGCTAACTATTACAGTCAATTGCCAGGACGATGCTCTAGCCAGCGTACTGGTTGACACCGGATCGGCTCTAATGTTATACCGAAGTCCACTCTAATGCGACTATCAATCAAAGGATCTCCGATGAGAGGCAGTGAGGTCATCGTCAAAGCATTTGACGGGTCCCAGAAAACAGTTATCGGCAAAGTCGACCTTCCTATAACTATCGGTCCCCACACTTTCCAAGAAACTTTCCAAGTCACTTTCCAGGTCATGGACATCCGGGCAGCATACAGCTGTTTGTTAGAAAGACCTTGGATACACGAGGTTGGGGCAGTCACTTCGACGCTTCACCAAAAGCTGAAGTTTGTCAAGAACAACCAACTCGTCGCAGTTTACGAAGAGCAAGCCTTGATCGTGAGTAACCTATCGTCATCCACTTATGTGAAACTAGAGGAGGTTGTTGGAACTCAGTTCCAAGCACTTTCAGTGAGTAATGACAACCAATCAGAAAGAGGAACGTCGATTTCCTCGTACAAAGATGCTCTCGAAGTGATCAAAAGTAACAGCACAAAAGGATGGGGACAGCTTGTCATTCCTATTGACAATAAGAAAAAGAAAGGTCTTGGTTTTTCTTCAAACTGTGCCCAGACTGCTATTAATGATGAAAATCTTCATCCCGTTCAGAACTTATTCCACAGTGGAGGTTTCCTTCACCCAGTGTCTCAAGAAATACATACCATCAACGAGGGAGATTCCTCCGATACAGATGAAGAGTGGAAGTCCTATCTTCACGAGGACGGTTATATGTCTCAGGAAGAGGTGCCTACGCCATTTTGCTTTCCCGCACAGAGTCTGAGATATATACCAAGGTCAGACATCAAGATGATATACGGAGATTGTGATCCGGAAGGATGCCGTGCTCTACCCAACTCATTAGAGGAAGACACTCTGATGAAAGACAACTTTGACCATGACTATTATGGCCCGATGGATGGCCTGCCTATCTGGCAGCTGTACCCAGGAGACTCGGGGCAAGAGAGTCAGCCCAACGATGCATATCAGCTGAGCATCATTGAAAAGAATACATGCATCCCCACCATGTCATGGGATCAACACTCAGGGAAGTCAGAAACATCCAGCACGACGATGAATTTGCAAAGCTTGCCGGACTAGAATTCATCAACCATGCCTTTCCCGAGGTCAACGTCATCAAGAGAGATGACTCCCCCAGTTCCAAAGAAGTGTGGGACACCTTATGACAACCAAGTGGCAAATTCGATTACTTGGTTAAGTACACCACTCCTAAAAGCTCTCGTATCAGGCTCGAAGACATCCAGCCAACTGGATGGGGAGATCTGCCTGAGAGTGCAAACACTGTGCAAGATGCAACTGAGGAATCCTCCTACGACAACTTTGCCTGGGAGACAAATTCCAATGATCCTGCTCTACCAGAAATAAGTGTTATTTCTAAATACAAATCAAGAAGGAAAGTGCCAGACTTTGTGATTCACCGAGGAGTTCACCGCCAATGGGCTGCTGTCAACGTTCGAAAAGTTGTTCATAAGTCGAAGTAATTACCGTCTTTATCTTAACCTTTCACCTTGCCCAGGTGAAACGGATGTTTTATAGGGCTCACTTTCTGTAAATATACCTCTTCGCTTTGCCCAAAGTGACTGAGTTTTGTTTTATAGGGCTGTAGTTTCAAGAATCGACAAGATCATAAATAAAATAACGTCGTTATGTAATTTCCGCATTTATTGCTGTTTTTTCTTTTCGCTTTTTCGGAAAATGGTAATCCTAAAAAACAACTCAAATAATAAAAACAAGTAGTTTTTCATAAATTACACTGCACACACTCTTGCATTCTCTCTATCTCTTCTAAAACAAAATCATCACGTCATGCAGATTGCTTGTTTTAAACCCCATTGAAACATACGATCCAATGCCTTCTCCCAACTTTGAATTCCCGGTATTTGAGGCTGAAGAAGAAAATGACGAAGAAATTCCAGAAGAGATCTCCCGATTACTTAGACAAGAGGAAAAGTCCATTAAACCTCACAAGGAGCCGTTGGAAACGGCCAACTTGGGTTCAGAAGAAGAGAGAAAAAAAGTCAAGATTGGGGCACTGCTCAGTCTGACTGTCAAAGAAAGTTTGACAAAGCTTCTCAAAGAGTTTCCCGATGTATTCGCTTGGTCCTACCAGAACATGCCAGGGTTGGATACCAGCATCGTGGAACATCATCTACCATTAAGATCAGAACGTCCGCCAGTAAAACAAATACTAAGACGGACTCATCCAGACATGGCCAACAAAATCAAAGAGGAAGTACAGAAACAGATTGACGTGGGTTTCCTCGCCACATCAGAATATCCTCAAAGGTTAGCCAACATAGTACCAGTTCCGAAAAAGGACAGAAAGGTCAGAATGTGTGTAGATTACAGGGATCTGAACAAGGGCAGTCCAAAGGATGACTTTCCCTTACCACACATAGACATGCTGGTAGACAGTACAGCAAAATTCAAAGTATTCTCCTTTATGGATGGATTCTTGGGCTATAATCAAATCAAAATGGCGCTGAAAGATATGGAGAAAACTTCGTTCATTACCCCATGGGGTACCTTTTGTTACAAGGTAATGCCGTTCGGTTTGAAGAACGCCGGAGCAACTTATCAAAGGGCCATGACTACTCTGTTTCATGACATGATACACAAATTAATCGAGGTATATGTCGATGATATGATTGCCAAATCTAAGACAGAGAAGGAGCATGTGACCCACCTGTTAAAGCTATTCGAGCAGTTGAGAAAGTACAAACTCCGCTTGAATCCCAATAAGTGCACATTCGGTGTCCGTTCAGGGAAACTGCTAGGATTCATCGTAAGCCAGAAAGGAATTGAGGTTGATCCTGACAAGGTCAAGGCCATTCAAGAAATGCCTTCTCCAAAGACTGAAAAACAAGTTAGGGGATTCCTGGGACGTTTGAACTACATTTCCAGATTCATATTCCTCATGACCGCGACGTGTGCGCCAATCTTCAAATTACTCAAAAAGAATCAGAACTGCGTTTGGACAGAAGAATGTCAAATTGCCTTCGATAGTATCAAGGAATACTTGTTGAACCCACCAATTCTATCACCTCCAGTGGAAGGAAGACCACTGATCATCTACTTAACAGTCTTGGAAGACTCAATGGGTTGTATACTTGGCCAACAAGACGAAACAAAAAGGAAAGAGTCTACCATCTACTATCTGAGCAAGAAATTCACCGATTGCGAGATTCGGTATACTATGCTTGAGAAAACATGTTGTGCTCTGGCTTGGGCAGCCAAACGTCTTTGCTAGTATATGATTCGTTACACTACTTGGTTAATCTCCGAAATGGATCCAATCAAGTACCTCTTTGAAAAGCCTGCTTTCTCGGGAAGGATAACCCGTTGGCAAATGCTGTTATCAGAATATGGCATTGAGTACCACGCTCAGAAAGCCGTAAAAGGAAGTATTTTAGTTGATCATTTGGCTCATCAATCGATTGAAGATAAAAAATCAGTCGGGTTTGACTTCCCAGACGAAGATGTCATGTACTTGAAAATGAAAGATTGTGATGAACCGCTACCCAGTGAAGGGCCAGAACCAGGTTCCCAATGGGGACTAATCTTTGACGGAGATGTCAATCATTATGGAAACAGAATTGGGGCAATCATCATAACGCCTTAGGGTACCCACATTCCTTTCACTGCCCGACTGACACTCAAGTGTACAAACAACGAGGCCGAATTCGAAGAAGCGATTGACTTACGGATAAAGAACTTGGATGTATATGGCGATTCAGCCCTGGTTATCAATTAGACCAAAGGAGATTGGAACACATACCAATCAGGATTGATTCCTTACAAAGACTATGCAAGAAGGTTGTTTCCATTCATCAACAAAGTTGAGTTTCACCATATCCCTCGTGAAGAGAATCACATGGCTGATGCATTAGCCACTCTCTCTTCCATTATTAGTGTAGGTCAATGGAACGACATACCTAAGATCGACATAATGCGCCTTGAGAGGCCCGCCTACATCTTCACGATCAAAGCAGTCATAGATGATAAACCTTGGTACCACGATATCAACTGCTTCCTTCAGAAACAAGAGTACCCACCTGGGGCATCCAGAAAAGACAGGAAAACCCTCAGAAGACTGGCAGGCAACTTCTTTCTGAGCGGTGATACACTCTATAAGCGAAACTTTGACATGGTCTTGCTTCAATGTGTAGACAGACCAGAAGCAAACATGCTGATAAAATAAATTCACGAAGGACCCTTTGGCACTCATGCCAACGGACACACAATGGCGAGAAAAATTCTAAGAGCAGGGTACTATTGGTTGATAATGGAATCTGATTGCCACAAGTACATGAGAAGGTGTTATAAGTGTCAGATATACTCATACAAAATCCATGTACCGCCAACACATTTCAAAGTTCTTTCTTCCCTGTGGCCATTTTCTATATGGGGAATCGACATGATTGGCATAATTGAACCCAAAGCTTCGAACGGACATCGGTTCATCCTGGTAGCCATTGATTACTTCACCAAATGGGTCGAAGCAACATCATACGCCAATGTAACCCGACAAGTGGTAGTCCGATTTATCAAAAACAATATCATCTGCCGTTATGGTGTTCCTAGCCAGATCATTACTGATAATGGATCCAACTTGAACAATAAGATGATGAAAGAGTTGTGCGCTGAGTTCAAGATCGAACACCATAACTCATCTCCCTACCGACCTAAGATGAACGGAGTGGTAGAAGCAGCTAACAAGAACATCAAGAAGATCGTTCAAAAGATGGTTGTAACCTACAAAAACTGGCACGAGATTCTACCCTTTGCTCTTCACGGTTATCGAACATCTGTCCGGACTTCAACAGGGGCAACCCCTTTCTCTCAAGTATATGGCATGGAAGCAGTGCTTCCCATAGAAGTAGAGATCCCATCAATCCGGGTATTGATGGAGGCTAAGCTAACAGAGGCTGAATGGTGTCAAAGTCTACACAACGAACTGAATTTGATCGAAGAGAAGCGAATAACGGCTATGTGCCACGGTCAATTGTATCAACAAAGAATGAAGAAAGCGTTCGACAAAAAGGTCCGACCTCGCGTCTTCAGAAAAGGAGACCTCGTGCTCAAGAAGATACAATCATTTCTCACTGATTCCCGGGGAAAATGGACTTCGAACTATGACGGCCCCTATGTGGTCAAGAAAGCTTTCTCAGGCGGCGCCTTGAGACTCGCAACCATGGATGGAGAGGAATTTTCCTACCCCACAAATGTTGACGTAGTCAAGAAATACTTCGCCTAAATAAAAAAAATAATTAAAAAAAAAAGAAAAAAAAAACGTCTCGATGGATTGAAAACCCGAAAGGGCGGTCCAGGCAAAAATTAGAGACATAATAAAAAATCATCCCGATGGATTGGAAATATCAAAGTACAATCCAGGAAAAAGTTAGGGATTCATGGCAAGTTACTACGTCCAACAAAGGGGCAAATCCCTCAGCAGTAGTCATGCCATCCATCAAGAAAACTCCAGTCAAGGTCATCTTCGACGGAAGCTCAGGATGTCCAGAATTCAAAGTTGGTAGAAGGATAGTGGTCGTTATGTTTTAATGTAGCCCTTTTCCCTTAAATTACCATTTTCTAAACTTTGTAAATACTCCATGGATCACGCATTTGGATGATTTCCATCCTATCAATAAAATTTGAGCCCTAGTGCTTTTGTTGGCAATTCTTATTTGTTTTAGCTTTACAGAACGACATTTTTAACATGATTAACGATTCTTGAAATAAAACAAAAATGAATTTACTTGTCACAAACTTTTTTTGCTTTTAAAATAAAGATGGCAATTTCTTTTGACTGTTGAACATCGAAAGAACATCGACCGCTACTCCAGAAGTAATCGAACTTCAAAGTGCAGAATCAAAGTACTCCTTCTTAACCAGTACACCTGAATGAAGGATCAGCTGTGTCAGATGCGAATATTCCGTCCGACATCCCTAGCAGAATTCTTATCTCCTAATCCCGACCAACGTTGTTCCCCACAGGGACTACCTCTCCTAAGCAAGGCAGAATTACTACTTTTGGACCAGTGATACTTTTCATCCCCTGCAGTGGCCGAGTATCCAGTCGTGTTCATCCACTAGTTTGTATGTCGTGTCAGTTTTATCAGCATAAACACACATACATCATGCATTATTGATTGACATTCATATTCATATTGCATCACTATCACTCCGGTCGGTCTTATCCCCTAGTGATAAAAGTCCTCTCAATCGAGTTGTCAGTTCTTTCCTCATCAAGAATTAAATCATCTAAGCAATCTCTTTCTAGTTTATCTCTGGATTAGAGTCGGTCCTAGACCACTTTGATAACTTGAACCTCTGAAAGGCAAGAAGACATTCGAGAAACGTCACTCTTCAAGATGGCATTTTCACTCTCCTGGATTAAGGAAAATCCCCAGAGAAAGCCTCGTAACTAAAGACTCTCAGCAAGATAATGGTTTTTTCAGAAAGTCAATGTTAATGAGGTCATCAGCACCTCCAAATTGGATTAAATCACATGGCATTTCTTCGAGAAGATCTCGAGGAAAAGTATGATGTAATATCCCCAAGCGGAAACAGTCTCTCAAGAGACTTGTTTTCCCAAGTAGAGTCAACAAATGGCGTCTCCAACAGAGAAGTTTGTACAACTCTACAGCTCAGATGAACGGGTTTCCCTAGCCAGTCTGACATCAAAACCTTTTCCCATCAAATGGCATCTCCCCAGGAAAATTCGGCGAGAAGTTTGGGGAAAACTGCTACGAATAACGTCCCTTGTCAAGAAAGTTTATTGACAAAAGAAACTGAGACCAGTTCCTTGGTAGGAAACCAGGATCGAGGGGAAGTTTATATCAGAAACTGAGACCAGTTCCTTGGTAGGAAACATGGATCAAGGGGAAGTTTACATCAGAAACTGAGACCAGTTTCTTGGTAGGAAACCAGGATCGAGGGGAAGTTTACATTAGAAACTGAGACCAGTTCCTTGGTAGGAAACCAGGATCGAGGGGAAGTTTATATTAGAAACTGAGACCAGCTCCTTGGTAGGAAACCAGGATCGAGGGGAAGTTTTAACCATTTCTAAGCATCATTGCTTAGCAAAAGAAGAAGGAGGCGTAAACTACCATTGATAATCACTATCAAAATTTCGGGTATTCCGATATTTAATCCTCTTGCACCCCGAATGCCCGAATACCTTCGTCATTCACACCTTCGGGTCCAAGAAGATTAAATAGGGGCATCTGTCATACCCCAAATTTTGACCACTAAGATTTCCCACCATTGTACAAATCATCATCAAAATATGGATGTACCTATGCCTCATCATTCTCCTCAGATATGTTTGAGCATTCCCTGCAATCAAGCATTAGGGTTTTAAGCCCTCTTTGAGCCTTAGACAAAGGATCAATCAAGAAATGAAATGATCTTCAACTTGTCTAACCTCTCAAACACCCACAAAGGATCAAGAGGACTCCCACATCAGGAATCAAGCACAAAGTTGCAGCATTCCAAGTGGATCAAGCCTTAAGATCGCCAGTGTCACCAAATTAGGGTTTTGGTCGACTGAGGCTTCCAGCTGGAAATTTTCCTCTAGGCATGAGCCATTGCTTCAAAGCATAACTTAAGATACACCAAGGGACCTCATGGACCCAATCATCAAGTCAATTTTACCTCAGGGGATGCATTCACCAAAAATCGGGAATTAGGGTTTCTTGACCTAATTCACCCCTAAGTTGACTTTTGGGACAATACATGAGCCAAGACCTCAAGACATGGTTTGAGGGTCTCTAATAAACCATATTGATCCATTTGCAACAATGGATTGATCCAAGAATCTTGATCTACAAGTTTCAATTTCATCAGGACCACAGTTAGGATTTCGCGGGAAAAAGTCAACTGTACCTTTGACTTTTGATCAAGACATGCTCCTAAACCTGGGGACATGATTCAATACACCCTACAACACCTATGGAACATATCCATTAGGTTTGATTTAGTTCAAGGACTTGATTTTACCAAGGATCGCACAGTTTGGAATCCATCTGATAAAAAGTCAACTGTGCACAAAAAGTCAAGTTTGACTTTTTGGAATTTTTCACAATTATGGCTCCTTGACCCTAAAACAATGTTAATATGTGATTTGAATCATCATTCATCAAGAAAAATCAAAGAAAGTGGGATAACTTGCAAAAGGGTAACCATAAAAACTTAGAATTTTTCTAAGTTATGGAACAAAGTGGGTAGGGTACCAACTTCCAAGGATCATAACTTGAGATCCAAGCAACCATTTTGGATGGTCCAAAGCTGGATTTGTAGCTCTCATGGCATACTTCAAACGTGTCAACTACACCTCATACCAATTGCTCATAGATTTCAAGTTATGATTGGATAAAAATCACTAAAAACATGAAAATGCATCTTTTTCCAACACTTAGAAAAATTCTGCTCAAGGCAGATTTCAAGTGAAACACCAAAACTTGGAGGGTTGTTTCACATAGTTTTAGGCTGAATCAATTCAAGATGTAAACATCAAAGTTGTTGTCCATATTTCCTACAATCCAAGGAACTTATTGGCATGAAACAACTCAGCTTGAACCAAGAGTTATGGCTGTTGCAAAACACCATGGCAAGGATGTCATGAGAAAACTAGTTTGCATGTTTTCTTGCTTTACACGATTTATGAGTCAAAGTCAAAGATCACTATGCCAAGTTCATCCAATCTGATCACAATGCATCTGATCCAACCATCAAACTTGGACTGAAATGCCAAGGGCTTGTCCTTGAGAATTGATGAGTTTTTGGCATATATGCCTTGAATTCAAAGGGAATTAATGTGGAATAGTGCACTTTCAAGATTCTCACTCTCCTCAGTCAAGTTCTCTGAATAAACAACAATTAAAATGACTGAGGAATGTGGAATCACTCAATGCATAGCTGATCTATTTGGGGCAGCTGTTACACCTAGTGCAAGAGGCATTTATGCCAAGCCAAGACCATTGAACCATGGCCTTATCCTCTGAGCTTCAAGAGAACCACTTCAACATAACTCCTCCACTTTAAATAGAGATCCTAACTGATCATTCAGATCACACCAAAGCAGCCTACACCATTGCTTTCTCTCATTCTCTCCTTAAGTGCCAAATGTCTTTGTTTTTGAGCAAATACTATCGGGATTTGAGTTGCAGAGCCAAGCAACTCAAACCATCACTTCTTACACATCACATATGATGTATAGAAGTTGTCCAAACACCTAAACCACTTCTGAAACACCTCCATCAAAATCTCAATCTTCAACCTAGCCATTATGCAGTTGGGATACCACAACTTGATCCAAAGATTTTCAAAGTGTTCTAAGGCTTGCAATCCACTCCACAACATACATTGTTGCTATAGAGGTCATCAAATTACTTCTGGAACACACTTTATGCAGAGTTCCAATTCTTCTTGCAGCAAGGTAAGCCTTAAACTCTCATAACATGATCCATGCATATTTCCTTGCATGATACTTTTGCCAATTGCTTATCATCATATGTTGAGTGTTTCCCCTCAAAAAATTTGACCATAACCCTCACAAACATGTTTGCACGATTGCTTTTGCAAAATTAGGGTTCATACACTCATGTTAATGTAACTTGCTACACACTGAAAATAAATGAAATCAAATATTACCATCATGTTCCTTGTTAAAAAATGCATGAATTTGGTGTTTTGAATCATGTCAAATGGTTGAGAGATGAGTGAGATAGAGAGCTTCACACATCTGGCCCAAGGAAGAAGATGGCCATGGCGCCATTCTTCAGGTTTTCAAACCAAACTTGCCTTATATTTTTCCCTTGCCATGTGTTTAATGAATTGGCATTGCGCCCCAGTGGTTGATCAGCTGGTTTGTGAGTATTGGCAAGCGAGAGGTCTGGGGTTCGAATCCCCCTCGCCCCAGACCTCTTTTTTATCACTTATTCCATTTTTATTATTTTTCGTGTTATTTTTAAATGATTTGGAAAATTAATAACTCTCTCAATTTTAATTATTTTTTATTGGTTCTTTTTGTAAATAATCACAAAAATGTTGAAATATTTTATTCCACAAAAAAAATCAGATTTATATTATTTATTTAATATAGTTGGTATTTTTGTAAATAAATTCATTTTTATTGTTTTTAAACCTTTTAAAAATGAATATTAGTCTTGAAAATCAAAATCAAATGAGCCCTAAATCGTCTTGTCATTAAAAACTCATTTTTCTAACCTTAACCAAAAATCACAAGTAGTTTATTTAGACTTATTTGGCATTTTGGTCATTTTATTCATTTTTATTAAAAGGATTACTTTTAAAAGAAAATGAAATTAGGGTTTCTTTGATTTTCACCCTAACAAATCTTTTTCAAACACTCATGGGCCTCTAATAGAGTGTAAGACCCAACTCCTTTTGAAAGCCAAAATAATTTGGGCCTCAGTTATTGTATAAGACCCACGGTGTTTTCAAAAACCTCAGCGCGATCGCCAATTTAAATCAAAAACCACTGGGCTTCTCCTTGATCTATAAGACCCATCTTTATTCATTTTCAAACTCTCTGGGCCTCTAATAGAGTGTAAGACCCAATACCCTTTTAACCAAAACCATTTTGGGCCTCACATATTGTATAAGTCCCTATGCGTTAAAAGGAAAATCTCGGCACGATCGCCAGTTCAAAATCAAATCAACTAGGCCTACCCTCGTGTTATAAGTCTCATTTCTTTTCTTTAAATAATCTTTGGGCCACTCCTTGAGTTGTAAGACCCATCCCTTTGTACAGTAAACCTTTTTCGGGCCTCAGTCGTTGTTTAAGTCCCGATACGATCTTTAAAATAACGGTGCGATCACTGTTAAACCTTGGGCCTCTCCTTGAGTATAAGCCCCACAATCTTTTCAAAACAATTCCCTTTTGATTTAGATTCAAATATACATATTGTTGTCAAAACTTTCTTTAATTTCTTTGAACAACTAACAAAACAGCATGGAAGCTTGCTCGCCTGTAAGTTTTAGCCGCTTTCATTTACTCACTTTCATATATATATATATATATATATATATATATATATATATATATATATATATATATATATAACTGTATTGTGGGAAGCTGCGCATGGTTAGTCTTCTTTCATTCTTTTAAATACATGTCATATATATATATAACTGTATTGTGGGAAGCTGCGCATGGTTAGTCTTCTTTCATACTCTTTTAAATACTCATCATATATCAACTGTATATATACTAGTATAGTTATTTAGAGTTTTCCCCGGCAACTAGGTCTAAAACTAGGTAAAGCCCTGTTGGTCACTCTTTAAATACAAGCAAAACTAGATCCCCATAGGATTTCCAGATACAGTCTTCCCTTCTCTTGGGGTCAAACAATATGGAACAAAGAGAAAGGCAGTATTCTCCGTGAACCTTTTCTCAGACTGTCACCCCTAGAAATTGTCAAAGAAATTCTACCCCCCGGAGTTGATCTATTCTCTGTGAATAGCATCTCTTGAGTCTCTTCAAACCTCGAACTTTCCTGAATTGATCTCTTCTCTGTGAATTGCATTTCTTGAACTTTTCTTGGTTTAGGACCCACAGGCTTCCTAAAAGCATCCCCACCTCCTCTTGGACTTTGTACAAGGACCCTTCGGCTTCTTAGAAGTTCTCATGCCTTCTCTTGGGCTTAATACAAGGACCCAGACGATCTCTTAAAGGTATAATACAGAAGTTAGTCATCCTTTGCTAGAGCAGTCTTTCCAGTGTCAAAACTCCTGCCATTTTAGGGTTGATCTCATCCCTTAATGAACGTGCCTCCTCTGGGAGACATCATACAAAAGATAAAATTCTTCTACACCAGTAAACTTGGACAGTATAATTCCCTTGAGTCTCAAAGACATTCTCAAGTTCTTTACAACTATAGAAAATACCCCGGGCATCCTGGATCGATCTCCAGCAGAAACCCAGTCTCTCTCATGAGAGTTCCCCAACCAGGGTCAGTTTATCCCAAATCAGAACCTCAAGGTATCTGATACCTCAACTCTTCTGTAATCCTCAGCAAGAGTTGACTCCCCACTTGGACCGGCCTCGGGATCTCAATTATCCCCGGCAAAAGTTAGCCTCCTCTTAGGCTTTGTATAATGATTTTTTCTCAATACATTTAGCCTCCTTTTGGGCTTCATACAAATGATTCTCCCCAGCGGAGCTAACCTTTTCAGACGCTCTTGTTGAGTCAATACCCTTTTAGCCTCAATCTCGGGCTTCGTACGAGACAACAAATCACTCTCTTGTTGAGTATAAAAGACTCTCTTGTTGAGTCAATCACCTTTCAGACTCTCTTGTTGAATCAATCACCTTTCAGTACTCTCTTATTGAGTCAACCCTTTTTAGCCTCAATCTTGGGCTTTGTACAAGACAAATAAAAATACTCTCTTGTTGAGTCGATCTTTATCCAAAGCTTGGTATAAAGATTCCCCATAGTAGGAGCTAGCCTTCTCTCAAGTTCTCCAGCTTGTTCAGCCACAATCCTGGGCTTTGTACAGGACAGATAAAACACTCTCTTGTTGAGTCAGAACCCTTTAGCCTCAATCTTGGGCTTCGTACAAGACATAAATTTCCCTCTCTTGAGCTTGGGACATATATCTTCCCTAGCAGAGTCATTTCCTCCCAGTCTTCTTTTAGGCTTTGAGAAATGATTTTCCCCAAGAGGAGTCAAACTCATTTCAGCCTCAATCTTGGGCTTTGTGCAAGACTAAAAAAAATATCCTCACCAGAGTCAATTAATTTTTCCATTTTAGCCTCAATCTTGGGCTTTGTACAAGACACATACAAACCTCCCCGGCAGAGTCAAAATCCCCTTTTAGCCTCAATCTTGGAAGTTGTACAAGACATATAGAATATTTCCCCTAGAAAAGTTAAACTTATAGCCTCCTCTTAGGCTTTGTATAATGATATCCCCAAAGAGTCAGTCCCTTTTTAGCCTCAATCTTGGGCTTTGTACAGGACATATAAAACACTCTCTTGTTGAGTCGGTCACTTCTAGCCTCCTCTTAGGCTTTGTATAAAGAAACCCCCTAGCCGAGTCAGTTAACCTTTTAGCGTCAACCTTGTGATTTGATCAAGGCACACAAAAAGTCAACAATCTCTCTTTAGAGATGACAAATTCCCTCTCAATACCCTTTTAGCTTCAATCTTGGGCTTTGAACAAGACACAAATACCCCTTTTAGCTTCAATCTTGGGCTTTGAACAAGACACCAAAACATCTTTTTTCTTCCTTAGAATAGGAGGAACTACAATTGCTCTGATTTCCCTGTTTCTTTAAACGGGAATACGTAGGCATAAGATTGCAAAATCTTAGCGAGCATACTAATCAAAAACTCTAGGTCCAATACCTTCACACATCAATCAAAACTTAGGTCTAGTACCTTACCAAAAACATCGGGAGTAACCCGAACATCAACAAAAACTCACCCACTCACTCATCCTTCCCAAAAAAACTTTCCCAACCCATCAGCAGATAAACATTATCAATTAAAAAGCAAAACCTAAAGCTAACATCTTGTGGATAACCACATAGAGGATGGGTAATTGACAACTACCCATTGTATAACCTGACCCCGGACCCCCAATCTCTTTAAAGCGTTTGTTTAGTTAAACATTCGCGTGCAAGGTTAGTTTTAGATAGCTCCCCTTTCCCTTCCAGCTTCACGGGATAAATAAGAAATCAGAAAGTAGTACCCTTTCTCCTCGAGGAGGAAAATCCAAACTTCAACGATAAGGTGGTCGCGTCACCGACAAAAATCGCTCGCTACACTTTCCTAACAAGCCAAATCTTTCTCTTAAGCATTTTAGCAAAAACTTTGACTAAACATATCTTCTTAGAAACAAACATAATCATGCTCAGATTTCTTCATGAAATATAGCTAGAAGACAGAAGCCACATGGTGCAACATATGTTGGAACATCTTGTTCCACATGTTGCACCTACACAAAATACATCTTGTACATATGTTATTTTACCTAATGCAACCAATTATATAGGAAAAAAAGTTTGAGAACATTTTACATCATGACGTATTTCTAGTAATTTGATCATATCTAAAGTTTCATAACTCTGATGTAGGTGAAGCCAACAGCAAATGAAAGTTAACATTTGTGGTAAGCTACTAGAGAAATTTCTACGCGATGCTTTTGGATCGTTGCACAATTTGGACGCTTTTTTTTAACCATTATATGTAGAAAAATATGTATAATTTTTAGGTATAAGGTTTTATAGACTTGGACAATTGCAAGGGTTTTAGGAGCAAGGATTGAAGCATGTTCGCCATTGAAGATCAAATTCTATCTCCCAATTCATGTATATTTCTTCTAAGCTTTTGGATATGAATCATTTGATTATGAGTAGATAAATTCCATTAAATTAGACCTTTTGAGATGAATTTATTTTGATTTAATTGAAAATTTTAAATGGTCAAGTACTATTTTTTGAAAATGTAATTCTAGTAGTATTCATTTAATTTTCTTCTTATTGTCTTTTGTATACTGAACCTAACTTTTGAAACATGATCTAATTTAACGGTTTAAAATTAGAATTACTTTAGGAATAAAGAACTATAATGTGGTGTTAAAGAAACTAACGTGCGGCAAAACGTGTTTTGATTTTGATTTCGCCCAAGGTATTAAAGGATTGTTGTTATTAAAATAGAAAGTTTTACACCAAGAATTTGGGTATACGTATTTTGTTAATTTATCGTGATACTAGAGAAATAATTTTATAGAATAGACATAATTATTAAATAATGATAAGTTTTGAGGATTCAAGATAGGCCTGATCAATTTTAATCTCTAATAATATTTATCAGTTTATTTTCTTATGTTTCAAAACTCTATAAGAACCACCCCCCTAATTTAATAGTTTCAGTACAATGGTATTCTTGAGTTACAATTAAGAAATCTATGTGGATACAAATACTTGATGACAATTTACTACACTTGATAAATAATCCATCAGGATTTTGGTGCCATTGTCGAGGGTTATTGATTTATTTCAAGAAGCTAATTTGAAGGTGTGAAAAGTACACAAGAATGGAGGGTTGAATTGTGTTTCGCGTTTTCTTTAATTTAACTTCTGATCAGAGTTTCAGAATTAGAACTGGTGTTCAGATTCTGTTTTAATTCATTAGCAGCGAATATAATAAAAGTAAATAAATAACAACAGAAGACACAAAAGATTTATTCTGGTTCCTCTCCTAACTGAGATTACTCCAGTCCCCTTGCCTCACAAGAGATTTTCATTATAACCACTTAATGATTACAGTCACTAATGCTTCTGCATAAGTCTTTTACACCTGCTCAGACCACCTGTCTGAGACTTCCTTGCTTATAGCACATGTCTAAGACTTTCCCTTGCTCACACCTTCTGACTGAGCCACCTGCTCCAAAGGTCTTCTGTTTGAAACTTCCCCTTGATTAGAGAACATGTCTAAGGCTTCTTGCTCATGCCCTCTGATCGAGCCACCTACTCTTCTGGTCATCCAGACTGAGACGTTCCTTTGTTCAAGTAGCACTTGAGACTTCCCCTTGCTCAATCACACTACCTGAATAAGACTTTCACAGCTCAAGCACTTAAGCAATAAGACTTACGTGGCTTAAGCATCTTGGCTCAAGACATGTTGCTTGAATCACAATGAGATAAGACTTCTGCTCAAGCACATAGCAAGATACTTGATCTAAACTACTGAAGGTTCAAAATAATAGAGAACAAGGTGTAAATGATTTAAGCATCAGAGGTACGCGAAATCACCCTAACAAAGACCTAAAGTTCTTAAGATTACTAAGATATTCAATGGTAAGAAATCTTAAGGCTTTTACAATTACAACCTAAAACAAAAAATTTGCATATTACATTAGAGTTGATAATTGCTTGATCTTTCTACTCCTTCATTTAAAGAATCCTTGTTAAGATTCAAACTTGAATCTTCAGCCATAATTATAGCCTTTGTAGAAATTAGTCGTTAAGAAAGTGACTTGATCAAGTGTCTTTGCCTTTACTCCATAGTACAAAAGACGTTGAAGATGGATGCTCAACTGGTTTTGAATCCAGTGTGTAACACGTTTAATCTTTGAGTCTTCAAGAGGTTTTGTACTGATAGAGTCGTTGAGAGCATACATCCTTAGAGCATGCCAACCTTTCTTGAGCCTTGCAATCTTGTAGACTCTAGCTGACAAGATGATAAGATAATACATCATGCTTTCTGCAGTAAGGACAATCCACAGCTTCAGCTCAGATTCTGCGCCAAGCCACACTAGCAATTGTTCTTCAGACTCTGCCACCAAAAGCTAGCAATGAAGCAACTCCCGAGTGTGTCTAAGTAAAATAGATTCTGATTATTTATGTACAAGAACAAGAACCTGCATAAATAAAACACACATCAAATAAACCATTGTTCTTTTAATACTTTTAGTATCATCAAAACTAAAAGAGAATATGTCATGAACAAATATTGTTCTAACAATCTCCCCCTTTTTAATGATGACAAACACAAGTATTTAAAGTACAATTATGGGCATTTAATTTTCTCTGCAATAATAAGGTATGAGGTTTGTAAGCTCCCCCCGAGTCTGATAGTCCACAGATGAGTTCTATTGACTCTAACACCAAGAACTAATTTTCAAGAAAAAATAAATTAGTCTTCTTAGTAAAATCAGGGTCTGAGGTTTGCAAGCTCCTCCTAATCAAACAGTTCCAAGGTTGAGGTTTGTAAGCTCCCCCTTAGTTCCATATTTAAGAGAACCAAAATAAAAACATTTTAACTTCCTTTAGAAATATCATAATACGAGGTTTATAAGCTCTTTCTGAGTCCAATAGGCTAAGTCAGAGGTTTGTAAGCTCTTACATAATACTATGTACAAGAGAGTTAAAATATGTTGCCCTTTTAACTTTCTTTGGCAACACCAGAATATGAGGTTTGCAAGCTCTTTCTGGGTCTGATAGGCTAAATTTGAGGTTTGTAAGCTTTTCCTTAGACCTATGTACAAGAAAGTTAAAATACGCCCTGGGCAAGGTAACCATAAAAACAGAAAATAAATGATCAATATGTACAACTGAGTAGGCACTCAATGAGTTCAGTTTCCACTTAAATACTTACTATTATTTCTCCCCTTTTTGTCACATCAAAAAGAATAAAATAAAAGAAGGAAAAAGAAGAAAGAAGAAAAAAGTTTCCACTTATTGATGCAATTTAGATCATCATTACTTTATCAGTTTCCAAGAGAAAAAATAATCAAGTAATAAGAATCATTAAGGTTTGTAAAGTGCACGCTTTAAAGTCTTATTGGTCATTACTATTCCAAGAATTAAGCAAGGATTAATTTCAGACTCATGGTATCCACAGAAGCCATTATAAAAACACCCAACTTCTAAGTCATTTTTATCAACATTTTCCTAGAGAAATAAAGTCATCAACTGAGAATCATAATACATTCGTCATAACAGATGTAACAGAGAGCTCTACAAGCTTAAAAGTACAATCTCCTCAGAGGCGAGCTGCTTCTGAATCTTCTACAATTGAGACTTTACCCTCAGCACCACTTACTTCTGAAGAGGCAACTTCAGCAGTTCCTGAACAACCTTCAGAAGGAGGTTCATCAATAGCTGCTCTAAAGCCAAAGAGAAAAAGTATGAAGAGGTCAAAGAAGAAAAGAAGGGTCAACAAGCGGTTCTACCGATCACTCCCAGTCATAGAAGAGGAAGAAGAAATTAACTCTAAAGACGAAGAGGTGGATTATGGCAACAGTGGACGCCGTTGGCCAAGAGATGCTCTAGCTAGGGATATTTACTAGAACCATCTTGTCCCTTTTTATTTAAAATATTTTGCAATTCAGATGCTAAATATTAATGAAATAATTATTTTTTTTACCAATATTTCTTCAGTATGCAAGTACATTCCAGTAAGTTTTCTTTAGATTTTCTGAAAGTACATTAACATAGTGAAACTTTCACATAAGAAACAGTTAAAACAAATTAAACATTAACTCACAGCTATTTAGAGAATCTTAAATAGGTTAGACTGATAGATAACATTTCCAAGAGTTATTATTAGAGTACCGATAAGATTTAACCAATACTTAAATAATATTAAACACAAAACAATGTATGTAACACATCTATAAAAAGGACTCAAGTAAGCTTTCTTCCATTATCACTTAATCCCTAAAACACCAAGATGTACAAGCAAAAGCAAATTTGGGTTCCAAAGAGAGATTTCAAGAAGGCAGCATTACTGAATGTAGCAACTCAAGCAAACCAAGGCAAAGCAGACAGCTTCAGAGGCGTTCTCCTCTTCAGCATCCTTTGTGAAGACACACAGAAGAAGAAGATCTTCTGGATCCAAATGCATAAACCAACTGAAGAATGAGGCTTTGGAGTTTTCTAAGGAAGAATGGCAAGATTTATTAGATAATCTGGACATGTCATATGATCCTAGGGAATTCCTTAGGGTCAATCCAACAAACTAGGAAATCTAGTTGTCTTGTAATATCTTCCTTTTCATTAATAAAATGAGTTGCAAACAATGAGTACTTTTACCTTTATATTTTTTTTATTCTCATGAACAACAAAGAATAAATATTCAATAGTTTAAAATTGAACACAAGCGAATTAATAATAAGAAGCTTAATACAAAGATTTCAATAAAATACAAAGCATAACTATGTAGAAATCTAACATCAGAATCTTTCATAGATAGCTTCAAACTTGTCTCTCCAAATCTTGGAAGAATTAGCCTCAGAACTTATGTTAACCCCCTGCTGAACAAGTATTTTAGAAATAACTCGTCCAAAAGAAATGGAGAAGTTCTTTCGCTTTTGAAAAGAAGAGAGAGACCTCTTCAGATGGTCAAACATAACTTGAGGAAGATCAATCTTCAATTCTGAATTAAGAAGTAGAAGCAGATATTTTTCAATAGGGTCCACTTGGTCTAAATCCTTATCCTTAGGAAGTAAGTTTGAATTCAGAATCTGATTCCAAACAACAGCATCAGGAAGAAGATTTGAGACCTCTGATGTATTAGATGGGTCTACAAAGATACAACAAGTAGGAAGATAGTGTTCCCAAACAAGAGTTCCTGGGATTTCTCCAATCTCCTCATAATTGATAACATTTGCAATCGCTTTAGAGGTTATCGTAATTGAAACACCAGTTACTCTAGACAAAATAACATACTCAGAATTCAACTCAACAATTGAGGCATTAATCCAAAACTCTTTGACAAGACTTGGATAGGTGAAACCAAAAAGCATCTCAAAGTAGCCATTCCAACCTTGTTTAGACACAGTCTTCCAGAAGTTGAAACCAATCTTAAGCAACTCATCAAAATCCATAAACTTTTCACTGATGAAAACCAACTGATTCAAAGGAGAATTAACTGAAGAACTCATCTCAGGTTTGGTTTGATCCGCACAGAAACAAGAGGAAAAAAAGAAAAAGAAGAAGAAGAACTGAATAAGAATCCTACAAGAATAAGAATCTTGTTAGAAAAAGGACACAATGATGTTTCACAAGACAGGGAATAGTAACAACAAGTACCAAAAGAGAAAACATCATTGCCTAATGATTCTTTATCCAGCAAATATTTCAATTCCACTAGATGAGTTTCACCTTTATGAAAATTTAAGTATTATAAAATTTTTTGGAAAACATTTTACTTAAACTGTTATGTCAGTCATAAAGAATCTTCTTCTGAATCTCAAAATCTGACAACTTTTAGAAGCTATCATCCATTACTCTCACCAAATTCAGTACCACCAGTACTTGAATCTGGGTTTTTGGCTCATCCTCCAATAAATGTTGTAAACAACCATATGGAAGATGACTCTGCTTCTTTCCTTGATAGCTCTAGCAGATACATTATGATACTCATATTTTTATAAGACCATACATGTAAGTACAAACAGACTCTTCTTTACCTTATGTCTCAATCTAATAGCACAATCATAAGCCACTTTAGAGTATAAATCTAGGATGAGATATGATGGGAACAGAATCTTGTTCTAAGCAGAGTCACCAATCTCATTGTCTAGGAATAAATCTTTTGACTCTAAAATCATTGACAAGCTCAAAACCAGATGGTGTTAGCTATCAGAAATTGACATAAATTAAATCAAAGTACCGTCTTAGTACAACTGACAGAACTCAATGGGAAGTTGAAGACTTCTCATAGAAATGTCTTTTAAAACAACTTCCATGATAATCCTCAATAAAAAAGCAACGAAGTTTTTTAAGATATCACCTTAAAGAACAAACTCCACATTATCAAATATTTTGAAGCAAGATAGATTTAACAACATCTCTTGCTCTTCATTACTTAATTTTCATTTCAGAACACATATGCTTCTTTACATCTGTATCCTGCACTAATATCAGCTTCAAAAGATTAGACATTGAAGAGCATCTGATATTAGGTTCTGGTAGTGTTTCTTCTTGCTTTCAGATCTGGGAAATAAGTTGAAATACAAGTATTTCAAAAGCTTTTGAAGTTACTCTTCTATCAATAGATATCACAATCCATTCAACCAGTGTGGAAGTTCTTCTGACAAGAAACCTAAGTTTATTATCATTAGTCATTCCAAAGAACTTGAGCTAAATTGAGAAGGTGATCTGTTGAATAGTTTTTCATCATCTAACTACATTTATTTCCTTTGAAGACTGCAAGACAAATCTTCAGAACACAACAAATTTTAGATGTAAACATCCTGAATAACCGTGACTTTAGATTTAAGTCAAAGAGCAATCTTCTCAAAATTTTCTTGAAAAGATTAGATGAAGTGTAACTGCTCAAGCTTCAAAACTGATCCCCACAAATCTGAGCACAAAAATTACAAGATAGTTTAAGCATCAGACATATCAATGATGTTGATACACTCAAAAGTGAGATAGAGCATCTACCAGAATGCAACTACCTTTGAAGATATTCAATATGCATCTTCTAAGCTGGTGAAAGAGATTTTCAAGATGATCATCTCTACACCATCAACTTATATAGTAATACCTCTTTCAAGGATATTCTATAGACCTTCAGCAACCCTTTATCAAGACCAATGAGTTAAAAATATGTTTAGCTTTTCCATCATTTAAATTTAGTGGAATCATCCATTTGAATATGGTAGGAAAAGTTGTATGATATTTTTCATGTGGCACTTGATTCCTTCATGAAGAAGAAATATACTTTTCTTATTGGATCATTATTTGCGTCACTGTTAAGTGTTATGCACAAACCATGCTTTGATACCAATTGAAGGTCTGAAAAGTACACAAGAAGGGGGAGTTGAATTGTGTTTTGCGTTTTCTTTAATTTAACTTCTGATCAAAGTTTTAGAATCAGAACAGGTGTTCAGATTCTGATTTAATTCATTAGCAGCGGATATAACAGAAGTAAATAAATAGCAGCAGAAGACACAAAAGATTTGTCCTGGTTCCTGCCCTAGCTGAGAGTACTCGAGTCCCCTTACCTAACAAGAGATTTTCATTATAACCACTTCATGATTAGAATCTCTTATGCTTCTGCATAAGTCTTTTACACTTGCTCAGACCAATTGTCTGAGACTTCCTTGCTTGAAGCACATGTCTAAGACTTTCCCTTGCTCACACCTTCTTACCAAGCCACCTGCTTCAAAGGTTTTCTGGTTGAGACTTCCCCTTGCTTAGAGCACATGCCTAAGACCTTTTGCTCACGCCCTCTGACCGAGCCACCTTCTGTTTTAGTCATAAAGACTGAAACTTCCCTTCGCTCAAGAAGCATATGAGACTTCCCCTTGCTCAATCAGACTAGCTGAATAAGACTTTCACAGCTAAAACACTTAAGCAATGAGACTTACATGACTTAAGCATCTTGGCTCAAGACTTGTTGCTTGAATCCCAATGAGACAAGACTTCTGCTCAAGCACATAGCAAGAGGCTTGAACTAAACTACTGAAGGCTCAACAAAATAGAGAACAAGGTGTACATGATACAAGCATCAGAGGTACAGGAAATCACCATAACAAAGACCTAAAGCTCTTAATATTTCTAAGATATTCAATGGTAATAAATCTTAAGGTTTTTACAATTACAACCTAAAATAGAAAATCTGTATATTACATTTGAGTTGATAATTTCTTGATCTTTCTACTCCTTCATCTGAAGAATCCTTGTTAAGATTCAAACTTAAATCTCCAACCATATTTATAGCCTTTGCAGAAACTAGCCGTTGAGGAAGTGACTTGATCAAGTGTCTTTGCCTTTACTCCATAGTACAAGAGACATTGAAGATGAATCCACAATAGATTCTGAATCCAGTGTGTAACATGTTTAACCTTTGAGTCTTCGAAAGGTTTTGTACTGATAGATCCGTTGAGAGCAGACATCCATAGAGCATGCCAACCTTTCTTGAGTCTTACAATCTTGTAGACTCTAGCTGACAAGCTGATAAGACAATACAACTTGCTTTCTACAGTACGGACAATCCACAACCTTATCACCAACTCTGAATGGTACCAGATGCTGATATACAATTACCAAGTGTAGTAACTCGTCTGAATGCTGAGGCCTTCAACTTAGAGTATGCGCAAAGCCACACTAGTAATTGTTCTTCAGAATCTGCCACCAGAGGCTAGCAATGAAGCAACTTCCAAGTGTGTCTAAGTAAAACAGATTCTGATTATTTATGTACAAGAACAAGAACCTGCATAAATAAAAAACACATCAAATAAACCATTGTTCTTTTAGTACTTCTGACTCATCCAAAGAGATTGCTCTTGCAATGGCCTGATTCTTTGGAATTTCTTCCAGTCCAAAAAATGAAGCTTGATCAGTGATAGGTAAATCAATCAGGTGGGAGTACTCTTCCAGTGTTGGTGTAAGTTAGTAATCCGGGAAAGTGAAGCAGTGGTAAACCGGATCGTAGAACTGAATCAGCGTAGACAGGATTCCTTCAACTACGTTGACCCCTAACAAAGATAATTGTCCTCCGTGCTTCGCTCTGAAAGCCTCGGGATACTTGTGCATTTTTCTTCTACCGAAATCCATAACGCAACCTCTGAAATTTGCAATTATTGTTTTAGTTTTTTTTTTGAAAAAAAGATTTTTTTTCTTGTTTGAAAAGAGTTTTTTAAAGAATGCATGAATGTAGCACACAAAAACATTTGAAAACATGGGTTCAAGGGTTCAACGTCACGAGCATGGAGTCATGGCTCTACCCATCCCCAAAGGTTGTACTATTTTGGTCAATTTTTGTACCTGTAGAACGGGTTCTAAGGTTCCCAAAGTCATTGACTTCTCCTAAGGATACAAACAGCAAGTTGATTCACTCGAGCGAGCTGTAATATCCTAGGATGAATCTCATTTGAGTGTAGTATCGCGTATCAACTATTCCTGATGGTTACCACACTACCAAATGGCCATATGGTTAATGTCTACTAAATCCTCAGGGTCATGGGTACCGCACTGGGAAAGACAATGCTTTCACGACAATCGGTCGTTCAACATCGATACTTCCGCACGGGTACCTCGTCTGATTCGATGGACTGCCAAGTTAGCTTGGTCGAGATTCACTCCCAATAAGCGTTTCCTAGATATGCCACCACTTATCTTAATGTTCTCTCAAACTTTCCACATGCGTATTAATCGCATTCCCAATTAACAGAAAATTAAACACGGGTATCAAGTAGTATAACAGTAAATGATATATATATATATATATATATATATATATATATATATATATAGTAGAAAGTACAGAAAATGCCAGACAAAGCCTAGACCTCTTAAGAACACTAATCCTAGTTTCCCTAGCAGATTTGCCATTTTTCTGTAGAGTACGATTTTTGTCGGTGACGCGACCACCTTACTGCAATGGTTGGAATTAGGTGCTACTTTCTGATTTCTTATTTATCCTATGAAGCTGGAAAGGAAAGGGAAGCTATCTAAAACTAACCTTGCACGCAAATGTTTTCTTTAACAAATGCTAAGAGACTGGGGGGTCCGGGGTCAGGTTATACAAAAGGAAGTTGTCAATTATCCAGTGTATATATGGTTATCCATAAACTTTCTATGGCATATTCAAATACTTTCTGGTGTTTACTGTTATAGGTTGGGAATGTTGAGAGAGTGTTTTTGTTGTTTTTGGTAAGGTACTGGACCTAAAGTTTTTTATTTGTGTGCTCGCTAAGATTTCACAATCTTATGCCTACGTTTTCCCGTAAAGATAACAGGGAAATCAGAGCAATCGCAATTCCTCCTATTCTATGGGAGGAAAGATGTTTGGTGTCTTGTTTAAAGACCAATATTGAAGCTAAAGGGTATTTGTGTCTTGTTCAAAGCCCAAGATTGAAGTTAAAGGTTTGACTGAGAGAGAATTTGTCATCTCTAAAGGGAGGTATCTCACCTGTTCATCACAGTTTGTTGGGTAACTGATTATAAGGGAAATTACTTTAACTGGGATATGTGAATCCAACAATGCCATAATTTCCTTTATAAGGGAGAGGTCCTGAAGGAAAAAACTTTTAAATCACTGTAGAGCAATGCCATTTTTCCTTAGGAATCTTTCATAATAAGAGAGGGACATTAGCTTGGATGTAAATAATCCAGAGGCTTGCCACTTACAGCAGTTAGATGAAAGATGATTTTTTACCAGGACAAAAGAGGGACCACAACTTGGATTTTTGAATCAACAAGTGTTCCATTTACAGCAGTTATCTGGAATTAGGGTTTTTTGATTGTCTATTTTGATGTGTGATGTACAGAGAAATGCCTTCCTACAGAGAGAACTCTTGATTTCCTCTGAGGGGGTTTTGGTTTTTGTGTGCCTTAATCAAAGTCCAAGGTTGAAGCTAAAAGGTTGATTCTACTAGGGGAGTTTTATATCTGTCTTATACAAAGCCCAAGATTGAGGCTGAAAAGAATTGACTCTTCCGGGGAAAGTTTTGTCTGTCTTGTACAAAGCCCAAGATTGAGGATAAAAGAATTGACTCCACTGGAGAGAGGTTTTATCTGTCTTGTACAAAGCCCAATATTGAGGCTAAAAGGTTTATTGACTCAGTTTGAGAATATGATCTGTCTTGTACAAAGCCCAAGATTAAGGCTACATTTACTGAGGAAAATCATTATACAAAGCCTAAGAGGAGGCTGGTTGGGGAAATTCTTATATGAAGCCTAAGAGGAGGCTAGCTTCTGTTGAGGATTGTTGAAATCCAGAGACAGATCCAATGTGTATTGGGGAATCCAAAGGTTTTCCTCTTTCTGGGGATTTGGAGAAGAGTTTAAACATCATAGACCATGAGGTTTTGATTCTGCTAGGATTTTATTGATGGTACATGTTTCAACTTTGAGTATGAAAACATATGGAGGTTTTAACTTTGCTGAGGGATTGATGAAGTGATCAGGGTTTTTCCTGTGCTTTTAGGAAACTTAAGGGTTTCTTTGAGATCTAAGAGGAGATGAGACTTTCCAAGTCTACTGGTATGAAGAGATTAACTCCTAGATGGAGGATGATCTTTGTATGATGCCCAAGAGGAGGCTGATGTTTTAAGGGATGAGAATCAACCTTAAACTGGTCTGATGTTTTGGAATTCTGACTTTTTGGAGGATTTGAACTAGTAAAGATGACTAAGTTCTGTCCTATACCTGTAGGAGGTCTTCAGGTCCTTGTACTAAGCCCAAGAGGAGGCTGAGAACTTCTAAGAAGCCTGAGGGTCCTTGCCTGAGAAAAGTTCTAGAAAGGTTTCACCAGGAATAATCCTTTCTTTAGTGAACAGTTCTAGGGTTTGAAGAAATTCAAAAGAGGTTTCACTAGGAATTAGTCCTCTTTGGGGAAATGAATTTCTTGTACACATATTTCTAAGTTGTGACAGTCTTGAGAAAAGTTTCACCGAAAATAATGCCTTTCTCTGTTCCATATTGTATAAGCCCAAGAGGAAGCAAGTCTATATCTGGAATTTCCTATGGGGGGACTAGTTTTGACTGTGTTGAAAGAGTAACAACTTATTTGATCTAAACCTAGACCTAATTTCTAGGGAAGACTCTAAGGAAGCATATACATATACAGATGAAATATATACAAGTATGTATAGAAGAAATAGTAGGACTTACAGTTGTGCAAGCTCTAGCATTGTAACCACAGCTGTATGATTAGTTATTCAAGATATAGAAGAAAGTTTTGATAATAAATTTGAATTTGAATTTGAATCAAAGAGGGAATTTATTTTTAAAGGAAGTTTGGGGCTTATACTCAAGGAGAGGCCTAGATGAAAAACAATGATCGCACCGTTATTCTAAAAATTGTATCGGGACTTATACAAATGACTGAGGCCCAAATTGTTGTATTTTAAAAGTATGGGACTTATACTCTATCAAGAGACCCAAAAGTGTTTGAAAAAAGAAGAAAAATGGGACTTACAACTCAAGGGGAGGCCCAGATGAAAATTATTTTGAAAAACGATGATCGCGCCGAGATTTCTTAAAACATATTGGGACTTATACAATGACTGAGGCCCAAAATGGTTTATTTACAAAGGGATGGGACTTACACTCTATCAAGAGGCCCAAAAGTGTTTCAAATGAAGTTTGAAAAATTAAAATTGAGGGAAACCCTAATTTTAATTAATATAATATTATTTTCAAAGGAAATTAAATATCAAATATCAAATATATTTAAAAACAAGTGGTAAGCTTTGAAAAATATTTTGGAAAATCATGTTTAATCACATGAAGGCTTGAAATTCAATTGATTTTGAAAGAGCAAGGTGGAAATTTCATTTTTAAAATGTTTGAAAATAAATAAAATGAAATTAATTACAAAAATTCAAACTATATTAAATAAATAATACAAATTCAATTTTTTTGTGGAATAAAATATTTCAACATTTTTGTGAATTTTAAAAAAAAGAACGAATAAAAAATAATTAAAAATGAGAGAGAAATTAATTTTGAGATTAATTAATAAAATCATGAAAAATGAGAAAAATAGCAAAATGAGAGAAATAGCAAAAATGGTCTGGGTGGGTCTTGAACCCACGACCTCCAACCAAACACAAGAGCGCTACTACCACTGGGGTGGTGATACATCCGTGTATCATAACCACCCCATGAATACATAAGGGTGACCTGAATTCTAGGTCTGACCAAGGCAAAAAACCAAGTTTTGGTGATTTGCAAGAAGGATCATAACTCCCTCAATTCTCCATGATATTGGATGAAATTTAGATGGAGCCTGCCTAGAATTTCATGATGAATCCAATGGTGCTTTTAGAATTTTCTTAAGATGCTTCTATTTTAAAACCCGATAGTGGTTTCAAAATAGGCCAAGATTTGCAAGTTATATGCTATCTCATCATACAAGCAACCACAACATGGTAAATTGGTTCAAACACAACACATATGATATATATGACATGTTCATGATTAATGGACATCAAAGCAATGCATATTTTAAAGAGTTCAAGTTGTGATGCACTTACCTCTTGAAGCTCCTTGTGCTAACTGTCAAGATGCTTGTGCCAGAAGTAATCCAATGCTTTAGACACTCTTGATTGATTCCTTAGAAGCTTTTAGGATGATCAAAACCAGCTGGAATCCTTGCGAACAAGAATTGGCTCTTCCTGGAAAAAGTGGCAAAAGTGACCAAAATGGTAACTCACTCAAATGGTGTTACAGTTAAGGGAAACTTGTTGGGACAGTTTGAGGATGATATTTGGAGAGTATTTGAAGGGTTAACTGGTCTTGAAAGTGACTGGATCAAGACATGGCTTGAAAAATGCAGAAAAGTCAAAATTTGAGGTTTTGGAGGTTGACTTTCTGATTTTGATATTTTACAATGAGGATGAAGGTTTGAACACCTCCAATGGATGATTTATGATGTCTTTGTATGGTTACTTGAGTGGTTTTTGCTCTGGTTTCAAGAATTCCCAAATTGTTCCAATGTGACTTGAAATTGAAGTAAGAGAGGGAGAGTGAGAAAACAAGGCTTTGGTATTGTTTTGGTGTGGTTTGAAACATCAGAAATGACCTCTATTTATAGTAGAAGAGTTTTGTTTTTGAATGAATAGTGTTGGATGAGGGATCACTCTATTATCCCATGGATATGCCCATGTATCACTTTCTTAAATGCCAAGGTACCAAGTCTTCACTTAGCCATTGACTAGAGCTGATCTTTGTAGCTCTAGATCTTCAGAGTTTTGAGTCAACTTGACTCAATTGGATTGATATAGTTTGGTTCATGATAGCTCAATATAGCACATCAATTCCAAATGACAAAGCTTGGTTTTGGATTTGCAACATTGATGATCACATGCCAAAGGGATTGGATTATTGCCTTAGGGTCCAAGCTTGCAGGTTTTTCATGATTGACTGAGATTCTTGTTGAATTTGGATGAGGATCAGTCTTGCATAGTCACCAAAATTGGACTCAAGAATCGTTTGCCGCAAGTAATGCACAAAATCTGTCTTGGAAATCAGTTTGAGCAAGGCATGTTGTGAGGTTTATAACTCCTTGATTAAGTTGAATTAATGGGAGTTCTTGTACTCTTTGGAAAGCTATCATGACATACTTTAACTTTGATGTCCACCAATGGACCTGGTTTAGCTTGGATCATGATGAAAAATGGTCCAAAATTTGTTAAAAAAATGAAACAGATTCTGACTTGAAAATTTCACTAAGTGTTGGAAAAAGTGGTCATTTTCACTTTTTGTGATTTTGATCAATCCATAACTCAAAATCCATGAGGATTTGGAATCTCTTGTAGTTGAAACTTTTGAATTATGTCATATGAACTTTCATTTGAGCTTTGAATGGAAGAAAAATGCCTTAGGGTTTGGGAGTTATGACCTTGCAAAGTGGGTACCAAATCCATTTTGTTACATAACTTAAAAAATTTTAAGTTTCCTATGGTTGCCCCTTTTGAAAGAAACCTCACTTTTCTTGATTTTTCTTGATGGATGATGATCAAAACCATATATTAATGTTATTTTTGACTTAGAGGAGCCACATTTGTGAAAAAATTCAAAAAGTCAAACTTGATTTTGGGCACAGTTGACTTTTTTGTCAGATGAATTCCAAACTGTGTGATCTTTTATGTAATCAAGCTCTTAACCTAATTCAAACCTAATGGATAGATTCCATAGGTGTTTTAAGGTGTCTTGAATCATGTCCCAAGGTTTGGGAGCATGTCTTGGTCCAAAGTCAAAGGTACAATTGACTTTTTCTTCAAAACCCTAATTGTGGTCCAGATGAAATTCAAACTTGTGAATCAAGCTTCTTGGATCAATCCATTATTGTAAATGGATCAATGTGGTGTATTTAAGGCCCTCAAATCATGTCTTGAGGTCTTGGCTCATGTCTTGTCTCTAAAGTCAAATTAGGGGTGAATTAGGTCAAGAAACCCTAATTCCTGATTTTTGATGAATGCTTCCCCTGAGGCCATTTTGACTTAATGATTGGATCCATGAGGTCCCTTGGAGAATTTTGGATCATGTTTTGAAGTATTGGCTCATGCCCAGATGAAAATTTTCATCTGGAGGCCTTGGTCGACCAAAACCCTAATTTGGTGACACTGGCGATCTCGAAGCTTGACCCACTTGGAATATTGCAACCTTATGATTGATTCTTGATGTGGGAAACCTCTTGATCCTTTATGGGTGTTTGAGAGGCTACGTAAGTTGAATATCATGTGATTTCTTGATTGATCCTTTGTCTAAGTGCTCTGAGAGGGCTCAAAACCCTAATTCTTGGTTGTAGTAAAAGCTCAACAATCCTTGAGGAGATTGATGAGGCAAGAAGGTATATCCATATTGTAGTAATGATTTGCACAATGATGGGAAATCTTGTGGTCAAAATTTGGGGTACGACATTCTCTTCCTCGAGATCGTCCATTTTCTTTTGTCGATTGGCCCGAGTATTGTATGAGTGAGACAGTTTGACTCTAGAATTCTGACACATACGCGAGACTCAAAGATAAGAAAAATGCGTTATGTGAGAATGATGAATGATATGCAAAGACATATTTTTTTAGTTTTTGTTTTATTCAAAAAGAAACTTCAACAAATAGATTGCAAATATCACACAATGGGGGAGATCCCTTTTATTGAATTCGAAAGATTGCAGTATTTTACAAGGAAAAAGTACAATATTTTACAAAGTACTGTAAGGAAAATGTCTAAGCTCGGGAATCCTGAGTTCTCTCTAAAGAGAGCTTAGATGTTGGTTCCTGCATTTTCTTTTTCTTTCAGCCGTTGTCGGGTCGACGACCCTTTGCCAAGTGAAAGGAACTAGCAAATTTCTTCAGTCTTCTTGACTTTCTATAGCATGCTGTTCTAATATTTCAATCAGAGCATCCTTCTCTTTTAACAGTTCCTGAATCTTGGTACACTCCAAATTGAGGATCTCGTATTTGTTCTTCCAAGAGCTTTTTTCACGTTGAACTTTGTTGAGAGCAACCTGGAGTTTCTCCGCATCAGACATGATATAAAGGACATATTCCTTTAAGGGAAAAACTTCTTGACGAGGGTAAGGCATCTTCAGCTTGAGGGCTCTAGTTTGCACCCAGTGGAGATAAGGTTCCATGGAGGTACAGTTTGGTCTTCCCAAAGACTCTCTGCCTTTCCTATGAATATGTTGCCAGGCATGCACTATTTCCTTTTTTAGTGCCCTGTCATTTTCTCCTTCCTTAAAGAAAAGACCTTCCAGATGAGCATTATGTGGGATATTCTTCATCGGGTATCCGAGTTGACGGCGAGCTAAAATTGGATGATAGTTGATTCCTCCTTTAGTTCCAATGAGGGGTACGTTAGGGAAATTTCCACATTTGTCGATGATCTCCATCCCTTCGTAAATCTGATTGTACCAATCTACGTCAGAATTGGTAAGAGACATAATCCTTTGTGACCAACGTAGAGTACTCTTGTGATCCCAAAAAGTACCAGACTTGGGAAAATGGGAAATAAACCATTTGTAGAGTAAGGGTACACAGCATGTGATCATTCCTCCGATGTACAAATTCCTTAAGTGTACAGAATGATAAGCATCTGCGAGCAAGTTTGGTACTGGGTTTCCTATTAAGAACATCATAACATCATTGTTATCAACAAAGTTGTCAATGTTGGGAAAGAGGAATAACCCATATATGAGCAAACAAAGACGTCTTCAAAGGCAGTTATGTTTCCTATACTAGGAAAGTATAGAGATTTCTTCATCAGGAATTTAGCCGGTAAACCCTGGATTCCTCCTTTAGTGGTTATGTGAGTCCTAACTTCTGACTCATCCAAAGAGATTGCTCTTGCAATTGCCTGATTCTTTGAAATTTCTTCCAGTCTAGAAAACAGAGCTTTATCAGTAATAGGTAAATCAATCAGGTGGGAGTACTCTTCCAGTGTTGGTGCAAGTTGCTAATCCGAAAAAGTGAAGCAATGGTAAACTGGATCGTAGAACTGTACCAGTGTAGACAGGATTCCTTCAACCACGTTGACCTTTAACAGAGACAAAATCCCTCTGTGCTTAGCTCTGAAAGCCTTGGGATTGGTAATCATTCTTCCCAATTTCCTTAAGTCTTATAGTTTCGGAGCCTTCAAGGTGTACTTGTGCGTTCTTCTTCTACCGAAATCCATAACGCAACCTCTGATATTTGCAATTATTGTTTTAGTTCTTTTGATAAAAGAGATTTTTTTCTTGTTTGAAAAGAGTTTTTTAATGAATGCATAAATGCAGCACACAAAAACATTTGAAAACATGGGTTCAAGGGTTCAACGTCACGAGCATGGAGTCATGGCTCTACCCATCGCTAAAGGTTGTACTATTATGGTCAATTTTTATACCTGTAGAACGGGTTCTAAAAAGTTCCCAAAATCATTGACCCCTCCTAGGGATATCAACAGCAAGATGATTCACTTGAGCGAGCTGTAATATCCTAGGATGAATCTCATTTGAGTATAGTATCGCGTATCAACTATTCTCGATAGATACCGCACTACCAAATGGCCATATGGGTAATGTCTACTAAATCCTCAGGGTCATGGGTACCGCACAGGGATAGACAATGCTTTCACGATAATCGGTCGTTCAACATCGATATTTCCGCACGGGTACCTCGACTGATTCGGTGGATTGCCAAGTTAGCTTGGTCGAGATTCACTCCCTATAAGCATTTCCTGGATATGCCACCACTTATCTTAATGTTCTCTCAAACTTTCCACATGCGTATTAATCGCATTCCCAGTTAACAGAAGTTTAAACACGGGTATCAAGTAGTATAACAGTAAATGATATATATATATATATATATATATATATATATATATAGTAGAAAGTATAGAAAATACCAAACAAAACCTAGACCTCTTAGGAACTCTAATCCTAAAGACTCCCCAGCAGAGTCGCCATTTTTCTGTAGCATGTGATTTTTGTCGGTGACGTGACAACCTTACCGCAATGGTTGGAATTTGGTGCTACTTTCTGATTTTCTTATTTATCCTATAAAGCTGGAAAGGAAAGGGAAGCTATCTAAAACTAACCTTGCACGCAAATGTTTTCTTCAACAAATGCTAAGAGATTGGGGGGTCCGGGGTCAGGTTATACAAAGGAAAGTTGTTAATTACCCAATGTATATATGGTTATCCATAGATATTCTTTGGCATGTTTAAATACTTTATGGTGTTTATCTATTATGGGTTGGGAAAGTTTCTCCTTCGGGAGTGTTGAGAGAGTGTTTTTGTTGTTTTCGGGTTTTCTGTTGTTTTTGGTAAGGTACTGGACCTAAAGTTTTTCGTATGTGTGCTTGCTAAGATTTTACAATCTTATGCCTACGTATTCCCGTAAAGGTACTCAGAAAATCAGAGCAATCGTAGTTCTTCCTATTCTATGGGAGGAAAAATGATGTTTGGTGTCTTGTTTAAAGCCCAAAAGTGAAGCTAAGGGATTTGACTGAGAGAGAATTTGTCATGAGTTGAGTAAACGTAAATATTTTCATTTTTTATTTAATTATATTATATAAAGCTCTATCTTTGTAATGAAACCAAGAAAGACCCGTACGTAGACTTTTTGTGTCTAATATAAGAACAACGAATGTTCATTTTGAAGAAAAAAGGATTCGTTGTTCTTGTATTAATATCCATGACATGAGTTGAGTAAACGAAAATATTTTCATTTTTTTATTTATATTATATAAAGCTCTATCTTTGTAATGAAACCAAGAAAGACCCGTACGTAGACTTTTTGTGTATAATATAAGAACAACGAATGTTCATTTTGAAGAAAAAAGGATTCATTGTTCTTGTATATCACAGTTTGTGGGGTAACTGATTATAAAGGGGAATTACTTTAACTGGAATGTATGGAATCTAGTAATGCCATAATTTCCTTTGTAAGAGAAATGTCCTGAAGGAAGAAACTTTAACTCAGTGTAGAGCAATGCCATTTTTCCTTAGGAATCTTCCATGCTAAGAGAGGGACATTGGCTTGGATGTAAATAATCCAGGGGCTTGCCACTTACAGTAATTAGATGAAAGAGGAAGTTACCCGGATAAAAGAGGGACTACAACTTGGATTTTTGAATCAACAAGTGTGCCACTTACAATAGTTATCTGGAATTAGGTTTTGTTTGATTATTTGTTTTGATATGTGATATACAGTGAAATTTCTTCCTACAGAGAGAACTCTTGATTTCTTCTGAGGGGATATTGATTTTTGTGTGCCTTGTTCAAAACCCAAGGTTGAAGCTAAAAGGTTGACTCTACTAGGGAGTGTTACATCTGTCTTGTATAAAACCCAAGATTGAGGCTAAAAGGATATTGACTCATTTGGAGAGTATGATCTGTATTGTTCAAAGCCCAAGATTGAGGCTAAAAAGAGATGGATTCTTTTGGGGAGTATTTTGTCTGTCTTGTACAAAGCCTAAGATTGAGGCTAAAAGAAATTGACTCCACGGGGGAGAGGTTTTATCTGTCTTGTACAAAGCCCAAGATTGAGGCTAAATCTGCTGAGGAAAGATCATTATACAAAGCCTAGGAGGAGGTTGGTCGGGGAAATTCTTATATGAAGCCTAAGAAGAGGCTGGCTTCTGCTGAGGATTATTAAGATCCAGAGACAGGTCCAAATTGGGGAATCAACTCTTGCTGAGGATTGAAGAAGAGTTGAAATATCATATGCCCTGAGGTTCTGATTCTTTTAATGTTTTATTGATGGTAAAGGTTTAAACTTTGAGTATGAAAACCTATGGAGGTTTCAAACTCTGCTGGAGATTGATGGAATGATCAAGGTTTTTCCTGTTTTCTTAGGAAACTTGAGGGTTTCCTTGAGGTCCAAGAGGAGATGAGACTTTCCAAGTCTACTGGTATGAAGAGGTTGACTCTTTACTGGAGAATGATCTTTGTATGATGCCTAAGAGGAGGCTGATGTTTTAAGGGATGAGAATCAACCCTAAACTGGTATGATGTTTTGGAATTCTGACTCTCTGGAGGATTGAACTAGTAGAGATGACTAAGATCTCTCCTATATATGTAGGAGGTCTTTGGGTCCTTGTACTAAGCCCAAGAGGAGGCTGAGAACTTCTAAGAAGCCTGAGGGTCCTTGAGCAAAGCCCAAGAGGAGGCTGAGGATGCTTTTAGGAAGCCTGTGGGTCCAAGCCTGAGAAAAGTTCTAGAAAGGCTTCACCGGGAATAAATCCTTTCTTTGCAGAACAGTTCTAGGGTTTAAAGAAATTCAGGAGAGGTTTCACTGGGAATTAATCCTCTCTAGGGAAATGAATTTCTTGTACTCAATACTTCTAAGTTAGGACAGTCTTGAGAAAAGTTTCACCGGGAATAATGTCTTTCACTGTTCCATATTGTATAAGCCCAAGAGGAGGCAAGACTGTATCTATATTTTCCTATGGGGAACTAGTTTTAACTGTGTTGAAAGAGTAACCACTGGTTTGATCTAGACCTAGACCTAATTGCTGGGGAAAACTCTAAGCAAATATGTACAAACATATATATACAGATGATATATATAAACAAGTATGTTAAGAAGATAGTGGAACTTACAGTTGTGTAAGCCCAAATATTGTAACTACAACTGCATGGTTAGTTATTCAAGAAATTGAAGAAATTTTTTATAAAACTTTGAATTTGAATTTGGATAAAAGAAAGTTGTTTTAAAAGAAGTTTGAGGCTTATACTCAAAGAGAGGCCCAGATGAATTCTTTTGAAAAGGCGACGATTGCGTCGTAGTTTTGAAAACCACAGAGGGACTTATACAATGACTGAGGCCCAAATTATTGTATTTGCAAAAAGG
Source organism: Lathyrus tuberosus (assembly GCA_022829125.1). NCBI lineage: Eukaryota > Viridiplantae > Streptophyta > Magnoliopsida > Fabales > Fabaceae > Lathyrus > Lathyrus tuberosus. The sequence goes on from JALAZF010000034.1 coordinate 20,831,885, forward strand.
ATAGGTCTTACACTCTATTAGAGGCCCAAAAGTTTATTTTTATGCAAGGGTTGAAACTTATAACTCAAGGAGAGGCCTAGATGAAAAACAACGATCGCACAGATATTTTGAAAATTGTACCGGGACTTATATAAATGACTGAGGCCCAAATTATTTATGTACAAAGGGGGTTGGGTCTTACACTATATTAGAGGCCCAAAAGGTTTGAAAAAGAAGAAAAATGGGACTACAACACAAGGGGAGGCCCAGATGATTTTTTTTGTTTTGAAAACGGCGATCGCGCCGAGATTTAAAACGTATCGGGACTTATACAATGACTAAGGCTCAAAAATGGTTTATTTACCAAGGGATGGGACTTACGCTCTATCAAGAGGCCCAAAAGTGCTTCAAATGAAGTTTGAAAAATTAAAATTGAGGGAAACCCTAATTTTAATTTAAATTAATATAATTTTCAAAGGAAATTAAATACAAAATATCAAATATATTTAAAAACAAGTGGTAAGCTTTGAAAAATATCTTGGAAAATCATGTTTAATCACATGAAGGCTTGAAATTCAATTGGTTTTGAAAAATCAAGGTGGAAATCTCATTTTAAAAATGTTTGAAAACAAATAAAATGAAATTAATTACAAAACTTCAAACTATATTAAATAAATAATACAAATTCAATTTTTTGTGAAATAAAATATTTCAACATTTTTGTGAATTTTCAAAAAAATAACCAATAAAAAATAATTAAAATTGAGAGAGAAATTAATTTTGAGATTAATTAAGAAAATCATGAAAAATAAGAAAAAAAAAAGAAGCAAAATGAGAGGAAAATAAAAAATGGTCTGGGTGGGTGTTGAAACCACGCCCTCTAACCAAAAACACATGCGCTGCTACCACTAAGGTGGTGATACATCCGTGTATCAAAACCACCCCATAAACATATATGGGTAGCCTAAATTCAAGTCAGGCCAAGGCAAAAACCAATTTTTGTGTGATTTGCAAGAAGGATCACATCTCCCTCATTTCTCCATGAAATCAGATGAAATTAAGATGGATCATGCCTAGATTTTCATGAGAAATCCAATGGTGGTCTCAGAATTTTCTAAAGATGTTTCTATTTAAAAACCCGATAGTGGTTTCAAAATAGGCCAAGATTTGCAAGTTCTATGCTACCACATCATACAAGCAATAATAGTATGGTAAATTGGTTCAAACACAACACATATGATATGTATGACATGTTCATGATCAATGGACATCAAAGCAATGCATATTTTAAAGAGTTCAAGTTGTTATGCACTTACATCTTGAAGCTCCTTGTGTTAATTGTCAAGATGTTTGTGCCAGAAGTAATCCAATGCTTTAGACACTCTTGATTGATCCCTTAGAAGCTTTTAGGATGATCAAAACCAGCTGGAAACCTCAGGAACAAGAATTGGCTCTTTCTTGCAAAAGTGGCAAAAGTGACCAAAATAGTATCTCACTCAAATGGTGTTACAGTTGAGGGATACTTGTTGGAACAGCTCAAGGATGATATTTGGAGAGTTTTTTAAGGGTTAATTGGTTTTGAAAGTGGTTGGATCAAGACATGGCTTAAAAAATGCAGAAAAGTCAAAATTTGAGGTTTTGGAGGTTGACTTTCTGATTTTGATGTTGTACAATGAGGATGAAGGTTTGAACACCTCCAATGGATGATTTATGATGTGTTTGGATAGTTATTTGAGTGGTTTTTGCTCTGGTTTCAAGAATTCCCAAATTGCTCCATAATGACTTGAAAATGAAGTAAGAGAGGGAGAGTGAGAAAACAAGGCTTTGGTATTATTTTGGTGTGGTTTGAAACATCAGAAATTACCTCTATTTATAGAAGAGGAAGTTTGTTTTTGAAGGAATAGTGAATGGCAACTGGTTCACTCTATTATTCAATGGATATGCCCATGTATCACTTTCTTAAATGCCAAGGTACCAAGTCTTCTTTTGGCCATTGACTTGAGCTGGTCTTGGTAGCTCTAGGTCTTCTAAATTTTGAGTCAATCTTGACTCAATTGGATTGATATGGCTTGGTTCATGACAGCTCTATGTTCCACATCAATGCCAAATGACAAAGTTGAAGTTTTGGATTTGAAACTTGAATGATCGCATGCCAAAAGATTGGATTCTTGACTCAATGGTCCAAGTTTGAAAATATCAGGTGATCCATCAAGATTCCCTCTAATTTTGGAAGAGGACAAAGATTGTAAGATGACACAATTCGAAATGGAAATCGTGTGGTACAAGAAATGCACCAAATCTGCCTTGAAAACCAATTTGAGCAAGGCATGTTGTAAGGTCCATAACTCCTTTCTCAAGTTGAATTAATGGGAGTTCTTGTACTCTTTGGAAAGCTTGTATGACATACTTTAACTTTGATGTCCACCAATGGAACTGGTTCAACTTGGATCAAGGTGAAAAATGGTCCAAAAGTTGGTGAAAAACTTAGACAGATTATGTCTAAAAAAATTTCTAATTGTTGGAAAAGTGGACATTTTCATGTTTTTGTGATTTTGATCAATCCATAACTCAAAATCCATAAGGATTTGGAATCTTTTGTAGTTGAACATTTTGAAGTATGTCATGTGAACTTTCATTTAAGCTTTGGAGGGAAGAAAAAGGCCTTAGGGTTTAGGAGTTATGACCTTGCACAGTTGCCCCTTTTGCAAGTAACCTCACTTTTCTTGATTTTTCTTGATGGATGATGATCAAAACCATACATTAACATTGTTTTTTACTTAGGGGAACCACATTTGTGAAAAAATTCAAAAAGTCAAACGTGATTTTGGGCACGTTTGACTTTTTGTCAGATGAATTCCAAACTGTGTGATTCTCTATGCAATCAAGTTCTTGACCTTATTCAAACCTAATGGATGGATTCCATAGGTGTTTTAGGGTGTCTTGAATCATGTCCCAAGGTTTTAGAACATGTCTTGGTCCAAAGTCAAAGGTACAGTTGACTTTTTCTTCAAAACCTAATTGTGGTCCAGATGAATTTGAAACTTGTGAATCAAGCTTCTTGGATCAATCCATTGTTGTAAATGCATCAATGTGGTGTATTTTAGGCCCTCAAATCATGTCTTGAGGTCTTTGCTCATGTTTTTCCTCAAAAGTCAACTCAGGGGTGAATTAGGTCAAGAAACCCTAATTCCTAATTTCTGATGGATGCTTCTCCTGAGGCTATTTTGACTTGATGATTGGATCCATGAGGTCCCATGGAGCATTTTGGATCATGTTTTGAGGTATTGGCTCATGCCCAGATGAAAAGTTTCATCTGGAGGCCTTGGTCGACCAAAACCCTAATTAGGTGACACTGTCGATCTTAAGGCTTGATCCACTTGGAATGTTGCAACCTTGTGCTTGATTTTTGATATGGGAAACCTCTTGATCCTTCATGGATTTTTGAGAGGTTAGACAAGTTAAAGATCATGTCATTTCTTGATTGATCATTTATCTAAGTGCTCTGGGAGGGTTCAAAACCCTAATTCTTGATTGTAGTGAAGGTTCAACAATCCTTGAGGAGATTGATGACGTATGATGGCACATTCATATTGTGGAAATGATCCTCACAATGATGGGAAATCTTGTGGTCAAAATTTGGGGTATGACAAGATGTATAGAAGCTTGTCAGGAACGGGATCTTATCTTTCAAAGATACCAATCCAAATGTCCAGACGAACCCATTACCGCAACATGAGAAGACTACGATGGATTTGATAGATGGAGAACCTGTCAACAGTTATCAAATTCACAATGTACTCCTATTAGGGACCAATCTGGTGAAAATGAATTGCAAACAGAGCGGGTACGAACACGTGCCATCTCACAACTATCATTAGTGCGATATCTGCTCCAAAGACAATCAAGGGTGTACCGTAGTACAAACAGCTCTACAAGAACAAATGGATCTGGGCTGGATTCAGGATCACCGAATCCGTGAAGTAAACATGGCCCATGCACATTCCAACATTGTACAGAACCACGACATCTGTGCGATGAATGTCAATTTAGTGGCGATGCATTCAAGACAAAGTCAGTATTATAACCTGCCGCGGCATAATTACAACACTTTTCCAATCTGCTCAACAGATAATCAGGGATGCTTTTTTGTACAAGAGGCCCTCCAACGTCAGATGGATCTCGGATGGATCTAAGACTACCGCAAAAGAAATGACCATCAATTCAATATGGTTCAGATCTTTGACATACGCTTAATGAATACCAGTCTAGTGGAATTGCATGCTAAACAGGTCAGACTCGATTTTCTGGCTTCACATGATTATCTAGACTATAAAGAATGCTGCAAAGACGACCAAGGGTGTGCGCTTGTGCAAAGAACAATTCAACATTTGTTGGACCACTGGTGGCTTCCGATTTACCTAGATAAACACACACAATAAATTAGCATGACTGATGGGAATCCTGGTAGATATCAAAGTCATGATATCCGCTCAATAGAAACAGATCTAGTGAAGATGCATTGCATACAAAGCGGATATGGTCGGGTACCACCGCACAATTATGAGCGCTTTAGAGTATACTCGGAAAATACTAAGGATGCTATCTAGTGTGAGCAGCTCTCCAACACTAGTTAGACCGAAAGGAGATTCAACCATGTTCGAATTCTGAATAAATCAACATGATACAAGACTACCTCCCTAGTTAGAACAAAAACACTGTCACAACCTCTGATCATGGAAAAACCAAGGACGTTTGTGCCATAATCCCTCTACTCAGCGAATCAAAGATCCGTCTTGATAGTAGAAAAGTTCCCAACCAGGAACTGATCGAGGTTGCCTATGATGGTCAGAAAAATAAAAAGGCCCATGTGGTTATCTACCTGTCGGGTCCAATACCATACAAGTTAGATAAGGCTATCCCTTACAAGTATGGTGCAACGAACAACGAAAATGGAAAATAAACTTCATTGCCCTCTGTCATGAACATTATCGACATCATTCGAGTTACCCGGAGCGGTCGGATCTTCAATAGAGGAGTTGGAGAACTTGCCAAAGAAAAGGAGCCTCAAGCGGAAGTTCCTAATCAACGAGTCGGTCAATCCAGTAATCCAGAACTTGTAAAGAACAACGTGAGATGCTAAAGCTCATCCAGAAAAGCAAGTACAACATTGTGGATCAATTGTTGCAAACTCTGTCTCGAATCTCCATATTAGCTCTTTTGCTTAGTTCACAAGCTCACAGGGAAGCTCTACAGAAGGTCATGGAACAAGCCTTTGTGGAACAAGATGTGACGGTAGGACAATTTGACATCATCATCTCCAACATCACTTCCTGTAACAACTCAGGATTCAGTGATGAAGAACTGTCGGAAGAAGGCAAGAACCATAATATGGCGCTCAACATTACAGTTAACTGCCAAGACAATGCTTTGGCCAGCGTACTGGTAGAAACAGGATCATCTTTAAATCTTATGCCAAAATTAACTCTGGTACGGTTATCATTTCAAGGAGCTCCGATGAGAGGCAATGAGATCATCGTCAAAGCCTTTGACGGATCTAGAAAAATAGTTATCGGCGAAGTTGATATTCCCATAACCATCGGTCCTCACACTTTCCAAGTCACTTTCCAGGTCATGGACATCCGAGCAGCATATAACTATTTATTAGGAAGACCTTGGATACACGAAGCCGGGGCAGTCACTTCGACACTTCACCAGAAGCTGAAGTTCGTCAAGAATGACAAGTTAGTCACGGTATACGGAGAGCAAGCCTTAATCGTGAGCAACTTATCATCATTCTCCTATGTAGAACCAAAAGAGGTTGTTGGAACCCAGTTGCAAGCACTCTCGGTGAACAACGAGAATCAATCAGAAAGAGGGACATCGATTTCCTCATACAAAGATGCTCTCAAAGTGATCGGGAGTAGTGACATAAAAGGATGGGGACAGATCATAACTCCTACGGATAACAAGACAAATAAAGGTCTAGGTTTCTCTTCAAAATGTACCCAGACTACCCAGAAGGACGAAAGTTTTCGTCCCATTCAGGATTTCTTCCACAGTGGAGGCTTCCTCCACCTAGTGTCTCAAGAAGTACACACCATCGATGGGAACGACTCCTCGTATATGGATAAAGAGTGGAGATCTTACCTTAACCATAACGGTTATATGTCTCAGGAAGAAGCGCACATGCCATTCTATTTTCCAAATCAGAGCCCGAGATAGATACCAAGATCAGACATCCGGATGATCTATGGAGATTGTGATCCTGAAGGATGCCGTGCTCCACCCAATTCATTAAAGGAAGATAATCTAATGAAAGATAACTTTGACTGTGATTATTGTGATCCCCTGGATGACCTGCCCATCTAGAAGCCATACACGGAAAACTCGGAGCCAAAGAGTCAGCCTGATAATGTCTTTCAACTGAGTAATCTCGAAAAGAATACCCATGTCCCGACAGATTCAAGGAATCTATACTCAGGACACTCCGAAGATGTCCAACACCATAGTGATGAATTCGCAAAGATTGCAAGACAAGAATTCATTAACTACGCATTTCCTGAAATCAACGTCATCGAGGAAGATGACTCATCCAGTCCCACAGAAACCTGGGACACCTTAGGACAACCAAGCGACAAGTATGACTTCCTAGTTAAATACACTGCTCTCGAAAAGCTCTCGTATCAGGCTTGAGGATATCCAACCAACTGGTTAGGGAGATCCTCTTGAGAGTGAAAACACTATGGAAGATGCAACAGAAGAGTTCATTTATGATAACTCTGCATGGGAAGAAGACTCCAGTGATCCTACTCTGCCAGAAATCAGCGTTGTTTCTGAAGACAAATCAAGAAGGAAAGTACCAGACTTTGTGATTCACAGGGGAGTTCGTCGCCACTGGGTTGCTGTCGATGTCCCAAAAGTCGTCCATAAGTCGAAGTAATTACCATATTTGTTTTAACCTTTCACTTTGCCCAAGTGAAATGGATGTTTTATAAGGCTCACTTTTCTGTAAATTTCCCTCTCCGCTTCGTCCAAAGCGGTAGAGTTTTGTTTTATAGGGTTGTGTTTCAAGAACTGACAAATCATGAATAAATAATGTCATTTTGTCATTCCCGCATATATTGCTTTTTTCACTTTTCATTTTTCAGAAAATGGTAATCATAAAAACAACCCAAAATAAAAACAAGCATTTTTCAGAAAATACACTGCACACACTCTTGCATTCTCTTCCTGTCTTTGCTAAAAAAAATGAATCATCATGTCGTGCAGATTGCTTGTTTTAAACCCCATTGAAACATACTATCCAATGCCTTCTCCCAACTTTGAATTCCCAGTATTTGAAGCTGAAGAAGAAGGGGATGAAGAAATTCCTGAAGAGATCTCCCGATTACTCAAACAAGAGGAAAGGTCTATTGAGCCTCACAAAGAGCCGTTGGAAACGGTCAATTTGGGTTCAGAAGAAGAAAAGAAAGAAGTTAAGCTTAGAGCACTACTCAATCCAACTATCAGAGAAGGCTTGATAAAACTTCTCAAAGAGTTTTCAGATGTGTTTGTTTGGTCCTATCAGGACATGCCAGGGTTGGATATTAGCATCGTGGAACATCACTTGCCACTAAAAATAGAATGTCCTCCGGTAAAAAAAATACTGAGACGGACTCATCCAGATATCGCCATCAAAATTAAGGAGGAAGTGCAGAAACAGATCAACGCAGGTTTCCTTGCCACCTCAGAATATCCTCAATGGTTGGCCAACATAGTGCCTGTTTTGAAAAAGGACGGAAAGGTCAGAATGTGTGTAGACTACAGGGATTTAAATAAGGCAAGTCCAAAGGATGACTTCCCCCTGCCATACATTGACATGCTAGTAGACAGCACAGCAAAATTCAAAGTCTTCCCCTTCATGGATGGATTCTCGGGCTATAATCAAATCAAAATGGCGCCAGAAGATATGGAGAAAACTTCATTCATCACCCCATGGGGCCCCTTTTGTTACAAGGTAATGTCGTTTGGTCTAAAGAATGCGGGGGCAACCTATCAAAGGGCCATGACAACTCTGTTTCATGACATGATGCACAAAGAGATTGAAGTGTACGTCGATGACATGATCGCCAAATCTAAAATAGAAGAAGAGCATGTAACACACCTGTCAAAGTTATTCGAGCTTCTGAGAAAATACAAACTCCGCTTGAATCCCAGTAAGTTCACATTCGGTGTTCGCTCAGGAAAACTCTTAGGATTCATCGTTAGCCAGAAAGAAATTGTGGTCGATCTTGACAAGGTCAAGGCCATTCAAGAAATGCCTTCGCCAAAGACTGAAAAACAGGTCAGAGGATTTATGGGACGTCTCAATTACATCTCAAGATTCACATCCCTCATGACTGCGACATGCGTGCCAATCTTCAAACTACTCAGAAAGAATCAAAACTGCGTATGGACAGAAGATTGCCAAAAATCTTTCGACAGCATCAAAGAATTTCTGTTGAATCCACTGATTCTGGCTCCTCCAGTGGAAGGAAGACCATTGATCATCTACCTAACCGTTTTGGAAGACTCCATGGGATGTGTACTTGCCCAACAAGACGAAACAAAGAGAAAAGAATCTTCCATTTACTATTTAAGCAAGAAGTTCACAGACTGTGAAACTCGGTACACTATGCTCGAGAAAACTTGCTGCGCTCTGGCTTGGGCAGCAAAATGTCTTCGCCAGTACATGATTTTTCACACTACTTGGTTAATCTCAGAAATGGATCTGATCAAGTACGTCTTTGAAAAGCCTGCTCTCACGGGAAGGATTGCCTGTTGGCAGATGTTGTTATCAGAATAAGACATCGAGTATCATGCTCAAAAAGCCGTCAAAGGAAGTATTTTAGCCGATTATTTGGCTCATCAACCGATTAATGATGAAGAATCAGTCGAATTTGACTTCCCAGACGAAGATGTCATGTACTTGAAAATGAAAGATTGCAATGAACCGCTACCCAACGAAGGGCCAGAACCAGGATCCTGATAGGGACTAATATTCGACGGAGCCGTAAAACTGCGAGTTGGTAATCCGGGAATGTGAAACAGTGATAGACCGGATCGTAAAACTGAATGAGTGCCTCCAGGATTCCTTCAATTACATGGACCCTTAACAGGGGTAGCAGACCTCCGTACTTGGCTTTGAAAGCGTCAGGGTTAGTGATCATCCTTGTTAATCCTCTCAAATCCCCTAGTTTTGGAACCTTGAAGGTATACTTGTGAGTTTTTCGTCTACCGAAATCCATGAGCGAAATCCTTTTCTCTCTGACATTTGCAATCATTGTCTTAGTTTAATTTGAAAAGAGAGACTAGAAGAGAAAATTTTTCTTTGCTTAATGTTTTTTTTTAAAATGAATGCATGAATGCAGCACACAAAAACATAGAAAAAACATGGAGTCAAAGGGTCGGGTCATGAAGTCAAGGCTCTACCCATCCCAAAGGTTTATACTAGTGATTTTTGTACCTGTCTCTCAAAATCATTGATTCTTGTCGAGATAACATCAGCGGGCCGGGAACCGTGCTAGGTGATGTATTTCGAAGAATCTCAGAAGAGGGTAGTATCGCGTGACAACTATTTCCGATAGCTTCCGCACTACTGAAAGAGGTTTTTCCTAGGTGTATACTCAATCTTTCCACATGTAGCATCACACGCATTCCCATTAGCAGAAAAATAAACACAGATATCAATTAGGAAAAGTAGTATATACATTTGTCCTAATGTCCTAGTCTTTTTAAGAGCTATGAATCCTATGATCCTAACAGAAAATAGCTCCCCGACGGAGTCGCAATTCTGTGGTACCTTCCCAACTTAAAGGTTTTTGACCTAAGATCCTAGTGAGGGCCGATCCTAGCAATAATGATATTCCCCGATGGAACTGTCATTCGGTAAGGACTCGTCCTAAGAGAAGGTTTCAACCAGAGAGATAAGAGAGACAAGATTCCTTTGTTTGGCCCCACGGTGGACGCCATTTTTCCTGTGAAATTGTCTAAACTTAAGGTTTCCTCCTAAGAGACGGGAGAAGAACAAGTCGCTCCCACTGTGGTCGCCATTTTTCTGTAGCGCGGTTTTTGTGGTTTCAATTCACTATCGCTTTGGTACTACAGTTCGATTCATTTTTTATCCTATTGAAGCTGATGAAGGAAGGGAAATAGATGTCTCCAATTAACCCTGCTTGCATACTGAGGTTAAACAGTCAATACTGTTGGTTTACAGATGCGGCTTTAGTTCGTGGGTCTCTCTCTGCTTATTTTGTTCAGAACAAAATATCGGGATTATTTATGGGGAATTTGTTGGGATACTGCGCTAGATTGGTTGGAGGTAGGGGACTTTGGGATTTTTTTATCAGTGTACTCGCTAAGATTCTATTGCAATCTTATGCCTACGTATTCCAGGGATAGGGAAATCAGAGCGATCGTAGTTCCTCCTATTCTATGGGAGGAAAGGGTGTTTTGGAGTCTTGTTCAAATCCCAAGAAGTGAAGCTAAAGGTGGTTTGTATCTTGTTCAAAGCCCAAGATGTGATGCTAAAAGTTTTGACTTTAGAGAGAATTTGTCATCTCTAAAGGGGGTCTATTTGTCACAACTGTTGGGTGACTGATTATAAAGGAGAATTACTTTAACTGGGATATGTGAATCCAGCAATGCCATAATTTCCTTTATAGGAGTTTTTAACCTGAAGGAGAAGACTTTAACTCAATTTAGAGCAATGCCAACTTTCCTTAGGAGTTTTTCATGCTAAAAGAGGGACAATGGCGTGGATGTAAATAATCCAGAGGCTTGCCGCTTACAGCAATTAGATGGGGGAGGGGAAGGAGTTGTTGATGTTTGTATGCTGTGACCAAAGCAAGATTTGAAGCTAAAAGGTTGATTGAATCAAACAGGGATTTCTTTATACAAAGCCTAAGAGGAGGCTATTGACCCAACAAGAGGATGCTTTTGTGTCTCGTACGAAGCCCGAGATAGAGGCTAAAAGGGTTGACTCAATAAGAGAGTGTTTTTATATGTGTCTTGTACGACGCCCAAGACGGAGGCTAAAAGGGTTTGACTCAACAAGAGAGTCTTTTATACTCACCAAGAGAGTGATTTGTATCTAGTACGAAGCCCAATATGGAGGCTAAAGGTGATCGACTCAATAAGAGAGTCTTTTTATACTCAACAAAAGAGTGTTTTGTATCTCGTACAAGGCCCGAGATGAAGGCTAAAAATGTTTGACTCAACAAGAGAGTCTTTTAAACTCAACAAGAGAGTGATATGGTATCTCGTACGAAGCCCGAGATGGAGGCTAAAAGGTTAACTCTGCTGGGGAGAATCATTGTACAAAGCCCAAGAGGAGGCTAGGGTTACTGTTTTAGTTGAGTGACAGGTCCAGTATGTTGGTTAAAAGGGAAAATCAGTTTTTATATGGGTAATGTTATACTCATGGATTTGATCTGAGGACCTGGATTATTTCCTATTCTTTAAGGAAACGGAGAATCCGAAGGGTATTGAGACTGCCCAAGTCTACGGGTGTTTTTTCCTATTTTTGAAAGGAACTTGAGAATGTCTTCGAGACTCAAGGAGATTAGACTGTCCAAGTCTAGAGTTTTATCTTTTGTACTATGCTTAAGAGAGATCAAGAGACAGTATGTTCGCCGTAAGAAGATCTAGACTCTTTGAAAGACTGTTCTATCAAGATGACTAATTTCTGTTCCTATACCTTTAAGAAGTCGTCGGGACAATTTGTACGAAGCCCAAGAGGAGGCGAGAAAAACTTTTAAGAAGCCGAAGGGACAATTTGTACGAAGCCCAAGACGAGGCTATCTTCCCAGAGGAAGAATCATTATATGAAGCCTAAGAGGAGGCTGTGAAAACTTCTAAGAACCCGATGGGTCCTTGTACAATGCCCAAGAGGAGGCGAGGATGCTTTTAGGAAGCCCGTGGGTCCTTGCACTAAGCCCAAGAGGAGGCTGATGAACAGTTCTAGAAGGGGTTTCACTTGGAACATTGGCCTTCTGTATATGAACTGTTCAAGGGGGAGATTTCTTAGACCTAGTTATCTAAAATTGTTGTAAAAGAAAATTCTCATGGTTTAGGTTATGTTGAAATATCCTGGAGAACGTCGGATGTAAGGAGACGAGGTTTTGTCTAGTTCTAGACGTAGTTGCCGGGGAAACTCTAAATATCTATACTAGTATTACACAGTCTATATGAGTTTATGAAAGAAGACTTACAGTGAAACAGCCCCACAATACAGTTATATACATATGAAAGCGGTAAATGAAAGCGGGTAAACACTTACTCAGTTGTAGAGCTTCCATGCTGTTTGGTTAGTTGTTCAACAAAGAAATTGAAAATAACAGTATGTTACAAAATCAAAGGAGAAAGTGCTTTTGAAAGGAAAATTGGGGCTTACAGCTGAAGGAGAGGCCCGGGGTTTTATCAGTGATCGCACTGTCGTTTTGTACAGGGACTTATACTAGTGACTGAGGCCCAAGAAATATTTTCTGTACAAGGGGATGGGTCTTACACTCTCTTAAGATGCCCAAAATGATTGAAAGTGAACAAAGATGGGTCTTATAGCTCAAGGAGAAGCCCGGGGTTTATTTTGATAAGGGCGACGATCGCGCCAAGGTTTTGAAAACACTGTGGGTCTTATACAATGACTGAGGCCTAAAAGTTTTTGGTTTCAAAAGGGGATTGGGTCTTACACTCTATTAGAGGCCCAAAATGGTTTTTAATGGGTCTTATAGCTCGAAGAGAGTCCCATATGGTTTGTTTTAAACGGCCGATGATCGCGCCGAACTTTTGAAATACAACGGGACTTATACAACATCTGAGGCCCAAAATAGGTTTGTATTTACAACGGATTGGGTCTTACACTCTATTAGAGGCCCAAAGCGTTTTTAAAAGGTTTGATGAGGGTTGAATTAATCAAAACCCTAATTTGTTTCCAAAATGTATTTTAATTGAATAAAAAATTCAATTAAAATTATCAAAATTGTTTAACATGTGGAAAACAAATTGTGATCTTGGATTAATGTTTCAAAAATCATGTTTTGACCTACAAAATGATTAGAAATCATTAAAATTTGCAAAATCAAGAAGGAAAAAATATTTTAAATGTTAAAAACAATTAAAATATTAATTCTTTGCAAAAATATCAATTATATGAAATAAATAATATTTTTTGGGATTTTTTGGTAAAATAAAATATTTTAACATTTTTGTGAATTATTAAAAAAAGAATCAACTCAAAATCATTAAAACTCAGAGAGAAATTAATTTTTGAATCAATTAAATAAAATCACAAAAATTCAAATATTCAAATATTTGAAAAAGGGCGCCAAGAACATATTGGCCTTGCCCGCGTGCTCTGTTTTTCCCAGATTTGCGTTTTCTATCCAATCTCACTGAATACTTGATTATATCATGCAATCTACATATCAATTTGCTCGTTTTCACCTCACGATCATATCTATGGTCTTTAATTTCATTTATTTTAAGCATGGAATAAGAAATCAAAGAGAAACCTCAAGAACCCTAAATTCTGCATGAAGGTTCAGAAATTCCATACACGATTCATACAAAGCAATTGATTGAGGGTAAACACTCTATGCATGTTATGAACATATGGCCAAATTATTGTGCAGCAAAAATTGCATGGATCATAGAGTTAGAAGAGCTCATGCTTACCACTTGCAGCTGGTGATCGTGTTTTATGTTAGAGGTGTTACAGCAAGGTTCCAATGATGTGGATAGCTTCCCTAGGTGCCAAGTGATGTGCCGGAGTACTTGGAATGGTTTGAAACAAGCTGGAACTGAAGATGGTATCCCAAATGCAAATTGGTTAAAACCTTGAGCAGTTGGCTGATGATTTTGTGAAATCAGTGTTCCAGATGTTGTTTAAGTGTTTGGATCACTTCTATATGATGTTTATGATGTGTGTGTGTGATTGGTTTGGTTGGAATTGCTCTCAAACTCAAAACCCGATAGTGACTTGCTTTGGAAGGCAATTTTGGAGTGAAGAAGGAGATTTTGAGGAAAGCATTTGTTTGATGGTTTTGGTGTACTCAAACTGATCACAAATGAGCTCTATTTATAGTAGAGCAAGTTTGTTTTGCAAGGAATAGTGAATGGCAACTGCTGCATAGGTTTGGCCAATGTTGAGCAATGAGAATCCAAGTCTCCTCTAGCCATTGACTAGATGTTAGGGCACAGGCTGCTGGTTCCCTTGGTCTTGGATAAGTCTTGACTGAATTCAGTTGGCAATGGCTCAGTCCATGCCACCTTGGTGCATCCATTAAATGCTCCAAACCAAAATTGGAGTCTTGTCCCTCTTTTAGGCATTTATAGGTTTGGCATGCTGTTTTTTGTTCCAAGGACTTGGGAGGCTTGGGATCAGAGTTGGTTCCTCCTTGGTCCCCCTTTGAGGTGTTCAGATGGATAGAGTTGCTTGGAATTGCACAAATTTGGCAAATCGAGCAAAACTCCAAAATCTGCCTTGCCTTGACAGTTTTCAGCAAGACATGTTGTCATTGTCATATCTCATGGCTCAAGTGGAATTTGATGGAGTTCTTGGCCATTTTGGAAAGCCCTCATATGATACAATAACTGTTTGATCATAATTGGTTTTGATACTTTTTGGATCCAAGTGAAAAATGCCCCTACATTTGGAAAAAAGTGAAGGCAGATTCTAACTTAGTGAAAATTTCACTAAGTGTTGGAAAAAAGTGACATTTTCACTTTTTGTGATTTTGATCATTCCATAACTCAAAATACATGGGGAATTGGAATGAGTGGTAGTTGAAGCTTTTGTATAGGGTAATGAGAGCTACAAATCCAGCTTTGGATGGGAAAAAAATGGCCTTGTGGTTTAGGAGTTATGATCCTCCAAAGTTGGTACCCTAGCCACTTTATTCCATAACTTAGAAAATTTTCTAAGTTTTTTATGGTTACCCCTTTTACAAGTTATCCCACTTTTCTTGATTTTTCTTGATGAATGATGATTCCAATCACACATTAACATCATTTTAGGGTTAAAAAACCATAATTGTGAAAAATCTCAAAAAGTCAAAGTTTGACTTTTGTGCACAGTTGACTTTTTATCAGATGAATTCCAAACTGTGCGATCTTCTATGAAATCAAGTCCTTGACCTAAATCAAACTTGATGGATTGATTCCATAGGTGTCATAGGGTGTATTGAATTATGTCTTAGGGTTTGGGAGCATGTCCTAGTCAAAAGTCAAATATACAGTTGACTTTTTCATCAAAACCCTAATTGTGGTTCAGATGAAACTGAAACTTGTGAATCAAGCTTCTTGGATCAATCCATTGTTGCAAATGGATCAATGTAGTTTATTAGAGACCCTCAAATCCTCTCTTGAGTTCTTGGCTCATGATTTGTACCAATAGTCAACTTGGGGGTGAATTAGGTCAAGAAACCCTAATTCCAAATTTTTGGTGAATGCATCCCCTGAGGCTAAATTGACTTGATGATTAGGTTCATGAGATCCCTTGGAGCATCATAGGTTATGCTTTGAAGCGTTGGCTCATGCCCAGAGGAAAATTTCCATCTCGAGGCCCTGGTCGACCAAAACCTTAATTTGGTGACACTGTCGATCGTAAGGCTTGATCCACCTAGAAGGGAGCAGCCTTATGCTTAATCCTTGAAGTGGGAGTCCTCTTGATCCTTTGTGGATGTTTGAGAGGCTATACAAGTTGAAGATCATTTCATTCCTTGAATGATCCTTTGTCTAAGAGCTCTGAGAGGGCTTGAAACCTTAAGTCTGATTGTAGTGGATGCTCACCCATCTTTGGGGAGACTAATGGTTCATCCATATTGTGATGATGATTTGCACAATGATGGGAAATCTTAGTGGTCAAAATTTAGGGTATGACAAAAGTATTTAAACATGTCACAGAAGATCTATGGATAACCATATATACACTGGGTAATTGACAATTTCCCTTTGTTTAACCTGACCCCGGACCCCCCCCCCCCCCCCAATCTCTTAGCATTTGTTGAAGAAAACATTTGCGTGCAAGGTTAGTTTTAGATAGCTTCCCTTTCCTTTCCAGCTTCATAGGATAAATAAGAAATCAGAAAGTAACACCCAATTCCAACCATTGCGGTAAGGTGGTCGCGTCACCGATAAAAATCGCACGCTACACCATGATACATGAGATGTGATCATCAGTCTATCTACATAATAGTCTTAATGCTTTAAGGTTATCCTATTTCACACTAAAGCTCGACTACGGATACTTTAAGAATAGTGTCCTTATGTTTAATGGAATCTCATGATTAAGCCACACTTAATATTTCATTAAACGAACTAGCTATTCTAGGGACTTTATCGCTTTGGAAAAACAAACATAATAAAGAAATGCCTTTTATTATTAATAAATAATTCGATACAAGTATCAAAAGTATTGGCCTCTAGGGCTTACACCAACAGTGGAAATATCATCCATATTTCAAATGGAGTAATAATCAATGTCAAATTTTTGATCATGAAGCTCCTCAGAATCCACCACGAAGGAACCCATCTTCTTTAAAAGAGATTATGAACCAATTCGTGAAGATGGCTCAAAGAAACTTGGAAGCAATGAACGCAAACAATGAAGCATCCAATAAGAACATTGAAGCACCCATAAAGAATCGCGAAGCATCCATAAAGAATCTTAAAACCCAAATAGGGAAATTATCTAAACAAGAGGAAGCTCAATCAAGTGGATGTTTTAATGGAAATACATTGGATAATTCTAGGAATGAAAGTTGTGAAGTTGTTGATTTGAGAAATAAAATATTACTCACATTTGTAAACCTTATGAGTGAGAAAAAAGTGAATGAAAGTAAAAATAAAAAATGAAGTTTAGAGAGAAGTCGAAGATGAATGAAAATATTTTTCGAGTAATGGCTTGTACTAAGGAGCAGAAGGTACTATTTGGAACTCACATGTTGTCTGAGGAAGCTGTGGATTGATGGGATAACTTACGCTGGAGACTAGGGGTTACTGGTATTGAGGTCACCTGAGTTGTGTTCGAAGCACAGTTTTTGGAGAAGTGATTCCTTGAGGATGTGCCTAGAAAGAAGGAGATTGAATTTCTTGAATTAAAGCAAGGAAATTCAATGTTTCAGAGTATGCTACAAAGTTTGAGGAGTTAGTGAAATTTTCTCCGCATTATAATAGTTCTGCTTTCGAGGGTTTGAAGTGCATCAAGTTTGAGAGAAGGCTGCATCCCGAGATCAAACAAGTTGTTGGTTACCAGGTGATTTGTTGCTTTTCTGTACTAGTGAATAAGTGTAGGATCTATGATGAGCATATGAGAATTGTGCTGCAAACCTTGAAAGAAAAGAAGCTGTATGCAAAGTTATCTAAGTGTGAGTTTTGGCTAAAAGAAGTGAGTTTCTTAGGTCATGTAATTTCTAGTTGGGGTATTTATGTTGATTCTTCGAAGGTTGATGTTGTGTTACAACGGGAAACTCTGAAGTATGTTACTGAGATAAAAAGTTTTCTAGGTTTGGTTGGTTACTACAGAAGGTTCATTGAAGGATTATCGAAGTTAGCAATGCCTTTGACTCAGTTGACTCAAAAGGGTCAAGCGTATGTCTGTGATGCTTTGTGTGAAGATAGTTTTATAAAACTCAAGAAGAATTTGACATCTGCACCAATATTGATTTTACCGAATCCGAGTGAGTCTTTTGTTGTGTATTGTGATGCTTGGATGATGGGTCTGGGTGATGTGTTGAAGCATAATAGACAGGTTATGGCTTACGCTTTTAGACAATTGATGGTTTATGAGAGAATTTATCCTACGCATGATCTAGAATTATTCGTCGTTGTGTTTGTACTTAAGATTTGGAGGCATTACATGTTTGGTTTCAGATTTGAAGTGTTAAGTGACCACAAGAGTTTGAATTACTTATTTGATCAGAAAGAGTTGAATATGAGGCAGATGAGATGCCTCGAATTTATGAAAGACTGATTTTGGTTTGAATTACCATCCTGGTAAAGCCAATATGCTGATGATGCTTTGAATGGGAAATTATTGCATATGTCAATGCTTATGGTTCAAGAGTTGGAGTTGATTGAGCAATTCTGAGATTTGAGTTTAGTATGTGAACAGACTTATAACAATATGAGGTTGGGCATGTTGAAGCTGACTAGGGGTATTATTGAAGAGATCAGAGGAGGCCAGAGGATCGACTTAGGATTGGTTGACCGACTGGTGTCGGTTAATCAAGGTCAAGGTGGTGATTTTAGAATTTACGAGAATAGGGTGATAAGATTCAGAGATTGAGTCTGTGTACCAGATGTGCCTGAACTTAAGAAGAGTATTATTAAGGATAGTCATAGAAGTGGCTTGAGTGTTCATCTCGGTGCTATTAAAATGTACAAAGACTTGAAGAAGTTGTTTTGGTGGCCACGAATGAAGAAGGAGATTTTTGAGTTTGTATATGCTTCTTTGACTTGCTAGAAGTCAAAGATTGAACATGAGACATCGTTGGGATTGATGTAGTCGTTGTCTATCTCTGAGGGGAAGTGGGAAAACATTTAGATGGACTTTGTGTCCTGTTTTCCACGAATAATGAAGAATTGTGATACCATTTAGGTTAATGTGGATAAGTTTACTAAGTTATCTCACTTCATTCTGATTCGACTTAAGTATCCATTGGATAGGCTAGTAGAGCTGTATATTAAGAATATTGTCAATTTACATAGGATTCCATCCAGTATTGTATCAGATAGGGATCCGAGGTTTACGTCGAGATTTTGAGAGAGTTTGCATAAAGCTTTGGTTACGAAGCTACCTTTGAGTTCTTCTTATCACCCGCAGATAGATGGTCAGACAGAGAGGACTATCCAATTCTGATAAGACTTGTTGAGGGCTTGTATGCTAGAACAAGGAGGCGTTTGGGATAACTTTTTACCATTGATCTAGTTTACCTACAACAACAATTTCCATTCAAGCTATAGAATGGAACCGTTTAAGGCATTGTATGGTAGAAGGTGTAGGGCACATTTAAGTTCGTATGAGTCGGGAAAGGGTGTTGTGATTGGACCGAAGATTGTCAAACTAAATATAAGAAGCTCAAAGTGATCCAATAGAAGATGACAGCTTCACAGAGTCTCCATAAGAGCTATCATGATATGTGAAGGAAATCACTTGAGTTCCAAGAGGGGGATCGTGTGTTTCTAAAAGTTACTCAAGTAATTCGTGTTGGTCGAGCATTGAAGTCTCGAAAGCTTACTCTACATTTTATTGGCTTGTATTAGATTTTACAGAGGATAGGATAAGCGGCCTATCAGATTGTTATACCATCATCGCTTGCTAATCATCATGATGTGTTTCATGTGTCTCAGTTAATGATTCATCTCTGTCATACCCCAAATTTTGCCCTTAGATTCGTTGACCATTTGCATATCATTTCTAGGTCAATCATCCATGCATAGCTAACCATTTTATTAGACTCTGGTTTGTTTGTTTTCATTTGTGAAATTAGGGCCGCTGCAGAAGGTGGAGGTCGGGTGTGTGCTCATTGTGATTCTGGTCCCTTGCAAGTTCCAGTGGAGATGAAGGAAGGATATGCTCTCGTTCTTACAGTCCTTTAGCATATACAATGGAAATTTTCCTCAAGATTTCTCAGAGGTTTCCCCAAGGAGGATTAGGATTTTCTGTCCATTGGTGTTGGACATGGTCGTTCGAGGACTAGTCATGGTTTTCGTGGCAAATGATATTACAGGTTATATTTTCAGGGTTTGTGTATCGGGTTCGTCATCATCCAAATCTTTTTTTGATTGTGCGAGAAACGAAAATCAAGTTTAATGGAAGGAATATTTTGGTCTTATTTATAAGGTGGAATCATGATTTGTTCTTTGGATTTTAAAGAAAAAAAAGTTGGAGTGGTGATTTGTGAGCAATATGCTTTGAAGTGATAAAGTTAGAAAAATCTTGAATCAAATGTTGGCAAGAAACTATTAAAGTGAAGTTCATGTTCTTTACAAGAGTCTAAATCGATTCATTGTTTTACAAACCTCAAGTTCAAATTAAAAGTGTGCTAAAGGATTTCAAATATTCATGTTCTTTCAAAATTCGTTGTTGTATATCCCAAGTTCGAGCACCAGATTCATGCTTCAATATCAAATTCAAAATTACAAACTTATTTCATTCAAGAAATACTTTTGGTTCTTATTCACGAAGATAGATCATCATTTGTTCCCTCTTGATCTTAAACGAAGGGGTTGAAGGTGTGAGAAAGACACAAGAAAGGGGGTTTGAATTGTGTTTTAACTCTTACTAAATTTTTGCCTCTTATCATTAACGTGCAAGAGACTTATCAGAGTTTCTTGAGAGACTCTGACTTGCGAAACATCATTCAGATCGTGCTATGCATGAAGCATAACCGATAAGGTGAATCTGAATTAGCAATGCTCGAATCAGACTTGCAATGCGGAAGCTCATAAGAGTTTAGTTGCAAGGTTCTGACTTGCTATACAAGGTTCTGATAATTGATACACAGATATAAACAATCAAGCAAAGCATAAACAAGAGTAAAGAACACACGATATATCCTGGTTCACTTGAGACATTCCCAAGCTAGTCCAGTCCACCCTTCCAAGGTGATTTCGCCTTGAAAACAAGGACTTAATCCACTATAACAAATCCGATTACAGATCCACGGGCAACAGCAAGTGACTAACATCCTGCACAACCGCAGTTGTGACTAACCCACAATGGACCGTTCAGGGATTCAACTTAATGAATATAACAAACATTGACCTAATAGGTTCCAATCTCATAAGATCTACTATCAGGATTTCACAGCTAAATGTTCAGGGATTCAACTTAACGAATATAACGTTTACTGACCATTCTTCCAGACTTTTCAATGAGTTCCATCTGTGATCTCACAAGAGTCTGACCGACAACTGGTCCTCTTTGAGATATGACTATCATTGACCATATTTTAGGATTTCCACAATGACACCAAGCCATTGTCTTCTCAAATCTCCGATCACACTGATCACTTGAGGAATCCTAATTCACATAGAATTAGTTGTTCTGGAGATTACAAGGATGCTTCTTAACAAGCAGATAACTCCTAAGTTTAAGTACAAAAGAACACACAAGTGTTCGAGCAAGATATGAGCAACAACTCCTTGCTTTCTTCAGATACTACAAAGATGTATGTTGATCTGACAGTTGATGACATCTTATAGATCTTCTTCTTCTTCGTCTTCTTTGTTGAGCAAGCTTCGAGCAACAACACCTTGCTTCAGATCTTCAATGTAGCTCAGACGAGAAGATGGTTGATGACTTGACTGATTTGCAATGTTGTCTTCTTCATCAACAGCTTCTGTTTCAATTGATTGTTGTTGTGTTGAATAGTGATCTTTGAGCTTCAACAACAATGGTCGTGTGTTAATGGTGATAGCTTTAAGTATTTAGTGTAACAACGATGATTGATCGTTGCTACTATCATCACATCGACACCTTCAGAAGCGCACTTTTCTTTCCTTTAAATAGCCAAGTAAAATATAACCGTTAGAGAGTTGTTGGCTGTTTGAAAAGAGTCGTTATGCAATGATGAAAGTTGTACTGACACATCTTTCTTTTTACTGTAGCAGAAGTGATGGGATAGGTCCTTTTAGCACGGTGTACAGTCATTGCCAACGATAACATTTGTCTTCAAATCTTCAGAGGCTTCTGATGGTAATTAATTGAAGCATGAGTAGAGACTTTATAACTAGGTCTTCTGAATCATCAAGTCTTCAGTCTTTCGAAGTTGTCCATTAGGAATCTGTCTTCAGAACTTCAGCACTTGTCTTGAAACCCGTTATCTTCACTGCTTCAAGTCTTCAGAATCTTCAGAGCTTGTCCATTAGGAATCTGTCTTCAGAGTCTTCAGCACTTGACCTTTGGAACCATAATCTTTAGAACACATAAGTCTTCAGAGTCTTTCTGCACTTGGTCTTCAGAGACTTCAGCCTTCAGAACTTCAAGTTATGAGAATCTTTAGCACTTCAGTTCTCCACAAGATTATCTCTTCAGAAGCTTCGCTATCTTCAGAACCATAACCACTTTCAGAGACCATCCACAAGAGAATTGCAACAGCATTATCGACATCCTTGGATCTGACTGATTATGATCAGATACAGAAGCATACTTGCTTCTTGCGACTTGTGTCACACATAGTAACTCGCATATTATCATTTACGCACATCTTGCTGGTGCTTGTTGGATTTGATATCTTCTATGATTATGATCTGCACATAAGACACATTAGAACATAAAATAGTTCTTTCACAAATACTCATTGTTATCATCAAAACATAGAGACGACTTGTAGAGACAACTCTTACTCTAACAATCTCCCCCTTTTTGATGATGACAAAACCATGTATTTTGATTGAACATTTTATACAAGGTAATCACCAAACATAACATATTCAGAGTCTGGAACAACAGCTCCCCCTGAATGCGTTAACCTCAAAAGTTTATCTGTGAACATCTAGAATCTTATATGATCCAAAGACTCACAAAATAACAATTTGAGTTGCCAGAACAAAGAATAGGAAAGGAATACTTATCTATATTGTCTTAAGGAGACAAAAGTCTTCAACATCCGGACTAGTTCATCAGAACCTCCATCTTCAGATCTTTAGAACTTAGTTCCTTTGGTCATCGTATCAGAGCTCATAATCTTCAGAGTCGTCTGAAGCATTTTCTACTTTTCAGCAGATTATTTTTAGCACTGAGAAAGAACACTTCTCATCTAATAACTTAGCCATGCTATTTATCAGAAACAGACACGGTCTTAAGAAACTCCCCCTGAGTTTCAGACTTGGTGAAGATTATAGATTTTAACAATTGAATCTTCTGGGTAGTCTCCCTTTGATTTCTATAAGTCAGATATTGGGATCTTCAGAAACATAATTCAGATTTATTAATTTAGATCACCAATTAAGATCATGACTTTTCAGTGTTTGACTTTAAACACAGGCCTTCATCTCATAACCTTGTTACTGTCACAACTCGGTGGTTCATCAAAGCTTGATTCTTGATTTGATACCAATAGAAGGATAATTTAGTAAATAATCAAAGCTTGATTCTGAATCTGATACCAATGTTAATCAAGATTCTTAGTCTGATACCAATTGAAAGGTATTTTCGTAGTATGCTGAAATTAATACCAATGAAGGTATTTGAAAACATTTCACAACTTAGCTCTGATTGATATCACTACAAACTGAGTCTAATATCAATTTTTATACTGAGTCTGATTACCAAATGTAGATTTAGTTTGATACCAAATCATTTTCTCCTGAGTTGAATTCTTGGTTAAAATCAGAACTTCTTCTTCTTGGATCTTCTATTCAGATCTTCAGACAGTCTTCACCTTCTGATTTGCTCAATTCTTCTGAAAAGCATCTTGGAATGTAGACTTTGTTTTGACTGCTTTCAGAGCTTTTCTTCTTCTGATTCTTATGTTCTAAATATCATACTCTCAGACAGCTTACAGCTTCTGAACCAAGTGAAACGAGAATCACGATAACTTTGACTTTCAGAAAGTTCTCAACTTCTGAACAGTACTGGGTAAATCTGATTCTGAACACATGTTCACAAAGTGTACAACTTCGATCATATGAACAGACAGTTCATAAGAACTTTTATCAAAGTTCTTCTTTCCTAGACTTGTTCTGAGAATGCCTAGTGAACTTGTTCAGAGTTCCTCGGTTTAAACATCAAACGTAGTGGTAACCGCATTTTATATGATTGATTTACTTGTTTGAGTTTGCATTCTTCTTTTAAGATTTCTATCAAAATCATATTTCTATTTCTCCACCTTTTTGACATCATCAAAAAGTTTGAGCATTTAACCATTTTAAACATGCTAATGAACAATCATTTAGTAATAATAGTATATAAGATCTTCAGAAATTGAACTTATGTGATTTCATTGATTAGTTGATTTGGAACCATACAGAGAGCAGAGAATGAGCTAGAGACATCAACACAAAACCAAAAATTATATCTAAGCAACAAAACATGACAACGACTGGTAAGACACCAAGATTTAATCATCAAGATCTTCAATATTGTCCACTCTTGCACATCTTGTTTCAACCGTTGAAGGTCCTGGTCCAAGCCTGCTTATCAATCCCCAGGCCTTTTCTTTCAGCATTATTTCAGATAGTATTCTTCCATAAGGAATGTAAGAATGCACCTGAGTTCTTGAAACTTTAATAGAGTGTTTCAAGTGGTTGAAGATAGTTTTGGGGAGGTCTATCCTAAAATGATGTGTCAGGAGGAAGACAAAGATTCTTTCATCATGCGTCAAAGTGCTTCTAGCAGGAGCACGAGGACGAAGATTGGTTAGAGAGAATTTGAACCATGTTTTGGGAGAAGGAAGAAGCTTCTCAGGGTTGTTTGTTTCATAAGGAACCGAATCATCAAACAGAATATTGCACCTCTCCACCATGCTTAAGTCGGATTGATAGTCATCAATCGTGACTCCGAAAGAGACACATCTTGTGATTTTCTCTGTTGAGGAAACAGAGAAAGCAATTGGGTGATAATAGACTTCCGACCAGATAGAGTTTCCGTCATTACTGACCCTGGCATATTTCCAGAATTCCTTAACAAGATATGGAAAGATGGGACCATTTAGCAGGGAGTAGTAGCTATGCCAAGACTATATTTGCATGCTCTTTATTATCTCCAGACCATCATCTTTGAGACGAGGTAGATTTGGTCTTTTCTCAGAGATGACTTCTAAATTTTCTTTGCTTCCAGTAAAAGTTGGACCAGACATGGTTGTAATTCAAATAAGGGTTTAGGACTATGAAGTTTTAGATTGAGGATTGAATGAAGTGAACGAAATTTCTACTATTTATAAGCGAATGAGAATGGAGGTAACGTCTAAATCGGCGCAAAGGATTTGTATTTATTATTTCCTAGGTAGGTTATGATTGCCTAAAGTACACTAAGAGACATATATGTATGGGAAAAGAAAACGGAGCAGTTAACTACTTAATGGGGAAATATCAATCGGTTGAGGATGATAATTACTCTTCTGTGAGTGGCAAATGTGGCTGATGTATTTTAATGATGGCGGTTTCCTGAGCCCCACAAAATCTTTTATATGTCTTTCAATGAATATATACATATGTATATCAGATTTTGTTTTGATCTTTTTAATTTCAGTTTTAATTAATGATAATAGTGAGAATTAAGTATTTTTAATACTATGAACCATCTAATCAGAAAAGAAAAATACTTCACTAATTAAGATAGGTTTACAGATTCAACTATTTATCAGACCTAAATAGACTAAGGGTAATCCTACGCTAATACAACGATTAATACAAACGTGAGAAGGGAGTGTATAAAATAGATACTATTGAGAAGAAATGAGATTTATTTTCTAGCCACTAAAGACTTCACATGTTGTCTTCAACAAGCAGTCTTCTGGAAAGTTTTCAGGACCATCCTCTGCTATTGTTTCCTTGATTAAGTTCATTGTTCCGTCTCTGAAGAAAATCTCAGACAAAACTCTTCCATAAGGAATGTAAGACTTTGTGCTATTTCTTGACTCGGAGATGGATTTCCAGAGAGAGTTGAAGATTGTGTGTGGTAGGTTTATCTGAGTATCATTCATCAGAAAATGAATGAATTGATGGTCATGAAATCTCAGTATATCATGGTATTCTCCTCTGGGAAGGAAATTTGACAAAATGAGTTTGTACCATGCTTTGGGAATGGGTATGAGATTTTCAGGATTGGAAGGTTCATATCCGGATGAAAGATTATGAAGAAAGGCAAATCTTTTAGCAACAAAGAACTTATTTATGTCACAATCAACAGTGATTCCAACATTTTCACATCCAGTTTCTAGAGTGACTGAGAAAGGAGTGATGGTGATGGGAACTTCAAAAACAAAAGAGGTGATATGTCCAGTTTCTTGATCAAGGAAGGCATGCTTCCAGAAATCTTTTACCAGATTTATGTAAATGGGTTTTTCTAGCATAGTGAAGTATCTAGTCCATCGTTGAGTATAAAACATATCTACTAGACTGTTAGCAATGTTACTTGAAAGATGAGGAACATTAGTCTCAATTTGTTTTTCCGAAATGATTTCAAGAAGGTCTTCGTTTCCAAGAAAGGTTAGTGAAGGCATGATGGTAGATGGAAAATAGAGCTTTGACACTTAAGGTTTTATGATAGAAGGACTTGAGTATGATATCTTTTGATAGGAAGAAGTGATTTATATACATCAAAGTAGGTAAGATGAGTTGTGCCTAACCTAGGGAAAACATAGATCATGTACAAAGAAGGATTTTAATAAGATTTTGAGAGAGCATGTGTTCTCAGAGATATGTCATGATTACTCAAGATTCGCAATTATGACTAAGGTTACGTTTGAGTGCACACATTGTCAAAAGATTTTTCTTGGAAGGAGAGAATATTTCAGATCATTAATATTTTAACTTACCAGACAATTTTCAGTTTGGACTTGTAGTAGCATTTAATTAGTCATAGAAAAAGAAGGTCATACCTTAGAGAAATTGAATTCTTTATCATGATACCTTATCTGGGTGCATTCCATTTTGACTCTGAGCTTTCTTGCGTTTAAGCTTCTGATTCTCTTGAGAGTGAACTATCGAACAATTGTTGAATCCGCATTCTTCAGAAATTATCTGTATTCTGGCGTTGAAGAATATTTGTGTCTCCTGACTCTGATCTCTAGTTCTGAGAGCTAGGCTTAATCTTTTCTTAAGATGATCCTTTCCTTTTTCCTGTTCTGATTTATTTAACTGACTTTTGAGAGTAACCAATCAGAGACTCAGATCTTAAATATCAGAATGATTATCTTCCCTCAAGCTTCCTTGTTTTTAGAAGGTCATTAATTTCATAACTTAAACATAAACCCCTGAGAGGTTATGTGTTGGAGAGAATTGATTGACATCTCATAACATCTTCTGACTTTGTTTCTTCGAACAGATTCAATTTTCTAACTTCTTCTGTAGACTCCATTCTAAAGTTCAAAATCATAGAACAACAATCTTTCTTCTTTACATGAAGAAATTCTTAACGAGTTTTAAATGAGAAAGTCAAGGGTGGACCTAGTATGTTTCTTGAAAACATCTCAAAAACTCATAAAGAAATAAACTTCAGCAAACAAGATTTCTTGTTTTCTGATGATTCAATCTTGAGCAAATACGTTGTTTATCCAAACGTATCTTCTAAGATAAGCATTCAACAGATACTACTACTTATCTGATGAATCTATCTTATCAGCTGATTCTTCAATCTTCATCAAAGCTTTAGTGAGGAAGATTCTGTTGTTGACAACTGCAAAACTTCCAGAATCAGTTACTTGCTCAAGTAATCCGATTGATTACAATTTTGTTCACAGACATCTTCTGAACTGTTACAGAATTGTAAATGGATTGAAATCTCGCTCAGAATATTTCTACACACCGCATCTGGATCTTTTTCTGACACTGTTAAGTGTTTGATATCGATCAATAACAGAACCGGAGCTCTGATACCAATTGAAGGTGTGAGAAAGACACAAGAAAGGGGGGTTTGAATTATGTTTTAACTCTTACTAAATTTTCGCCTCTTATCATTAACGTGCAAGAGACTTATCAGAGTTGCTTGAGAGACTCGGACTTGCGAAACATCATTCAGATCGTGCTATGCATGAAGCATAAGCGATAAGGTGAATCTGAATTAGCAATGCTTAAATCAGACTTGCAATGCGGAAGCACATCAGAGTTTGGTTGCAAGGTTCTGACTTTCTATACAAGGTTCTGATAACTTATACACAAATATAAACAATCAAGCAAAGCATAAATAAGAGTAAAGAACACACGATATATCCTGGTTCACTTGTGACATTCCCAAGCTAGTCCAGTCCACCCTTCCAAGGTGATTTCGCCTTGAAAACAAGGACTTAATCCACTATAACTAAATCCGATTACAGATGCACGGGCAACAGCCAGTGACTAACATCCTGCACAACCGCAGCTATGACTAACCCACAATGGACCGTTCTGGGATTCAACTTAATGAATATAACAAACATTAACCTAATAGGTTCCAATCTCGCAAGATCTACGATCAGGATTTCACAGATAAACGTTCAGGGATTCGACATAACGAATATAACGTTTACTGACCATTCTTCCAGGCTTTTTAATGAGTTCCATCAGTGATCTCACAAGAGTCTGACCGACAACTGGTCCTCTTTGAGATATGACTATAATTGACCATATTTCAGGATTTCCACAACGACGCCATGCCATTGTCTTCTCAAGTCTCCGATCACATTGATCACTTAAGGAATCCTAATTCACATAGAATTAGTTGTTCTGGAGATTACAAGGATGCTTCTTAACAAGCAGATAACTCCTAAGTTTAAGTACAAAAGAACACACAAGTGTTCGAGCAAGATATGAGAAACAGCTCCTTGCTTTCCTCAGATACTACAAAGATGTATGTTGATTTGACAGTTGATGACATCTTGTAGATCTTCTTCTTCTTCGTCTTCTTTGTTGAGCAAGCTTCGAGCAACAACTCCTTGCTTCAGATCTTCAATGTAGCTCAGACGAGAAGATGGTTGATGACTTGACTGATTTGCAATGTTGTCTTCTTCATCAATAGCTTCTGTTTCAATTATTTGTTATTGTGTTGAATAATGATCTTTGAGCTTCAACAACAATGGTCGTGTGTTAATGGTGATAGCTTTAAGTGTTTAGTGTAACAATGATGATTGATCGTGGCAACTATCATCACATCGACACCTTCAGAAGCGCATTCTTCTTTCCTTTAAATAGCCAAGTAAAATATAGGCGTTAGAGAGCTGTTGGTTGTTTGAAAAGAGTCGTTATGCAATAATGAAAGGTGTACTGACACATTTTCCTTTTTACTGTAGCAGAAGTGATAGGATAGGTCTTTTTAGCATGGTGTATAGTCATTGCCAAAGGTAACATTTGTCTTCAAATCTTCAGAGGCTTCTAATGGTAATTAATTGAAGCATGAGTAGAGACTTTATAACTGGGTCTTCTGAATCTTCAAGTCTTCAGTCTTCTGAAGTTGTCCATTAGGAATTTGTCTTCAAAACTTCAGCACTTGTCTTGAAACCCGTTATCTTCACTGCTTCAAGTCTTCAGAATCTTCAGAGCTTGTCCATTAGGAATCTTTCTTCAGAGTCTTCAGCACTTGACCTTTGGAACCATAATATTAAGAACACATAAGTCTTCAAAGTCTTTCTGCACTTAGTCTTCAGAGCCTTCAGCCTTCAGAACTTTAAGTCATGAGAATCTTCAGAACTTCGGTTCTAAACAAGATTATCTCTTTAGAAGCTTCTCTATCTTCAGAGCCATAACCACTTTCAGAGAGCATCCATAAGAGCATTGCAACAGCAATATCGGCATCCTTGGATCTGACTGATTATGATCAGATACAGAAGCATACTTGCTTCTTGTGACTTGTGTCACACATAGTAACTCGCATATTATCATTTACACACATCTTGTTGGTGCTTGTTGGATCTGACATCTTCTATGATTATGATCTGCACACAACACACGTTAGAACATAAAATATTTCTTTCACAAATACTCATTGTTATCATCAAAACATAGAGATGACTTGTAGAGACAACTCTTGCTCTAACAGGGGTTTGATTTTTTTCTTAATGGCTTGTGATCCATATGCTTGGAAGCAATAAGTTTGGATAAAATCTTGAAGCAAGTTTGGGAAAGAGATTCTCAAAAGCTTAAATTGACTCATTGTTCTTACAAAGTTTAAGTTCAAGTTATGAGTGGATTGGTTTGAGTTGCAATGTTCAAAGAGGCACCATTCAAGAATTCAAGCTCATTCAGAAAGTTCCAGTTCATGTCATCAAAAAGTACTAAATCTTGAAAAGCTTACAAGGTCGTTGCAATTAACATCCAAAAATCACAAGTCATCATTCAAAAAGATTCAAAATTTTGAGCTTAATAAAATTCAAAGACTAAAGTTCACACATACTCACACCAGAGTAAAACGTACAGAGCAGAAAATCACAAACCATATACACCAGAAAATCACCAAGAAATCTACACACACAATCTGGCCCATGTTTTTTTAGTGTCCTTACATGCCATTTGTGAGCAAAATCGGTTGGGCTGGGGTGATAAACCCATGATCTCTTTTTTTTTAGGAGTTCAGTTTTAAGTGTAATTAGATCTCTTAATATTCAGTTAATTGTTTTTTTTATTTTTAGATTCTAGTTTAATTTAAATATATAGTTAATTAAGTTTTTTTATTATTAGAAATTAATTAGTTAATTTTTAGATTTATTTCGAATTAACTAACTAGTTAGAACTTAATTATTTAGTCTTTAAATTACTTTAGTTTAATTAATTAGTTTTTTATTAGACTTTAATTAATTAGTTTTGAATTTATTAGTCGATTAGTTTTTTCGGTTTAATCATGTTTTTATTTGTTATATTCCTTAATTTGATCTTGACCATCGGTGTTTTCATTTTGGTTATTTCTTGAAGTTTGATTTTAAATTTAATCTTTGATGTAATTGGCTGTGTTAAATCCTAATTTTGAGGTCTTTTTGAGCTTTTGCACTTTACATGTTGCTTTTCATCTTACATTGGGCACTTGAAGTTTATCTCTTCGTCCCTCTGTTGCCTATACCTAATTCCAAAGGAAAGGTTTCCCTCCGTTGACTCCATGTCATATTTATATTAACTTCCTTACCCTTTAGTCCTAGCCTTAGGATTAGAGCCGTCGTGCTCTATGTCTCGCCGTAGACATTTCTTTCCCTTTATCCTAGCCTTAGGATCGGAGTCGCCGCACTCCATGTAAGTGTTCCTCCGTGAATACTTACATCCCTTTCAACTTAACCTTAACTTTGGAGTCGCCTCACTCCATGTAAGTATCTTGCCATGGATACTTATCTCCCCCTGGAACCTTGACCACAGTCAAGAGTTCCTCACCCTCATTGAGGGGAACTACGTATGCTCTGATTCCATTCCCGTCAGGATACGTAGGCACGAGATGCGATGTCTTGGCGAGCATACATAGATACTAACCCTTAGGTCCTTACCTTAACATATACCCTTAGCAAGCAAACAATAACATAACACAATAAAACAAGAGGTTCCTGTAGAGTACTACTGATACTTAGGATACTAACACCTTCCCTAGGTATAACCAACCCCCGAACCTTAGATCTCTAGCTTTGTTCTTACATAGCGCAATTAGGGTTTTTGACCTTTACCCTTTCCTTTAGATAAATCAAAGTTCGACGGTGAATTAAGATTTGCGAACCTAGTTAATATAATAGTTATGGTATCCGATTCTCACCGTGAGAGTCTCATGTGATCTTAGTGGATGATGTGCATGTGAGAGATAACCCAACTGTTGAGGCGTCACCCATACGGATAGAGGATCACAAAGTGAATCAGTTATGTGGTAAGGAGATTAACTTAGTGAAGGTAGCCTGGGCAGGACCAGCTGGTGGAAACGTGACTTGGGAGATTGAGAGCCAGATTAGGGAGTCATATCCTAATCTATTTCCTTAAGGTAGTTTTCGAGGGAGAAAATTCTTTAAGTGGATGAGAGTTATAATACCCCAGTTTTTGAGTTATTATTTAATTGATTTATTTTTATTTTAATTTAATTATTATGTGTGATAAGTGAACTAATTGGGTGATGGGTGTGTGTGACCTCGAGGTAAAAGTGTAGAAGTAATTAGAGATTGGTGGAAGTGGGCTAGAATTTATAGGAATTATTTTAGTAATTTAAATAATAATACTTTATTTTAATTAAATTGACTAAATGGAAAATAGAGAGTTTGGGGCTGAATTGAGAATTATGAAAAATAGAGAGAAGGAAGGAGGGAGAATGTTAGTAAGTGAGAGGTGGGATTATAATTTTAATTAAATTATCCTAATTATATAAACTAAGAGATAACCTAGGTTTAGAGAGTTTTCTATCATACTAAAATCAAAATTAGGAAAAGAGAGGAGGCTAGAGAAGATGCAAGAGAAAAGCTAGGAACTTGGAGGAATTTAGAGAAACAAAACCAAAATTTTTGCATTGCTGCTAGGATAATAAGGTAAGGGGGGAACAAGCTCAAAAATGGGTATATGCATGAGGGGTAAAATTAAGGAGTCCTTAACCTCCAATAGTACTTTGGAATTTTAATGGAATTCTATTAATAGATGATTGGTTGTTGTTGTGATGATGATTTGGTGATGAAATTAGTGTACCATGATGTGTGACAAATTCTCTTATGATGAATGAGCATCTTTTCATCATTGTTGTGTGTTTGAAGGTTTTGGGAATAACACAATTTAATGAAAGCTATGAATTTAAAA
Organism: Lathyrus tuberosus; assembly: GCA_022829125.1. Classification (NCBI taxonomy): domain Eukaryota; kingdom Viridiplantae; phylum Streptophyta; class Magnoliopsida; order Fabales; family Fabaceae; genus Lathyrus; species Lathyrus tuberosus. Next base: position 20,864,261 of record JALAZF010000034.1, read on the forward strand.
GTGTTAATTTGATGCAATTGGATGCACTGATAAAATATAACATGTGTGTGATGCCTTTGTATCGAATTTTTTTGGATGGGATGAGAAAATTAGAGTTTTGCGGTAAACTGCATTACAAGAAATGAATTATGCAATTCTCAGGGCACTGACGAGCCTCACCACTGTGACGGGTAACCCGTCATACTGCCCAGGCTGGTCTTTCAAGTCGGTCGTCACTTGAATGACGCTATGGGGTTTTGGGGTCGGTGATGGGCGTCACTATTGTGACGGGAACCCATTGTGAGTCTGTAGTGGGGGCAGATACTTGTTTTGATGATATTAAATTGCAGATTTTGATTTTTCCACTTTTAGGGATATTTTAGGAACTATTATTCTCCGTTAGGTTCTATTTAAATGATGTTGGTATGATTTAACGATTATACATGATTTTAATCGAATTTATGAAGTATTTGATGAATGTTGGATATGTGTGTCGCGGTGAGAATTGGATATCAAGCTATTGAATTAACTTGAATCACAAATCTTTATTCACCACCGATCTTTAATTTATCCAAGGGAAGGGAAAAAGAACGAATAACCCATAAATATGCAATACAATGCAAAGCAAAAGAGAATCTAAGGTTCGGGGGTTGGATATACCTAGGGAAGGTGCTAGCATCCTAAGTATCTGTAGTACTCTATAGGAACCTCTTGTTTTATTATGTTATTTTTTATTTGTCTGCTAATGGGTGAAAGGGAAGGAAGACCTAAGGTATTACTCCTAAGTATGCTCGCCAAGACATTGCATCTCGTGCCTACGTATCCTGACGGGAATGGAATCAGAGCATTCATAGTTCTCCTCAATAAGGGTAAACAAAGGGTGTAAAAAGAAAGGGTCGGCATTGTTGTGCGTATCGGAAACTGCTGGTGTTGTTTCAATTTTTTGCAGTTTACCGGCGGCTTGGAGGGAGTAAATGGATGAAACAGTGGTGATAGAAGTGTGATTCATGGCTTGTTGTTGTTTTGTTGTGAGAATGGTTTTGTTGCAGGGAGTTTGAAGGTTATTTTTGTCGGTTTCGGTTTATCAGAAAAAGGTGGTGGATATGTGAAATGGAGGTTTACATGGAGTGTTGTATGGTGTATGTTTTGTTCACGGTGGTTGAACGGTGGGAGAACAATGGTATGGCCATGTGGTTTCACCTGCGGTGGAAAATGGAGAAGGAAAGGTGTGGAGTTGTATGTGTTTGGACAAAAAGTTTATTGTGGTGTTTGAAACTCATTTTCTGTTATCATGTTGTTGTTGATAAAAGGTGATGCCGAGGAAAATGTGGTGAGAGGAAGAAAATTAAAATAAAAGATATTGATGTTGTAAGATGGGTGGTAGTACGTGAGCCAGGAGGGAGTCTGAATCAGTAGCATGGAGAGTGTTGTTTCCAAGTGTATGGTAGCTTGAAAAATGCTGAAGTGTGGGGAATAGGGTGAGGTGGATAGTTTTTGTGAACAATGAAGGAGGTGGCTTATGAATTCATTTTATAAAGGTTTATATGGGACGGTTGTGTTGAAGCGAAAACATGAAGGTGTAGGCTATGGTAGTTTTTTTTGGCAACTCACAGAGAGATTGATGAAGGTTATGTGCTCAGTGAGTTTTTCTTTGTGGTGATATATGATGTGTTGGGTAAGACTTAATGGAAGGGTGAATAGATGATGACAATTAAAAGCGGAAGTTTTTGTGTATAATGGAGAAGATGAGTATAACTAGTTGTGTTGTCTGATGGTTAGAATGGTTTTATCCTCAAAATGGAAAGGGAGGTCCGAAAGATTTTCTGAAGGAGTGGTGTTAGTTCCCTTTTTATTTTTTCCTTTTGCTTTGAAAAATAATATTAAAATTCAAATGGAAGAGAGAGAAATGGTATGCCTAGCATGTGTTGCTACATGTATGCAGTGTTATACTATCATCAAAATGAAGAAAAAGTTAAGAACAACTTTATAAATCTTAATATGCAAGTTTTACCAAAACTAGAATGAAGACAAAGAAATTAAATATTATTAAAAGGAGAAATGACAAATAAATTAAAAATAAAAAGTAAACTATTAAATATAAAAATGATTAAATAAAAATAATTATTAATAAAAAACAAAAATAAAATCGGTTATAAAAAAGTAAAATCGGACCGATATTGAAGTGCTCGGAAAAATAAAACGAACATAACAAAATGATCAACGCGAAATATACTTATTGGAAAAATACAGCGTTTGGTCAAATTTCAAAATAAATTTTATCCGCTAAAATAGCTTAAACTGTCCAGAAATGCGACCGAGAAGTGGTCAAAAATTTAAATGAGCACGCTAGGTTAAACTACACGAAACGTAGATTAATATCAATGACGTCTGCAGGCTCGATTTAAAAATTCTCCGTCCACTGATTTTTCCCACTGTTGACTTTTATTTAACCAATTCGGCTGTAAATCTAACAAGTTTATTCTGGTTGATAAATCGGGTATTATGCGAGATGAATGCGTGATATGCTATGCAGACAATGCGAAACGAAAAAATGCAGAATCTTAGGGTCAAAAATTAGGGTATGGCAGATGCCCCTATTTAAGTTTCTTCTATCCGGAGATATGGAGATTGAAATCTTCATCTCGACGAGATAGGAGAGACTTAAATACAAACATGCACAATTTTTGGCCCTAAGATGCCACAAGATGCACATGATATGACATGAAGTGATATGAATGCAAGACAAAGATCCTGTGGAGAATGATGCCACGGGGAAAACTGTACAGAAATGCTGAAACAGTTAAAGAAAGAAAGACTCGACGAGGAACAACTTAGCAAATCAAGATTTCAAGGGGAAAAGATCCAACTCCACTAGGGATGAAACTCAACTCCACTGGGGAAGAGACTACCAACTGACAATCACAAGGTATCTTAAACACATGGTGATGAACTTGTTACAAAATCTTTTAATAACATCCACTTGGAGAACCTACCGTCGAGTCCAACTGTGGGGATTTCAAGAGATATCAACTGGAGGAGTCTAATGTCGAGACTTAGACCTCATTTGGAGATACCTTCTTGTAGCGCGATTTTTGTGGTTTCGAATCACTATCGCTTTGGTACTACAGTTCGATTCATTTTTTATCCCGTGAAGCTGATTAAGGAAGGGAAATAGATGTCTCCAATTAACCCTGCTTGCATACTGAGTTTAAACAGATGACTGTTGGTTTACAGATGCTATCAAAAAGGGTGGGTCTGTCTTAGGTTATTTTGCTTAAAAATATAGTGTCTGGACTATTTGCGAGGCTTTTGGTAAGGTGTTAGATCTGATGCTTTTGGTTGATTGATGGAGGTACTGGACTTTGAGTTTTTGATTAGTATGCTCGCTAAGATTTCGCAATCTTATGCCTATGTATTCCTGTTTAACGAAACAGGGAAATCAGAGCGATCGTAGTTCCCTCCTTTTTTAAGGGAGGAAAAAAGATGTTTTGGTGTCTCGTTCAAAGCCCAAGACAGAGGCTAAAAGGAGTATTTGTATCTTGTTCAAAGCCCAAGATATGAAGCTAAAGGATTTTTTGTGTCTTGTTCAAAGCCCAAGATTGAAGCTAAAAGGTTTGACTGAGAGAGAATGTGTCATCTCAAAAGAGGAACTATTGATGTTCGTATGCCTTGATTAAAGCACAAGTTTGATGCTAAAAGGTTGATTGACTCAACCGGGGGTTTCTCTATACAAAGCCTAAGAGGAGGCTATTGACCCAACAAGAGGGTGTTTATTGTTTGTCTCGTATGAAGCCCGAGATAGAGGCTAAAAAGGTTGACTCAACAAGAGAGTACTAACAAGTGACTGACTCAACAAGAGAGTGCTTTTATATGTGTCTTGTACGAAGCCCGAGACGGAGGCTAAAAAGGTTGGACTCAACAAGAGAGTACTTTTATCTATCTTATACGAAGCCTAAGACGGAGGCTAAAAAGGTTGACTCAACAAGAGAGTCTTTTATACTCAACAAGAGAGTGATTTGCTGTCTCGTACGAAGCCCGAGATAGAGGCTAAAAGGAAAGTGACTCAACAAGAGAGTCTTGAAAAGGGATGGACTCAACAAGAGAGTCTGAAAAGGTTAAATCCGCTAGGGGAAATCATTGTACAAAGCCCAAGAGGAGGCTGACTTCGCTGAGGAAGGATCATTATACAAAGCCTAAGAGGAGGCTATACTTCTGCCGGGGATTCTTGAGATCCTGAGGCATGTCCAAGAAGGGAATTAATCCTTGCAAGGGAATGCAAAAGGAATTGATAGATCAGAAACCTCGAGGCTCTGGTTTGAGACAGTGTTATCTGACCCGGGTCGGGGAATTTTGGGAGAAGGACTGGGTTTTAGAACCCGCAAGTTTTAACTCGGCTGGAGATTAATCTAGAATTCGGGGTTTCTCATATGTTTGAAAGGTGCTTGAGAATGTCTTTGAGACTCAAGGGAATTAGACTGTCCAAGTCTACTGAAAGAGTTTTATCTTTTGTATAATGCCCAAGAGAAGGCCGACTCGTTTAAGGGATGAGTATCAACCCTAAAATTGGTCTGAAGGTTTTGACTCCTTTTAGAAAGACAGCTCTGTAACGAGCGATTTTGGACGTGGTTGCGAGGCACTATCACTTTGGTATCTATAGTTCGATTCATTTTTTATCCTATTAAAGCTGATGAAGGAAGGGAAATAGATGTCTTCAATTAACCCTGCTTGCAAACTGAGTTTAAACAGATGACTGTTGGTTTACAGATGCTACAAAGATTGTGGGTCTCTATTAGGTTATTTTGTTAAAATAAGTGTCCGGTCGATTGGTGGGAGATAGGTTTTTTGATTAGTGTGCTCGCTAAGATTTTTCTTTCAATCTTATGCCTACGTATTCCTGTTTTTCCGAAACAGGGAAATCAGAGCGATCATAGTTCCTCCTATTCTATGGGAGGAAATGGTGTTTTGGTGTCTTGTTCAAAGCCCAAGACGTGAAGCGAAAGTTAGTTTGTATCTGGTTCAAAGCCCAAGATGTGAAGCTGAAGGTAGTTTGTATCTTTTTCAAAGCCCAAGATGTGAAGCTAAAAGGGTTTGACTTTAGAGAGAATTTGTCATCTCTAAAGAGGGGTTTGTTTGTCACAACTGTTTATAAAGGAGGATTACTTTAATCAGGATTTGCGAATCTGGTAATGCCATAATTTCCTTTATAGAGATTTATCCTGAAGGAGAAGACTTTAACTCAGTGTAGAGCAATGCTCTCTTTCCTTAGGAATTTCTCATGCTAAAAGAGGGACAGTGGCATGGATGTAGATGATCCAGAGGCTTGCCGCTTACAGCGATTAGATGAAAGGGAAGGAGTTGTTGATGTTTGACTACTGTGAACGAGGCACAGCTTTGATGCTAAAAGGTTGATTGGATCAACCAGTGGTTTTCTTATACAAAGCCTAAGAGGAGGCTAAAAGGTTTTCCTTATACAAAGCCTAAGAGGAGGCTAAGAGGGAGTTGACTCAACAAGAGAGTCTTTTATGGTATCTCGTACGAAGCCCGAGATGGAGGCTAAAAGATTTGACTCTACAGGGGAATCTTTTATATGTGTCTTGTACGAAGCCCAAGACGGAGGTTAAAGGTTGGACTCAACAAGAGAGTCTTTTATACTCAACAAGAGAGTGTTTTGTAACTCGTACAAAGCCCGAGATGAAGGCTAAAAAGTTTGGTCCCGCTGGGGAGAATCATTGTATAAAGCCCAAGAGAGAGGCTATGGTGCTGTCTCAGTTGAGTGACAGGTCCAGTATATTGGTTCAAAGAGAAAATCAATTCTTATATGAGTAATGCTATACTCATGGATTTGTTCCAAGGATCGGGGTTATTTCCTGTTCTTGAAGGGTGCTTGAGAATGTCTTTGAGACTCAAGGAAATTAGACTGTCCAAGTCTAGAGTTTCAGCTTTTGTACTATGCTTTAAGAAATAGTAGTAGACTCTTGGAAAGACTGTTCTATTAAGATGACTAATTTCTGTTCCTATACCTTTAGGAGGTCGTCGGGACAATTTGTATGAAGCCCAAGAGGAGGCTGGAAACTTTTAAGAAGCCGAGGGACAATTTGTACTAAACCCAAGAGGAGGCTATCATTCCCGGAGGAAGAAATCATTTATACGAAGCCTAAGAGGAGGCTGTGAATACTTCTAAGAAGCCGACGGGTCCTTGTACAACGCCCAAGAGGAGGCGGGGATGCTTTTAGGAAGCCTGTGGGTCCCCAAACCCCGAGAAGTTCAAGACAGGCTATTCACAAATAATAGATCAAGCCAGGAAAGTTCGAGAATTTGGAAGAAACTCAAGGGATGCAATTCACAGAGAAGAGATCATCTCTGGGGAATAGAGTTTCTTGACAAGTGCTTTTAAGAAGCCTGTGGGTCCCCAAACCCCGAGAAGTTCAAGACAGGCTATTCACAAAGAATAGATCAAGCCAGGAAAGTTCGTGAATTTGGAAGAAACTCAAGAGATGCAATTCACAAAGAAGAGATCATCTCTGGGGAATAGAGTTTCTTTGACGATCTCTAAAGGTGACAGTCTGTGAAAGGGTTCACCAAGAATGCTGCCTTTCACGTCTCCATATTGTTTAACCCCAAGAGGAGGGAAAACTGTGTCTGGTAATCCTATGGGGATATAGTTTTGACTATTTAAGAGTGATCAACAGGCTTAATGCTAGACGTAGTTGCCGGGGAAACTCTAAATATCTATACTATTATTACACAGTTGATATGAGTTTATGAAAGAAGACTTACAGCGAAACAGCCCCACAATACAGTTATATGTATATGAAAGCGGTAAATGAAAGCGGATAAACACTTACTCGGTTGTAGAGCTTCCATGCTGTTTGGTTAGTTGTTCAACAAAGAAAGATTGAAAACAACAGTATATTTCAAAATCAAAGGAGAAAGTGCTTTGAAAAGAAAGATTTGGGGCTTACAGCTCAAGGAGAGGCCCAGGGTTTTATCAGTGAGCGCACTGTTGGATTTGTACAGATGGACTTATACAAGTGACTGAGGCCCAAAATGGTTTGCTGTACAAAGGGATTTGGGTCTTACACTCTCTCAAGAGGCCCAAAAGGTTTAAATAAAAAGAGTGGGGCTTATAACACGAGGGTAGGCCCAGATGATTTTTCGTTTAAAATGGCGATCGCGCCGAGATTTTCTTTTAACACAAAGGGGCTTATACAATATCTGAGGCCCAAAGTTGTTTTTGGTTAAAAGGGGATTGGGTCTTACACTTTAATAGAGGCCCAAAGTGTTTTGAATGAGTGATGGGGCTTACAGCTCAAGGAGAGGCCCAATGAGTTTTTAAAAGGCGACGATCACGTCGTTTACTTGTACAGAGGGACTTATACAATAAGTGAGGCCCAAAATGGTTTGTACAATGGGGTTTGGGTCTTACACTCTATTAAGAGGCCCAAAGTGTTTTGAAAATGATTTATGAGGGTTGAATTAATCAAAAACCCTAATTTGTTTTCAAAATGTGTTTTAATTGAATAAAATATTCAATTAAAATGATCAAAATTGTTTAACATGTGGAAAACAAATTGTGATCTTGGATTAATGTTTCAAAAATCATGTTTTGCCCTACAAAATGATTAGAAGTCATTAAAATCTGAAAAATCAAGAAGGAAAAAATATTTTAAATGTCAAAAACAATTAAAACATTAATTCTTTGCAAAAATTTCAATTATATGAAATAAATAATATTTTTTGGATTTTTTCATAAAATAAAATATTTTAACATTTTTGTGAATTATTAAAAAAAGAATCAACTCAAAATCATTAAAACTCAGAGAGAAATTAATTTTTGAATCAATTAAATAAAATCACAAAATTCAAATATTTGAATTTGTGAAAATGGCGCCAAGAACATGGACCAAGAACACGCGCGTTTTTTGCCTTGCCCAGATTTGCGTTTTCTATCCAATCTCACTAAATACTTGATTATATCATGCAATCCACATATCAATATGCTCGTCTCAACCTCACGATCATGTTTATGACAATTAATTTCATTTAAATTAAGCGTAAAACAAGAAATCACGATAAATCCTCAAGAACCCTAAATTCTGCATGAAGGCTGGGATTTTTGATACACGACTCAAACAAAGCAATTACTTGAGGGGAAACATTCCATGCATGATTATGAACATTTGGCAAAAGTATTGTGCGAGGAAATATGCATAGATTGAGAGATGACCAAGTTTAGGCTTACCTCTAGGTCGTGACAGTAAGAGCAAATTGATTTCTGAGTTGGAGGTGTTACAGATGAATTGTGGTGATCTGAACAGCTTCCCTACTCCCTATGGAGTGTGTTTGAATGCTTGGACTTGATGGAAATTGGCTGGATCACTTCATGGCATCTCAACTGCAACTTGGTTAAAACCTTGAGCAATTGACTGGTGATTCTGAGAAATCAGTGTTCCAATTGTTGTTTAAGTGTTTCATCAGCTCACATATGATGTATATGAGGTGTGTGTGTGATTGGTTTGAGTGGAATTACTCTCTAATGAAAAACCCGATAGTGACTTGCTAAGAAAGGCATTTTTGAGAGTGAGAAGTGGATTTTGAGAAAGGCAAGTGTTGTAGGCCTTTGGTGTCCTTAAACTAATCACAATTGAGCTCTATTTATAGTAGAGCAAGTTTGTTTTGCAAGGAATAGTGAATGGCAACTGCTGAGTAGGGTTGGCCAATGTTGGCAAATAAAAATCCAAGTCTCCTCAAGCCATTGACAAGAGGTTAGGGCACAGGCTGCTGGTCCCCTTGGTCTTGGATAAGTCTTGACTGAATTCAGTTGCTAATAGCTCAGTCCATGCCACCTTGGTGCTTCCATTGAATGCTCCAATCCAAAATTGGAGTCTTGTCCCTATTTTGGGCAATTCTAGGTTTAACATGCTATTTCTTGTTCCAAGGACTTTGGAGGCTTGGCTCAGTGATTGTCCCCTTTAGATTCAATCCTCAGATGTGTCCAAAGTGATGACAAGGCTTGGAATTGGCTGATTTTGGCAAATCGAGCAAAAGTGCAAAAATCTGCCTTGCTTTGGCAGATTTCAGCAAGGCAACTTGCCAATGTCATATCTCATGGCCCAAATTGAATTTGGTGAAGTTCTTGGCCATTTTGGAAAGCTCTTATATGATACAACAACTGTTTGATCATATTTGGTTTTGTAATATTTTGGATCCAAGTGAAAAATCCCCCTACATTTGGAAAAAAGTAAGGCAGATTCTGACTTGGTGAAATTTTCACTAAGTGTTGGAACAAAGTGACTTTTCTTGATTTTGATCACTCCATAACTCAAAATCCATGAGGAATTTGGACATAGGTCAATATGAAGCTTTTGTATAGGGCAATGAGATCTACAAATCAAGCTTTGGATGGGGAAGAATGGCTTTGTGGTTTAGGAGTTATGATCCTCCCAGGTTGGTACCTTTGTCACTTTATTTCATAACTTAGAAAATTTTCTAAGTTTTTATAGTTACCCCTTTTACAAGTTATCCCATTTTATTTGATTTTTCTTGATGAATTATGATTCAAATCATACATTAACATCATTTTAGGGTTAAAAATCCATTTTTGTGAAAAATCTCAAAAAGTCAAAGTTGACTTTTGTGCACAGTTGACTTTTTATCCGATGAATTCCAAACTGTGCAATTCTTCAGGAAATTATGTCCTTGACCTAAATCAAACTTGATGGACATGTTCCATGGGTGTTGTAGGGTGTATTGAATCATGTCTTAGGGCTTGGGAGCATGTCCTGGTCAAAAGTCAAATCTACAGTTGACTTTTCTCGCAAAACCCTAACTGTGGTTCAGATGAAATTGAAACTTGTTGTTCAAGCTTCTTGGATCAATCTATTGTTACAAATGGATCAATATGGTATATTAGAGACCCTCAAATCATGTCTTGAGGTCTTGGTTCATGATTTATCCCAAAAGTCAACTTAGGGGTGAATTAGGTCAAGAAACCATAATTCCTGATTTTTGATGTATGCATCCCTTGAGGCCAAATTGACTTGATGATTGGGTCCATGAGGTTCCATGGAGTATATTAGGATATGTTTTGAACCATTGGCTCATGCCCAGATGAAAATTTTCATCTGGAGCCTCTGGTCGATCAAAACCCTAATTTGGTGACACTAGCGATCTTGAAGCTTGATCCACCTAGAAGGGAGCAACCTTGTGCTTAATCCTTGAAGTGGGAGTCCTCTTGATCCATTGTGGAAGTTTTAGAGGTTAGACAAGTTAAAGATCATGTCATTCCTTGATTGATCCTTTGTCTAAGAGCTTTGAGAGGGCTTGAAACCCTAATTTTGATAGTAGTGAATGCTCACCCATCTTTGGGGAGACTGATGAAGTATGACGGTTCATCCATATTGTGATGATGATTTGCACAATGATGGGAAATCTTAGTGGTCAAAATTTGGGGTATGACAGATGCCCCTATTTAATCTTCTTGGACACGAAGGTATGAATGACGAAGGTATTCGGGCATTCGGGGTGCAAGAGGATTAAATATCGGAATACCCAAAATTTTGATGGTGTCTATGAATGGCAGATTGCATTCATCTTTTTTTGCTAAGCAATGATGCTTAGAAAAGGTAAACTTCCCCTCGATCCTGGTCTTCAGCCAAGGAACTGGTCTCAGTTTCTGATTTAAACTTCCCCTCGATCCTGGTTTCCTACCAAGGAACTGGTCTAAGTTTCTTTTGTAAACTTCCCCTCGATCCTGGTTTCCTACCAAGGAATTGGTCTAAGTTTCTGAAATAAACTTCCCCTCGATCCTGGTTTCCTACCAAGGAACTGGTCTAAGTTTCTTTTGTCAACTTCCCCTCGATCGTGGTTTCCTACCAAGGAACTGGTCTTAGTTTCTAAAATAAACCTCCCCTCGATCCTGGTTTCCTACCAAGGAACTGGTCTAAGTTTCTTTTGTCAATAAACTTTATTGACAAGGAACGCTATTCATAGCGGTTTTCCTCAAACTTCTCGCAGAATCTTCCTGGGGAGTTGCCATTTGACGGAAAAAGTTGACGTCAGACTTGCTGGGGAATCCAGTCGTCAGAGTTGTAGAGGTGCACAAACTTCTCTGTTGGAGACGCCATTTGTTTCTACTGGGGAAGACGAGTCTCCTGAAAGACTGCCTTCGTTTGGGGTCTTACATTATACTTTTCTCGGGATCTTCCTGGAGAAATGCCATATGATGGGATCCAATTTTGAGGTGCTGATGACCTTTTCATCAGCGGTTTTTTCGGAGAAAAACTGTTGTATTGTCGAATCTTTGATTATGAGGCTTTCTCTCGGGATTTTCCTTAATCTGGGAAAGCGAAAATATCATCTTCAATGGCGAAGAGTGACATTTGTTGAAGGTTCTCTGGTCTTTCAGAGGTTCAAGTTATCAAAGTGGTCGAGGAGCCAACTTCATTCCAGAAATAAACTGGAGGAGAGAGATTATTCAGACGCAGCATTTCCGGATGAGGAAAAACTGATAACTCGATTGAGAAAACTTTTTATCACCAGGGGATAAGACCGACCAGAGTGATAGCGATGCAATATGAAATGTGAATTCAAATCAATAATGCATGATGTATGTATGTATATGCTGACAAAACCGACGCGACATACAAACTAATGGATGAACATGACTGGATACTCGGCCATCACGGGGCGAAGAAGTACCGTTGGTCCAAAAGTAGCAATTCTACCTTGCTTAGGAGAAGTAGTCCTCGCGGGGAACTATGTTGGTCGGGCTTAGGAGATGAGAACTCGGCCGAGGCGTGTCAGATGAAACAAGGTCTCTGACACAGTTGATCCCTTCATTTAGGCGCACGGGTTTAGAAGGAGTACTTTGATTCTGCATTTTGAAGTTTGCTTACTTCTGGAGAAGCGGTTGATGTTCTTTTGATGTTTAACGGTCAAAAGAAATTGCCATCTTTATTTTAAAAGCAGAAAAAGTTTTACAAGTAAATTCATTTTTGTTTTATTTCAAGAATCGTTGATCATGTTAAAATGTCGTTCTGTAAAGCTAAACAAATGAGAATTACAAACAAAAGCACAAGGGCTCAAATTTTATTGATAAGATGGAGATCAGCCAAACGCGTGATTCCAAAGAGTATTTACAAAGTTAGAAAATGGTAATTTACAGGGGAAAGGGCTACGTTGAAACATAACGACCACTATCCTTCTACCAACTTTGAATTCGAGACATCCTGAGCTTCTGTCGAAGATGACCTTGACTGGAGTTTTCCTCCGATGGATGGTGTAACTGCTGCTGAGGGACTTGCCTCTGTTGAACATAGTTACTTGCCATTATCCCTAACTTTTGCCTGGATTGTACTGTGATGTTTCCAATCCACCGGGATAAAATTTTTTTTATTTTGTCTCTAACTTTTGCCTGGACCGCCCTTTCGGGTTTTCAATCCACCGAGACATTTTTTTTTTAGTTTAGGCGAAGTATTTCTTGACTACATCAACGTTTGTGGGGTAGGCAAATTCCTCTCCGTCCATGGTTGCAAGCCTCAAGGCGCCGCCTGAGAAAGCTTTCTTGACCACATAGGGGCCGTCGTAATTCGGAGTCCATTTGCCCCGAGAATTAGTGACAAATGATTGTATCTTCTTGAGCACAAGGTCTCCTTTCCTGAAGACGCGAGGTCGGACCTTTTTTTCGAACACCTTCTTCATTCTCTGCTGATACAACTGACCGTGGAATAGTGCCGTTATTTTCTTTTCTTCAATCAGATTCAGTTCTTCGTGTCGACTTTGACACCATTCAACTTCTGTAAGCTTAGCTTCCATCAATACCCGGATTGATGGGATCTCTACTTCTATGGGAAGCACTGCCTCCATGCCATATACTAGAGAGAAAGGGGTTGCCCCTGTTGAAGTACGAACAGATGTGTGAAAACCGTGAAGAGCAAAGGGTAGCATCTCGTGCCAATCTTTATAGGTTACAACCATCTTTTGAACAATCTTCTTGATGTTCTTGTTAGCCGCTTCTACCGCTCCATTCATCTTGGGTCGGTAGGGAGATGAGTTAAGGTGTTCGATCTTGAACTCTGCACGCAACTCTTTCATCATCTTATTGTTCAAGTTAGATCCATTATCAGTAATGATCTGGCTCGGAACACCATAACGGCAGATGATACTGTTTTTGATAAATCAGACCACAACTTGTCGGGTTACATTAGCGTACGACGCTGCTTCGACCCACTTGGTGAAATAATCTATGGCTACCAGGATGAACCTATGTCCGTTTGAAGGCTTGGGCTCAATCAAGCCAATCATGTCGATTCCCCATATGGAAAAAGGCCATGGGGAAGAAAGAAAATTGAGATGCGTTGGCGGTACATGAATTTTGTCGGAGTATATCTGACACTTGTGACACCTCCTCATGTACTTGTAGCAGTCGGATTCCATTGTCAACCAATAGTACCCTGCTCTTAGAATTTTTCTCGCCATTGTGTGTCCGTTGGCATAAGTGCCAAAGGATCCTTCATGAATTTCTTTCATCAGCATGTCTGCTTCTAGTCAGTCTACGCATCGGAGCAAGACCATGTCAAAATTTCTCTTATAGAGAGTATCACCGCTCAGGAAGAAACTACCTGCTAGCCTTCTGAGGGTTTTTCTGTCTTTTCTGGATGCCCCAGGTGGATACTCTTGTTTCTGAAGGAAGCATTTGATATCGTGATACCAAGGTTTATCGTCTATGACTGCTTCAATCGTGAATACGTAAGCGAGCCTTTCAAGGCGCATTATATCGATCTTAGGTAGGTCAGTCCATTGACCTACACTAATCATGGAAGAGAGAGTGGCTAATGCATCAGCCATGTGATTCTCATCACGAGGGACGTGATGAAACTCGATTCTATTGAAGAAAGGTAACAACCTTCTTGCATAGTCTTTGTAAGGAATCAATCCTGATTGGTATGTGTTCCAATCTCCCTTTATCTGATTGATAACCAGGGCTGAGTCGCCGTATACGTCCAAGTTTTTTATCCTTAAATCAATCGCTTCTTTGAGACCCATAATACAAGCTTCGTATTCGGCCTCGTTGTTTATACATTTGAACGTAAGTCTAGCAGTGAAAGGAATGTGGGTACCCTGAGGGGTAACAATTATTGCCCCAATTCCGTTTCCATAATGATTAACTGCTCCGTCAAAGATTAGTCCCCACTGGAAACCTAGTTCTGACCCTTCACTGGGTAGCAGTTTATCGCAATCTTTCATCTTTAGATACATGACATCTTCGTCTGGGAAGTCAAACTCGATTGATTCTTGATTGTCAATCGGTTGATGAGCCAAATGATCGGCTAAAATACTTCCTTTAACGGATTTTTGAGCATGGTACTCTATGTCATATTCTGATAACAACATCTACCAACGGGCAATCCTTCCCGTGAGAGTAGGTTTTTCAAATACATACTTGATTGGATCCATTTCGGAGACCAACCAAGTAGTGTGACGAATCATGTACTGGCGAATACGTTTGGCTGCCCAAGCCAAAGCACAGCAAGTTTTCTCGAGCATCGTGTACCGAGTTTCACAGTCGGTGAATTTCTTGCTTAGATAGTAAATGGCAGACTCTTTCCATTTGGTTTCCTCTTGTTGGCCAAGTACACACCCCATTGAGTCTTCCAAGACTGTGAGGTAGATGATCAGTGGTCTTCCTTCCACTGGAGGTGATAGAATCGGAGGATTCAACAGATATTCCTTGATACTGTCGAAGGCGGTTTGGCAGTCTTCTGACCAAACGCAGTCCTAGTTCTTTGAGTAATTTGAAAATCGGCGCACATGTGGCAATCATATGGAATATAAATCTGGAGATGTAGTTCAAACGTTCCAGGAATCCTCATACTTGTTTTTCAGTTTTCGGAGAAGGCATTTCTTGAATGGCCTTGACCTTGTCAGGATCAACCTCAATTCCTTTCTGGCTGACGATGAACCCTAAGCGTTTCCCTGAATGAACACCAAAGGTGCACTTATTGGGATTCAAGCAGAGTTTGTATTTTCTCAACCGCTCGAATAGTTTTGACAGGTGGGTCACATGCTCCTCTTCTGTCTTAGATTTTACAATCATATCATCGACATATACCTCGATTTCTTTGTGTATCATGTCATGAAACAGAGTAGTCATGGTCCTTTGATAGGTTTCCCCGGCGTTCTTAAAACCGAACGACATTACCTTGTAACAAAAGGTACCCCATGGGGTAATGAACGAAGTTTTCTCCATGTCTTTCGATGCCATTTTGATCTGGTTATAGCCCAAGAATCCATCCAGGAAGGAGAAAACTTTGAACTTTGTTGTACTGTCAACCAGCATGTCAATATGTGGTAAAGGAAAGTCGTCCTTTGGACTTGCCTTGTTTAGATCTCTATAATCGACACACATTCTGATCTTTCCGTCCTTTTTCGGAACGGGTACGATGTTGGCTAACCATTGAGGATATTCTGATGTGGCGAGGAAACCTGCGTCAATCTGTTTCTGTACCTCCTCTTTGATTTTGATGGCCATGTCCGGGTGAGTGCGTCTCAACCTCTGCTTTACTGGCGGACATTCCGACCTTAACGGTAAGTGATGTTCCACGATGCTGGTATCCAACCCTGGCATGTCCTGATAGGACCAAGCCAATACACCGGGGAATTCTTGGAGAAGCTTTATCAATCTCTCTTTGGCAGTTGGACTGAGCAGTGCCCCAACCCTGATTTCTTTTCTCTCTTTTTCTGAACCTAAGTTTACCGTTTCTAACGGCTCTTTGTGAGGTTCAATAGACCTTTCCTCTTGTCTGAGTAGTCGGGAGATCTCTTCTGGAATTTTTTTGTCAACTTTTTCTTCAGCCCCAAATACCGGGAACTCAAAGTTGGGAGAAGGCATCAGATCGTATGTTTCAACGTGGTTTAAAACAAGCAATCTACATGACGTGATGATTCATGTTTAGAAGAGATAGAGAGAATGCAAAAGTGTGTGTAGTGTATTTATTTTTTTATTACTGCTTGTTTTTATTATTGAATTGTTTTTTAGGATTACCATTTTTTGAGAAAAAACGGAAAGAGAAAACATCAATTAATGCGGAAATTACAGAACGACGTTATTTTATTAATGAACAAGTCGATTCTTGAAACTACAGCCCTATAAAACAAAACTCTATCTCTTTGGGCAAAGCGAAGAGGGAAATTTACAGAAAGCGAGCCCTATCAAAACATCCATTTCACCTGGGCAGGGTGAAAGGTTAAAGATGGCAATTACTTTGACTTATGAACAATCTTCGGAACATCGACAGCAGAACCATTGGAATCATAAATAACGCTGATTTCTGGTGGAGCAAGACCATTGGAATCTGTCTCCCACGCAGAGTTTTCGTAGGAGAATTCCTCTGTTGTATTTTGCATAGCATTTGCGCTCTCAGCTGTATCTCCCCATCCAGTTGGCTGGATGTCTTCGAGCCAGATACGAGAGCTTTCGGGAGCGGTGTACTTGACCATATAGTCGTATTTTCCACTCGGTTGTCCCAAGGTGTCCCACACTTCTTTGGAACTGGAGGAGTCATCTCTCTCGATGAAATTGACCTCGGGAAAAGCATAATTAATGAATTCTAGTCCTGCAAACGTTGCGAATTCATCGTCATGTTGAGTAGTTTCTGAATGACCTGAGTGTTGATCCCATGACATGGTGGGGACACAGGTATTCTGTTCAATGATGCTTAGCTGAGTTTCATTACTCGGCTGACTTTCTAGCCCCAAGTCTCCTGGGTAAGGCTGCCATATTGGCAGGCCATCCATCGGGCCATAGTAAGTGTGGTCAAAGTTGTCTTTCATCAGAGTGTCCTCCTCTAATGAATTTGGCGGAGCACAACATCCTTCCGGATCATAACCTCCATATATCATTTTGACGTCTGACCTCGGTATAAATCTCGGACTCTGTGCGGGATAGCAAAATGGCGTAGGCACCTCTTCCTGAGACATATAACCGTCCTCGTTAAGATAGGACTTCCATTCCTCATCTGTATCGGAGGAATCATCTTTATTGATGGTATGCACTTCCTGAGTCACTGGTTGAAGGAAACCTCCGTTGTGGAAGAAGTTCCGAATGGGATGTAGACTTTCATCGTTGGCAGCTGTCGGGGTACAGGTGGCAGAAAAACCAAGACCCTTCTTTGTCGTATTGCTAGTAGGAATGACAAGCTGTCCCCATCCTGTTGTATCGGTACTCTCAACTTCTTTAATAGCATCTTTGTATGAGGAAATCAAAGTTCCTCCTCCGGATTGTTCGTCCTTGTGTAGTGAAAGCGCTTGGAACTGGGTTCCGATTATCCCTTCTGGTTCCACATAAGTGGATGACGATAAGTTGCTGATGAGCAAGGCCTGTTCCCCACAGACTGTGATGAGTTGGCCGTTCTAGATGAACTTTAGCTTTTGGTAGAGGGTCGAGGTGACCGCTCCAGCCTGATGTATCCAAGGTCTTCCTAATAAACAACTGTACATTGCCCGGATGTCCATGACCTGGAAGGTAACTTGGAAAGTGTGAGGACCAATAGTTATGGGAAGGTCAACTTTGCCGATAACCATTTTTCTGGATCCGTCGAACGCTTTGACGACGACCTCGCTGGTTCTCATCGGAGGGCCATTGAATGATAATTGCATCAAAGTGGACTTCGGCATAACATTCAGGGCTGACCCTATGTCTACCAGTACGCTGGCTAAAGCATCGTCCTGGCAGTTGACTGTGATATTGAGTGCCATGTTATGATGGCGACCCTCTTCAGGTAATTCCTCATCACAATATCCCAAATTATTGCAAGAATTGATGTTAGAGACAATACTATCGAACTGTCTGATTGTTACATCCTGTTCCATAAAGACTTGCTCCAAGACTTTCTGTAGAGTCTCCCTGTGCGCTTCTGAACTGAGTAACAGTGATAACACTGAGATCTTTGAGGGAGTCTGTAACAGTTGATCGACAATGTTGTATTCACTCCTTTGGATGAGCTTCAGCATCTCATCATCGTTTTTCAAAAGGTCAGGATTACTGGATTGACCGACTGAGGGATCGGGAGCTTCTGTCTGAAGTTCCTTTTCTTTGTTGGACTCTCCAACTCCTCTGTTGAAGATTCTGCCACTCCGTGTTACACGACTGATGTCTGCAATATTCACGACGGAGGGTAATGGAATTTCCTTTCCATTTTCAATTGTTGTTGCACCGTATTTGTAAGGGATTACCTTAGCTGATTCATACGGTAGTGGTCCCGGCAGATAGATGACTATGGGAACCTTCTGGTTTTTCTGACCATCGTACATAATCTCGATCCGTTCCCGGTTGGGAATTCTTGATTCGTCAAGAAGAGGGATAATGGCAAAAACATTCCTGGTCCTCTGATGATCAGAGATTACGACAACGTCCTCAATTTGATCTGCGAGGTAGTTCGGCGCCCAATTGATGGGTCCGGAACCTGGATATGGGCGGGTCTCTCCACGATCCACCTGCCCCTGG
The DNA here is from genome assembly GCA_022829125.1 of Lathyrus tuberosus. NCBI lineage: Eukaryota > Viridiplantae > Streptophyta > Magnoliopsida > Fabales > Fabaceae > Lathyrus > Lathyrus tuberosus. The sequence continues at coordinate 20,882,745 of JALAZF010000034.1, forward strand.
AGAGCTGCTCGCACAAGGTAGCACCCTTGGTTACTTTCCGAACAGACTCCACAACGTTCATAATTGTGTGGTGGCACCTGGCCACGCCCACTTTGAATATAATGTAACCTCACTAGGTTAGCTTCCACAGATCGGACATCCTGACTTTGACGCCGAGTGGGGTTTCTTTTATTGATACTAATTTGCTGAGTGTCTTCATCCATATATATTGGCATCCACCAATGATTTAACAAGTGCTGAAGTGCTTCCTGGACAAGGGCATAGCCTTGATCATTTTCACAGCCCGCTTTACAACTGTGATAATTATGTGATATCAGGAATCCGAGTCCGACTTGCTCAGCATGCAACTCTACCAAGTTGGTATTCATCAAGCGAATGTCGAAGATTTGAACCATGTTGATCTGATAGGGATTCCTATCATGGTAGTCTTGGATCCATCCAAGATCCATCTGACGCTGGAGGGCCTCCTGTATGAAAGAGCATATCTGTTTGTTTATCGAGCAAGTCAGACAAGAACTATAATCGTGTCTCGGCAGATTATGATACTGGCTTTGCCTTAAATGTATCGCCACCAGGTTGAAATTCATCGCACATATGTCGTGGTTTTGAATGACGTTGGAATTCGTGTAGACCATGTTAACTCCACGAACTCAGTGCTCTTGGATCCATCCGAGATCCATCTGTTCCTGGAGAGCCGCTTGCACCACAGAACACCCTTGATTACTTTTAGAACAGATATTACACTGGTGATAATTATGAGGTGGCACATGGCCGTACCCACTCTGTCTACAATGCATCTTGACCAGATTGGTCCTTAATAAAAGTACATCATGAATTTGATAGATGTTATTAGATTCTTTCTCAATCAGGTTGACTGCAGCTTTCTCATGTTGAGGCAGCGGGTTTGTGAGAACATTGGGATTCTTATCCTTGAAACATAAGAGCCCGCTCCTAACAAGCTTTTGCACGTCAGATTTGAAATTGAGACAGTTCTCTATGTTATGCCCTGGACCTCCTTGATGATAAGGGCACGTCTGATCCACCTTAAACCAAAAAGGCGGATTTTCCGGTACTGTAAGAGGAGACTTAGTCTGGATGTTCCCCTTAGCCAGTAGTAACGGAAATAGTTCTGCGTACAACATGGGTATAGGATCAAACCCTGGTGGCCGTGTTGTACGGTTGTTATTGTTGTATTGAGGACGAGCCTGTTGAAGAGGCTGTTGTGTCCTTTGCTGATTAGGTTGGCTTTGCGCAACCTGAGGTTGATACGTAGGAATAGGCGCAGGGCTGATAGTAAGAGTTACAGCTGCTACGGGTTGATAACGTCGCCCTTGCTTTCTGAGATAGATATTCCCAATATCTTGCTCTTTTTTCTTAGGGAGAGCACTACCGTATCGTTTTGTACTACTTTATGATCCAGCGTCTTTTATTAGACGTCCTTCTCGGACGACTTTCTCAAGACGAACTCCCATACCGACCATTTCGGTGAAGTCACTGGGCGCATTGGCAACCATTCTGTCGTAGTAAAATGAGCTTAAAGTCTTTAAGAAGATCTTTGTCATCTCTTTTTCCTCAAGAGGTGGACAAATCTGAGCGGCAATTTCACGCCATCTCTGAGTGTATTCCTTAAAGGTTTCCTTGTCCTTTTGTGACATTGATCTGAGTTGATCCCTGTCTGGTGCCATGTCCAAATTGTATTTGTATTGTTGGATGAAAGCAGTACCAAGATCTCTGAATGTACTAATCGTAGTACGGTTTAAACCCATGTACCATTTGAGTGCGGCATCGATTAAACTATCCTAAAAGTAGTGAATCAGTGGGTCCTGATTCTCCGTCTGAGCTGACATTTGTCGAGCGTACATCACCAGATGGCTCTGAGGGCAAGAGTTACCCTTGTATTTTTCAAAGTCGGGCACTTGGAACTTGTGCGGGACTTTCACATTGGGGACTAGACAAAGGTCTGCGGCGTCCTTTCCAAATAAATCCTAACTGCGGATGGCTTGCAGTTCCTTCTGCATTTCCAGGAACTGTTCCTGGAATTCACCCATTCTGTCGAACATAGTTTCCATATTACCAGAAGGTATCGGTGGAACCTGTCCTTCCGGGACAGTGTGCACCACAGGGGGTGGTACCGTGACTACGGCAGTGAATCTTGGCGTTTCCCGAAGTTTGTAACCTTCAGGAGTCTTCAGTATGCCCCTGGCATCTTCGCTTTCCCGAAGTTTGTAACCTTCAGGCCCAGCGGCTTTTGTTATGATTCCCTGACCTTCAGTGATCGGCGGAACATATCCTTCCAGGATATAGTTAACAGGCATGCCCCAAGGACGATCTTTCGGCATTTGATACCTAGGATCATACTTCTCCACTATAGGAGTTGAGGTGATCTCTGAAATCACAGTCCTTTGTAGCTGAGCTTCTGCCATGGCTTGCATGTCATTACGAAGCTTTCTCATATCCTCTCTCAGAGCGTCGATCTCTTCTTTCAACTCTCTGTTCTCTTCCTCAAGATCATCCATCTTTTTCTGACGATTGGCCCGAGTATTGTACGAATGAGACAGTTTGACTCTAGAACCGAGACACAAACGTGAGATTCGTAGGTAATAAGAATACGCGATGTGAGAATGATGAAAGCAATGATTATATTAATTGTTTTTTAGTTTAATCAAAATAAACTTCGATAATTAGATTGCAAATATCAAACACTGGGAAAACCCCTTTTTATTGAATTCAAAGGATTACAGAAATGGAAATACAGTAACCTAAGCTAATGGGTCCCGAGTCCTCTCTGAAGAGAAATCGGGTGCTGACTCTGGTACTTTCCTTTTCTTTGACAGGGGCTCTTGGACCGTTGTCGGGTTGTCATTCCTTTTCCAGGTGAAAGGAGTGAGCAAATTCCTTTGGTCATCTTGATTCTCTACAGCATGTTGCTCCAAAATTTCAATCAGAGCGTCCTTATCTTTCAGTAGTTGCTGTATTTTGATGCACTCCACGTTGAGGGTGCGATACTTGTTCTTCCAAGACCTCTTCTCCCGTTGAACTTTGTTGAGAGTAACCTGAAGCTTTTCAGTCTCAGTCATGAAGTACATGACAGACTCCCTCGGTGGAAGAACTCCGTGACGAGGATAAGGCATCTTTAGCTTGAGAGCTCTAGTTTGTACCCAGTGGAGATAAGGCTCCACCAAGACACAGTCCGGTTTTCCTAGAGACTCCCGTCCTTTCTTATGAACATGTTTCCAAACGTGCACTATTTCTGTCTTTAGTGCTCTGTCACTTTCTCCTTCCTTGAAGAAAAGACCTTCCAGATGAACACTCCGTGGGACGTGCCTCATCGGGTATCCAAATTGACGACGAACAAGAACTGGATGGTAATTGATTCCTCCCTTAGTTCCTATAAGGGGTAAGTTGGGGAAGTTTCCACAGCGGTTAATGATCCTGTTTCCATCATAAATCCTATTACACCAATCAATGTCAGAGTTGGTGAGGGACATGATTTTCTGCGACCAACGTAAGGCACTCTTGTGACCCCAAAACGCAGCAGACTTAGGCAAATGGGAGATAAACCATTTGTAAAGCAAAGGTACACAACATGTAATCTCCCCTCCGCTGTACAAATTCCCTAAGTGTACAGAATGATACGCATCTGCGAGCAAAGTTGGTACAGGGTTTCCAATGAGAAAAACCTTAATGGAGTTGATATCGACGAAGTTATTAATGTTGGGCAACAGAAATAACCCGTAGGTGAGTAAAACAAAGATGCTTTCTAAAGCAGTCACGTTTCCGATACTGGCGAAGTACAGGGCTTTCTTTGTCAAGAACTGGGTTGGTAAACCTTGTATGCCACCCTTAGTGGTCATGTGAGCCCTGACCTCAGACTCGTCCAAATGAATTGCTCTTGCAATGGTCTGATTCTTTGGAATTTCTTCCAGTCCAGAAAATGGAACTTGATATGTAATGTGTAGATCAATTAGATGAGAGTATTCCTCCAGCATTGGTGCTAGCTGGTAATCCGGGAATGTGAAACAATGATAGACCGGATCGCAGAACTGAACGAGCGCATTCATGATTCCCTCAATCACATGGACTCTTAGCAGAGATAGAAAACCTCCGTACTTGGCTCTAAAAGCCTCTTGGTTTGTGACCATCCTCGCCAAACCTCTTAAATCCTCTAGTTTTGGAATCCTAAATGTGTACTTATGAGTTATCCTCCTACCAAAATCCATTAGTGCTATCCTTTTCTCTGATATTTGCAATCACAGTCTTAGTTTATTTTGAAAAGACAGAGAGACTAGAAGAGAAATTTTTTGAATTTTTAATGTTTTTAAATGAATGCATGAATGCAGCACACAAAAACATAGAAAAACATGGGGTCAAAGGGTCGTTGTCATGGAGTCAAGGCTCTACCCATCCCAAAGGTTTATACTAGGGTGATTTTTTTGTACCTGTACTCAAAATCATCAGCTCCTCCCAGGATAACAAACAGCAAGCGGATTGCTAGCGAACTGTATGAAATCTTAGAGTAAATGTTATTCACCGAGAATAGATCATCAGCCTCAAATGAGGGTAGTATCGCGTGACAACTATTTCTGATAGTTTCCGCACTACAAAAGGGTTTGCTCCTCAGCTTCTCAGACGTCACAATCGGCCCATTGCCTATGAGAGGGAATGGGTTGCATTGGGAAGCCTCCACTGAGGTTGATGGTCGACCTCGTCGCCATCACTTATCTTAAGTGTATACTTAATCTTTCCACATGCGGCATCACACGCATTCCCATTAGCAGAAAAATAAACACAGATATCAATTTGGAAAAGCAGTATATATATTTGTCCTAATGTCCTAGACTTTTTTTTTAAAAGCTACGAATCTTATGTTCCTAACAGAAAATGGCTCCCCGGCGAAGGCGCCATTCTGTGGTTCCTTCCCCACTTAAAGGGTTTTTGACCTGAGATCCTAGTGAAGTCAACAAAAAGTCATATTCCAGAAAAAAAAGAAAGAAAGAAAGACCGGCCCCACGGTGGGCGCCACTTTAAGGTTTCTACCGAATAGATGGGAAGAGAACAAGATCTCGTAGTCCCCAGTGAAGTCGCCATTTTTCTGTAGCGAGCGATTTTGGACGTGGTTGCGAGGCACTATCGCTTTGGTATCTACAGTTCGATACATTTTTTATCCTATTAAAGCTGATGAAGGAAGGGAAATAGATGCCTCTAATTAACCTTGCTTGCAAACTGAGTTTAAACAGATGACTGTTGGTTTACAGATGCTACAAAGATTTTGGGTCTTTATTAGGTTATTTTGTTAAAATAAGTGTCTGGTCGATTGGTGGGAGATAGGTTTTTTTATTAGTGTGCTCGCTAAGATTTTTCTGTCAATCTTATGCCTACGTATTCCCGTTTTTCCGAAACAGGGAAATCAGAGCGATCGTAGTTCCTCCTATTCTATGGGAGGAAATGGTGTTTTGGTGTCTTGTTCAAAGCCCAAGACATGAAGCTAAAGGTAGTTTATATCTGGTTCAAAGCCTAAGATGTGAAGCTGAAGGTAGTTTGTATCTTGTTCAAAGCCTAAGATGTGAAGCTAAAAGGGTTTGACTTTAGAGAGAATTTGTCATCTCTAAAGAGGGGTTTGTTTGTCACAACTGTTTATAAAGGAGGATTACTTTAACCGGGATTTGTGAATCCGACAATGCCATAATTTCCTTTATAAAGATTTATCCTGAAGGAGAAGACTTTAACTCAGTGTAGAGCAATGTTATCTTTCCTTAGGAATTTCTCATGCTAAAAGAGGGACAGTGGCATGGATGTAGATGATCCAGAGGCTTGCCGCTTACAGCGATTAGATGAAAGGGAATGAGTTGTTGATGTTTGTGTACTGTGAACGAGGCACAGCTTTGATGCTAAAAGGTTGATTGGATCAACTAGTGGTTTTCTTATACAAAGCCTAAGAGGAGGCTAAAAGGTTTTCCTTATACAAAGCCTAAGAGGAGGCTAAAAGGGAGTTGACTCAACAAGAGAGTCTTTTATGGTATCTCGTACGAAGCCCGAGATGGAGGCTAAAAGATTTGACTCTACAGGGGAATCTTTTGTATGTGTCTTGTACGAAGCCCAAGACGGAGGCTAAAGGTTGGACTCAACAAGAGAGTCTTTTATACTCAACAAGAGAGTGTTTTGAATGTCGTACAAAGCCCGAGATGAAGGCTAAAAAGTTTGGTCCTGCTGGGGAGAATCATTGTATAAAGCCCAAGAGAGAGGCTATGGTGCTGTCTCAGTTGAGTGACAGGTCCAGTATATTGGTTCAAAGACAAAATCAATTCTTATATGAGTAATGCTGTACTCATGGATTTGTTCCAAGGATCGGGGTTATTTCCTGTTCTTGAAGGGTGCTTGAGAATGTCTTTGAGACTCAAGGAAATTAGATTGTCCAAGTCTAGAGTTTCATCTTTTGTACTATGCTTTGAGAAATAGTAGTAGACTCTTGGAAAGACTGTTCTATTAAGATGACTAATTTCTATTCCTATACCTTTAGGAGGTCGTCGGGACAATTTGTATGAAGCCCAAGAGGAGGCTGGAAACTTTTAAGAAGCCGAGGGACAATTTGTACTAAGCCCAAAAGGAGGCTATCATTCCCGGAGGAAGAAATCATTTATACGAAGCCTAAGAGGAGGCTGTGAATGCTTTAAAGAAGCCAACGGGTTCTTGTACAACGCCCAAAAGGAGGCGGGGATGCTTTTAGGAAGCCTGTGGGTCCCCAAACCCCGAGAAGTTCAAGACAGGTTATTCACAAAGAATAGATCAAGCCAGGAAAGTTCGAGAATTTGGAAGAAACTCAAGGGATGCAATTCACGGAGAAGAGATCATCTCTGGGGAATAGAGTTTCTTGACAAGTACTTTTAAGAAGCCTGTGGGTCCCCAAACCCCGAGAAGTTCAAGACAGGCTATTCACAAAGAATAGATCAAGCCAGGAAAGTTTGAGAATTTGGAAGAAACTCAAGAGATGCAATTCACGGAGAAGAGATCATCTCTAGGGAATAGAGTTTCTTTGACGATCTCTAAAGGTGACAGTCTGTGAAAGGGTTCACCGAGAATGCTGCCTTTCACGTCTCCATATTGTTTAACCCCAAGAGGAGGGAAGACTGTGTCTGGTAATCCTATGGGGATATAGTTTTGACTATTTAAGAGTGATCAACGGGCTTAATGCTAGACGTAGTTGCCGGGGAAACTCTAAATATCTATACTATTATTACACAGTTGATACGAGTTTATGAAAGAAGACTTACAACGAAACAGCCCTACAATACAGTTATATGTATATGAAAGCGGTAAATGAAAGCGGATAAAAACTTACTCGGTTGTAGAGCTTCCATGTTGTTTGGTTAGTTGTTCAATAAAGAAAGATTGAAAATAACAGTATATTTCAAAATCAAAGGAGAAAGTGCTTTGAAAAGAAAGATTTGGGGCTTACAGCTCAAGGAGAGGCCCAGGGTTTTATCAGTGAGCGCACTGTTGGATTTGTACAGAGGGACTTATACAATTGACTGAGGCCCAAAATGGTTTGCTATACAAAGGGATTTGGGTCTTACACTCTCTCAAGAGGCCCAAAAGGTTTAAAGAAAAAGAGTGGGGCTTATAACACGAGGGTAGGCCCAGATGATTTCTCGTTTAAAATGGCGATCGCGCCGAGATTTTCTTTTAACGCAAAGGGGCTTATACAATATCTGAGGCCCAAAGTTGTTTTTGGTTAAAAGGGGATTCGGTCTTACACTCTAATAGAGGCCCAAAGTGTTTTGAATGAGTGATGGGGCTTACAGCTCAAGGAGAGGCCCAATGAGTTTTAAAAGGCGACGATCGCGCCATTTACTTGTACAGAGGGACTTATACAATAAGTGAGGCCCAAAATGGTTTGTACAAGGGGGTTTGGGTCTTACACTCTATTAAGAGGCCCAAAGTGTTTTGAAAATGATTTATGAGGGTTGAATTAATCAAAAACCCTAATTTGTTTTCAAAATGTGTTTTAATTGAATAAAATATTCAATTAAAATGATCAAAATTGTTTAACATGTGGAAAACAAATTGTGATCTTGGATTAATGTTTCAAAAATCATGTTTTGCCCTACAAAATGATTAGAAGTTATTAAAATCTGAAAAATCAAGAAGGAACAAATATTTTAAATGTCAAAAACAATTAAAACATTAATTCTTTGCAAAAATATCAATTATATGAAATAAATAATATTTTTTGGATTTTTTCATAAAATAAAATATTTTAACATTTTTGTGAATTATTAAAAAAAGAATCAACTCAAAATCATTAAAACTCAGAGATAATTAATTTTTGAATCAATTAAATAAAATCACAAAATTCAAATATTTGAATTTGTGAAAATGGCGCCAAGAACATGGACCAAGAACACGCGCGTTTTCTGCCTTGCCCAGATTTGCGTTTTCTATCCAATCTCACTGAATACTTGATTATATCATGCAATCCACATATCAATATGCTCGTCTCAACCTCACGATCATGTTTATGACAATTAATTCATTTAAATTAAGCATAAAACAAGAAATCACGATAAATCCTCAGGAACCCTAAATTCTGCATGAAGGCTGGGATTTTTGATACACGACTCAAACAAAGTAATTACTTGAGGGGAAACATTCCATGCATGATTATGAACATTTGGCAAAAGTATTGTGCTAGAAAATATGTATAGATTGAGAGATGACCAAGTTTAGGCTTACCTTTAGGTCGTGACAGCAAGAGCAAATTAATTTCTGAGTTGGAGGTGTTACAGATGAATTGTGATGATCTGAACAGCTTCCTTACACCCTATGGAGTGTGTTTGAATGCTTGGACTTGATGGAAATTGGCTGGATCACTTCATGGCATCTCAACTGTAACTTGGTTAAAACCTTGAGCAATTGACTGGTGATTCTAAGAAATTAGTGTTCCAGTTGTTGTTTAAGTGTTTGATAAACTCACATATGATGTATATGAGGTGTGTGTGTGATTGGTTTGAGTGGAATTGCTCTCTAATGAAAAACCTGATAGTGACTTGCTAAGAAAGGCATTTTTGAGAGTGAGAAGTGGATTTTGAGAAAGGCAAGTGTTGTAGGCCTTTGGTGTCCTTAAACTGATCACAATTGAGCTTTATTTATAATAGAGCAAGTTTGTTTTGCAATGAATAGTGAATGGCAACTGCTGAGTAGGGTTGGCCAATGTTGGCAAATGAAAATCCAAGTCTCCTCTAGCCAATGACTAGAGGTTAGGGCACAGGCTGCTGGTCCCCTTGGTCTTGGATAAGTCTAGACTGAATTTAGTTGCTAATAGCTCAGTCCATGCCACCTTAGTGCTTCCATTGAATGCTCCAATCCAAAATTGGAGTCTTGTCCCTATTTTGGGCAATTCTAGGTTTAGCATGCTATTTCTTGTTCCAAGGACTTTGGAGGCTTGGCTCAATGATTGTACCCTTTAGATTCAATCCTCAGATGTGTCCAAAGTGATGACAAGGCTTAGAATTGACTGATTTTGGAAAATCGAGCAAAAGTGCAAAAATCTGCCTTGCCTTGGCAGATTTCAGCAAGGTAACTTGCCAATGTCATATCTCATGGCCCAAATTGAATTAGGTGATGTTCTTGGCCATTTTAGAAAGCCCTTATATGATACAACAACTGTTTGATCATATTTGGTTTTGAAAGCTTTTGGATCCAAGTGAAAAATCCCCCTACATTTGGAAAAAAGTAAGGCAGATTCTGACTTGGTGAAATTTTCACTAAGTGTTGGAACAAAGTGACTTTTCTTGATTTTGATCACTCCATAACTCAAAATCCATGAGGAATTTGGACATAGGTCAGTATGAAGCTTTTGTAGAGGAAAATGAGATCTACAAATCAAGCTTTGGATGGGGAAGAATGGCTTTGTGGTTTAGGAGTTATGATCCTCTGAAGTTGGTACCTTTGTCACTTTATTTCATAACTTAGAAAATTTTCAAAGTTTTTATGGTTACCCCTTTTACAAGTTATCCCATTTTCTTTGATTTTTCTTGATGAATGATGATTCAAATCATACATTAACATCATTTTAGGGTTAAATATCCATTTTTGTGAAAAATCTCAAAAAGTCAAAGTTGACTTTTGTGCACAGTTGACTTTTTATCCGATGAATTCCAAACTGTGCAATTCTTCAGGAAATCATGTCCTTGACCTAAATCAAACTTGATGGACATGTTCCATGGGTGTTATAGGGTGTATTGAATCATGTCTTAGGGCTTGGGAGCATGTCCTGGTAAAAAGTCAAAGCTACAGTTGACTTTTCTCGCAAAACCCTAATTGTGGTTCAGATGAAATTGAAACTTGTTGCTCAAGCTTTTGGATCAATCCATTGTTACAAATGGATAAATATGGTATATTATAGACCCTCAAATCATGTCTTGAGGTCTTGGTTCATGATTTGTCCCAAAAGTCAACTTAGGGGTGAATTAGGTCAAGAAACCCTAATTCCTGATTTTTTATGTATGCATCCCTTGAGGCCAAATTGACTTGATGATTGGGTCCATGAGGTTCCATGGAGTATATTAGGATATGTTTTGAACCATTGGCTCATGCCCAGATGAAAATTTTCATCTGGAGCCTCTGGTCGATCAAAACCCTAATTTGGTGACACTAGCGATCTTGAAGCTTGATCCACCTAGAAGGGAGCAACCTTGTGCTTAATCCTTGAAGTGGGAGTCCTCTTGATCCATTGTGGAAGTTTTAGAGGTTAGACAAGTTAAAGATCATGTCATTCCTTGATTGATCCTTTGTCTAAGAGCTCTGAGAGGGCTTGAAACCCTAATTTTGGTAGCAGTGAATGCTCACCCATCTTTGGGGAGACTGATGAAGTATGATGGTTCATCCATATTGTGATGATGATTTGAACAATGATGAGAAATCTTAGTGGTCAAAATTTGGGGTATGGCAAGCTCTAACGAAGGATGACTAAGTTCTGTCCTATACCTTTATGAGGTCGTGAAGGTCTTTGTATTAAGCCCAAGAGAAGGCATGAGAACTTCTAAGAAGCCGAAGGGTCCTTGTACAACGCCCAAGAAGTGGCAGGGATGATTTTAGGAAGCCTGTGGGTCCCCAAACCAAGAGAAGTTCAAGAAATGCAATTGATAGAGAAGAGATCATTCCAGGAAAGTTCGAGAATTTGGAAGAAACTCAAGAGATGCTATTCACGGAGAATAGATCAGCTCTGGGGAGTAGAGTTTCTTCGACAATTTCTAAGGGTGACAGTCTGAGAAAAGGTTCACCGAGAATACTGCCTTTCTCTTTGTTCCATATTGTTTAACCCCAAGAGAAGGGAAGACTGTATCTGGAATCCTATGGGGATCTAGTTTTGTTTGTATTCGAGAGTGACCAACAGGCTTTACCTAGTTCTAGACGTAGTTGCCGAGGAAAAATCTAAATAACTATACAAGTATATATACAGTTGATATATGACGAGTATTTAAAAGGATTTGAAAGAAGACTTACAGTGAAACAACCCCACAATACAGTTATATATATATATATATATATATATATATATATATATATATATATATATATATATGAAAGCGGTAAATGAAAGTGGATAAACACTTACCCGTTGTAGAGCTTCCATGCTGTTTTATTAGTTGTTCAACAAAGAAACTAAAGAAAGTTTTGATAACAACATATATTTGAATTCAAAATCAAAGGAGAAAGTGCTTTGAAAAGATTGTTGGGGCTTACAGCTCAAGGAGATGCCCAAGTTTTAACGATGATTGCACCGTTGTTTTGAAAACTGTACAGAGGGACTTATACAATATGTGAGGCCCAAAAGGGTAATATTTACAAAGGGGTTGGGTCTTACACTCTATTAGAGGCTTAAAGAGTATTTTAAAGAAAATAAATGGGACTTATAACACGAGGGTAGGCCCAAATGATTTTATTTTAAACTGGCGATCGCGCCGAGATTTTTGAAAACACCGTGGGTCTTATACAATGACTGAGGCCCAAACTTTTTTGGTTTCAAAGAGGGATTGGGTCTTACACTCTATTAGAGGCCCATGAGTATTTTTGAAAAGATTTGTGAGGGTGAAAATCAAAGAAACCCTAATTTCATCATTCTTTTAAAGTAATTTTCAAAGAAAATTAATTAAAATGATAAAAATACCAAATAAGTTTGAATGAACAACTTGTGATTTTTGGTTAAGGTTTGAAAAATGATGTTTTAATCACAAGATGAATTAAAACTCATTTGGTCTTGATTTTTCAAGGTGGATATTCATTTTTAAAAGGTTTAAAAATAATAAAAATGAATTTATTTACAAAAATATCAACTATATTAAATAATTAATATAAATCTGATTTTTTGTGGAATAAAATATTTTAACATTTTTGTGATTTTTTTCAAAAAGAACCAATCAAAAATCATAAAAATTGAGAGAGTTATTAATTTTCCAAATCATTTAAAAATAATATGAAAAATAACAAAAAGTGGGAAAACTGATAAAAAGAGGATCTGGGGCGAGGGGGATTCGAACCCCCGACCTCTTGTGTGCAGCGCGCGCCCTCTACCACTGGGGCGGTGATACATCCGTGTATCAAAACCACCCCATGGATATATGAGCATTGCCTTGTTTTTGGCCTGGCCAAGGCAAGGCAAGGCAAGATTTTGGCCAAAAACGTGAAGCTTGTAACTTTCTCATTTCTCCATGGATTGGGACAAAATTTAGTTCTATCCTGCCTAGAATTTCACAAGGAATCCAATGGTGGTGGTGGTTTTTTCAGATGAGGCTCCTATTAAAAACCCGATAGTGGTTTTGAAATAGGCCATCATTTGCATTTTCTATGTTATCTCTTGTTACACGCAAGAATTACATGATGAATTGGTTCAAACACAACACATATAACATGTATAAGATGTGCATGATCAGTGAACTTCAAAGCAATGCATATTTCAAAGAGTTCAAGTTGTGATGCTTACCTCTTTATGAACGTTTTGTGCAATCTGCCAACTGCTTTGTTCCAGAAACAATTTGATGCTTTGGACACCCTCAAATGATCATTTAGAAGCTTTTAGGATGGTTGGAAACAAATGGAATCCTCAGGAACAAGTTTGAGCTCTTTCTTGCAAAAGGGGCAAAAAAGACCAATACAGCAACTCTCTCAAATGGTGTTCCTGATGTGTGGAACCATTTGGGACAGTTCAAGGATGATATTTGGAGTGTGTTTGAGGTTTTATCTAGTTTTGAAAGTGACTGAATCAAGACATGGCTTGAAAAATGTAAAAAAGTCCAATTTTGAGGTTTTGAGAGGGGACTTTGTGATTTTGGTGTTATAGGTCACTTGTGAGAGTTTAGACAGCTTAGATATGACATATTGGATGTGTTTGGATCATGAGTTGTGATGGAAATGCTCTCTAACTCAAAAACTCAGAGTTACCTTACTAAAGAAGGTATTTTTGCTTAGAGAAAGAGATTTTGAGGAAAGCAAGTGTTGTAGTGTTTTGGTGTACTTAAACTGAGCATAAATGAGCTCTATCTATAGTAGAGCAAGTTTGTTTTGCAAGTAATAGTGAATGGCAACTGCAGCAGAGTTTTGGCCAACTGTAGCACTTTGGAATCTTACGTCTCCTCTAGCCATTGACTAGAGGTTAGAGCACATGCCTTTGGTTCCCTAGTTCAGAGATCATCCTTGACTCATTCAGTTGGAAAAGGCTCAGTTCATGCCACCTTGGTGCATCCATTGAATGCTCCAAAACAAAATTGGAGTCTTGTCCCTTTTTTAGGCATTTTTAGGTTTGGCATGCTACTTTTAGTACCAAAGACTTAGGAGGCTTATGGATCAGTGTTTGTTCCTCCTAGGTCTCCCCCTGAGGTGTTCAGATGGATAAACTTGTTTGTCATTTACACAAATTGCTCAAATCAAGCAAAATGCACAAATCTGCCTTGTTATGACAATTGCAGCAAGGCATATTGCCACTATCATAACTCTTAGCTCAAATGGAATTTGATGGAGTTCTTGGCCATTTTGGAAAGCTCTCATATGATACAACATATGTGTGATCATAGTTTGTCTTGATACTTTTTGGATCCAAGTGAAAAATCCCCCTACATTTTGAAAAAAGTGAAATAGATTCTGACTTAGTGAAAATTTCACTAAGTGTTGGAAAAAGTGACATTTCATGTTTTCAGCCATTTTGATCACTCCATAACTTAAAATCCATGAGGAATTGTGAAATTCTGGTATCAGATGTGTGATGTTAAGTGTGATGTCACAACAACACAATCTGCTATATGAACAAGGCAATAACAACAGTAAATCAACACAATAAATTGTTCACCCAGTTCGGTCTAACTACCTACGGCTGGGGGCTACCAAGCCAGGGAGGAAATTCACTATTAGTAGTATTAAATTACAGACTCAACAATCCCAATTGACATCTACTAATCTTAATCACTACCCAATGACACTTCTACCTAAGCGACCACTTAGATATGAGAAACCACTCACTCCCTAAATCACCTCAGTGATACAATTCAAAGATTACACTTTAAACCACACCTTGATCTTGCTTAACAGCTTTGATCAAGAGCAACACACTCTTCCTTAAAAGCTCTAGAGTGAATACACTTACAACCCAAAATAGTAACACATATTCAACCATGAAAGGTTTACAAAACACACACAAAAACACAAATTTGACTCTCAGTCTTTGCTCTCTTGTCTTCGTCACCTTCCAACAAGGGTTGAGGCTGCTTTAAATAGAATTCTGACTTGGGCTTAGACATCTTCCAAATATCTGATTTGATTTGTTTTAAAAACATAATTTAAAACAGATTTGATCTTCAAATCTTTTTAAATAAAACAACCCTTAAACATAGCAACAAGATCTGCTCCAAATCTGATTGCAACTAAAAATGTCTTCTCCAAGATATTCGCACACAATCTCTCTAACAGATATTCTCAAACCAAACTTTCACGCGCAACCCTAAAACATCACAGCCTGATGTTATGATGTTCAGATAACTGATGTCAAGACATCAAGTTTAACATCAGCATATAAAACTTCAACCCTGCAATAACTAATGTTAGGAACCAATGTTAAGACATCAGATATATGACATCAACATTGTTCAACTTTGTTTTTCCAAAATTCCAGCCAATACAAGAACTAACAATCTCCCCCTTTGGCTAATTTTGGCTAAAATAATCTCTGCCAACATCAGAGATACCTGCAGCGAAAAAACTTCATACTCCTAACATTCCAAAACACAACCAGCATCAATCACATCCAACACCTGCACAAAGCTAAACTCCCCCTCAAAACAAGAACCAGCATACCAGTTGTTCAAACATGCATACTCCCCCTCAAGCCTAGAACCACAACAGACAACTAGGCAACACATAGGCTAACTCTCCCCCTTTTTAGCCATAATTGGACAGCTACCAACCAGTTATACCCCCATACAACTAACACTTAACAAACTAGCTGACAACTTTCCTTTTAAAGGCCAGACCTTCACTTGTCCCGCTGTGATTTCTTGACACACTACATTATCAGTCACTTGCAACTCTCTATGCTCTTTCTCATCTTTTCCTAGGTAAGTGTTAATGATCTCAGGAGAAAAATTAACACACTGACCTCTTACATATACCTTTCTAAAATCCACACTTCTGCTATCATTAATAGCCACAGGAATGTTTACTACAAATTCCTTGACTAACCCATCATAGCATTTGGACAACCCAGAAACAGTCTTCATTAGCCCAGCAAATTTTATCAACCCTATAACTTCCTTAATTTCCAGAGCATCTCCACCAAGCTCCCTTTCCAGGGCTAATCTCCTTTTACACACAAACTTCCACATGTGAGCACTGCTTGCATAGTGAAAGGATATGTTGTCAACAGGCACTTCAGGAACCTTGTCAGAAATCCTCTTCAAAATTGACCTTCTGACTGGAGTGATGTCTTGAACATCATCATCAACATCAAACTCAGATTCTGATTCTTCCCTCAGCTTCCTCTTTTTGGAAGTCACAGCAACCTTGCTCCAAGTCTTAGTAGGACTAACCACAGTTGACTTCTTCTTTTTGTTCTCAGGTCTCTCCTTAGGTTAAGAATCTGCAGACTTCCCTTTTCTAGACCTTATTCTTTTGGCAATACCAGGGACAGCTTTACAAATAACTTCATTATCTGATAGGTCAACCTCTATGACCTTAGTTTCTTCAAGATTTCCTCTGAATAGTTGCCTAACACTAGGTTGTTTGGTGATCCTTCTAATGTCACATTCATATGTCATAACATCATCCTTGACATTACATGATGAGCTGGACTCTTGAGGAACCCATAAATAACAGTTATCTATGGATCTAACTCCCCTCATAACGACTTCACCCTTCTCATTAATCACTAAACATTCATTTTTAGTGTAGCTAACCTTGAATCCTTCATCACATAACTAACTGATGCTAATCAAATTAGCAGTCAATCCTTTGACAAGAAGTACATTTTCAAGATTAGGTCTAGCCTCACAATTCAATTTTCCAATTCCTTTAGCTTCCCCTTTTTCTCCATTACCAAAAGTTACATCATTTGTGGAGTAAGTCCTGATATCCACCAAATGATTCTTGAAACCTGTCATATGCTTTGAGCAACCACTGTCAAAATACCAACCATCCATAACTTGGGTTCTAACAGATGAGTGAGCTAATAGACATGTGACAGCAGCTTTAGGAACCCATTGTTCAATAGCCTGAGGCTTGTTCTGCTTCTGTCTAGGTTGAGGAACAGATTTGGGATAACCATACAGTTTACAGTAAGAAGATTGTATATGGCCAAATCTTCCACAATAGTAACATCTCACTCTTTGAATCTCTTCTCTGAAGTGATTGAAATGTCTGCCACCTTGATGATGATTTCTGTCATACTGCTAAGGCTGCCATCTGTCGAAATATTGATCCTGTCTTCTCCCATAATTAGGCTGTCTTCTGTAATGATGAGTCTGTCTTTTGTAATGATTAGGCTGTCTTTTATCATGATGATGCGGCCTTCTTCTGCCATAACAATGAGGCACAACATTATTAGGTCCAAAACCATACATTTTCCCTTGATGTTGAGACATCGGATGGAACATGTTATGTTTGAAACTAGAAGCCTGCATACTCCTATGGTATTGAGGAGGCATATACTGCCTAGCTCCAGAAACCTGAGGCTTTCCTTGAGGTTAAGGTAAAAACTTCTTAGGTACAGGACCATAACCCTTTCCATTATTTTATGGCCCAAGGTGAGGGACAACCTTCTTAATTCCAGAACCATGTCCTTTTTCATGATGATGAGGAATGTTATGTTTAACCCCAGAAGAACTAGCCTCTGCAGATATCTTCTACTCACCCTCATATCCTAGACCAGTCTTATCACTTGCCCCTTTTCCAGCTTCAAGAATTTTATCCAGAGTGTCAGTTCCACTATTTAACATTTTGATGGATTTTGACATTTGATCAAGCTGGGATTTTAACAACAAAACTTCATTCTCAAGTTCAGCTTTATCAGTCTCAAGCTGTATTATAATTTTCTTCTGCTTCTCCCCTTCTTGACAGACCTCTTCACTTTTCAGACACAACTCTTGATAAGAAGATGCCAGCTCTTCAAAGGTCAATTCACCATCACTAGATTCTCCATCAGAGGCACATATTCCAGTCAATGCCTTAACATGCTTGGCATTCTCTACTTCACTTTCACTATCTGTATCAGACCAGGAAACAGATAACCCCTTTTTCTGCTTATTGAGATATGAAAGACATTCTTTCTTGACATGACCATAACCTTCACATTCATAGCATTGAACTCCTTTGTCATGATTAGACTTTTCTTCATCTCTTGTTTTCTTAGACCTGTTGTTGTCAGATGTGATGTTCTTAACATTAGGTCTATAGTTTCTGTCCATTCTCTTTAGCACCTTATTAAACTGTCTCCCAAGCATCACAACAACATTTGACAGTTCCTCCTGAGTTTCAAAATTACACTCCTTCTTACCATCTTCAGTATTAGACACCAAAGCTATGCTTTTGGTCTTCTTTTCAGGCTCCTCATTCAACCCCAACTCAAAAGTTTGAAGAGAACCAATCAACTCATTAACTCTCATCTTGCTGATGTCTTGAGCTTCTTCAATATCAGTCACCTTCATTTTATATTTCTTGGGAAGGGATCTGAGAATCTTCCTTACCAGCTTCTCTTCAGTCATTTTTTCTCCTAAAGCACTAGAAGCATTGGACAGCTCAAGAATATTCATGTGAAAGTCATGAATGGTTTCATCCTCCTTCATCTTCAGATTTTCAAACTTAGTAGTCAACAGTTGAAGTCTTGACATCTTAACCTTGGAAGTTCCTTCATGAGTAGTTTTCAAGACATCCCAAGATTCCTTAGCTACTTCACAAGTGTTTACCAACCTAAAGATGTTATTGTCAATACCATTAAAGATGGCATCCAAGGCTTTTGAATTTCCAAGTGCAAGCTCATCTTCTTCCTTGGTTAGTTCTTCCTCAGGTTTCAGCTTTGTTGTACCATCCTTTTCAACAATAACAGGTGCTTTCCATTCTTATAAGACAGCCTTCCAAGCCCTGCTGTCTAATGACTTCAAGAAGGTAACCATCCGTGGTTTCCAATAGTTATAATTAGAGCCATCTAGAATAGGGGGTCTATTCACAAATCCACCACTCTCCTTGTCCATTGCACCAGAAAGTATCAGCCCAAGATCTCACCCAGATGCAGAGCAGGATGCCTGCTCTGATACCAATTGAAATTCTGGTATCAGATGTGTGATGTTAAGTGTGATGTCACAACAACACAATCTGCTATATGAACAAGGAAATAACAACAGTAAATCAACACAATGAATTGTTAACCCAGTTCGGTCTAACTACCTACGTCTGGGGGCTACCAAGCCAGGGAGGAAATTCACTATTAGTAGTATTAAATTACAGACTCAACAATACCAGTTTAACATCAGCATATAAAACTTCAACCCTGCAACAACCAATGTTAGGAACCAATGTTAAGACATCAGACATATGACATCAACATTGTTCAACTTTGTTTTACCAAAATTCCAGCCAATACAAGAACTAACAAATTGGAATGAGGTGTAGTTGACACTTTTAAAGTATGCCATGAGAGATACAAATCCATCCAACTTTGTTTTACCAAAATTCCAGCCAATACAAGACACAAGTTATGATCCTTGGAAGTTGGTACCCTAGCCACTTTGTTCCATAACTTAGAAAATTTCTAAGTTTTTTATGGTTACCCCTTTTACAAGTTATCCCACTTTTCTTGATTTTTCTTGATGAATGATGATTCCAATCACACATTAACATCATTTTAGGGTTAGGGAACCATAATTGATAAAAAAAAAATCAAAAAGTCAAACTTTGACTTTTGGGCACCGTTGACTTTTTATCAGATGAATTCCAAACTGTGCGATCCTCTATGAAATCAAGTCATTGACCTAAATCAAACTTGATGTATTGATTTCATTGATTTCATAGGTGTTATAGGGTGTATTGAATCATGTCCCAAGGTTTGGGAGCATGTCCTTGTCAAAAGTCAAAGGTACAGTTGACTTTTTCTTCAAAAACCCTAACTGTGGTTCAGATGAAATTGAAACTTGTGCATCAAGCTTCTTGGATCAATACATTATTGAAAATGGATCAATGTGGTTTATTAGAGACCCTTAAACCATGTCTTGAGGTCTTGGCTCATGTTTTGTCCCAAAAGTCAACTTAGGGGTGAATTAGGTCAAGAAACCCTAATTCCTGATTTTTGATTAATGCATCCCCTGAGGCTAAATTGACTTGATGATTAGGTCCATGAGGTCCCTTGGAGTATTTTGGGTTTTGCTTTGAAGCATTGGCTCATGCCCAGAGGAAAATTTCCACCTGGAGGCCCTGGTCGACCAAAACCCTAATTTGGTGACACTGGCGATCTTGAGGCTTAATCCACTTCGAAGGTAGCAACCCTGTGCTTAATCCTTGATGTGGGAGTCCTCTTGATTCTTTGTGGATGTTTGAGAGGTTAGACAAGTTGAAGATCATGTCATTCCTTGATTGATTCTTTGTCTAAGAGCTCTGAGAGGGCTTGAAACCCTAATCCTTAGTTGTAGTGAATTGTCATACCCCAAATTTTGACCACTAAGATTTCCCATCATTGTGTAAATCATCACCACAATATGGGTAATCCATCATACCTCATTATTCTCCCCAAATATGGGTGAGCATCCACTATAATCAAGCTTAGGGTTTCAAGCCCTCACAGAGCTCTTAGACAAAGGATCAATCAAGGAATGACATGATCTTCAACTTGTCTAACCTCTCAAACATCCACAAGGGATCAAGAGGACTCCCACATCAAGGATTAAGCACAAGGCTGCAACCTTCTAAGTGGATCAAGCCTCAAGATCGCTAGTGTCACCAAATTAGGGTTTTGGTCGACCAGGGCTTCCAGATGGAAATTTTCCCCTGGGCATTATCCAATTCTTCAAAGCATAACTTGAATTACTCCATGGGATCTCATATACCCCATCATCAAGTCAATTTAGCCTCAGGGGATACATTCACTAAAAATCAGGAATTAGGGTTTTTTGACCTAATTCACCCCTAAGTTGACTTTTGGGACAAATCATGAACCAAGACCTCAAGAGATGATTTGAGGGTCCCTAACACACCACATTGATCCATTTGCAACAATGGATTGGTCCAAGAAGCTTGAGCAACAAGTTTCAATTTCATCAGAACCACAATTAGGGTTTCGCGGGAAAAGTTAACTGTGCCTTTGAATTTTGACCAGGACAAGCTCCCAAACCCTAAGACATGATTCAATACACCCTATAACACCTATGAAATCAATCCATCAAGTTTTATTTAGGTCAAGGACTTGATTTCCTCGAGAATCGCACATTTTGGAATTCATCTGACAAAAAGTCAACTGTGCACAAAAGTCAACTTGGACTTTTTGAGATTTTTCACAATTATGGTTCCTTAACCCTAAAATGATGTTAATGTGTGATTTGAATCAACATTCATCAATAAAAATCAAGAAAATTGGGATAACTTGTAAAAGGGGTAACCATAAAAACTTAGAAATTTTTCTAAGTTATGGAATAAAGTGGCTAGGGTACCAACTTTGGAGGATCATAACTCCTAAACCACAAGGCCATTTTTCCCCATCCAAAGCTGGATTTGTAGCTCTCACGGCCCTCTACAAAAGCTTTAAACACAACTCATTCCAATTCCTCATGGATTTTAAGTTATGGAATGATCAAAATCACAAAAAGTGATATTGTCACTTTTTTCCAACACTTAGTGAAATTTTCACTAAGTCAGAATCTGCCTTACTTTTTTCCAAATGTAGGGGCATTTTTCACTTGGATCCAAAGAGTATCAAAACCAATTATGATCAAGCAGTTGTTGTATCATATGAGGGCTTTCCAAAATGGCCAAGAACTCCATCAAATTCCACTTGAGCCATGAGATATGACAATGCCAATATGCCTTGCTGCAAACTGTCATGGCAAGGCAGATTTGGGAGTTTTGTTCGATTTGCTGAAATTTTGCAAAGGGAGAGTAAATCTATCCATCTGAACACCTCAAGAGGGAACAAGGAGGAACCAACTCTGATCCCAAACCTCTCAAGTCTTTGGAACTAAAAGTAGCATGCCAAACCTAGAAATACCTAAAAGAGGGACAAGACTCCAATTTTTGATTGGAGCATTTAATCGATGCACCAAGGTGGCATGGACTGAGCCATTTCTAACTGAATTCAGTCAAGACTTATCCAAGACCAAGGGAACCAGTAGCCTGTGCCCTAACCTCTAGTCAATGGCTAGAGGAGACTTGGATTCTCATTGATCAACATTGGCCAAACCTATGCAGCAGTTGCCGTTCACTATTCCTTGCAAAACAAACTTGCTCTACTATAAATAGAGCTCATTTGTGATCAGTTTGAGTACACCAAAGCCATCAAACAGATGCTTTCCTCAAAATCTCTTCTTTCACTCCAAAATTGCCTTCCAAAGCAAGTCAATATCGGGTTTTGAGTTTGAGAGCTACTCCAACCAAACCAATCACACACACACCTCATAAACATCATATAGAAGTGATCCAAACACTTAAACAACATTTGGAACACTGATTTCTCAGAATCAATAGCCAGCTGCTCAAGATTTTAAACAAGTTGCAGTTTGGATACCATCTTCAGTTCCAGATCATTTCCATTCATTCCAAGCATCCAGACACACTCCATAGCACCTAGGGAAGCTGTCCATATCCTTGGAACCAAGCTGCAACACCTCTAACACAAAACACGATCACCAGCTGCAAGAGGTAAGCATGAGCTCTTCTAACTCTATGATCCATGCATTTTTTGCTGCACAATAATTTGGCCACATGTTCATAATCATGCATGAAGTGTTTTCCCTCAATCAATTGCTTTGTTTGAATCGTGTATGGAATTCCTGAACCTTCATGCAAATTTTAGGGTTCTTAAGGTTTCTCTTTGATTTCTTATTCCATGTTTAAAATAAATGAAATTAAAGACCATAGACATGATCGTGAGGTGAAAACGAGTAGATTGATATGTAGATTGCATGATATCATCAAGTATTCAGTGAGATTGGATAGAAAACGTAAATCTGCAGAAACAGAGGGTGGCGCGTGTTCTTGGCCCCATTCTTGAATATTTGAATATTTGAATTTTGTGATTTTATTTAATTGATTCAAAAATTAATTTCTCTCTGAGTTTTAATGATTTTGAGTTGATTCTTTTTTTAATAATTCACAAAAATATTAAAATATCTAATTTTCCTAAAAAATCCCAAAAATATTATTTATTTTATATACTTGATATTTTTGTAAAGAATTAATATTTTAATTATTTTTTACATTTAAAATATTTTCTCCCTCTTGATTTTTCAAATTTTAGTGATTTCCAAACATTTTGTGGATCAAAACCTAATTTTTGAAACATTAATCCAAGATCACAATTTGTTTTCCACATGTTTAACAATTTTGATCATTTTAATTGAATTTTTATTCAATTAAAATACATTTTGAAAACAAATTAGGGTTTTTGATTAATTCAACCCTCATCAAACTTTTTCAAACACTATGGGCCTCTAATAGAGTGTAAGACCCAACCCCTTTTGTAAATACACCACCTTTTGGGCCTCAGTCATTGTATAAGACCCACTGTATTTTTTAAAACAACGGCGCGATCGTCGCCTTTTTAACAAAAAAAAATCAACTGGGCCTCTCCTCGAGCTATAAGTCCAAATTCTTTTTCTAAAAACCTTTTGGGCCTCTAATAGAGTGTAAGACCCAACCCATTTTTTGAAACCAAAACCTTTTGGGCCTCAGTGTATTGTATAAGTCCCGATACCGTCAAAAAGTTCAACGCGATCGTCGCCTTTTAAAATAAAACCTTGGGCCTCTCCTTGAGCTGTAAGCCCCATCACTTGTACAAAAATAACTCTTTGGGCCTCTAATAGAGTGTAAGACCCAATCCTCCTTTAACCTAAACCTTTTAGGCCTCAGACATTTTATAAGTCCCTCTGCATTAAAAGAAAAAAATCTCGGCGCGATCGCCAATTCAAAAACAAATCATCTGGGTCTACCCTCGCGTTATAAGCCCCATTCTTTTTCCTTAAACACCTTTGGGCCTCTTGAGAGAGTTTAAGACCCATCCCTTTGTACAGAAAACCTTTTTGGGCCTCAGTCACTTGTATATGTCCCTCTGTACAAATTCAAAACAACAGTGCAATCACTGATAAAACCTTGGGCCTCTCCTTGAGCTGTAAGCCCCAACAATCTTTTCAAAGCACTTTCTCCTTTGATTTAGAATATAATATTGTTATCAAAGCTTTCTTTGTTGAACAACTAACCAAACATCATGGAAGCTCTACAACCGAGTAAGTGTTTACCCGCTTTCTTTATCTGCTTTCATATATATATATATATATATATATATATATATATATATATATATATATATATATATATATAACTGTATTGTGGGGCTGCTCACTGTAAGTCCTCTTTCACAAACTTTTATATACTTGTCAAATATCCACTGTGTAATACTAGTATAGTTATTTAGAGTTTTCCCCGACAACTACATCTAGCACTAGGTAAAGCCCTGTTGGTCACTCTTAAATACAAACAAAACTAGATCCCCATAGGATTACCAGACACAGTCTTCCCTCCTCTTGGGGTTAAACAATATGGAGACGTGAAAGGCAGCATTCTCAGTGAACCCTTTCTCAGACTGTCACCCTTAGAAATTGTCAAAGAGACTCTACTCCCCAGGGATGATCTTTTCTCCATGAATGGCATCTCTTGAGTTTCTTCCAAATTCTCGGACTTTCCTGGCTTGATCTATTCTCGGTGAATGGCATGTCTTGAACTTCTTGGGGTTTGGGGACCCACAGGCTTCTTAAAAGCATCCCCGTCTCCTCTTGGGTGTTGTACAAGGACCCTTCGGCTTCTTAAAATCTCTCATGCCTCCTCTTGGGCTTAGTACAAGGACCCATAGACCTCTACAGGTATAGGAACAGAACCTAGTCATCAATTTGCTAGAGCTGTCTTTCTGAGTCAAGTGTCAGACCTGTTAATGGGTTGACCTTCATCCCTTAACATACCAGCCTTCTCTTGGGTATCGTACAAAGATCATCACAATCTGAGAATCGATTTCTCAAAACACCCGTAGACTTGGGCAGTCTCAATACCCTTTGGATTTCCCATTTCCTTAAAGAACAAGAAATAACCCCGATCCTCTGACCAGTGCCAAAGCACAACAATACCTTTAAATCAGTCCCTTCATAAGAACTGATTTTCTCTTTTATCTAACATACTGGACCTGTCACTAAACTAAAACAGTCACCAGCACACTAGCCTCCTCTTGGGCTTTGTACAATGATTCTCCCCAGCGGAGCTAACCTATTCACACTCTCTTGTTGAGTATAAAAGACTCTCTTGTTGAGTCAACCACTTTTAGCCTCCATCTCGGGCTTCGTACGAGATATAAAATCACTCTCTTGTTGAGTATAAAAGACTCTCTTGTTGAGTCAAACCCCTTTTAGCCTCCATCTCGGGCTTCGTACGAGATAAAAATCACTCTCTTGTTGAGTATAAAAGACTCTCTTGTTGAGTCAAACATTTTCAGCCTCCATCTCAAGCTTCGTACGAGGTACAAAGACTCTCTTGTTGAGTCAAACACCTTTAGCCTCCGTCTTGGGCTTCATACAAGACACATACAAAAGCACTCTCTTGTTGAGTCAACCCTTTTAGCCTCTCTCTCGGGCTTCGTACGAGACACATAAAAACAACCCTCTTGTTGGGTCAATAGCCTCCTCTTAGGCTTTGTATAAGGAAACCCCGGTTAAGTTAATCAACCTTTTAGCATCAAAAGTTGTGCCTCATTCACAGTATACAGACATCAACAACTTCTTTTCTCCCCCATCTAATTGTTGTAAGCGGCAAGCCTCTAGATTATTTACATCCACGCCACTGTCCCTCTTTTAGCATGAGAAATTCCTAAGGAAAGATAACATTGCTCTACACTGAGTTAAAGTCTTCTCCTTCAGGTTTAAAATCCCCTATAAATTAAAATTATGGCATTACTGGATTCACATATCCCAGTTAAAGTAATTCTCCTTTATAATCAGTCACCCCAACAGTTGTGACAAACAGACCAAATACCCCCCTTTAGAGATGACAAATTCTCTCTAAAGTCAAAACCATTTGGCTTCATATCTTGGGCTTCTAACAAGATACAAATAGACCCTTCAGCTTCACATCTTGGGCTTTGAACAAGATACAAACACCTTTAGCTTCACATCTTGGGCTTTGAACAAGACACCAAAACGACCTTTTTCCTCCCATAGAATAGGAGGAACTACGATCGCTCTGATTTCCCTGTTTTGTTAAACGGGAATACGTAGGCATAAGATTGAAAAAAATCTTAGCGAGCACACTAATCAAAAAACCCAAAATCTCATACCTTCATACATCAATCGAAAATCATTAGTCTTAAACCTCCCACCAATCGCCCGGGCATTATTTTAACAAAATAACCTAAGAGAGACCCACAATCTTTGTAGCATCTGTAAACCAACATTCATCTGTTCAAACTTAGTTTGCAAGCAGGGTTAATTGGAGAAATCTATTTCCCTTCCTTCATCAGCTTCAATAGGATAAAAAATGAATCGAGCTGTAGTACCCCAAAGCGACAGTGCTTCACAACCATGCAAAAACTCGCGTTACAGAAAAATGGCGACTCTGCTGGGGTCACCCATTGTATGATCTTGTTTCTTAGGTAGAAACCTGAGAAAGTGCCGCAGTAGATTGGTGACCACAGTGGGAGGCATTCTTTCTTGCTTTCCCAAGGGACGAATCCCTAATTTCGTGTCACAGAAATGACAGCTCTGCTGGGGAGTCATTGTCTGTATAGGATCATAAGACTAGAGGTCTAGGATGATTAAGATAAATATATATACTGCTTTTCCTAATTGATATCTATGTTTATTTTTCTACTAATGGGAATGCCTGTGATGCCGCATGTGGAAAGATTGAGTATACACCTAAGATAGATGATGGCAATGCGGGTAATCTTATTGGGAGTGAATTCCAGTTAAGAGTCCCCGATCGACCATCAAACTCAGTGGAGACTCCCTTTGCAGATACATTGTCTATACGACTTCGGTTGTTGAAAGTAGTGTGGTCGAGTGGGTTATCTGAGAAGCTGAGGTTTTTAGCAGACTTAAGCCACTTTGTAGTGCGGAAGCTATCAGAAATAGTTGTCATGCGATACTGCCCTCATCTGAGATTGCTCTAAGATACATCACCTAGCACGGTTCCCGGCCCGCTGATGTTATCTCTAAGGGAATCAATGATTTTGAGAGACAGGTACAAAAAATCACCGGTATAAACCTTTGGGGGGGTAGAGCTTTGACTTCATGACAGCGACCCTTTGACCCCGTGTTTTTTCTATGTTTTTCTGTGCTGCATTCATACATTCATTTAAAAAATACATTAAAACAAAGAAAATCTTCTCTTCTAGTCTCTCTTTTTCAAATTAAACTGAGACAACGATTGCAATATTCAGAGAAAGGAAATTGCGCTAATGGATTTCGGTAGAAGGAAAACTCATAAATACACCTTCAAGGTTCCAAAGTTGGAGGATTTGAGAGGTTTGGCGAGAATGATCACCAACCACGAGGCTTTCAGAGCCAAGTATGGAGGGTTGTTGTCCTTGTTAAGGGTCCACGTAATTGAAGGAATCATGTCCACGTTAATCCAGTTCTACGATCCGGTCTATCACTGTTTCACATTCCCGGATTATCAGCTTGCACCAACGCTGGAGGAGTATTATCACCTGACTGGTTTACATATTACTGATCAAGCTCCCTTTTCTGGACTGGAAGAAATTCCAAAGGATCAGACCATTGCAAGAGCAATTTATTTGGATGAGTCAGAAGTCAGGACTCACATGACCACTAAGGGTGGAATCCAAGGTTTGCCAGACCAGTTCTTAACAAAGAAAGCCATGTACTTTTCTAGTATAAGGAACGTGGCCGCTTTCGAGAGCACCTTTTTTTTGCTCACCTACGGGTTATTTTTGTTTCCCAACATCGATAACTTTGTAGATCTCAACGCCATTAAGATTTTCCTAATTGGAAACCCCGTACCGACCTTACTCGCAGATGCATATCATTCTGTACACTTAAGGAATTTATACAACGGAGGAATAATCACGTGCAGTGTACCCCTGCTTTACAAATGGTTCACTTCCCACTTACCCAAGTCTGCTGCATTTTGGGATCAAAAGAATACTTTACATTGGTCGCAGAGAATCATGTCTCCTCTAACATCGATTGGTACAATCGAATCTACGACGGGATCAGGATCATTGACCGTTGTGGAAATTTCCCAAATGTACCCCTTATAGGAACTAAGGGGGGAATCAACTATCATCCAATTCTCGTTCGTCGTCAATTCGGATACCCTATGAGGCACATCCCACAGAATGCTCATCTGGAAGATCTTTTCTTCAAGGAAGGATAAAATAACAGGGCACTAAAGACGGAAATAGTGCACGCCTGGAAACACATTCATAGGAAAGGACGAGAGTCTCTAGGGAAACCAGACTGTGTCTCGATGGAGCCTTATCTCCATTGGGTACAAATTAGAGCTCTCAAGCTGAGGATGCCTTCCCTCATCAGGAAGTTTTTCCATTAAGGGACTCTGCCCTTTATTTTATGTCTGAGACAGAAAAACTTCAAGTTACTCTCAGCAAAGTTCAGCAGGAGAAGAGGTCTTGGAGGAACAAGTATCGCATTCTCAATGTGGAGTGCAGGAAAATACAGCAACTGTTAAGAGAAAAAGATGCTCTGATTGAGATTTTAGAGCAACATACTGTAGAAAATCAGGATGACCAAAGGAATTTGCTCGCTCCTTTCACTTGGAAAAGGAATGACAACCCGACAACGGCCGAAGAGCCCCGGTCAAAGAAGAGGAAAGTATCAGAACCAACACTTAAGCTCTCCTCCGAGAGGACTCAGGATCCATTAGTTTAGGTTTCCTTTTTCAGCACTTTGTAATCTACTGTATTTCTATTTCCGCAATCCTTTGACTTCAATAAAACGGGGTTTCCCCACTGTTTGATATTTGCAATCTAATTGTCGAAGTTTACTTTGAATAATCAAAGATAATTAATAAAACCATTGCATTGCATTCATCATTCTCGCATAACGCATTCTTCTTACCTACGAATCTCACGTTTGCGTCTCGATTCTAGAGTTAAACTATTTCATTCATACTATACTCGAGCCAATCGTCAGAAAAAGATGGATGATCTCGAGGAAGAGAACAGAGAGTTGAGGGAAGAGATCGACACTCTGAAAGAGGATCTGAGAAAGCTTCATAACTACATGCAAGCTCTAGTAGAAGCTCATATGTAACAACAAAGGACTGTGATCTCAGAGATCACATCAACGCCCATAGTGGAGAAGTATGATCCTAGGTACAAAATGCCGAAAGATCATCCTCGGGGCATGCCACTTAACTATATCCCGGAAGGATATGTTCCACCGATCGCTGAGGATCAGGGAACCGCAGCAGGAGCCGCTGGGCCTGAAGGTTACAAACTTAGGGAAAGCGAAGATGCCAGGGGCATGACAGCAGCTCCTGAAGGTTACAAACTTCGGGAGGCACCAAGAGTCCCGACCATGATGACTATACCACCGCCTGTGGTACACACTATCCCGGAAGGACAGATTCCCCAGATACCTTCTGGTGGAAATGAAAGCATGTTCGACAGAATGAATGAGTTCCAGGAACAGTTCCTAGAAATGTAGAAAGAGCTGCAAGCCCTTCGCGGTCAGGATCTATTTGGAAAGGATGCCGCAGACCTTTGCTTGGTCCTGAACGTGAAAGTTCCGCACAAGTTCCAAGTGCCTGACACTGAAAAATACAAGGGTAACTCTTGCCCTCAAAGCCACTTAGTGATGTACGCTCGGCGAATGTCAGATCAGATAAAGAACCAGGAACTACAGATTCAGTAATTTCAGGATAGTTTAACCGGTGCCGCATTAAAATGGTACATGGGTTTAAACCGCGCTACGATCAGCACGTTCAGAGATCTTGGCGCTGCTTTCGTCCAACAATACAAATATAATCTGGACATGGCACCGGACAGAGATCAACTCAGATCGATGTCACAAAAGGAAAAGGAAACCTTTAAAGAATACGCTCAGAGATGGCGTGAAATTGCCGCTCAGATTTGTCCACCTCTTGAGGAAAAAGAGATGACAAAGATCTTCTTAAAGACCTTGAGCTCATTTTACTACGACAGAATGGTCGCCAGTGCACCCAGTGACTTCACCGAGATGGTGGGCATGGGAGTTCGTCTTGAGGAAGCAGTCTGAGAAGGACGTTTAGTAAAAGACGCTGGATCATCAAGTAGTACAAAACGATATGGTAGTGCTCTCCCTAAGAAGAAAGAGCAAGATATTGGGAATATCTCTCTCGGAAAGCAAAGGCGACATTACCAACCAGTAGCAGCTGTAACTCCTGTTATCAACCCTGTGCCTGTTCCTACGTGTCAACCTCAGGTTGCACAGAGCCAACCTAGTCAACAGTCTCTTCAGCAGACTCGTCCACCGTACAACAACAACCGTACAATGCAACCACAGAGGTTTGACCCTATACCCATGTTGTACGCAGAATTGTTTCCATTACTACTAGTCAAGGGGCATGTCCAAACTAGGCATCCTCTTACAGTACCGGAAAATCTGCCTTTTTGCTTCAAAACGAATCAGACTTGTCCTTACCATCAAGGAGGACCAGGGCATAACATAGAAAACTGTCTCAGTTTCTAATCCGATGTGCAAAAGCTTGTTAGGAGCGGGGTCTTATCTTTCAAAGATACGAATCCGAATCTTCTCACAAACCCCCTGCCTCAACACGAGAAAGCTGCAGTCAATTTGATAGAGGGAGAGTCTAACAACACCTATCAAATTCACGATGTACTCTTGTTAAGGGCCAACTTGGTCAAGATGCATTGTAGACAGAGTGGATATGGCCATGTGCCACCTCATAATTATTACCAGTGTGATATCTTCTCTAAAAATAATCAAGGATGTTCTGTGGTGCAATCGGCTCTACATGAACAATTGGATCTCAGATGGATCCAAGAGCATCGAGTTCGTGGAGTCAACATGACCTATACGAATTCCAACATCATTCAGAACCATGACGTCCGTGCAATGAATGTTAGCTTGGTGACGATGCACTCAAGGCAAAGCCAGTATCATAATCTACCGTGTCACAATTATAATTCCTGCCTGACTTGCTCGGTAAACAAACAGGGACGTTCTTTTGTACAAGAGGCCCTCTAGCATCAGATGGATCTTGGATGGATCTAGGACTACCATGATAGGAATCCCTATCAGATCAACATGATTCAAATATTCGATATTCGCTTGATGAATACCAGCTTGGTAGAGTTACATGTCAGGCAGGTCTAACTCGGTTTTCTCACTTCACATGATTACCAGAACTGTAAAGGATGTTGTGAGAGTAACCAAAGGTGCGCTCTTGTTTAGAGAACTTTACAACACTTATTAAACCACTGGTGGCTTCCAATCTATCTGGATGAAGACACGCAACAAATCAGTGTGCATAATGGAAACCCTACGCAACATCAAAATCAGGATGTCTGATCTATGGAAACAAACCTGGTAAGGTTGCACTGCATTCAAAGTGGGCATGGCCAGGTGCCACCACACAACTATGAACATTGTAGAGTCTGCTCGGAGAATAACCAAGGATGCTACCTCGTACGAGCAGCTCTCCAAGGTCAGTTGGATCGCAAGGAGATTCACCCATACCTAGCTTCGGGGTCCATTGACTGGATGTCAGACTACTTCGCAGATCAAATCAGAGACGTGGTTGTAATCTCTGACCCTAAGAGGAACAAGGATGTTTGTACCATCATCCCTCTACTGGACAAATCAAAGGTTCTTATCAAGGATATGATTGAAGTTACTTACGACAGTCAGAAAAATCAGAAGGCTCCTGTAGTTATTTATTTGCCGTGACCATTACCGTATGAATCAGCTAAGGCGATCCCTTACAAATACGGTGCAACAGTAATTGAGAATGGAAGGGAAATTCCATTACCCTCCGTCGTAAATATTGCAGACATCAGTCGAGTAACACGGAGCGGTCGAATCTTCAACTGAGGAGTTGGAGAACCTAACAGGGAAAAGGAACTTTAGACAGAAGCTCCCAATCCACCAGTCGGTCAGTCCAATGATCCCGAACTTTCGAAAAACAATGATGAGATGTTGAAGCTTATCCAAAGGAGTGAATACATCATTTTTTATCAGCTGTTACAAACTCCTTGAAAGATCTCTGTGCTATCACTTTTACTCAGTTCTGAAGCCCACAGAGAGGCTCTACAGAAAGTCTTAGAGCAGGCCTTTGTGGAACAGGATGTGTCAATACGACAGTTTGATAGCATTATCTCTAACATCAATTCCTGCAACAACTTAGGATTCAGTGATGAGGATTTGCCAGAGGGGGGAAAAAGTCACAACATGGCGCTCAATATCACAGTTAACTGCCAGGACGATGCTTTAGCCAGCGTACTGGTAGACACAGGATCAGCCATCAACGTTATGCTGAAGCCCACTTTAATGCGACTATCATTCAAAGGATCCCCGATGAGGGGCAGTGAGGTCATCGTCAAAGCGTTTGACAGATCTCGGAAAGCAGTTATCGGCGAAGTCGACCTTCCCATAACTATCGGTCCTCACACTTTCCTAATCACTTTCCAGGTCATGGACGTCCGGGCAGCGTATAGCTGTTTATTAGGAAGACCTTGGATACACCAGGCTGGGGCAGTCACTTCGACGCTGCACCAAAAACTGAAGTTCGTCAAGAACGATCAACTCGTCACGGTCTATGGAGAACAAGCCTTGCTCGTGAGTAACTGATCATCGTCTACTTGTGTAGAACCCGAGGAGGTTGTTGGAACTCAGTTCCAAGCACTGTCGGTGAGCAATGAGAATCAATCGGAGAAAGGAACCTCGATTTCCTCGTACAGAGATGCTCT
The DNA here is from genome assembly GCA_022829125.1 of Lathyrus tuberosus. Classification (NCBI taxonomy): domain Eukaryota; kingdom Viridiplantae; phylum Streptophyta; class Magnoliopsida; order Fabales; family Fabaceae; genus Lathyrus; species Lathyrus tuberosus. Next base: position 20,915,410 of record JALAZF010000034.1, read on the forward strand.
CAAAGTGATCAAAAATAACAATACAAAAGGATGGGGACAACTTGTCATTCCCACTGATAACAAAACAAAGAAGGGTCTTGGTTTTTCTTCAACCTGTACCCAGACTGCTACCAACGATGAAAGTCTTCATCCCATTCAGGACTTCTTCCACAGTGGAGGTTTTCTTCACCCAGTGTCTCCAGCAGTCCATACCATCAACGAGGAGGATCCCTCCAATACGGATGAGGAATGGAAGTCCTATCTTAATAAGGACGGTTATAGGTCTCAGGAAGAGGCGCCTACGCCATTTTGCTATCCTGCACAAAGTCCGAGATTTATACCCAGGTCAGATGTCAGAACAATATACGGAGATTGTGATCCGGAAGGATGTCGTGCTCCACCAAACTCATTAGAGAAAGACACTCCGATGAAATTCAACTTTGACCACGACTATTATGGCCCAATGGATGGCTTGCCTATCTGCCAGCCGTACCCAGGAGACTTAGGACAAGAAAATCAGCCAAACAATGAAAATCCTCTAAGCGTCATTGAACAGAATACCTGTGTCCCCACCATGTCATGGGATTAACACTCAGGTCGTTCAGAACCTATCCAGTACGGCGATGAATTGGCAAAGCTTACCGGACTAGAATTCATCAACTATGCTTTTCCCGAGGTCAACGTCATCGAGAGAGATGACTCCTCCAGTTCCCAAGAAGTGTGGGACACCTTAGGACAACCAAGTGGAAAATACGACTTCATAGTTAAATACACCGCTCATGAGAGCTCTCATATCAGGTTCGAAGACATCCAGCCTACTGGATGGGGAGATTTACCTGAGAGAACAAATACTATGCAAAATACAACAGAGGAATCCTCCTACGACAACTCTTCCTGGGAAGCAGGTTCCAATGATCCTGCTCCACCAGAAATCAATGTTATTTCTGAAGACAAATCAAGGAATGGACCATACTTTGTGATTCACCGAGGAGTTCGCCGCCAATGGGTTGCTGTCGATGTTCCGAAGTGTAGTGCGGTTTTTGTGGTTTTGAATCACTATCGCTTTGGTACTAAAGTTCGATTCATTTTTTATCCTGTTGAAGCTGATGAAGGAAGGGAAACAGATGTCTCAAATTAACCCTGCTTGCATACTGAGGTTAAACAGTCAAAATTGTTGGTTTATAGATGCAGCTTTAGTTCGTGGGTCTCTCTCTGCTTATTTTGTTCAGAACGAAATACCGGGATTGTTCATGGGGAATTTGTTGGGATACTGCGCTAGATTGGCTGGAGGTAGGGGACTTTGGGATTTTTTTATTAGTGTGCTCGCTAAGATTCTTTTGCAATCTTATGCCTACGTATTCCCGGAATAGGGAAATCAGAGCGATCGTAGTTCCTCCTATTCTATGGGAGGAAAGGGTGTTATGGTGTCTTGTTCAAAGCCCAAGACATGAAGCTAAAGGTGGTTTGTAACTTGTTCAAAGCCCAAGATGTGAAGCTGAAAGGTCTATTTGCATCTTGTTCGAAGCCCAAGATGTGAAGCTAAAAGGGTGTTGACTTTTAGAGAGAATTTGTCATCTCTAAAGGGGAATATTTGGCCTGTTTGGCACGACTGTTGGGTGACTGATTATAAAGGAGAATTACTTTAACTGGGATATGCGAATCCAGCAATGCCATAATTTCCTTTATAGGGGATTTTCAATTTGAAGGAGAAGACTTTAACTCAGTTTAGAGCAATGCCATCTTTCCTTAGGAGTTTCTCATGCTAAAAGAGGGACAGTGGCGTGGATGTAAATAATCCAGAGGCTTGCCGCTTACAGCAAATAGATGGGGGGAAAGGAGTTGTTGATGTTTGTATGTTGTGACCAAAGCATGATTTGATGCTAAAAGGTTGATTGAATCAAATGGGGATTTCTTTATACAAAGCCTAAGAGGAGGCTATTGACCCAACAAGAGGATGCTTTTGTGTCTCGTACGAAGCCCGAGATAGAGGCTAAAAGGGATGACTCAACAAGAGAGTGTTTTTATATGTGTCTTGTACAACGTCCAAGACGGAGGCTAAAAGGGTTTGACTCAATAAGAGAGTCTTTTATACTCACCAAGAGAGTGATTTGTATCTCGTACGAAGCCCGGGATGGAGGCTAAAGGTGATCGACTCAACAAGAGAGTCTTTTTATACTCAACAAGAGAGTGTTTTATATCTCGTACAAGGCCCGAGATGAAGGCTAAAAATGTTTGACTCAACAAGAGAGTCTTTTATACTCAACAAGAGAGTGATTTGGTATCTCGTACGAAGCCCGAGATGGAGGCTAAAAGGTTAACTCTGCCGGGGAGAATCATTGTACAAAGCCCAAGAGGAGGCTAGGGTTACTGTTTCAGTTGAGTGACAGGTCTAGTATGTTGGTTAAAAGAGAAAATTAGTTCTTATATGGGTAATGTTGTACTCATGGATTTGATCTGAGGACCGGGATTATTTCCTGTTCTTTAAGGAAACGGGGAATCCGAAGGGTATTGAGACTGCCCAAGTCTACGGGTGTTTTTTTCCTATTTTTGAAAGGAACTTGAGAATGTCTTCGAGACTCAAGGAGATTAGACTGTCCAAGTCTAGAGTTTTATCTTTTGTACTATGCTTAAGAGAGATCAAGAGACAGTATGTTCTCCGTAGGAAGATCTAGACTCTTTGAAAGACTGTTCTATTAAGATGGCTAATTTTTGTTCCTATACCTTAAAGAGGTCGTCGGGACAATTTGTAAGAAGCCCAAGAGGAGGCGAGAAAAACTTTTAAGAAGCCGAAGGGATAATTTGTACGAAGCCCAAGAGGAGGCTATCTTCCCGGAGGAAGAATCATTATATGAAGCCTAAGAGGAGGCTGTGAAAACTTCTAAGAAGCCGACGAGTCCTTGTACAATGCCCAAGATGAGGTGGGGATGCTTTTAGGAAGCCTGTGGGTCCTTGCACTAAGCCCAAGAGGAGGCTGATGAACTGTTCCAGAAGGGGTTTCACTTGGAACATTGGCCTTCTGTATATGAACTGTTCAAGGGGGAGATTTCTTTGATCTAGTTATCTAAAATTGTTGTAAAAGAAAATTCTCATGGTTTAGGTTATGTTGAAATATCCGGGAGAAAGTCGGATGTAAGGAGACGAGGTTTTGTCTAGTTCTAGACGTAGTTGCCGGGGAAACTCTAAATATCTATACTAGTATTACACAGTCGATATGAGTTTATGAAAGAAGACTTACAGTGAAACAGCCCCACAATACAGTTATATACATATGAAAGCGAAAAATGAAAGCGGGTAAACACTTACTCGGTTGTAGAGCTTCCATGCTGTTTGGTTAGTTATTCAACAAAGAAATTGAAAATAACAGTATGTTACAAAATCAAAGGAGAAAGTGCTTTTGAAAGGAAAATTGGGGCTTACAGCTCAAGGAGAGGCCCAGGGTTTTATCAGTGATCGCACTGTCGTTTTGTACAAGGACTTATACAAGTGACTGAGGCCCAAGAAATATTTTTTGTACAAGGGGATGGGTCTTACACTCTCTCAAGAGGCCCAAAATGATTGAAAGTGAACAAAGATGGGTCTTATAGCTCAAGGAGAAGCCCAAGGTTTATTTTGAAAAGGGCGACGATCGTGTCGAGGTTTTGAAAACACCGTGGGTCTTATACAATGACTGAGGCCCAAAAGTTTTTGGTTTCAAAAGGGGATTGGGTCTTACACTCTATTAGAGGCCCAAAATGATTTTGAATGGGTCTTATAGCTCGAGGAGAGGCCTAGATGGGTTGTTTTAAACGGGCGATGATCGCGCCGAACTTTTGAAATACAACGGGACTTATACAACATCTGAGGCCCAAAATAGGTTTGTATTTACAAAGGATTGGGTCTTACACTCTATTAGAGGCCCAAAGTGTTTTTAAAAGGTTTGATGAGGGTTGAATTAATCAAAACCCTAATTTGTTTCCAAAATGTATTTTAATTGAATAAAAAATTCAATTAAAATGATCAAAATTGTTTAACATGTGGAAAACAAATTGTGATCTTGGATAAATGTTTCAAAAATCATGTTTTGACCTACAAAATGATTAGAAATCATTAATATTTGCAAAATCAAGAAGGAAAAAATATTTTAAATGTCAAAAACAATTAAAATATTAATTCTTTGAAAAAATATCAATTATATGAAATAAATAATATTTTCAGATTTTTTTGTAAAATAAAATATTTTAACAATTTTGTGAATTATTAAAAAAAAAGAATCAACTCAAAATCATTAAAACTCAAAGAGAAATTAGTTTTTGAATCAATTAAATAAAATCACAAAAATTCAAAAATTCAAATATTTGAAAAAGGGCGCCAAGAACATCTTGGCCTTGCCCGCGTGCTCTGTTTTTCCCAGATTTGCGTTTTCTATCCAATCTCACTGAATACTTGATTATATCATGCAATTTACATATCAATTTGCTCGTTTTCACCTCACGATCATGTCTATGGTCTTTAATTTCATTTATTTTAAGCATGAAATAAGAAATCAAAGAGAAACCTCAAGAACCCTAAATTCTGCATGAAGGTTCAGAAATTCCATACACGATTCATACAAAGCAATTGATTGAGGGTAAACACTCTATGCATGATTATGAACATATGGCCAAATTATTGTGCAGCAAAAATTGCATGGATCATAGAGTTAGAAGAGCTCATGCTTACCACTTGCAGCTGGTGATCGTGTTTTAGGTTAGAGGTGTTACAGTTAGGTTCCAATGATCTGGATAGCTTCCCTAGGTGCCATGGAGTGTATCTAGATGTTTGGAATGGATTGAAATGATCTGGAACTTGAGATGGCACCCCAACTGCAAATCTGTCAAAGGCTTGAGCAATTGGCTAGTGATTTTGTGATTTTAGTGTTCCAGATGTTATGTGACTGTTTGGATCACTTCTATATGATGTTTATGAGGTGTGTGTGTGTGATTGGTTTGGTTGGAATTGCTCTCAAACTCAAAACCCGATAGTGACTTGCTTTGGAAGGCAAATTTGGAAGTGAGAAGGTGATTTTGAGGAAAGCATCTGTTTGATGGCTTTGGTGTACTCAAACGGATCACAAATGAGCTTTATTTATAGTAGAGCAAGTTTGTTTTGCAAGGAATAGTGAATGGAAACTGCTGCATAGGTTTGGCCAATGTTGAGCAATGAGAATCCAAGTCTCCTCTAGCCATTGACTAGAGGTTAGGGCACAGGCTACTGGTTCCCTTGGTCTTGGATAAGTCTTGACTGAATTCAGTTGGAAATGGCTCAGTCCATGCCACCTTGGTGTATGCATTGAATGCTCCAATCTAAAATTGGAGTCTTGTCCCTCTTTTAGGCAATTCTAGGTTTGGCATGCTATTTTTGGTTCCAAGGACTTGGGAGGCTGATGGATCAGTGTTTGTCCCTCCTTGGTCCCCCCTTGAGGTGTTCATATGGATAGAGTTGCTTGGAATTGTACAAATTTGGCAAATCGAGCAAAACTCCAAAGTCTGCCTTGCCTTGACAGTTTTCAGCAAGGCATGTTGCCATTGTCATATCTCATGGCTCAAGTGGAATTTGATGGAGTTCTTGGCCATTTTGGAAAGCCCTCATATGATACAATAGCTGTTTGATCATAATTGGTTTTGATACTTTTTGGATCCAAGTGAAAAATGCCCCTACATTTGGAAAAAAGTGAAGGCAGATTCTGACTTAGTGAAAATTTCACTAAGTGTTGGAAAAAAGTGACATTTTCACTTTTTGTGATTTGATCATTCCATAACTCAAAATCCATGGGGAATTGGAATGAGTGGTAGTTGAAGCTTTTGTAGAGGGTAATGAGAGCTACAAATCCAGGTTTGGATGGGAAAAAATGGCCTTGTGGTTTAGGAGTTATGATCCTCCAAAGTTGGTACCCTGGCCAGTGTATTCCATAACTTAGAAAATTTTCTAAGTTTTTTATGGTTACCCCTTTTACAAGTTATCCCACTTTTCTTGATTTTTCTTGATGAATGATGATTCCAATCACACATTAACATCATTTTAGGGTTAAAAAACCATAATTGTGAAAAATCTCAAAAAGTCAAAGTTTAACTTTTGTGCATAGTTGACTTTTTATCAGATGAATTCCAAACTGTGCGATCCTCAATGTAATCAAGTCCTTGACCTAAATCAAACTTTATGGATTGATTCCATAGGTGTCATAGGGTGTATTGAATCATGTCTTAGGGTTTGGGAGCATGTCCTGGTCAAAAGTCAAAGATACAGTTGACTTTTTCATCAAAACCCTAATTGTGGTTCAGATGAAACTGAAAGTTGTGAATCAAGTTTCTTGGATTAATCCATTGTTACAAATGGATCAATGTAGTTTATTAGAGACCCTCAAATCCTCTCTTAAGGTCTTGGCTCATGGTTTGTACCAAAAGTCAACTTGGGGGTGAATTAGGTCAAGAAACCCTAATTCCTGATTTTTGGTGAATGCATCCCCTGAGGCTAAATTGACTTCATGATTGGGTTCATGAGATCCCTTGGAGCATCATAGGTTATGCTTTGAAGCATTGGCTCATGCCCAGAGGAAAATTTCCATCTGGAGGCCCTGGTCGACCAAAACCCAAATTTGGGGACACTGTCGATCGTAAGGCTTGATCCACCTAAAAGGGAGAAGCCTTGTACTTAATCCTTGAAGTGGAAGTCATCTTGATCCTTTGTGGATGTTTTAGAGGCTAGACAAGTTGAAGATCATGTCATTCCTTGATTGATCCTCTGTCTAAGAGCTCTGAGAGGGCTTGAAACCCTAAGTCTGATTGTAGTGGATGCTCACCCATCTTTGGGGAGACTAATGGTTCATCCATATTGTGGTGATGATTTGCACAATGATGGGAAATCTTAGTGGTCAAAATTTGGGGTATGACAGATGCCCCTATTTAATCTTCTTGGACCCGAAGGTGTGAATGGCGAAGGTATTCGGGCATTCAGGGTGCAAGAGGATTAAATATCGGAATACCCGAAATTTTGATAGTGGTTATGAATGGCAGTTCACGCATCCTTCCTCTTTTGCTAAGCAATGATGCTTAGAAAAGTTCAACTTCCCCTCGATCCTGGTTTCCTACCAAGGAACTGGTCTCGGTTTCTGATATAAACTTCCCCTCGATCCTGGTTTCCTACCAAGGAACAGGTCTCAGTTTCCGAATTAAACTTCCCCTCGATCCTGGTTTCCTACCAAGGAACTGGTCTCAGTTTTCGATATAAACCTCCCCTCGATCCTAGTTTCCTACCAAGGAACTGGTCTCGGTTTTCGATATAAACCTCCCCTCGATCCTGGTTTCCTACCAAGGATCTGGTCTTGGTTTCTTTTGTCAATAAACTTTATTGACAAGGGACGATATTTGTAGGGGTTCTCCTCAAACTTCTTGCCGAATTTTCCTAGGGAGATGCCATTTGATGGAAAAAGTTTTAATGTCAGACTTGCTGGGGAACCCATCTGTCTGAATTGTAGAGGTGTACAAACTTCTCTGTTTGGAGACGCCATTTGTCGACTCTACTGGGGAAAACGAGTCTCTTTGAGAGACTGTTTCTTGCTTGGGGTATTTCATCATACTTTTCTCGGAGATCTTTTCGGAGAAATGCCATATGACATGATCCAATTTTGAGGTGCCGATGACTTTGTTGACATTGACATTCCGGAGAGAAGGACCAAGGTGTTGCTGAAAGTCTTTAGTTAAGAGGCTTTCTCTAGGGATTTTCCTTAATCCGGGAAAGCGAAGACATCATCTTCAATGGCGCAGACTGATGCTGGCTGAGGGTTCTCTGGTTTTTCAAAGGTTCAAGTTATCAAAGTGGTCAAGGGCAGACTTCATCCCAGAAATAAACTGGAGGAGAGAGGTACTGCAGACGCAACATTTCCTGACGAGGAAAGAACTGACAACTCGATTGAGAGGACTGTTATCACTAGGGGATAAGACCGACGAGAGTGATAGTGATGCAATATGATTATGCATGTGAATCAATAATGCATGGTGTATGTATGTATATGCTGACAAAACTGAGGCGTCATACAGACTAGTAGATGAACACGACTGGATACTCGGCCACAGTGGGGGATGAAAAGTATCACTGGTTCACGATAGCAATTCTGCCTTGCTTAGGAGAGATAGTCCCCGTCGGGAGCTATGTTGGTCGGGCTTAGGAGATAAGAACTCTGCCGGGGGTGTCAGATGATACAATGGTCTCTGACACAGCTGATCCTTCATTCAGGTGCACCAGTTTAGAAGGAGTACTTTGATTCTGCACTTTGAGGTTCGATTACTTCTGGAGAAGCGACCGATGTTCTTTCGATGTTCAACAGTCAACAGAAATTTCCATCTTTATTTTAAAAGCAGAAAAAAGTTTAACAAGTAAATTCATTTTTGTTTTATTTCAAGAATCGTTAATCATATTAAAACGTCGTTCTGTAAAGCTAAAACTAATAAGAATTGCAAACAAAAGCACAAGGGCTCAAATTTTATTGATAGGATGGAAATCAGCCAAACGCGTGATTCCATAGAGTATTTACAAAGTTAGAAAATGGTAATTTAAGGGAAAAGGGCTACATCGAAACATAACGACCAATATCCTTCTACCAATATTTGAATTCTGGACATCCTGAGCTTCTGTCGAAGATGACCTTGACTGGCGTTTTCCTGACCGATGGAATTACTGCTGCTGAGGGATTTGCCCCTTTGTTGAACATAGTTACTTGCCATTATCCCTAATTTTTGCCTGGATTGTACTGTGATGTTTCCAATCCACCGGGATGATTTTTGATCATGTCTCTAATTTTTGCCTGGACCGCCCTTTCGGGTTTTCAATCCACCGAGATGTTTTTTTTTAGGCGAAGAATTTCTTGACTACGTCAACATTTGTGGGGTAGGCAAATTCCTCTCCGTCCATGGTTGCAAGTCTCAGGGCACCGCCTGAGAAAGCTTTCTTGACCACATATGGGCCGTCATAATTCGGAGTCCACTTGCCCCGAGAAACAATGAGAAATTATTGTATCTTCTTGAGCACGAGGTCTCCTTTCCTGAAGACGCGAGGTCGGACCTTTTTGTCGAACTCCTTCTTCATCCTTTGCTGATACAACTGACCATGGCATAGTGTCGTGATTCGCTTTTCTTCGATCAGGTCCAGTTCGTCATGTCGACTTTGACACCATTCAGCTTTTGTTAACTTAGCTTCCATCAATACCCGGATTAATGGGATCTCTACTTCTATGGGGAGCACTGCTTCCATGCCATATACTAGAGAGAAAGGGGTTGCTCCTGTTGAAGTGCGAACAGATGAGCGATAACCGTGAAGAGAAAAGGGTAGCATTTCGTACCAGTCTTTGTGGGTTACAACCATCTTTTGAACAATCTTCTTGATGTTCTTGTTAGCCGCTTCTACCGCTCCGTTCATCTTGGGTCGGTAGGGAGATGAGTTATGGTGTTGGATCTTGAACTCAGCACACAACTCCTGCATCATCTTATTGTTCAAGTTAGATCCATTATCCGTAATGATCTGGCTAGGAACCCCATAACGGCAGATGATATTATTTTTGATAAAGCGGACCACCACTTGTCGGGTTACATTGGTGTACGACGCTGCTTCGACCCACTTAGTGAAGTAGTCAATGGCTACCAGGATGAACCGATGTCCATTCAAAGCCTTGGGTTCAATCAGGCCAATCATGTTGATTCCCCATATGGAAAAAGGCCATGGGGAAGAGAGAACTTTGAGATGGGTAGGCGGTACATGGATTTTGTCTGAGTATATCTGACACTTGTGACGCCTCCTCATGTACTTGTAGCAATCGGATTCCATGGTCAACCAGTAGTACCCTGCTCTCAGAATTTTTCTCGCCATTGTGTGTCCATTGGCATGAGTGCCAAAGGATCCTTCATGAACTTCTTTTATCAGCATGTCTGCTTCTGGTCTGTCTAGGCATCAGAGTAAGACCATGTCAAAATTTCTCTTATAGAGTGTATCACCGCTCAGGAAGAAACTGCCTGCCAGCCTTCTGAGGGTTTTCCTGTCTTTCCTTAGTGCCCCAGGTGGGTACTCTTGTTTCTGAAGGAAGCATTTGATATCGTGATACCAAGGTTTGTCGTCTATGACTGCTTCAATCGTGAAGATATAAGCGGGCCGTTCAAGGTGCATTATGTCGATCTTAGGTAAGTCATTCCATTGACCTACACTAATCATGGAAGAGAGAGTGGCTAATGCATCAGCCATGTGATTCTCCTCACGAGGGATATGATGAAACTAGACTCTGTTGAAGAAGGGTAACAACCTTCTTGCGTAATCTTTGTACGGAATCAATCCTGATTGGTATGTGTTCCAATCTCCTTTGATCTGATTGATGACCAAAGCTGAGTCGCCATATACATCCAAGTTTTTGATCCTTAAGTCGATCGCTTCTTCGAGACCCATAATACAAGCTTCGTATTCGGTCTTGTTGTTTGTGCACTTGAATGTAAGTCTGGCGCTGAAAGGAATGTGAGTACCCTGAGGTGTTATGATGATTGCCCCAATTCCGTTTCTGTAATGATTGGCAGCTCCGTCAAAGATAAGTCCCCATTGGGAACCTGGTTCTGGCCCTTCACTGGGTAGCGGTTCATCGCAGTCTTTCATTTTTAGATACATGACATCTTCGTCTGGGAAGTCAAATCCGACTGATTCCTGATCGTCAATCGGTTGATGAGCCAAATGATCGGCTAAAACACTTCCTTTAACGGCTTTCTGAGCGTGGTACTCTATGTCATATTCTGATAACAACATCTGCCAACGGGCAATCCTTCCCGTGAGAGCAGGATTTTCAAAGACACACTTGATTGGATCCATTTCAGAGATTAACCAAGTGGTGTGACGAATCATGTACTGGCGAAGACGTTTGGCTGCCCAAGCCAAAGCGCAGCAAGTTTTCTCAAGCATAGTGTACCGAGTCTCGTAGTCGGTGAATTTCTTGCTCAAATAGTAGATGGCAGACTCTTTCCTTTTTGTTTCGTCTTGTTGGCCAAGTACATAACCTATTGAGTCTTCCAAGACTGTTAAATATATGATTAGTGGTCTTCCTTCCACTGAAGGTGATAGAATCAGTGGGTTCAACAGATATTCCTTAATACTGTCAAAGGCAGTTTGGCAGTCTTTTGTCCAAACGCAATCCTGGTTCTTTTTGAGTAATTTGAAGATCGGCGCACATGTCGCGGTCATGAGGAATATGAATTTGGAGATGTAGTTCAAACGTCCTAGGAATCCTCTGACTTGTTTTTCAGTTTTCGGAGAAGGCATTTCTTGAATGGCCTTGACCTTGTCAGGATCAACCTCAATTCCTTTCTAGCTGACGATGAACCCTAAAAGTTTCCCTGAACGGACACCGAAGGTGCACTTATTAGGATTCAAGCGGAGTTTGTACTTTCGTAAACACTCGAATAGTTTTGACAGGTGGGTCACATGCTTCTCTTCTGTTTTAGATTTGGCAATCATGTCATCGACATACACTTCGATTTCTTTGTGCATCATGTCGTGAAACAGAGTAGTCATAGCCCTTTAATAGGTTACCCCGGCGTTCTTCAATCCGAACAGCATTACCTTGTAACAAAAAGTACCCCATGGGGTAATGAACGAAGTTTTCTCCATGTCTTCCGGTGCCATTTTGATCTGGTTATAGCCCGAGAATCCATCCATGAAGGAGAAAACTTTGAACTTTGCTGTACTGTCTACCAGCATGTCAATGTGTGGTAAGGGAAAGTCGTCCTTTGGACTTGCCTTGTTTAGATCTCTGTAATCGACACACATTCTGACCTTTCCGTCCTTTTTTAGAACTAGTACGATGTTGCCTAACCATTGAGGATATTCTGACGTAGCGAGGAAACCTACGTCAATCTGTTTATGTACCTCCTCTTTGATTTTGACAGCCATGTCTGGATGAGTTCGTCTCAACCTTTGTTTTACCGGCGGACATTCTGATCTCAGCGGTAGATGATGTTCCACGATGTTGGTATCCAACCCTGGCATATCCTGATAGGACCAAGCGAATACATCGGGAAACTCTTAGAGAAGTTTCGTCAAACTCTCTTTGAAAGTTGGACTGAGCAGTGCCCCAATCTTGACTTCTTTTCTCTCTTCTTCTAATCCTAAGTTGATTGTTTCCAGCAACTCTTTGTGAGGCTCAATGGACCTTTCCTCTTGTCTGAGTAGTCGGGAGATCTCCTCTGGAATTTCGTCGTCATTTTCTTCTTCAGCCTCAAATACCGGGAACTCAAAGTTGGGAGAAGGCATTGGATCGTATGTTTCAACGGGGTTTAAAACAAGCAATCTGCATGACGTGATGATTTGTATTTAGAAGAGATAGAGAGAATGCAAAAGTGTGTGCAGTGTAATTTTCTTTTTATGCTTGTTTTTATTATTGAGTTATTCTTTAGGATTACCATTTTCTGAAAAAAGAAAAAAGAGAAAACAACAATTAATGCGGAAATTACAGAACGACGTTATTTTATTTATGAACAAGTCGATTCTTGAACTACAACCCTATAAAATTAAACTCTGTCGCTTTGGGCAAAACGAAGAGGGATATTTACAGAAAGTGAACCCTATCAAAACATCTGTTTCACCTGGGCAAGGTGAAAGGTTAAAGTAAAGATGGAAATTACTTAGACTTATGAACAATCTTCGAAACATCGACAGCAACCCATTGGAGGAAAACTCCTCGGTGAATCACAAAGTCTGGTACCTTCCTTGATTTGTCTTCAAAAATGACGCTGATTTCTGGTGGAGCTGGACCATTGGAATCTATCTCCCATGCAGAGTTGTCGTAGGAAGATTCCTCAGTTGTATTTGGTGTAGAATTTGTACTCTCAGTTGTATCTCCCCATCCAATTGGCTGGATGTCTTCGAGCCTAATACGAGAGCTTTCAGGAGCGGCGTACTTGACCTTGAAGTCGTATTTTCCACTTGGTTGTCCTAAGGTGTCCCACGCTTCTTTGGAACTAGAGGAGTCATCTCTTTCGATGACGTTGACCTCGGGAAAAGCATAGTTGATGAATTCTAGTCTGACAAACATTGCGAATTCATCGTCATGCTGGGTATTTTCAGGATAACCTGGGTGTTGATCCCATGACATGGTGGGGACGCAGGTATTCTTTTCAATGATGCTCAGCTGATTTTCATTGTTCGGCTAATTTTCTTGCCCCGAGTTTCCTGGGTACGGCTGCCAGATAGGCAGGTCATCCATCGGGCCATAATAGTTGTGGTCAAAGTTGTCTTTCATCAGAGTGTCCTCCTCTAATGAGTTTGGGGGAGCGTAGCATCCTTCCGGATCACAATCTCTGTATATCATTTCGACATCTGACCTCGGTATAAATCTCGGACTCTGTGCGGAATAGCAAAATGGCATAGGCACCTCTTCCTGAGACATATAACCGTCCTCGTTAAGATAGGACTTCCATTCCTCATCTGTATCAGAGGAATCTCCCTCGTTGATAGTATGCACTTCTTGAGTCACTGGTTGAAGGAAGCCTCCACTGTGGAAGAAGTTCTGAATGGGATGAAGACTTTCATCGTTAACAGCTGTCTGGGTGCAGGTTGCAGAAAAACCAAGACCCTTCTTTGTTTTGTTATCAGTGGGAATGACAAGCTGTCCCCATCCTTTTGCATTGTTATTTTTGATCACTTCGAGAGCATCTCGGTATGAGGAAATTGAGGTTCCTTTCTCTGATTGATTCTCATTGCTCACCGAAAGTGCTTGGAACTGAGTCCCAACAACCTCCTCGGGTTCTACACAAGTAGACAATGACAAGTTGCTCACTAGCAAGGCTTGTTATCCACAGACTGTGACGAGTTGGCCGTTCTGGACGAACTTTAGCTTTTGGTGGAGGGTCGAAGTGACCGCCCCAGCCTGATGTATCCAAGGTCTTCCTAATAAACAACTGTATGTTGCCCGGATGTCCATGACCTGGAAAGTGACTTGGAAAGTGTGAGGACTGATAGTTAAGGGAAGTTCGACTTCGCCGATAACTGTTTTTCTGGATCTATCAAATGCTTTGACGACGACCTTGCTGGTTTTCATCAGAGGTCCTTTGAATGATAATTGCATCAAAGTGGACTTCGGCATAACAGTCAGGGCTGACCCTTTGTCTACTAGTACGCTGGCTAAAGCATCGTCCTGGAAGTTGACTGTAATGTTGAGCGCCATGTTAGGACGGCGACCTTCTTCAGGTAATTCCTCATCACTAAATCCCAAGTTATTGCAAGAAGTGATGTTAGAGACAATGCTATCGAACTGTCTAATTGTTACATCCTGTTCCACAAAGGCTTGCTCCAAGACTTTCTCTAGAGCCTCCCTGTGCGGTTCTGAACTAAGTAACAGTGATAATACCGAGATCTTTGAAGGAGTTTGTAACAGTTGATCAACAATGTTGTATTCACTCCTTTGGATGAGCTTTAGCATCTCATCATCATTTTTTGAAAGGTCGGGATTACTAGATTGACTGACTGGTGGATTGGGAACTTCTGTCTGAGGTTCCTTTTCTTTTCTGGGTTCTCCAACTCCTCGGTTGAAGATTTGACCGCTCCGTGTTACTCGACTTATGTCTGCAATATTCACGACGGAGGGTAATGGAATTTCGTTTCCATTCTCAATTGTTGTTGGACCGTATTTGTAAGGGATAGCCTTAGTTGATTCATACGGTAGCGGTACCGGTAGATAGATGACTATGGGAGCCTTCTGATTTTTCTGACCATCGTAAGTAATTTCGGTCAGTTCCCGGTTGGGAACTCTCGATTCGTCAAGTAGAGGGATAATGGTACAAACATCCCTAGCCCTCTGATGATCAGAGATTACGACAACGTCCTCGATTTGATCAGCGAAGTAGTTGACTGATCCAGAACTTGATCCTGGTTGAATATCTTTGCGGTCCAACTGACTTTGAAGGGTTGCTCGTACGAGGTAGTATCCTTGATTATCCACTGAGCAAACTCCACACCGCTCATAGTTGTGTAGTGGCACCTGGCCATGCCCGCTTTGAATACAGTGTAACCTTACTAAATTTGTTTCCATCGACCGAACATCCTGACTTTGGTATCTAGTAGGATTCCCGTTAGTGACACTAATTTGTTGGGTGTCTTCATTCATATAGTTTGGAAGCCACCAGTGGTTCAACAAGTGCTGAAGTGTTTCCTGGACAACGGCACAACCCTGATCGTCTTCGTAACTCGCTTTACAGCCTTGATAATCATGTGATACCAGGAACCCGAGCCAGACCTATTTAGCATGTAACTCCACCAGGCTGGTATTCATCAAGCGAATATCTAAGATTTGAATCATGTTGATTTGATAATGATTCATATCATGGTAGTCTTGAATCCATCCAAGATCCATCTAACGCTGGAGGGTCCCTTGTACAAAAGAGCATCCCTGTTTGTTTACCGAGCAAGTCAGACAAGAATTGTAATCGTGTCGTGGCAGATTATGATACTGGCTTTGCCTTGAGTGCATTGCCACCAGGTTGACATTCATCGCACGGATAGCGTGGTTTTGAATGATGTTGGAATTCGTATAAGACCCTTCTCGTGTTGAGGCAGCGGGTTCGTGAGAACATTCGGATCCGTATCTTTGAAAGATAAGACCCCGCTCCTAATAAGCTTTTGCACATCGGACTTGAAACTAAGACAACTCTCTATGTTATGCCCCGGTCCTCCTTGATGGTAAGGGCAAGTCTGATCCACCTTAAACAAAAAAGGAGGATTTTCCGGTACTGTAAGAGGAGACTTAGTCTGGACATGCCCCTTGGCTAATAGTAATGGAAATAGTTATGCGTACGATACGGGTATAGGATCAAATCCTGGTGGCCGCGTTGTACGGTTGTTGTTGTATTGAGGACGAGCCTGCTGAAGAGGTTGTTGTGTCCTTTGCTGAAATTGCTGCGAATGCGATTGGCTTTGAGCAACCTGAGGTTGATACGTATAAAAAGGCACAGGGCTGATAGCAGGAGTTACAGCTGCTACTGGTTGGTACCGTCGCCTTTGCTTTCCGAGGGAGATATTCCCAATATCTTGCTCCTTTTTCTTAGGGAGAGCACTACCATATTTTTTTAGTACCGCTTGTCGAACCAGTGTCTTTCACTAGATGTCCTTCTCGAATGGTTTCCTCGAGACGCACTCCCATATGGACCATTTCGGTGAAGTCACTGGGCGCACTGGCAATCATTCTGTCGTAGTAAAATGAGCTCAAGGTCTTTAAGAAAATATTTGTCATCTCTTTTTCCTCAAGAGGTGGACAAATTTGAGCGGCAATTTCACGCCATCTCTGAGCGTATACCTTAAAGGTTTCCTTGTCTTTTTGCGACATTGATCTGAGTTGATCTCTGTCTGGGGCCATGTCCAAATTGTATTTATATTGTTGGACGAAGGCAGTGCCAAGATCTCTGAAAGTGCTAATCGTAGTGCGGTTTAAACCCATGTACCATTTTAATGCGGCACCGGTTAAACTATCCTGAAATTAGTGAATCAGTAGATCCTGGTTCTCTGTCTGAGCTGACATCCGCCGAGCGTACATCACTGTTGTACCCCAAATTTTACCCTTAGATCCATTGATCTTTTGCATGTCATATTAGGTCAATCATGTTGCATAGCTAACCAATTTACCCTGGTTTTGTTTGTGTTTGTTTCATTTGTGAATCAGGTTTTATCTCAAGAAGACTCATGAATTGATCAATCAAGATTTTGGATGGAGCATTGAATCAAGCAAGTTTCTCATGTTCAAAGAGATATCCCCATAACAAATTTCTATCCATTTTATTCACCCTCAATTGTCACCCTTAATTCCAAACCAATTTCAATAGTCATTTATTAACCAATTTTATCAATGTCTCTATTTGTCAATATCCATTTTCCTAAACCATAACCATTTCAATCACCAAATTCACCTATTATTTATTTATTTTTCTAACCATTTCTTTTATAACAAAAAAGAAGAGAAAACCAAACCTTAAAATATTTGATCTTTCTGCCCATTACCATAGGCCCATCGTGTTACAATATCATGTTACAAATTAATTGAACTAAAATTCATTGACTGAGGACCAATAGGAATCATGCAATTGCATTGACTTTTCAACTCTACCTCTCTTACCAATGAAGAGACGCCGCGTGGCTAGCAAAGAAGTAAAACAATCAAAAGACATGTTCTTCTCCTTTGTTGTGTTCGCGAGTTTCAGAAGAGAAGAGGAAATTCAAGTCCAAGTTGTATCAAACTCATCTCAAATCACTTCTATAACCCAATTCCTTGGCGCGTTAATTCACTTTTGAATTCCCCAAATTAATTCCCGTTTGAGCTTTCAATGCTCTGATCCATTAAAAGTTATTTTGAAGAGTTGCTTATTTCAGCATAGGGACTGCTTTTTCCTGCAGATTCTCTTACGCAATCCTAACCATTGCCTCATTTGATACCCTCTCATATGACAACAAAGGAGAATTTTTCAAGCAATGCACTGAGTCGTGAAATTTACCCTGCACCTCTGAGGTTTTTGTGCAGCAAGAGAAGCGCGTTTGTCTCCAAGAAGTGGACCAAGTTTGAATTTGAAAAGAGACGTTGCAAACCCTAGTTTTTTACTCAGCATATCATGTGTTTGCCCTTTGGTCTCAATGAACAAAGCCCATCTGCTCAGCCTATAAAAGGAGCTCACCTCAACACTTAAACTCACCAACAATTTTCACAAATACTCAAATAGTCTCTGAGTTCTTAAGTTTCAAGCAAGAAAGGAGAAAGGTGGCCTTGGAGTTCTATTGTTAAGTTCAGAAAGGAGAGCATTCAGTACACTTGAAGATGCAGTGGACATTACTCCACTTGGTATCATACTCTTTCCCTTTTGATAATCATGCTCAATTGATATCATTATGTCATGTGCATTATGTTGTTCTTTTACATATGTAACTTGCTAATATGTGCTTGAGTATGTTTGATTGTTTGCTCATGGCTTGATATCATGAAGCATAATGATTTTGTTTGTTTTACTGATATGTTGAGGTAGATAGGTATACTGCCTTTCGTGTTAAGTTATTATGCTTGAGATATCACCATGATGATTTGGTTTTGTTCATTAACTGGCTGTAAGTTTACAAGATTTCACTTTGGTGTTGTACTGTCAAGCTTAGATGGATGGATTTGTTAACCTACTTATGTATGTTTTGGTGCTTGGATGTATTTTGAGATGAGAGATTCTTGAATCTTAGTTCCATGCTTATTTCTGATATGCTCAGTGAACCTATCTGTCCATGCTTGTTTGGAAGTTGCTTGCATTAAATGTCATTTGTATTCTCATTCTGTCATCACTAAGGAATAATCAATTTGTGTGCTTAAATTTATTGTCATACTTTGTATCCAAAGTCTTGCCTATGTGTGATATTTGTTGAATCGTGTCCTTAAACATAGAAATTGTTTTGGATTCATGTGCCTGAGTTTGGTGTGTTAAGATATGCCAATAGTTACTTTATGTCTTTGACTTCTTGTGTTGCAGCTCATTGGTATGATATTGGTTTAATGTATGTGTAAAGTTCATATTCATGAATGTTAAACTTAGGATTGGAATTTTGTTGCTGTCAATTTACATTGAGTTGTTCCTATTTAATCATTTTCCTCTCAATACTCCATGACCTGTCATATCATGATATTTCACTTTGTGCTAAAACTATTTTGGTGAAGCTGTTAATTTCAGAAGGTTTTGTTTTGTGTCATCATGCTTTTGTTCTCCATGTTAGGCTATGTGTCCAAAATATGCATGCTAGCCTTGAATTATCTTTTGACATGCTTCTAAGTTATGATTGTTTGATACACTTTGCGCTTATAATATGCACCAACCTGCCTTGAACCTGGTCTACATGTGTGTTATGTATGTCTCTTCATGAGTGTTGCCCAAATTGGATTTTGCCATGTCATATGCCACTGGCTGTTTTGGATGGTATCACTTGAGTGAACTTGTTGCTATGCCATCATGTCTTACGCATTGTTGCCTAGAATGTATGTGCTCAGTTTCTGACTATATGGATGTTATTCTTGTTGAGTATTCATCATTAGAAGCATGACTAATTATACTTGTGCCAACATGATAAGTATGTAACCTTTTGTGTGTGCTTACATGTGATACTCTTTGCTCAACCATTATTTGATTTGGATGTCTATATGTGTACAATTTCTATTTGAATCTATGGTCTATGACAGTATTGTGTGTCAAAAAGTCCTGAACATATGCCTTCTACCATTTATGACTGAATGCAAACTTTCCTTGCCATTATGTTTGACTGTATGCCTATAGTCTTGCCTTGATGAGCAGTTGAGTCGTATGAACCATCATCATGTCTTTGTATGCTATCTTTGTGGAAGTTATGTCTACTGCATTGTTTAATAACTACAATGGATCATGACTTTTGAATCTTGTTATTTGACTGGTGTGCTAGCATTGATTGTTGTACATTTAATCCTATGAACTCATTGCCTTGTGGAATGAATAATGGCTCTAATGACATATTGCTTATCTGTTGCTGACTGCTTGTATTTTTGATGTTTTATGTTGTTGCCATCATTCTACTTAACACTCATTTAACATATCCTAGAAACTGTCACTAATAGTTGGAGTAGTATTGGAATATGTCATTGCTTGGTCTGTTCTATTCCTATTTTCAACTAGGTTAACATGTTTGAGTTGCTTCTGAATTTTAAATCATGTTATTAACTGACTGCATCATGTATGTGCCAATAAGATCGTCATGCTACTTTCTTTAGATACTTTGATTAAGTGATGCTGTAGCCTTGTTCTTTTGCTTTAGTCATTTAACCATATTAGTCATGTAATCTGGTTCTAAAGATTTTCTTTGCTTTCTTTCATTTAACATGTTTAGAATTTGAACCTTGGATATACATGAAACTCAACCTAATGACATGCTGATTTGGATCCATAGCCTACATGTTTGTTTATTAGTTACATTAAAGTTATGTCATTACATGATTTCTTTTCGAATGTGTTGAATGTTTGCTAAATATTGCTGCCATGCCTATGTTTAAATTTGTCACACCATGTATTCAAATGTTCTTTTACTTTGAGGATGTTGAATTTGTATGATGAAAGCATTTACTTGGTATTTAATATGTGTGGCAATTCATGATGTTGAGGTTTAAATTATGTGTTTCTGTTTCATTCTGAGTGGCAATGGTTGATTGGCTTGGCACTGATTGTGAGCAGATTGT
The DNA here is from genome assembly GCA_022829125.1 of Lathyrus tuberosus. NCBI lineage: Eukaryota > Viridiplantae > Streptophyta > Magnoliopsida > Fabales > Fabaceae > Lathyrus > Lathyrus tuberosus. The sequence continues at coordinate 20,935,634 of JALAZF010000034.1, forward strand.
TGTATTGGTTTGGTTTGTTGTGTTAATTTAAATTATATACGCACTCAAGGTTTATGTATTTATCAAGTTGTGTTTGTTACCAGATGTAACAGCCACCCCAGTGGCAAGCACACACATGCACATGCGCACTTTAACCCTTAGGACTGGGGTTCGAATCCCCCTCGCCCCAGTCCTTTTGTTTTATTTTCTGAATTTCGCTCTACTTAACATATATACATGCGCTATCATTGTTTGTTCAAGATGCGTGCATTGGTTCAGATGGCTTTGGTTTTAAGCTTGCACACGCAGGGTCCTGGGTTCAATCCCTAGGAGTGCCTTTTCCTTCTTTTTTACTACTTGTTTGTTTTATTTATTTTCAAGTTTATACTTTAATTTCAAACCTTCATAACTTGCTTGTTTTTTATCCTTTTTCTTCCATTCTTTTTGCTATTGGTTTCTAATTGGATCTACTTGTTGAATATAAAAAGAAATGGTTGAAAATGTTTAATATTATTGGCTTTTATTCATGTTGAAATTGGAAATTCTTTTAGGGTTTTATTGCACTCTTTTATTCATCCCATGATGTTATCTTTGTTTATTTTGTTTGAGCATAGTCTAAAATGTATAATTCTAACTTAGCATGATTTTATAAACTTTGTTTTATCCTAATATCTTGTTTATGTCTTTTTACATCATCTTATTAAAGTCATATAACTCTTTATTTCATATTAATTTCAAAACTATTATCTTCCCCCATTCCAAAGGGAGATCATTCTAAATTGACTCATGAGTCACTAAACAAACCACCCTACCTTATCCTCTTAAGTTTACCCCATTTCTTGGTCTCATGAGAGCTATGAAATCATAACTTAGTAATAGGTTAGAGTTTTGAACTCTATGTGATTCTCACCATCATGAGAACTCACCTTCCCCCTATAACTTAGATTTAGAGAGTTATCGTGAACTCTAGAATGAGCTTACACTCATTTCCCCTTGGAACTTTGGCCATAGTCAATGATTCCTTTTTCACCCTTAGATCGGTGAACTACGGATACTCTGATTCCACTCCCATCAGGATACGTAGGCGCAAGGTGTGATACCTTGTTGAGTATACTTAGATACTAACCCCTAGGGTTTCAACCTTTAGCATAGCACCCTTAGCAAGCGAGTGAGACATAACAAGCTAAAACAAGAGGTTCCCGTAGAGTACTACGGACGTTTAGGATGCTAATACCTTCCCTAGGCATAACCAAACCCCGAACCTTAGATCTCCCCCCTTTAGGTTTTTCTCGATCTTGAACCTTTCCTTTGGATAAATCAAAGTCGGTGGTGAATTTCAAAGTTTTGCGATGCAAGTTAATTAATAGCTTGTTATCCGATTCTCACCACAACAGAAATGGCGACTTCACTGGGGAAGGAATGAAGGACTCTATTTTTTAGGGTTAAGCCCACCTTGTTTTTGCTTGTTTTATTTATGCTTGTTTGCTATATTTGTATATATCTATTTGATTGCCTGTATATATGCTTTGCTTGAGATCTTTTGTTGACATGGTTCTTGAGTGGTGAGATAAATCCTAACCCGGATTTGAGTGCACTTATGATAGGACGATGGTATATTCAAGGAGGCTTTGAGGGAGTCGACTCCTGAAAAAGTTAACTTGAGATACCATCACTCAGTTGAGGCCCTCTTGAGAGTCTAGTCATGTTGAACGAGTCTATTCGTGAAAACGTGCTACTTTCGACCTAGGTGCCCTTGATATTGAGGACCGTAGTTTCCAAGCCCCACTTGGCCTTTTAGGATGTAGTGCGGTGACCATGATGGAGTCTATTTATGAATTGGTTGTCACGTGATACTACACTCAGACGAGATTCTCTTGATAATTTTATTGATTACCAAGTCATCTGGGAAGTCGATAATATCCGAAAGATGGGTTGTCGACTTTGGGAACTTCTTAGAACCCTGTTCGACAGATGAAAACCAGTAGTACATACCAATGGGAAGGGTAAACCTTGGCTCCATGCTCAAACCCATCCCCTTTGTTTGTGTTTTGTGTGTATCTTTGTGTGTGCTTTGCATTCATACATCATAAGTATTCATCTGTTTCATGGGACTCAGACTTCTCTTTTTGTGAATATCAGAGGGATATCATGGATAGCTCAAGAAGGAACACCATCAAGTACACTTTCAAGAGTCCAAAATTGGGTGACCTAAGGTGATTAGGAGATCTGCTAACAGACCCTGAAGGATTCATAGACAGATATGGGAAGTTGTGGGTTTTGTTGAAGAAAAACATTGATGAAGGACTCCTCTCAACTCTACTTCAGTTTTACGATCCAAAGTATCACTGCTTCACGTTTCCTGACTATCAACTCTTGCCCACCCTTGAGGAATACTCTCAGATAATTGGTTTGCCTATCAAGGATGAATCCCCATTTCCTATCTTCGAGAAGGATCCTAAAGAGGAAGAAATAGCCAAGAAAACTCATTTGGAGTTAGTTGACATCAAAAGCAATTTAACTTCTGAGGGAGGAATTTTTGGGTTAACTGCTAAGTTTTTGTTTGAAAAGGCTCGTTATTTTGCTAAACACTCCAACCAGGATGCCTTTAAAGCTATTTTTGCATTACTCATCTATGGACTTTTCTTGTTCCCGAATATTGACAACTTTGTGGATCTGAATGCAATCAAAATATTTTTGAAACAAAATCCAGTACCCACTCTGCTCCCTGAAGCTTATCACTCAGTCCATACAAGAAACGCTCATGGTAATGGACAGATTACTTGTTGTGTCCTCATATTGTATAGATGGTTTATTTCGCATCTACCAAAGGCGAGCGCATTCTGGGATTCCAAGAAAGGATGGTGGTCTCAAAGAATTATGGCACTCTCCCATGCAGACATTGACTGGTATAATCGAGGGTATGATGAAATCCTGATTACAGATAGCTGTGGAAATTATGGCAATGTGCCTCTTCTTGGCATTAAAGATGGAATCAGCTACAACCCTGTATTGGCACGACGCCAATTAGGGTACCCTTTGGAGGATAAACCTCTCAGTATTCATCTGGAAAACATCTACTTTGAAGCATATGACAAGAACGAAGAACAGAAGAAGTTGATCTTGAACGCTTGGGGTAGCAAGCATAAAAGAGGAAGAAGTTCTTTGGGAAGGCCTAACTGTGTGTCATTGGAGCCCTATCTCCAATGGGTCCGAAGAAGAGCCATAGAGTTAAAGATGACCTACAAGAGGCAGGAACCAATTGCTTTGAAGAAAGAGACTGTTTTATACTTTATGACAAAAGAAGAAGAGCTGGAGATTTCTTTGAGACAAGCCCAACAGTCAGAAGAAGCCTGGAAGCTCAAATATCAAGTGGTTGTTGAAGAAAACCTGGAACTCCATAAGCAACTACAGGACAAGAACGAAGAGTTACTCTCATACAAGAAGAGAAAAGACCTGGAAAGTCCAAGTCCCTCTAACACTCAACCTACTGCTTGGAAATCCATCATCGACAACCTCGTCACAGAAAGGGACCAGATGGAGAAAGAAATCAGAAGACTCAACATGAGACTCTTAGGAGAATCTCTTTAGGACTTTCTAGCTTTTATTTAGCTTCATGTTTAGGACTTTTGAAAGTGTACTAACTCTTGTAATTCACCTTTTTATTAATGAGAATGAGGTCTTTTGATATCTCTTGATATTCTACGAGTGTCTGAATTCCATGAAACTTTGCATTGCATCTTGCATTCTTTGCTAAACTATCAAGATACTAATTTTGTTTTGCAGATTTTGTAGAAATGGATGCTGTAGGGAAAAGGGTTTGGCCTTATTTCTTTGAACTAGCAGAGGTGGAGCGTTTGTTGTGGTTGAGAGAGATGGTTGAAGACCAGTCAGCCTTTACTGGTAGGTATGGGTGTATCATTCCACTAATGAGAGTCCTAGTAACTGAAGGACCCCTTGAAGTTTTGGTCCAGTTGTATCATCTTGCGTACCGCTGTTTTGTGTTCCCTGAATTCCAGTTGGTGCCAACCCTAGAGGAATTCTCCGCCATGATAGGGATTCCTTTCAGAGAAGCTCCTATCTTTTCTGAGATTGAATAAATGCTCTCTGCCAGAGACATCTCCAGAGCAACCAGAATCATATTGTCTTACATTTAGGCTAACCTGACTAACAAAGGAGGAAAGCGCGGACTGCCCGCCCAATTATTGCTGGAAAAGGCTCTGTACTTCAAGAACAGAGGAAACGAGGCTTTGTTTGAATCAACCCTCGCTCTGATGATCTACGGTTTGTTTCTCTTCCCGAACGCCAAAAATTTTGTGGATGATCAAGCCATTCAGATCTTCATAATCAATAATCCAGTTCCAACGCTGCTAGCCGATGTCTACCACGCTATTCAAACCAGGTATACGAGAGGTTGTGGGCAAATCGTTTGTTGCGTGGCTCTTTTCTATAAGTGGTTCAAATCCTACTTGCCGAAGACACCAGCCTTTTGGGAGGTTGAGGATTGCAAGATTTGGTCCAAAAAGCTGATGGAATTGAAGCATACCGACATCGAATGGTATGATTCAACTGAAGAAGGAATTATTATAATCCATAGTTGTGGGGATTGCCCCCAATGTACCTCTTATGGGGAGAAACGATTGTATCAATTACAACCCTGTCCTTACACGCCGTCAGCTAGGTCATCTGAAGGAGGGAGTTCCAGATGATGAGGATATGCAGATGATGTTTTATGATGAGAGGGGAGGTTTTGAAATGAAGATGCAATTGGAGCGTGCTTGGCGCCAAATTAACAGACAACTATGGAAAGCTGAATGCCCAGTCACAGAGGCCCATTTACAATGGTCTCGCGACATAGCCCGTGTGATGAGGAAGCCACTTCCTCACCATGAATCACCCACAAAGATGAAGCAGAGGATGGTGGAAGCTTTAGGAGAGTTGGTTCTTGCAAGAGAAGAGACAAAAGAACGTATCAACAAATTGATGAGATTGATTAATGGAGGAGAGGGATCATCAACCAGTGGATCCAATTCTTAGTTCCTTTGATGTTACCATTGTTATTTCCTTTGTTGTTAATGTTTCCTTCATATTGATGTATTTCTACTTATGTACTTGGAGTATGAGGATACACTGCTCCTGATGTAATGCTCACCAGACATTCTTCAATGAAGAAGTTTATTTTGTCAAAGAATCTATTGTCTATATTATTTGCAAAATTTCTTTGGTTTCTTGATAGTTTAGCTTGCATTTGCATTTGCATCCTCATTTGCATCATCATGTGCATTTTTCCTTGTCTTTGTCTCATGTCACCATGTTCTCTCCAGAATTGTCATACTGAATCTTAGACACAACTACAACACTTGGGCCCAAGCTCGATTTAGAATGTCAGAGGCATACGGAGAAATGGATAGAGTCAACAATGAATTGAATGAGATACGAGGAGGGATGGGACAAATCCTCGAGGCTATTAATGTTATGAGAGCAAAGATAGACACCCAGGCCATTGTGGTCTCCGAAATCGTCACTACAACGGTAGAATCTCCTATCATCCCTGTCATGAACCATACATTAGGCATGCCAGGTGATTTTATCCGTGCTACAGTTCCTTTGTCAACTCAGCAAATGTTCCTCTGATCAATGAGACTCTGTAAGCTATTCCAACTTTTGCTCCGCCAGCAGTACAAACACAAGTGCACCCGGTTTTCCAAAACGATCATCCCTACGATTACGTTGATGTGTCAGAAGAAGGGGATGTTCGACATGAGAAATTAAGAGAGAGTGTTGAAATAATGTAGAGGAAGATGAAGGCGATGGAGTTAAGTAATGCATTTAGCACTGACATTAAGGATATGTGCTTGATTTCAGACTTGGTAATTCCACCCAAATTCAAGTTGCCGAATTTTGAGTTGTATTCAGGTGCCACGTGTCCTAAATCCCATATGATCATGTACTACCAAAGAATGGCCGCGCAAGTACGTAATGACATACTAATGATCCATTGTTTCCAAGACAGTTTAAAGGGGGTTGCTGCTAAGTGGTATTTAAGTCTGGACCAGTCCCAGGTTCAGTGTTTCCAGGATGTGACAGATGCGTTTGTAAAACACTACAAGTACAATATGGATCTAGCCCCTGACCATAGGCAGTTATTGAGTATGGCCCAGAACAGTACTGAGTCCTTCAAAGAATATGCACAACAATGGAGAGAGACTGCATCTCAGGTTAAACCGCCCTTGATTGAGAAAGAGTTGGCTGATTGGTTTGTAGACACAGTAAAGCCTGAGTTTTATGAGAGAATGATCAGCAGTGTCAGTGCTAATTTCGCTGATATTATTGCAATTGGCATGAAGGTAGAGGCAGGATTAAAGAGTGGAAAGGTAATCAGTTCTCCGAGCAATTCAACTGGCGTCAGTACTAAGAAGTCTCCTAGTCATTCTCACAAGAAGAGGGAAGGAGAAACTAATGCCGTCATGGCAGGAAAGACCCAGAGCCCTCGTTGGAAGCAACCAATGTACCAGCAACAGCAAAGACCAAACTTCTCTCAGCATCCGATCTACCAAATGCAGTATGCTCAGCAACCCTACATAGCTGCTTTTACACCAACTTTCAACCACCAAGCAACGTAGCAGGCACCATCCTATCAACAAATAGCTTATCAGCAATGGCCTAAAAACCAGAATTATCAATAACCAAGGCCATAGGTTCCACAGCAGAATTCTCCCCTCAAAAGGCAAGGGGGAAAACCGGCATTTCCACCTATACCAATGTCATATACAGAGCTCTATCCTTCCTTAGTGGAGCAAGGGCTGATCGTTACTATACCTTTGGGACCACTAACCGAGAAATCTATCCCTTTCTTCAACCCAAATGCGACTTGTGTTTTCCATCAAGGAGGGGCTGGTCACGACTTGGAGGGCTGTTTAGCATTGAAAATGTAGTGAAGGGGTTGATGGAGAAGAATATCCTTTCATTTGCTGATAATCAACCGAATGTGAAAAACAATCCTTTGCCTACCCATGGGTCTACTAATGCCATGGAAGATGAAAAGGATGAGGTATTAGTTTTGGATGCAACAAAGATAAAAACCCCTATCAAGGCTTTTCATACCAAGTTGTTTAAAGCTGGGTTAGTAAAAGTTTGCCACGATGACTGTGAAGAATGTAATGTCAGTACCAAAGGCTGCCGTTTAGTCCAAGACGATGTTCAATATCTGATCAATGAAGGGTTTCTACAGGTGTTTAGCAAAGAAAAGGAAAACAGAGTTGCAGTAATTAAACCTGTGTTTAACCTACCGAAGCCAAGAGGGCAGGTATCCGGGTCCAACACACCTAAGTTTGGGTCTGTAATTCCTATATTTAATAAACCAGTACCAGTTTTCAACACTCCTGGAACGAGTGATGCTTCCAATATCAAACATTCCAAGCAATGCGACACCCGACAACCTGTTCCATTTAGGTTCAGAGGGACCAAGGCTGTGCCATGGGTCTATGAGAATGTCATGAGTAGAAAGAGACGAGAAGACGTGATTCCAAGGAAAGAGGTGGGAATCGTTGTTGAAGACGTAGTTCCAAGGAAAGAGGTGGGAACTACTGTTGAAGATGTGACCAATATAGTAGGAACTGGAAAGATGACCCGAAGCGGTAGAGTGTACACTTCTTCTTCCAAAGAAACCACACCCAGGGAAACTGTTGTCCCCACACCGCCTAAAGACAAAGGAAAGGAGGTAATTTCTAAAGAAGAAGATGAAGAGTTCCTAAGGATTATCAAGAGGAGTGATTACAAAGTGGTAGATCAGCTCCATCAGACACCATCCAAGATTTCGATCTTATCTCTGTTAGTCAATTCACCTGTTCATATATCAGCTTTGCAGAAGGTATTAGCCCAGGCACACGTAGCCCAAGATATAACAGCTGGACAGTTTGACCATGTCGTTGCCAATATTACAGCTTGTAACACTCTCAGCTTCAATGACGAGGAGTTACCTCGAGCTGGAAAGAATCATAATCTTGCCTTACATGTATCAGTGAAATGTCAGGAGGATACGATGGCCAAAGTTCTTGTAGATACCGGTTCATCCTTGAATGTTTTTCCAAAAAGAACTCTTGAGAAACTGTCTTACCAAGGAGCTATAATGAGACCCACTTCACTCATTGTCAAAGATTTTGATGGCTCAAAAAGATCGGTGATGGGTGAGATTGAGCTACCTGTCTTGATTGGCCCTCAAGTATTCAACATCCTTTTTCAGATCTTGGATATTAACCCCGCCTACAGTTGTTTGTTGGATAGACCATGGATCCATGTTGCTGGCGCTATAACCTCTACCTTGCATCAGAAGATGAAGTTCGTGACCGAGGAGAAATTAGTTATTATATATGGTGAGGAAGACCTAATGGTTAGCAATATATCCTCGTTTCGTTACATTGAAGCGGATGAAGATGCTTTGGAAACTTCTTTCCAGGCTCTTGAGATAGCAAATGCCGTTATGCTTGATGATAAGGAACCAGTGGCCTCCGGTTGTCCATCTTTTGTTTCTCTTAAAAGCATTCAATCTGCTCTACGAGGAGGAGTACCTGAAGGCTGGGGCAAGATCGTTGAGGTCCCAAAGAGAGAAAAGTACCAAGGGTTGGGTTACAAACCAACTCTTGAGGGAAGAGCTGCTCCAACAAAGGAAAGACCAAGGACCATTCAAGAGGTGTTCGTCAGTGGAGGACAGCAAGTCCATGCCATTATTGAAGATGCTGAAGATGAAGATATCAACCATTTGGTGTTTCGGTGTGACGTCGCTTTAAGTAACTGGGAAGCTATTGAGATACCCACTTTGTACCCTATGCCAGAGTAATTTGTTTGCTTTTGTTGATGTTTTCAATTCCACATCCTTGCCCGAGGCTATCGGATTATTTTGTATGGGCCACCACTTTTAAATCTTATTAATCAATGAAAGTGTTTGTTTTGTTAAAACTCCTTGTCTTTATTCTTGTTTTTACTTTTAAAAAAATGACAATATTTTCAAAACTACAAATTTCTCCTTCTCGCGATCATGTTTGTGCATTTTTAATGAAATAAGTCCCTCCATCATGCAGAGTAAATCCCAAACCCGTTGTAGTCAATGACCCTACTCCCACTATCGACTTCGATTTTCCTATTTATCAAACTGAGGAAGAGGAGGATTATAAGGTCCCCGATGATTTGGCAGAAATGTGTGAGTATCGGTACACGGATCTTCAGCCGCATGAAGAGAAAGTTGACGTTATCAACCTTGGCACTGAAGAAAAGAGGAAAGAGGTCAAGATTGGGGCAACACTTGGGGCAGAAATCAGACAACGGCTAGTACTGCTTTTGGAAGAATATGTAGATGTGTTTGCTTGGTCTTATCAAGACATGCCCGGATTGGATACAGACATAGTAGTTCATAAGCTACCACTCAAGCCTGAATGTCCGCCTGTGAAATAGAAGCTCCGAAGAAGTATACCCGATATGGCTCTCCAAATCAGAGATGAGGTTAAGAAGCAACTGGATGCAGGATTCTTAGCAGTTTCAAAATATTCAGAATGGGTAGCCAACATCGTACCAATTATGAAGAAAAACGGTAAAGTACGAATGTGCGTAGATTACAGGGATCTCAACAAAGCTAGTCCCAAGGACGATTTCCCTCTACCGCACATCGACACTCTTGTGGATAATACAATCAAGTTTGCAGTTTTCTCCTTCATGGAGGGTTTCTCCGGTTACAATCAAATCAGAATAGACCCAACTGACATGGATAAAACTACATTTATCACCCCGTGGGGAACCTACTGCTACAAAGTCATGCCCTTTGGTTTGAAAAACACAGGGGCAACCTACCAGAGAGCTATGGTGACTTTATTCCATGACATGATCCACAAGGAAATTGAAGTATACGTGGATGATATGATTGCTAAATCCCGAAGTGAGGAGGAACATTTGGACCATCTCTTGAAGTTGTTCAAGACACTCCGGAAGTATCAGTTGAAGTTGAATCCGGCCAAATGTACTTTTGGTGTCAGGTCGGGGAAGTTGCTTGGTTTTATCGTCAGTCAAAGAGGAATTGAAGTAGATCCTGACAAGGTACGAGCTATTCAAGAGATGCCAGCTCCACAGACCGAATCTCAAGTGAGAGGTTTTCTGGGTCGTTTGAATTATATATCCAGATTTATCTCCAACATGACTCCTATTTGTGAGCCAATCTTCAAACTGCTCCGCAATGACCAGGCTGTAGAGTGGAATTCTGATTGCCAACAAGCTTTCGAGAAACTCAAGAGCTATCTGCAAGAACCACCTATTCTGATTCCTCCTATTCCTGTAAGACCCCTCTTTATGTACATGACTGTTTTGGAAGGATCAATGGGTTGTGTATTGGGCCAACGTGATGAAACTGGTCGTAAAGAGCACGCCATCTATTACCTGAGTAAGAAGTTCGCTGATAGCGAAAGCCGTTATTCACTGCTTGAGAAAACCTGTTGTGCTTTAGCATGGGCCGCCAAACGTTTGAGGCAGTATTTGATATGTCACACTACTTTGTTGATCTCGAAAATGGATCCAATAAAGTATATCTTTGAGAAGCCTGGTCAGACAGGAAGACTTTCCCGTTGGCATATGCTATTGTTGGAATATGATATCCAATATGTACCTCAGAAGGCTATCAAGGGAAGCGTTTTGTCAGAGTACCTTGCAGATCAGCCTGTTGAAAATTATGAACCTCTCAAGTTTGAATTCCCAGATGAAGACATCATGGTAGTAAAGGATTGTGAAGGGTCTGGCCCTGATGAAAGTCCTGAGCCCGGTTTTAGATGGAAGATGATGTTTGATGGTTCTTCTAATTTCAAAGGACATGGTGTAGGTGTTGTATTGATAAACCCCGATGGAGGTTATACTCCTTTCACAACAAGGTTGGACTTTGGATGCACGAACAATATTGCTGAGTATGAAGCATGTATTTTGGGTCTAGAAGCTGTAATTGACCTTGGAATCAATATTCTTGAAGTTATGGGTGATTCTGCTTTGGTCATTTACCAAGTCAAGGGTGAATGGGAAACCATGGTTTCACGACATCATGAATTATCTGAAGACTCAGGAATACCCTGCCAATGCTTCCAATCTTGATAAGAAAACTTTGCGAAGATTGTCGTCCAAATTCTTTCTCAGTAATAACATACTTTACAAGAGGAATCATGACATGGTCCTGCTAAGATGTGTTGATAAGAGAGAAGCAGACCTATTGATTCATAACATTCACGAAGGAGCCTTTGGCACTCACGTCAATGGGTACGCCATGGTTAAGAAAATCTTGAGGGCTAGATACTATTGGTTGACTATGGAAGCTGATTGTATCCAATACGCCAGGAAGTGTCATAAGTTCCAGATCTGCGCTGATAAGATGCATGTTCCTCCAACCCTACTGAATGTGTTCTCATCCCCTTGGCCTTTCTCCATGTGGGGCATTGACATGATTGGAGCTATTGCTGAAAGCTTCCAATGGCCATCGTTTCATTCTAGTGGCCATCGATTATTTTACCAAGTGAGTTGAAGCTGCTTCTTACGCCAATGTAACCAAGCAAGTGGTTACTCGTTTCTTCAAGAATAATATCATTTGCAGTTATGGAATCCCCAACAAGATCATCACTGACAATGGAACAAATTTGAACAACAAAATAATGAAAGAGTTATGTGACAATTTCAACATTGAACATCACAATTCCTCACCTTATCGTCCCAAGATGAATGGAGTTGTCGAGGCTGCTAATAAAAACATCAAGAAGATCCTACAGAAGATGCTCAAGACTTATAAGGATTGGCACGAGATGTTACCTTTTGCTTTGCACAGATACAGAACTTCGGTTCGAACCTCAATAGGGACAACTCCTTTTTCTCTTGTATATGGAATGGATGCGGTCCTCCCTATTGAAGTGGAGATACCATCCCTAAGAATCATGATGGAAACTAAGCTTGACGAAGCTGAATGGGTCAGAGAGAGATATGACCAACTGAACCTCATTTACAAGAAGCGACTAACTGCTATGTGTCATGGTCAACTGTATCAGAAAAGAGTGAAGAGGGCATTTGACAAGAAGGTCCGTGTTCGGGAATTTCGAGAAGGAGAGCTTGTACTCAAGAAGGTTCTGCCATCTCAAAGGGATGCTCATGGAAAATGGGCGCCTAACTACGAGGGTCCATTTGTGGTAAAAACTGTATTTTCAGGAGGTTCTTTACTCCTCACAACAATGGATGGTGAATAGCTCACACACCCTGTAAATGCTGACGCAGTACGAAAATATTACGCCTGAGGATCTAGGTCCTCTTGTCTGTATCAGCAGCAAAGAATTCTAGGATTTTTAGTCATTAGGGGGTAGCGGTCATTGAATATGATGTAATCCTTTCCCTTTGCCATTTTTCAATTGTAATGATCCATGGAACTTCGCTATTGGCAAGTTACCTTTCTAATGAAATCAGATTTTTGAGCCATTCTTTGTTTGATATTTATCATTGCTCTGATATTTTCCTTGTTATGCAAAACGTCACTTATTTATTAATAATGATTTTAAAAGCGGAAAATATTTTGAAAACTTTAAACTCTTTGTTAATAAAATAGGGTTGACAATATTTCCCTGAATTAAATGTTTCAACAATGGCTGACCACTAATACAAAGGACGTCTCACCAGTATCTTTGCAAGATGATTGTTGAAAAAATTGATTCCCCAGCAAACTAAGGATGTTATCACATTGGTTTTAAGACTGATTACCTGCTCAGCTTTCAGTGTGATTCCCTGTAGTGGACACGGTGTCTTTCCTTTCGCTGTCCCCGGTCTGCCGTCTCTTGTTGGTGTCGTTTCTTGCATATCATTAAGCATTCGCATCATGCCATAGCATTGAGCATCTTTGCATTTGGGCATTTTGTTTTCTTTTCCCTTTCTTTTTTCCTCTTTGTGGGTCTTTGGATCTTTGTCTTTGTTTTGCTTGTGTCCGGTTTTTTCACCTTTGTGCGCCAGATTTTTACTCTTTGTGCAGTATTCCCCAGGAAGTCTAACCTGCAACCCGGTACCAATCTATCTGTTACTCGATCACCTCATTCGGATACCTAAATTCCAGTAACTGCTGGCACTGTTTATATCAGGTTATTGTGAACCTAAACTTCCGGTTATCGTGAACCAGATGTTTATATCAGGTTATCGAGAACCTAAGCCTCAGGTTATCGTGAACCCGTTGTTTGTATCAGGTTATCGTGAACCTAAACTCCCGGTTATCGTGAACCAACTGTTTATATCAGGTTATCGTGAACCTAAAACCTCAGGTTATCGTGAACCCGTTGTTTGATATCAGGTTATCGTGAACCTAAAACTTCAGGTTATCGTGAACCCGTTTGTTTGATATCAGGTTATCGTGAACCCAAACTTCAGGTTATCGTGAACCCGTTGTTTGAACACTGGTCAAATATGAACCTAAACCAAATTTAAAATCCAGCTCATACTGGTTTTCCTCATAAAGCAAATTATTTTTTATCTTAAACAACTCATATGAGTACTAGAGTCCTTCTGAGCTCATTAACCTTATCCCCAGCTAAACTCCAGTTTTTTTATTATCTGGCGCGCAGAGTTTGTCTCTGTCTTTTCTGGTTTTTCTTGAAGATCCCGTTTGAACTCTTCAGTATAAGAAAATCCCAGAAAATCTTTGGGTGTCTATCCTTTTATTTCAAACTGATCCTCGTTGGATCATGTATTCTTTCTGGTTTCATGCCCAGTAAGAATGCGTCTTTTTCCCCAGTGTCTTCCGGTCACATTTGAACCTGTTGTCCATCTCCCTGGATCTTTCCCCAGTGGAGAATACCTTTCTGGCTTCTATCTCCAGTAAGGACCTGTAGGGCTTTCCCTCGGTTTCTTTTTCTATCCCCGGTGTTTCCTCATAGTCTCCCTTTTGAGTCTCTTTTGTTGGCTAGCCTGTATCCCTAGTGAGCTTGCCTCATAGATACTAACCTTCATCCTTCCCAGTAGGGCTCGCTTGTTTGTTTGCTTTCTTTTTGTCTTTTGGTGTCTTGTTTTACTGTATCTTTGCACTATCATGGCATCATATCATCATATTAGTAGCATTCCATATCTTTGCATCTAAGGGCAAAATTTTCGGTTATCTGTATTTAAATATCTTTCACCTTGATTCCATGAGGATTTTCATCTCTCATGTCATCCGGTGAAGATATTTAAATAGGGGCAACTGTTGTACCCCAAATTTTACCCTTAGATCCATTGATCTTTTGCATGTTATATTAGGTCAATCATGTTGCATAGCTAACCAATTTACCAGGTTTTGTTTGTGTTTGTTTCATTTGTGAATCAGGTTTTATCTCAAGAAGACTCAAGAATTGATCAATCAAGATTTTGGATGGAGCATTGAATCAAGCAAGTTTCTCATGTTCAAAGAGATATCCTCATAACAAATTTCTATCCATTTTCTTCACCCTCAATTGTCACCCTTAATTCCAAACCAATTTCAATAGTCATTTATTAACCAATTTTATCCAATGTCTCTATTTGTCAATATCCATTTTCCTAAACCATAACCATTTCAATCACCAAATTCACCTATTATTTATTTATTTTTCTAACCATTTCTTTTATAACAAAAAAGAAGAGAAAACCAAACCTTAAAATATTTGATCTTTCTGCCCATTACCATAGGCCCATCGTGTTACAATATCATGTTACAAATTAATTGAATTGAAATTCATTGGCTGAGGACCAATAGGAATCATGCAATGTGCTTTGACTTTTCAACTTTACCTCTCTGACCAATGAAGAGACGCCGCGTGGCTAGCAAAGAAGTAAAACAATCAAAAGACATGTTCTTCTCCTTTGTCGTGTTCGCGAGTTTCAGAAGAGAAGAGGAAATTCAAGACCAAGTTGTATCAAACTCATCTCAAATCACTTCTATAACCCAATTCCTTGGCGCGTTAATTCACTTTTAAATTCCCCAAATCAATTCCCGTTTGAGCTTTCAATGCTCTGATCCATTAAAAGTTATTCTGAAGAGTTGCTTGTTTCAGCATAGGGACTGCTTTTGCCTATAGATGCTCTTACGCAACCCCAACCATTGCCTCATTTGATACCCTCTCATATGACAACAAAGGAGAAGTTTTCAAGCAATGCACTGAGTCGTGAAACTTACCCTGCACCTTTGAGGTTTTTGTGCAGCAAGAGAAGTGTGTTTGTCTCCAAGAAGTGGACCAAGTTTGAATTTGAAACTAGACGTTGCAAACCCTAGTTTTTTACTCAGCATATCATGTGTTTGCTCTTTGGTCTCAATGCACAAAGCCCATCTGCTCAGCCTATAAAAGGAGCTCACATCAACACTTAAACTCACCAACAATTTTCACAAATACTCAAATAGTCTCTGAGTTCTTAAGTTTCGGGCAAGAAAGAAGAAAGGTGGCCTTGGAGTTCTATTGTTAAGTTCAGAAAGGAGAGCATTCGGCACACTTGAAGGTGCAGTGGACATTACTCCACTTGGTATCATACTCTTTCCCTTTTGATAATCATGCTCAATTGATATCATTATGTCATGTGCATTATGTTGTTCTTTTACATATGTAACTTGCTAATATGTGCTTGAGTATGTTTGATTGTTTGCTCATGGCTTGATATCATGAAGCATAATGATTTTGTTTGTTTTACTGATATGTTGAGGTAGACAGGTATACTGCCTTTCGTGTTAAGTTATTATGCTTGAGATATCACCATGATGATTTGGTTTTGTTCATTAACTGGCTGTAAGTTTACAAGATTTCACTTTGTTGTTGTATTCTCAAGATTAGATGGATGGATTTGCTAACCTACTTATGTATGTTTTGGTGCTTGGATGTATTTTGAGATGAGAGATTCTTGAATCTTAGTTCCATGCTTATTTCTGATATGCTCAGTGAACCTATCTATCCATGCTTGTTTGGAAGTTGCTTGCATTAAATGTCATTTGTATTCTCATTCTGTCATCACTAATGAATAATCAATTTGTGTGCTTAAACTTATTGCCATGCTTTGTATCCAAAGTCTTGCCTATTTGTGATATTTGTTGAATCGTGCCCTTAAACATAGAAATTGTTTTGGATTCATGTGCCTGAGTTTGGTGTGTTAAGATATGCCAATAGTTACTTTATGTCTTTGACTTCTTGTGTTGCAGCTCATTGGTATGATATTGGTTTAATGTATGATTAAAGTTCATATTCATGAATGTTAAACTTAGGATGAGAATTTTGTTGCTGTCAATTTACATTGAGTTGTTCCTATTTAATCATGTGCCTCTCAATACTCCATGACCTGTCATATCATGATATTTCACTTTGTGCTAAAACTATTTTGGTGAAGCTGTTAATTTCAGAAGGTTTTGTTTTGTGTCATCATGCTTTTGTTCTCCATGTTAGGCTTTGTGTCCAAAATATGCATGCTAGCCTTGAACTGTCTTTTGACATGCTTCTAAGTTATGATTGTTTGATACATTTTGCGCTTGTAATATGCACCAACCTGCCTTGAACCTGGTCTACATGTGTGTTATGTATGTCTCTTCATGAGTGTTGCCCAAATTGGATTTTGCCATGTCATATGCCACTGGCTGTTTTGGATGGTATCACTTGAGTGAACTTGTTGCTATGCCATCATGTCTTATGCCTTGTTGCCTAGAATGTATGTGCTCAGTTTCTGACTATATGGATGTTATTCTTGTTGTGTATTCATCATTAGAAGCATGACTAATTATACTTGTGCCAACATGATAAGTATGTAACCTTTTGTGTGTGCTTACATGTGATACTCTTTGCTCAACCACTATTTGATTTGGATGTCTATATGTGTACAATTTCTATTTGAATCTATGGTCTATGACAGGATTGTGTGTCAAAAAGTCATGAACATATGCCTTCTACCATTTATGACTGAATGCAAACTTTCCTTGCCATTATGTTTGATTGTTATGCCTATAATCTTGCCTTGATGAGCAGTTGAGTCGTATGCACCATCATCATTAATGTCTACTGTATTGTTATTTGTGGAATTTATGTCTACTGCATTGTTTAATAACTACAATGGATCATGACATTTGAATCTTGTTATTTGACTGGTGTGCTAGCATTGAATGTTGTACATTTAATCCTATGAACTCATTGCCTTGTGGAATGTATAATGGCTCTAATGAGATATTGCTTATCTGTTGCTAACTGCTTGTATTGTTGATGTTTTATGTTGTTGCATCATTCTACTTAACACTCATTTAACATATCCTAGAAACTGTCACTAATAGTTGGAGTTGTCTTGGAATATGTCATTGCTTGGTCTGTTTTATTCCTATTTTCAACTAGGTTAACATGTTTGAGTTGCTTCTGAATTTTAAATCATGTTATTAACTGACTGCATCTTGTATGTGCCAATAAGATCGTCATGCTACTTTCTTTTGATACTTTGATTAAGTGATGTTGCAGCCTTGATCTTTTTTGCTTTGGTCATTTAACCATATTAGTCATGTAATCTGGTTCTAAAGATTTTCTTTGCTTTCTTTCATTTAACATGTTCAGAATTTGAACCTTGGATATACCTGAAACTCAACCTAATGACATGTTGATTTGGATCCATAGCCTACATGTTTGTTTATTAGTTACATTCAAGTTATGTCATTACATGATTTCCTTTCGAATGTGTTTAATGTTTGCTAAATTTTGCTGCCATGCCTATGTTTGAATTTGTCACACCATGTATTCAAATGTCCTTTTCCTTTGAGGATGCTCAATTTGTATGATGAAAGCATTTACTTGGTATTTAATATGTGTGGCAATTCATGATGTTGAGGTTTAAATTATGTGTTTCTGTTTCATTCTGAGTGGCAATGGTTGATTGGCTTGGCACTGATTGTGAGCAGATTGTTGTATTGGTTTGGTTTGTTGTGTTAATTTAAATTATATACGCGTGCAAGGTTTATGTATTTATCAAGTTGTGTTTGTTACCGGATGTAACAGCCACCCCAGTGGCAAGCACACACATGCACATGTACCCTTTAATCCTTAGGATTGGGGTTCGAATCCCCCTCGCCCCAGTCTTTTTGTTTTATTTTCTGAATTTCGCTCTACTTTACATATATACATTGGCTATCATTGTTTGTTCAAGATGCGTGCATTGGTTCAGATGGCTTTGGTTTTAAGCTTGCACACGTAGGGTCCTGGGTTCAATCCCTAGGAGTGCCCTTTCCTTCTTTTTTACTATTTGTTTGTTTTATTTATTTTCAAGTTTATACTTTAATTTCAAACCTTCATAACTTGCTTGTTTTTTATCCTTTTTCTTCCATTCTTTTTGCTATTGGTTTCTAATTGGATCTACTTGTTGAATATAAAAAGAAATGGTTGAAAATGTTTAATATTATTGGCTTTTATTCATGTTGAAATTGGAAATTCTTTTAGGGTTTTATTGCACTCTTTTATTCATCCCATGATGTTATCTTTGTTTATTTTGTTTGAGCATAGTCTAAAATGTATAATTCTAACTTAGCATGATTTTATAAACTTTGTTTTATCCTAATATCTTGTTTATGTCTTTTTACATCATCTTATTAAATTCATATAACTCTTTATTTCATATTAATTTCAAAACTATTATCTTCCCCCATTCTAAAGGGAGATCATTCTAAATTGACTCATGAGTCACTAAACAAACCACCCTACCTTATCCTCTTAAGTTTACCCCATTTCTTGGCCTCATGAGAGCCATGAAATCATAACTTAGTAATAGGTTAGAGTTTTGAACTCTATGTGATTCTCACTATCATGAGAACTCACCTTCCCCCTATAACTTAGATTTAGAGAGTTATCGTGAACTCTAGAATGAGCTTACACTCATTTCCCCTTGGAACTTTAGCCATAGTCAATGGTTCCTTTTTCACCCTTAGATCGGTGAACTACGGATACTCTGATTCCACTCCCGTCAGGATACGTAGGCGCAAGGTGCGATACCTTGTCGAGTATACTTAGATACTAACCCCTAGGGTTTCAACCTTTAGCATAGCACCCTTAGCAAGCGAGTGAGACATAACAAGCTAAAACAAGAGGTTCCCGTAGAGTACTATGGACATTTAGGATGCTAATACCTTCCCTAGGTGTAACCAACCCCCGAACCTTAGATCTCCCCCCTTTAGGTTTTTCTCGATCTTGAACCTTTCCTTTGGATAAATCAAAGTCGGTGGTGAATTTCAAAGTTTTGCGATGCAAGTTAATTAATAGCTTGTTATCCGATTCTCACCGCAACAATCACCAAATGGCTTTGAGGGCAAGAGTTACCCTTGTATTTTTCAAAATCGGGTACTTGGAACTTGTGCGGGACTTTCACATTGGGGACCAAACAAAGGTCTACGGCGTCCTTTCCAAATAAATCCTGACCGCGAATAGCTTGCAGTTCCTTCTTGATTTCCAGGAACTGCTCCTAGAATTCATCCATTCTATCGAACGTACTTTCCTTTCTACCAGAAGGTATCTGTGGCATTTGTCCTTCTGGGACAGTGTGCACCACATGGGGTGGTACCGTTACTACGGCGGTGAATCTTGGCGTTTCCCGAAGTTTGTAACCTTCAGGAGTCCTCATTATGCCTCTGGCATCCTCGCTTTCCCGAAGTTTGTAACCTTCAGGCCCAGCTGCTTCTGCTATGATTCCCTGATCTTCAGTGATCGGCGGAACATATCCTTCCGGGATATCGTTAGTAGGCATGCCCCAGGGACGATCTTTTGGTATTTGATACCTAGGATCATACTTCTCCACTATGGGTGTTAAGGTGATCTCTGAGATCACAGTTCTTTGTAGCTGAGCTTCTGCCATGGCTTGTATGTCATTACGAAGCTTTCTCATATCCTCTCTCAAAGCGTCGATCTCTTCTTTCAACTCTCTGTTCTCTTCCTCGAGATCATCCATCTTTTTCGGACGATTGGCCCGAGTATTGTACGAATGAGACCGTTTGACTCTAGAACTGAGACACAGACGTGAGATTCGTAGGTAAGAAGAATACGTGACGTGAGAATGATGAATGCAATGATTATATTAATTGTTTTTTTGGTTTAATCAAAATATACTTTGATAATTAGATTGTAAATATCAAACAGTGGGGACACCCCCGTTTTATTGAATTCAAAGGATTGCGGAAATGGAAATACACTAAATTACAAGGTGTGGAAACAGAAACCTAAGCTAATGGGTCCCGAGTCCTCTCTGAGGAGAACTTGGGTGCTGATTCTAGTACTTTCCTCTTCTTGGACCGGGGCTCTTGGGCCGTTGTCGGGTTGTCATTCCTTTGCCAAGTGAAATGAGCGAGCAAATTCCTTTGGTCATTCTGATTTTCTACAGCATGTTGCTCCAAAATCTCAATTAGAGCATCATTATCTTTCAGTAGTTGTTGTATTTTGGTACACTCCACGTTGAGAATACGGTACTTGTTCTTCCAAAACCTCCTCTCCTGTTGAACTTTGTTGAGAGTAACCTGAAGTTTTCCCGTTTCAATCATGAAGTACATGACAGATTCCCTTGTCGGAAGAACTCCATGACGAGGATAAGGCATCTTTAGCTTGAGAGCTCTAGTTTGTACCCAGTGGAGATAAGGCTCCACCGAGACACAGTCCGGTTTTCCTAGAGACTCCCGTCCTTTCTTATGAACATGTTTCCAAGCGTGCACTATTTCCATCTTTAGTGCCCTATCATTTTCTCCTTCCTTGAAGAAAAGACCTTCCAGATGAGCATTACGCGGGACATGCCTCATCGAGTATCCAAATTGACGACGAACTAAAACTGGATGGTAATTGATTCCTCCCTTAGTTCCTATGAGGGGTACGTTGGGGAAGTTTCCACAACAGTCAATGATCCTGATCCCGTCATAGTTTCGATTGTACCAATCTATGTCAGAGTAGGTAAGAGACATGAAAGCGTCAGGGTTAGTGATCATCCTTGCTAATCTCTCAAATCCCCTAGTTTTGGAACCTTGAAGGTATACTTGTGAATTTTTCGTCTACCAAAATCCATGAGCGCAATCCTTTTCTATCTGACATTTGCAATCATTGTCTTAGTTTAATTTGAAAAAGAGAGACTAGAAGAGAAAAATTTTCTTTGCTTAATGTTTTTTTTAAATGAATGCATGAATGCAGCACACAAAAACATAGAAAAAACATGGGGGTCAAAGGGTCGGTGTCATGAAGTGAAGGCTCTACCCATCCCAAAGGTTTATACTAGTGATTTTTGTTCCTGTCTCTCAAAATCATTGATTCTTGTCGAGATAACATCAGCGGGCCGGGAACCGTGCTAGGTGATGTATTTCGAAGAATCTCAGAAGAGAGTAGTATCGCGTGACAACTATTTCCGATAGCTTCCACACTACTGAAAGAGGTTTTTCCTAGGTGTATACTCAATCTTTCCACATGCGGCATCACACGCATTCCCATTAGCAAAAAAATAAACACAGATATCAATTAGGAAAAGTAGTATATATATTTGTCCTAATGTCCTAGACTTTTTAAGAGCTATGAATCCTATGATCCTAATAGAAAATGGCTCCCCGGCGGAGTCGCCATTCTGTGGTACCTTCCCAACTTAAAGGTTTTTGACCTAAGATCCTAGTGAGGGTCGATCCTAGCAATAATGATATTCCCCAATGGAACCGTCATTCGGTGATACCTTGTGAACCCAAGGACTCGTCCTAAGAGAAGGTTTCAACCAGAGAGATAAGAGAGACAAGATTCCTTTGTTTGGCCCCACGGTGGGCGCCATTTTTCTTGTGAAATTGTCTAAACTTAAGGTTTCCTCCTAAGAGACGTGAGAAGAACAAGTCGCTCCCACTGTGGTTGCCATTTTTCTGTAGCGCGGTTTTTGTGGTTTCGAATCACTATCGCTTTGGTACTACAGTTCGATTCATTTTTTATCCTATTGAAGCTGGTGAAGGAAGGGAAATAGATGTCTCCAATTAACCCTGCTTGCATACTGAGGTTAAACAGTCAAAACTGTTGGTTTACAGATGCGGCTTTAGTTTATGGGTCTCTCTCTGTTTATTTTGTTCAGAACGAAATACCGGGATTGTTCATGGGGAATTTTTTGGGATACTGTGCTAGATTGGCTGGAGGTAGGGGGCTTTGGGATTTTTTGATTAGTGTGCTCGCTAAGATTCTTTTGCAATCTTATGCCTACGTATTCCCGAGATAGGGAAATCATAGTTATCGTAGTTCCTCCTATTTTATGGGAGGAAAGGGTGTTTTGGTGTCTTGTTCAAAGCCCAAGACATGAAGCTAAAGGTGGTTTGTATCTTGTTCAAAGCCCAAGATGTGAAGCTGAAGGGTCTATTTGTATCTTGTTCGAAGCCCAAGATGTGAAGCTAAAAGGGTGTTGACTTTTAGAGAGAATTTGTCATCTCTAAAGGGGAATATTTGGCCTGTTTGGCATGACTATTGGGTGGCTGATTATAAAGGAGAATTACTTTAACTGGGATATGCGAATCCAGCAATGCCATAATTTCCTTTATAGGGGATTTTCAATTTGAAGGAGAAGACTTTAACTCAGTTTAGAGCAATGCCATCTTTCCTTAGGAGTTTCTCATTCTAAAAGAGGGACAGTGGCGTGGATGTAAATAATCCAGAGGCTTGCCGCTTACAGCAATTAGATGGGGGGAAAAGAGTTGTTGACGTTTGTATGCTATTACCAAAGCATGATTTGATGCTAAAAGGTTGATTGAATCAAACGGGGATTTATTTGTACAAAGCCTAAGAGGAGGCTATTGACCCAACAAGAGGATGTTTTTGTGTCTCGTACGAAGTCCGAGATAGAGGCTAAAAGGGTTGCTCAACAAGAGAGTGTTTTTATATGTGTCTTGTACGACGCCCAAGACGGAGGCTAAATGGGTTTGACTCAACAAAAGAGTCTTTTATACTCACCAAGAGAGTGATTTGTATCTCGTACGAAGCCCGAGATAGAGGCTAAAGGTGATCGACTCAACAAGAGAGTCTTTTATACTCAACAAGAAAGTGTTTTGTATCTCGTACAAGGTTCGAGATGAAGGCTAAAAATGTTTGACTCAACAAGAGAGTCTTTTATACTCAACAAGAGAGTGATTTGGTATCTCGTACGAAGCCCGAGATGGAGGCTAAAAGGTTAACTCTGCTGGGGAGAATCATTGTACAAAGCCCAAGAGGAGGCTAGGGTTACTGTTTCAGTTGAGTGACAGGTCCAGTTGTTGGTTAAAAGAGAAAATCAGTTCTTATATGGGTAATGTTGTACTCATGGATTTGATCTAAGGACCGGGATTATTTCTTGTTCTTTAAGGAAACGGGGAATCCGAAGGGTATTGAGACTGCCCAAGTCTACGGGTGTTTTTTTCCTATTTTTGAAAGGAACTTGAGAATGTCTTCGAGACTCAAGGAAATTAGACTGTCCAAGTCTAGAGTTTTATCTTTTGTACTATGCTTAAGAGAGATCAAGAGACAGTATGTTCGCCGTAGGAAGATCTAGACTCTTTGAAAGACTGTTATATTAAGATGACTCTCATACCCCAAATTTTGACCACTAAGATTTCCCATCATTGTGAAAATCATCATCACAATATGGAAGAACCATCATACTTCATCAGTCTCCCCAAAGATGGGTGAGCATTCACTACAATCAAAACTAGGGTTTCAAGCCCTCTTTGAGTGCTTAGACAAAGGATTAATCAAGGAATGACATGATCTTCAACTTGTCTAACCTCTCAAGCATCCACAAAGGATCAAAAGGACTCCCACTCCAAGGATTAAGCACAAGGATGCTCCCTTCTAGGTGGATCAGGCCTCAAGATCGACAGTGTCACCAAATTAGGGTTTTGGTCGACTAGGGCCTCCAGATGGAAATTTTTCATCTGGGCATGAGCCAATGATCCAAAACACAACCTAATGTACTCCATGGAACCTCATGGACCCATTCATCAAGTCAATTTTTCCTCAGGGGTTGCACTCTTCAAAAATCAGGAATTAGGGTTTCTTGACCTAATTCACACCTAAGTTGACTTTTGGGACAAATCATGAACCAAGACCTCAAGAGAGGGTTTGAGGGTCTCTAATGAACTATATTGATCCATTTGGAACAATGGATTAATCCAAGAATCTTGAGCAATAAGTCTCAATTTCATCTGCACAACAATTAGGGTTTTAAGGAAAAAGTCAACTATAACTTTGACTTTTGACCAGGACATGCTCCCAAGCCCTAAGACATGATTCAATATGCCCTATGACACCCATGGAACATGTCCATCAAGTTTGATTTAGGTCAAGGACATGATTTCCTGAAGAATTGCACAGTTTGGAATTCATATGACAAAAAGTCAACTGTGCACAAAAGTCAACTTTGACTTTTTGAGATTTTTCACCAAAATGGTTTTTTAACCCTAAAATGATGTTAATGTATGATTTGAATCATCATTCATCAAGAAAAATCAAGAAAATTTGGATAACTTGTAAAAGGGGTAACCATAAAAACTTAGAAAATTTTCTAAGTTAAAAATAAAGTGACAAGGGCACCAACTTTGAAGGATCATAACTCCTAAACCACAAAGCCATTTTTTTTCATCCAAAGATGGATTTGTAGCCCTCATTACCCTCTGCAAAAACTTCAACTAGACCTAAGTCCAATTCATTAAGGATTTGGAGTTATGGAGTGATTAAAATAGCTGAAAAGTGAAAACGTCACTTTTTCCAACACTTAGTGAAATTTTCACTAAGTCAGAATCTGCCTTCACTTTTTGCCAAATGTAGGGGGATTTTTCACTTGGATTCAAAAGAGATCAAAACCAAACATGTTCAAACAGTTGTTGTATCATGTAAGGGCTTTCCAAAATGGTCAAGAACATTACCAAATTCAACATACACCATGAGATATGACATTGGCAAGTTGCCTTGCTGAAATCTGTCAAGGGCAAGGCAGAATTTGCAATTTTGATCGATTTTCCAAAATCATCCAAATTCAAATGCTCCTATCCACTTGGACACATCTGAGGATTGAATCTAAAGGGGACAATCACTAAGCCAAGCCTCCAAAGTCCATGGAACAAGAAATAACATGTTGAACCTAGAATGGCCAAAATAGGGACAAGACTCCAAATTTGGATTGAAGCATTCAATGGAAGCATCAAGGTGGCATGGACTGAGCCATTCTCATCTGAAATCAGTCAAGACTTATCCAAGACCAAGGGAACCAAAGCTCTGTGCCCTAACCTCTAGTTAATGGCTATAGGAGACTTGGATTTTCATTTGCCAACATTGGCCAAACCTGCTTACCAGTTGCCATTCACTATTCCTTGCAAAACAAACTTGCTCTACTATAAATAGAGCTCAATTGTGATCAGTTTGAGTACACCAAAGCCATCTAACAGATGCTTTCCTCAAAATCTCTTTCTCTTGGCAAAAATGCCTTTCTTAGCAAGGTAGCTATCGAGTTTTGAGTTTGAGATCTTTTCCAATCAAACCAATCACTCACACACCTCACATACATCATATAGAAGTGATCCAAACACTCACATAACATCTGGAACACAGATTTCACAAAATCACTAGCTGGTTGCTCAAACTTTCAATCAAGTTGCAGCTGAGGTACCACAAATCGTTCCAGCCATTTTCAATCAAGTCCAGGCATTCAAACACACTCCATAGGGTGTAAGGAAGCTATTCAGATCATCACCACTCATCTGTAACACCTCTAAATCAAAAATCACATTGCACTTGCTATCACGGCCTAGAGGTAAGCATACACTTGGTCATCTCTCAATCTATGCATATTTCCTCGCACAATAATTTGGCCATATGTTCATAATCATGCATGGAATGTTTTCCCTCAATTAATTGCATTGTTTGAATCGTGTATCAAAAATCCTAGTCTTCATGCAGAAATTAGAGTTCTTGAGGATTTTTCATGATTTCTTGTTATATGTTTAATTTAAATGAAATTAATGGACATAGACATGATCGTGAGGTTGAGACGAGCATAATGATATGTGGATTGCATGTTATAATCAAGTATTCAGGGAGATTGGATAGAAAATGCAAATCAGCCAAACCCAGAACACGCGCGTGTTCTTCAGCTGTTCTTGGCGCCTTTTTTGAATTTTCAAATATTTGAATTTTGTGATTTTTCTTTAATTGATTCAAAAATTAATTTCTCTCTGAGTTTTAATGATTTTGAGTTGATTCTTTTTTTAATAATTCACAAAAATGTTAAAATATTTTATTTTCCCAAAAAATCCCAAATATATTATTTATTTCATATAATTGATATTTTTGCAAAGAATTAATATTTTAATTGTTTTTGACATTTTAAATATTTTTTCCACATTGATTTTGCAACTTTTAATGCTTTCTAATTATTTTGTAGGTCAATACTTAATTTTTGAAGCATTAATCCAAGATCACAATTTGTTTCCCATATGTTAAACAATTTTGATCATTTTAATTGAATTTTTATTCAATTAAATACATTTTTGAAAACAAATTAGGGTTTTGGGATTAATTCAACCCTCATAAATCATTTTCAAAACACTTTGGGCCTCTATTAGAGTGTAAGACCCAACCCCCTTGTACAGGAAAATTTTTGGGCCTCATTCGTTGTATAAGTCCCTCTGTACATTTTCAAATAAACGACGCGATCGTCGCCAGTTTAAAATTAACCCTGGGCCTCTCCTTGAGCTATAAGACCCATTCAAAATTTTTGGGCCTCTAATAGAGTGTAAGACCCAGTCCTTTTTTGACCAAACCATTTTTGGGCCTCAGTGTATTGTATAAGTCCCGATACCGTCAAAAACAAACGACGTGATCGTCGCCTATTCAAAAATCAATTGGGCCTCTCCTCGAGCTGTAAGACCCATTCAAAACTTTTGGGCCTCTAATAGAGTGTAAGACCCAATCCCCTTTTAACCAAAGCATTTTGGGCCTCACTTATTGTGTAAGTCCCTCTGCGTTAAAAGAAAACCTCGGCGCGATCGCCATTTTAAACGGAAAAATCATCTGGGCCTACCCTCGTGTTATAAGCCCCACTCTTTTTCTTTAAAACATTTGGGCCTCGTGAAAGAGTGTAAGACCCATCCCCTTGTACAGAAAAACATTTTGGGCCACAGTCACTTGTATAAGTCCCTCTGTATAAATTCAAACAATGCGCTCACTGATAAAACCCTGGGCCTCTCCTTGAGCTGTAAGCCCCAAATCTTTCTTTTTCAAAGCACCTTCTCCTTTGATTTTGAATATACTGTTGTTTTTAATCTATCTTTGTTAAACAACTAACCAAACAGCATGGAAGCTCTACAACCGAGTAAGTGGTTATTGCTTTCATTTACTGCTTTCATATACATATAACTGTATTGTGGGGTTGTTTCACTGTAAGTCTTCTTTCATAAACTCATATCAACTGTGTAATAATAGTATAGATATTTCGAGTTTCCCCGGCAACTACGTCTAGAACTAGGTGACGCCGTTTCGTTTGTTCATAGAAATAGACAACTAGATCCCCAATAGGATCACCAGATACAGTCTTCTCTTCGGCTGTCCTCATTAGGAATTGTCAAGAAACTCTATTCCCAGAGATGAATGTATTCTCCGTGAATGGCATCTTTGAGCTTCTTCCAAATTCTCGAACTTTCCTGACTTGATCTATTCCTCGTGAATAGCTTGCCTTGAATTTCTTGGGGTTTGGGGACCCATCGGCTTCCTAAAAGCATCGGCCTCCTCTTGGGCATCGTACAAGGACCCACAGGCTTCCTAAAAGCAACCGCGCCTCCTCTTGGGCTTAGTACAAGGACCCTACGGCTTCTTAGAAGTATTCACAGCCTCCTCTTAGGCTTCGTATAATGATCTCTTCCTCCGGGAATGATAGCCACCTCTTGGGCTTAGTACAAGGACCTATCGGCTTCTTAAAAGTTTCCAGCCTCCTCTTGGGCTTCGTACAAATTGTCCCGACGACCTCCTAGAGGTATAGGAACAGAACTTAGTCATCTTTATAGAAAAGTCCTTTCATAGAGTCTACTACTGTTTCTCAAAGCATGGTACAAAAGATAAAACTCTAGACTTAGACAGTCTTATCTCCTTGAGTCTCAAAGACATTCTCAAGTGACCCCTTCGTTAAATAGGAAGGAAACCCGTAGACTCGGACAGTCTCAATACCCTTTGGATTTCCCGCTTCCTTAAAGAACAGGAATAACCCGGATCCTTGAATCAAATCCATGAGTACAGTGTTACTCATATAAAAACTGATTTTCTCTTTAAAATCAGTATACTGGACCTGTCACTCAACTGAAACAGTAACCATAGCCTCCCTCTTGGGCTTTGTACAATGATCCTCCCCAGCGGAGTCAGACAACGTTTAGCCTCTCTCTCGGGCTTTGTACGAGACACGTAAGGGACTTCCTCGTTGAGTCAATCACCCTTTCGCCTCCATCTCGGGCTTTATACGAGATACAAAAAGGTTCATATTGAGCCAAACAAATGTTAGCCTCCATCTCGGTCTTCGTACGAGATACAAAAACTCTCTTGTTGGGTCAGACAGCCTCCATCTCGGGCTTTATACGAGATACCAAAAGATTCCCTCGTTGAGTCAAAACCTTTTAGCCTCTCTCTCGGGATTTGTACGAGACACATATCAGCCTCCTCTTAGGCTCTGTATAAGAAAACCACTGGTTGATCCAATCAACCTTTTAGCATTAAAGCTGTGCCTCGTTCACAGTACACAAACATCAACAACTCCTTCCCCTTCCATCTAATCGTTGTAAGCGGCAAGCCTCTGGATCATCTACATCCATGCCACTGTCCCTCTTTTAGCATAAGAAAGTCCTAAGGAAAGATGGCATTGCTCTACACTGAGTTAAAGTCTTCTCCTTCAGGTTAAAATCCCCTATAAAGGAAATTATGGCATTGCCGGATTCACATATCTCTGTTAAAGTAATTCTCCTTTATAAAACAGTTGTGATATACAACCCCCCTCTTTAGAGATAACAAATTCTCTCTAAAGTCAGGACTTTCAGCTTCACATCTTGGGCTTTGATCAAGATACAAATCACCTTTCGCTTCACGTCTTGGGCTTTGAACAAGACACCAAAAACACCCATTTCCTCCCATAGAATAGGAGGAACTACGAACGCTCTGATTTCCCTGTTTTGGTAAACGGGAATACGTAGGCATAAGATTGAAAGAAAATCTAAGCGAGCACAATCAACAAAAAAACCAAATCCCATACTCTCACATCAAAAAGCATCAGTCCTAACATCCTAATCCTTGTTCCCCGCCAGAAACCTTCTGCCAAGATAAAAAGAAAGAAAACAGTATTGGCGAAAATACAAATAACCAGTACAAAGGCCCCCCCACATTGATAGCATTCGTAACCTAACAGACCACTGTTTAAACTCAGTATGCAAAGCAGGGTTAATTGGAGACATCTATTTCCCTTCCTTCATCAACTTTAATAGGATAAAAAATGAATCGACCTGTAGTTTAAGCTCAAACCGCAGAGAGCGACCAGCGTTTAAGAACCGCGTCCAAAATCGCTCGCTACAGAAAAAATGGCGCCCACCGTGGGGCCGTTCAAAGTTAGATCTAGGCACGGTCTTTCTTTTCACCTCTTGTGTGAATACCACAGATTGGGGCTTCTGCCGGGGAACCCATTTCTGTCAGGAACTTAGGATTCATAGCTTTAAAAGGTCTAGGATGTTTTAGGACAAATATATATACTGCTTTTCCTAATTGCTATACATGTTTATTTTTCTGCTAATGGGAATGCGGGTGATGCCGTATGTGGAAAGATTGAGTATACACTTAAGATAAGTGATGGCGACGGGGTCGACCATTAACCTCAGTGGAGGCTGACCAACGCAACCCATTCTCTCACCTAGACAATGGGCCGGTTGTTAAGTCTGAGAAGCTGAGGAGCCAAACCCTTTCATAGTGCGGAAACTATCGAAAATAGTTGTGACGCGATACTACCCTCATTTGAGGCTGGTGATCTATTCTCGGTGAATGGCACTTACTCTAAGATCGCTCTACAACTCGCTGGCGATCCGCTTGTTGTTTTGCTTTCCTGGGAGGAGCTGATGATAATGAGTACAGGTACAAAAATCACCCTAGTATAAACCTTTGGGGATGGGTAGAGCCTTGACTTCATGACAACGACCCTTTGACCCCATGTTTTTTCTATGTTTTTGTGTGTTGCATTCATGCATTCGTTTAAAAAACATTAAAACATTCAAAAAATTCTTCTCTTCTAGTCTCTCTGTTTTTCAAATTAAACTAAGACTGTGATTACAAATATCAGAGAAAAGGATTGCGCTAATGGATTACGGTAGAAGGAGAACTCATACGTACACCTTCAAGGTTCCAAAGCTAGGGGATTTGAGAAGGTTAGCGAGGATGATCACTAACCCAGAGGCTTTCAGAGCCAAACACGGAGGTTTGCTACCGCTGTCAAGAGTCCATGTGATTGAGGGAATCATGGATGCGCTCATTCAGTTTTATGATCCAGTTTATCACTGTTTCACATTCCCGGATTACCAGCTAGCACCAACGCTGGAGGAGTATTCTCATCTGATCGATTTACATATCACTGATCGAGCTCCATTTTCTGGACTGGAAGAAATTCCAAAGAATCAGACCATTGCAAGAGCAATTCATTTGGACGAGTCTGAGGTCAGGACTCACATAACCACTAAGGGTGGCATCCAGGGTTTGCCAGCCCAGTTCTTGACAAAGAAAGCCCTGTATTTTGCCAGTATAGGAAACGTGACTGCTTTTGAAAGCATCTTTGTCTTGTTCACCTACGGGTTATTTTTGTTTCCCAACATTAATAATTTCGTCGATATTAACTCCATTAAGGTTTTTCACATTGGAAATCCTGTGCCGACTTTACTCGCAGATGCGTATCATTCTGTACACTTGGGAAATTTGTACAGCGGAGGGGAGATCACATGTTGTGTACCTTTGCTTTACAAATGGTTTATCTCTCACTTGCCCAAGTCTGCTGCTTTTTGGGATTGTAAGAGTGCCATACATTGGTCGCAAAAGATCATGTCTCTTACCAACTCTGATATAGATTGGTGCAATAGGATTTATGAGGGAATCAGAATCATTGACCGTTGTGGAAACTTCCCCAACGTACCCCTCATATGAACTAAAGGAGGAATCAACTACCATCCGGTGTTGGTTCGCCGTCAATTTGGATACCCGATGAGGCACATCCCACTGGGTGTTCATCTGGAAGGTCTTTTCATCAAGGAAGGAGAAAATGACAGAGCACTAAAGATGGAAATAGTGCACGCTTGGAAGCATGTTCATAAGAAAGGACGAGAGTCTCTAGGAAAACCGGACTGTGTCTCGGTGGAGCCTTATCTCCACTGGGTACAGACTAGAGCTCTCAAGCTAAAGATGCCTTATCCTCGTTACGGAATTCTTCTGCCAAAGGAATCTGTCATGTACTTCATGACTGAGACTGAAAAGCTTCAGGTTACTCTCAACAAAGTTCAAAAGGAGAGAAGGTCTTGGAAGAACAAGTATCGCACCCTCGACATAGAGTGCATCAAAATACAGCAATTACTGAAAGAGAAGGACGCTCTGATCGAAATTTTGGAGCAACATGCTGTAGAGAATCAAGATGACCAAAGGAATTTGCTCGCTCTTTTCATCTGGCAAAGGAATGACAACCCGACAACTGCCCAAGAGCCCCGGTCAAAGAAAAGGAAGATACCAGAATCAGCACCCGATTTCTCTTCAGAGAGGACTCAGGACCCATTAGCTTAGGTTTCTGTTTCTGCACTTTGTAATCTACTGTATTTCCGTTTCTGTAATCCTTTGAATTCAATAAAAAGGGGTTTCCCCCACCGTTTGATATTTGCAATCTAATTGTCGAAGTTTATTTTGATTAAACCTTAAACAATTAATATAATCATTGCATTCATCATTCTCACATCGCGTATTCTTCTTACCTACGAATCTCACATTTGTGTCTCGGTTCTAAAGTCAAACTGCCTCATTCGTATAATACTCGGGCCAATCGTCAGAAAAAGATGGATGATCTTGAGGAAGAAAACAGAGAATTGAAAGAAGAGATCGACGCTCTGAGAGAGGATATGAGAAAGCTTCGTAACGACATGCAAGCCATGGCAGATGCTCAGCTACAAAGAACTGTGATCTCAGAGATCACCTCAACGCCCATAGTGGAGAATTATGATCCTAGGTATCAGATACCGAAAGATCGTCCTTGGGGAATGTCTGTTAACTATATCCCGGAAGGACATGTTCCGCCGATCACTGAAGATCAGGGAATATCAACAGAAGCCGCTGGGCCTAAAGGTTACAAACTTCGGGAAAGCGAAGATGCCAGGGGCATACTAAAGACTCCTGAAGGTTACAAACTTCGGGAGACGCCAAGACTCACTACCGTAGTAACGGTACCACCCCCTGTGGTGCACACTGTCCCGGAAGGACAGATTCCATCGACATCTTCTGGTAAGCAGGAAACTATGTTTGACAGAATGGAGGAATTCCAGGAGCAGTTCTTGGAAATGCAGAAGGAACTGCAAGCGATTCGCGGTCAGGATCTATTTGGAAAGGACGTCGCAGACCTCTGCTTGGTCCCAAATGTGAAAGTCCCGCACAAATTTCAAGTGCCCGACTTTGAAAAGTACAAGGGTAACTCTTGCCCTCAAAGCCATCTAGTGATGTACGCTCGGCGGATGTCAGCTCAGACGAAAAATCAGGACCTGCTGATTCACTACTTTCAAGATAGTTTAACCGGTGCCGCATTAAAATGGTACATGGGTTTAAACCGTGCCACGATCAGCACATTCAGAGATCTTGGCACTGCCTTCGTCCAACAATACAAATAAAATTTGGACATGGCACCCGACAGAGATCAACTCAGATCAATGTCGCAAAAGGACAAGGAAACCTTTAAGGAGTATGCTCATAGGTGGCGTGAAATTTCCGCTCAAATTTGTCCACCTCTTGAGGAAAAAGAGATGACAAAGATCTTCTTAAAGACCTTAAGCTCATTTTACTATGACCGAATGGTTGCCAGTGCACCCAGTGATTTCACCGAGATGGTCGGCAT
Organism: Lathyrus tuberosus; assembly: GCA_022829125.1. NCBI lineage: Eukaryota > Viridiplantae > Streptophyta > Magnoliopsida > Fabales > Fabaceae > Lathyrus > Lathyrus tuberosus. The sequence goes on from JALAZF010000034.1 coordinate 20,968,706, forward strand.
GGGCGTACGTCTTGAGGAAGTCGTCCGAGAAGGACGTTTGGTAAAAGACACTGGATCGACGAGCGATACTAAAAAATACGGTAGTGCTCTCCCTAAGAAAAAAGAGCAAGATATTGGGAATATCTCTCTCGAAAAGCAAAGGCGACGTTATCAACCGGTAGCAGCTGTGACTCCTGCTATCAACCCTGCGTCTATTCCTTCGTATCAACCTCAGGTTGCGCAGAGCCAGCCTGATCAACAAAGGACACAACAGCCTCTTCAGCAGGCTCATCCTCCATATAACAACAACCGTACAACACGGCCACCAGGATTTGATCCTATACCCATTTCGTACGTAGAGTTATTTCCATTACTACTGGCTAAGGGGCACATTCAGACTAAATCTCCTCTTACAGTATCGGAAAATTCGCCTTTTTGGTTTAAGGTGGATCAAACTTGCCCTTACCATCAAGGAGGTTCAGGGCATAACATAGAGACTTGTCTCAATTTCAAGTCCGACGCGCAAAAACTTGTTAGGAGTGGGGTCTTATCCTTCAAGGATACGAAACCTAATGTTCTCACAAACCCGCTGCCTCAACATGAGAAGGCTGCAGTCAATTTGATAGAAGGAGAGACTAACGATGTCTATCAAATTCACGATGTACTCTTGTTGAAAACCAATCTGGTCAAGATGCATTGTAGACAGAGTGGACATGGCCATGTGCCACCTCATAACTATCATCAATGTGATATCTGCTCTAAAGATAACCAAGGATGTTCGATAGTGCAATCAGCTCTACAGGAACAGATGGATCTCGGGTGGATCCAAGAGCACCGAGTTCGTGGAGTTAACATGGTTTACACGAATTCTAACGTCATTCAGAACCACGACATCCGTGTGATGAATGTCAACTTGGTGGCAATGCACTCAAGGCAAAGCCAGTATCATAATCTACCACGGCACGATTACAGTTCCTGTCTGACTTGCTCGGTAAATAAACAGGGATGCTCTTTCATACAAGAGGCCCTCCAGCGTCAGATGGATCTTGGATGGATCCAAGACTACCATGATAGGAACCCTTATCAGATCAACATGGTTCAGATCTTCGATATTCGCATGATGAATACCAACCTGGTAGAGTTACATACTAAGCAGGTCCGACTCGGATTCTTAATATCACATGACTATCAAAGCTGTAAAGCGGGTTGCGAAAACGATCGAGGTTGTACCCTTGTCCAGGAGGCACTTCAGCACTTGTTAAATCACTGGTGGATGCCAATTTATATGGATGAAGATACTAAACAAATTAGTATCAGTAACAGGAATCCTACTCGGCGTCAAAGTCAGGACGTTCGATCTGTGGAAGCTAACCTAGTAAGGTTACATTGTATTCAAAATGGGCGTGGCCAGATGCCACCACACAACTATGACATTTGTAGCGTCTGTTCGGAAAGTAACCAAGGGTGTTACCTTGTAAGAGCAGCTCTTCAGGGTCAGGTCGATCGTGGAGAAATTCGTTCATATCCGAGTTCTGGACCCATCGACTGGACGCCGAACTACCTTGCCGAGCAAGTTGAGGATGTTGTCACAATCTCTAGTCATCACATGACCAGGGATGTTTTTGCCATTATCCCTCTACTTGACGAATCTAAAGTTCCCAATCGGGAACGAATCGAGATTACTTATGATGGTCAGAAAAATCAGAAGGTTCCCATAGTCATCTATCTACCGGGACCACCACCGTATGAATCAACTAAGGTTATCCCTTACAAATACGGTGCAACGATAATTGAAAATGGAAAGGAAATTCCATTACCCTCCGTCGTGAATATTGCAGACATCAGTCGTGTAACACGGAGTGGTAGAATCTTCAACTGAGGAGTTGGAGAACGTAACAAGGAAAAGGAACTTCAGTCTGAAACTCCTGATCCACCAGTCGGTCAATCCAGTAATCCCGACCTTTCGAAAAATAATGATGAGATGCTGAAGCTCATCCAAAGGAGTGAATACAACATTGTTGATCAACTATTACAGACTCCTTCAAAGATCTCGGTATTATCGTTGTTACTCAGTTCAGAAGCCCACAGGGAGGCTCTACAGAAAGTCTTGGAGCAAGCCTTTGTGGAACAGGATGTAACAATCAGACAGTTCGATAGCATTGTCTCTAACATCACTTCCTGCAATAATTTGGGATTTAGTGATGAGGAATTACTCGAAGAGGGTCGCCATCATAACATGGCGCTCAACATTACAATTAACTGCCAAGACGATGCTTTAGCCAGCGTACTGGTAGACACAGGGTCAGCGCTGAATGTTATGTCGAAGTCCACTTTGATGCAATTAGCATTCAAAGGCCCTCCGATGAGAATCAGTGAGGTCGTCGTCAAAGCGTTCGACGGATCCAGAAAAACAGTTATCGGCGAAGTTGATCTTCCCATAACTATCGGTCCTCACACTTTCCAAGTCACTTTCTAGGTCATGGACATCCGGGCAATGTACATTTGTTTATTAGGAAGACCTTGGATACATCAGGCTGGAGCGGTCACTTCGACCCTCCACCAAAAGCTAAATTTCATCAAGAACGATCAACTTGTCACAGTCTGTGGAGAATAAGCCTTAATTGTAAGCAACTTGTCATCATCTACTGGTATAGAACCCGAGGAGGTTATTGGAACACAGTTCCAAGCACTGTCGATGAGCGAGAACAATCAGTTCAGAGGAGGAACTTCCATTTCTTCATACAACGGTGCTATCAAAGCGGTCGAGAGTACCGATACAACAGGATGGGGACAGCTTGTCATTCCTACTGACAATAAAACAAATAAGGGTCTCGGTTTTTCCGCAAGCTGTACCTAGACAGCTGCTAATGATGAAAGTCTTCATCCCCTTCAAAATTTCTTCCACAATGGAGGTTTCCTTCACCCAGTGTCTCAAGCAGTACATGCTATCAATGAGGAAGGTCCCTCTGACACAGATGAAGAATGGAAATCCTATCTTAATGAGGACTGTTATATGTCTCAGGAAGAGGTACTTATGCCTTTTTGCTTTCCCACAGAAAGTTCGAGATTTATACCACGGTCAGACGTCGAAATGATCTACGGGGATTGTGATCCGGAAGGATGCCCTGCTCCGCCAAATTCATTAGAGGAGGACACTCCGATGATAGACAATTTTGACCACAATTACTATGGCCCAATGGATGGTCTGCCAATGTGGCAACCTTACCCAGGAAACTTGGGGCAAGAGAGTCAGCCGAGGAATGAAACTCAGCTGACCGTCATTGAACAGAATACATGTGTCCCTACCATGTCATGGGATCAACACTCAGGTCATTCAGAAACTACTCAACATGAAGATGAATTCGCAACGTTTGCAGGACTTGAATTCATCAACTATGCTTTTCCTGAGGTCAACGTCGTCGAGGGGGATGACTCCTCCAGTTCCAAAGAGGTTTGGGACACTCTAGGAGAACCAAGTGGAAAATACGACTATATGGTCAAGTACACCGCTCCCGAAAGCTCTCGTATCAGGCTCGAAGATATCCAGCCAACTGGATGGGGAGATACAGCTGAGAGCACAAATGCTATACAAAATGCAACAGAGGAATTCTCCTACGACAATTCTGCCTGGGAGACAGATTCCAATGATCCTGCTCCACCAGAAATCAGCGTTATTTCTGAAGACAAATCAAGGAAGGTGCCAGACTTTGTGATTCACCGAGGAGTTCACCGCCAATGGGTTGTCGTCGATGTTCCGAAGATTGTTCATAAGTCAAAGTAATTGTCATCTTTAACCTTTCACCCTGCCCAGGTGAAATGGATGTTTTGATAGGGCTCGCTTTCTGTAAATATCCCTCTTCGCTTAGCCCAAAGCGACAGAGTTTTGTCTTATAGGGCTGTAGTTTCAAGAATCGACTTGTTCATTAATAAAATAACGTCGTTCTGTAATTTCCGCATTAATTTTTGTTTTCTCTTTTCGTTTTTCAGAAAATGGTAATCCTAAAAAACAATTCCATAATAAAAACAAGCAGTAAAAAAAATATACACTGCACACACTTGCATTTTCCTCTATCTCTTCTAAACACGAATCATCACGTCATGCAGATTGCTTATTTTAAACCCAATTGAAACATACGATCCGATGCCTTCTCCCAACTTTGAGTTCCCGGTATTCGAGGCTAAAGAAGAAGATGACAACGAAATTCCAGAAGAGATCTCCCGACTACTCAGACAAGAGGAAAGGTCCATTGAACCTCACAAAGAGCCGTTGGAAACGGTAAACTTGGGTTCAGAGCAAGAGAGAAAAGAAATCAGGATTGGGGCACTGCTCAGTCCAACTGCCAGAGAGAGTTTGCTTCTCAGAGGATTTCCCGATGTATTCGCTTGGTCCTATCAGGATATGCCAGGGTTGGATACCAGCATCGTGGAACATCACTTACCATTAAGATTGGAATGTCCGCCAGTAAAGCAAAGGTTGAGACGGACTCACCCGGACATGGCCATCAAAATCAAAGAGGAGGTGCAGAAACAGATTGACGCGAGTTTCCTCGCTACATCTGAATATCCTCAATGGTTAGCCAATATTGTACCCGTTCCCAAAAAGGACGGAAAGGTCAGAATGTGTGTTGATTACAGGGATCTGAACAAGGCAAGTCCAAAGGACGACTTTCCTTTACCACACATTGACATGCTGGTGGACAGTACAGCAAAGTTCAAAGTTTTTTCCTTCATGGATGGATTCTCGGGCTATAACCAGATCAAAATGGCGCCGAAAGACATGGAGAAAACTTCGTTCATTACACCATGGGGCACCTTTTGTTAAAAGGTAATGTCGTTCGGTTTGAAGAATGTCGGGGCAACCTATCAAAGGGCCATGACTACTCTGTTTCATGACATGATACACAAAGAAATCGAAGTGTATGTCGATGATATGATTGCAAAATCAAAAACAGAGAGTGAGCACATTGAACATCTGTCAAAATTGTTCGAACGTCTAAGAAAATTCAAGCTCCGCTTGAATCCGAACAAGTGCACCTTCGGTGTCCGTTCAGGGAAACTATTAGGGTTCATCGTCAGCCAGAAAGGAATTGAGGTTGATCCTGACAAGGTCAAGGCCATTCAGGAAATGCCTTCTCCGAAAACTGAAAAACAAGTCAGAGGATTCCTGGGACGGTTGAACTACATCTCCAGATTCATATTCCTTATGACTGCCACGTGTGCGCCGATTTTCAAATTACTGAAAAAGAACCAGGATTGCGTTTGGTCAGAAGATTGCCAAACTGCCTTCGACAGTATTAAGGAATACCTGTTGAATCCGTCGATTCTATCACCTCTAGTGGAAGGAAGACCACTGATCATTTACCTTACAGTCCTAGAGGACTCAATGGGATGTGTACTTGGCAAACAGGATGAAACCAAAAGGAAAGAGTCTGCCATCTACTATTTGAGCAAGAAATTTACCGACTGCGAAACTCGGTACACGATGCTTGAGAAAACTTGTTGCGCTTTGGCTTGGGCAGCCAAACGTCTTCGCCAATACATGATTCGTCATACTACTTGGTTGGTCTCCGAAATGGATCCAATCAAGTACGTTTTCGAAAAGCCTGCTCTTACGGGAAGAATTGCCCGTTGGCAGATGTTGTTATCAGAATATGACATAGAGTACCACGTTCAGAAAGTCGTTACGGGAAGTATTTTAGCCGATCATTTGGCTCATCAACCGATTGACGATCAAGAATCAATCAGGTTTGACTTCCCAGACGAAGATGTCATGTATCTAAAAATGAAAGATTGCGATGAACCGTTACCCAGTGAAGGGCCAGAACCAGGTTCCCAATGGGGACTTATCTTTGACGGAGCAGTTAATCATTACGGAAACGGAATTAGGGCAATCATTGTTACCCGTCAGGGTACCCACATTCCTTTCACTGCTAGACTTACGTTCAAGTGTACGAATAACGAGGCCGAATACGAAGCTTGTATTATGGGTCTCGAAGAAGCGATTGATTTAAGGATCAAAAACTTGGACGTATACGGCGACTCAGCCTTGGTTATCAATCAGATAAAAGGAGATTGGAACACATACCAATCAGGACTGATTCCTTACAAAGATTATGCAAGAAGGTTGTTACCTTTCTTCAACAGAGTTGAGTTTCATCACATCCCTCGTGAAGAGAATCACATGGCTGATGCATTAGCCACTCTCTCTTCCATGATTAGTGTAGGTCGATGGAATGACATACCTAAGATCGACATAATGCGCCTTGAAAGGCCCGCTTACATCTTCACGATTGAAGCAGTCATAGACGACAGACCTTGGTATCACGATATCAAATGCTTCCTTCAGAAACAAGAGTACCCATCTGGGCCACTCTGAAAAGACAGGAAAACCCTCAGAAGATTGGCTGGAAACTTCTTCCTGAGCGGTGACACTCTCTATAAGAGAAATTTTGACATGGTCTTGCTCCGATGCGTGGACAGACCAGAAGCAGACATGCTTATGAAAGAAATTCATGAAGGATCCTTTGGCACTCATGCCAACGGACACACAATGGCGAGAAAAATTCTAAGAGCAGGGTACTATTGGTTGACAATGGAATCCGACTGTTACAAGTACATGAGGAGGTGGCACAAGTGTCAGATATACTCCGACAAAATTCATGTACCGCCATCGCATCTCAAAGTTCTTTCTTTCCCGTGGCCTTTTTCCATATGGGGAATCGACATGATTGGCTTGATTGAACCTAAGGCTTGACATCGGTTCATCCTAGTAGCCATCGACTATTTCACCAAGTGGGTCGAAGTAGCGTCGTTCGCCAATGTAACCCGGCAAGTGGTGGTCCGATTTATCAAAAACAATATCATCTGCCGTTATGGTGTTCCAAGCGAGTTTATTACTGATAATGGATCTAACTTGAACAACAAGATGATGAGAGAGTTGTGTGCAGAGTTCAAGATCGAACATCATAACTCATCTCCCTACCGACCCAAGATGAACGGAGCGGTAGAAGCGGCCAATAAGAACATCAAGAAGATCGTTCAAAAGATGGTTGTAACCTATAAAGACTGGCACGAGATGTTACCCTTTGCTCTTCACGGTTATCGTACATCTGTCCACACTTCAACAGGGGCAACCCCTTTCTCTCTAGTGTATGGCATGGAAGCAGTCCTCCCCATAGAAGTAGAGATCCCGTCAATCCGAGTATTGATGGAAGCTAAGCTCACCGAAGCTGAATGGTGTCAAAGCCGACACGACGAACTGAATTTGATCGAAGAAAAGAGAATCACGGCACTATGCCATGGCCAGCTGTATCAACAGAGAATGAAGAGGGCGTTTGACAAAAAGGTCCGACCTCGTGTTTTCAGAAAAGGAGACCTCGTGCTCAAGAAGATACAATCATTTCTCACTGGTTCGCAAGGTAAGTGGACTCCGAATTATGATGGCCCCTATATGGTCACGAAAACTTTCTTAGGCGGCGCCTTGAGACTTGCAACCATGGACGGAGAGGAATTTGCATACCCCACAAATGTTGATGTAGTCAAGAAATACTTCGCCTAAACTAAAAAAAAACGTCTCGGTGGATTGAAAACCCGAAAGGGCGGTCCAGGCAAAAGTTAGAGACATGAAAAAAAATCATCCCGGTGGATTGGAAACATCAAAGTACAATCCAGGAAAAAATTAGGGATAATGGCAAGTAACTATGTTCAACAGAGGCAAATCCCTCAGCAACAGCAGTTATACCATCCATCGGAGGAAAACTCCAGTCAAGGTCATCTTCGACAGAAGCTCAGGATGCCCCGAATTCAAAGTTGGTAGAAGGATAGTGGTCGTTATGTTTCAACATAGCCCTTTTCCCTGTAAATTACCATTTTTTTTTAAACTTTGTAAATACTCTTTGGAATCACGCGTTTGGCTGATCTCCATCTTATCAATAAAATTTGAGCCTTTGTGCTTTTGTTTGTAATTCTTACTTGTTTTAGCTTTACAGAACGACGTTGTTAACATGATTAACGATTCTTGAAATAAAACAAAAATGAATTTACTTGTTAAACTTTTTCTGCTTTTAAAATAAAGACGGCAATTTCTTTTGACTGTTGAACATCGAAAGAACGTCGCTCGCGTCTCCAGAAGTAATCGAGCTTCAAAGTGCAGAATCAAAGTACTCTTTCTAAGCCAGTGCGCCTGAATGAAGGATCAGTTATGCCAGATACGGATACTCTATCTGACACGCCTCGGTCGAGTTCTTACCTCCTAAGCCCGATCAACGGTAGCTCCCAACAGGGACTGTCTCTCCTAAGCAAGGTGGAATTGTTATCTTGAACCAGTGATATTTCTATACGCCCCGCGATGGCCGAGTATCCAGTCGTGTTCACCCGTCAGTTTGTATGTTGCGTAAGTTTTGTCAGCATATACATACATGCATCATGCATTATTTGATTTGCATTCACATTTCATATTGCATCATTATCACTCTAGTCGGTCTTGTCCCCTAGTTATAACAGTCCTCTCAATCAAGTTGTCAGTTCTTGCCTCGTCAGGAAACGCTGCATTTGAACAACCTCGCCTCCAGTTTATTTCTGAGAGGAAGTTGGCCTTTGACCACGTTGATAACTTGAACCTCTAAAAGACCAGAGAACCTTCAACCGATGTCACTCTTCTCCATTGAAGATGATATCCTTGCTTTCCCGGATTAAGGAAAATCCATAGAGAAAGCCTCGTAATCAGAGATTCGGCAGCATGCCAGTTTCGCTCCGAAAGAACCGCTGATGAAAAGGTCATCGGCACCTCAAAATTGGAGCCCATCATATGGCATTTCTCCGGGAAGATCCTGAGAAAAGTATGATGTAAGACCCCAAATGGAAGAAGTCTCTCAAGAGACTCATTTTCCCCAGATAGAGTCGACAAATGGCATCTCCAACAGAGAATTTTGTACACCTCTACAACTCAGACGACTGGGTTCCCCAGCAAGTCTGACATCGAAACTTTTTCCACTCAAATGGCATCTCCCCAGGAAAATTCGGCGAGAAGTTTGAAGGAAAGCCGCGACGAATAGCATCCCTTGTTAGTAAAGTTTATTGACGAAAGAAACTAAGACCAGTTCCTCGGTAGGAAACCAGGATCGAGGGGAAGTTTACATCAGAAACTAAGACCAGTTCCTTGGTAGGAAACCAGGATCGAGGGGAAGTTTGTTTCAGCAATTGAGACCAGTTCCTTGGTAGGAAACCAAGAACGACGGAAAGTTGACAAAAGGAAACTAAGACCAGTTCCTTGGCTGAAGACCAGGATCGAGGGGAAGTTTGCCTTTTCTAAGCATCATTGCTTAGCAAAAGAAGATGAATGTGCAAGCTGTCATTCATAGCCATCAAAATTTTGGGTATTCCGATATTTAATCCTCTTGCACCCCGAATGCCCGAATACCTTCGTCATTCACACATTCGGGTCCAAGAAGATTAAATAGGGGCATCTGTCATACCCCAAATTTTGACCACTAAGATTTCCCATCATTGTGAAAATCATCATCACAATATGGAAGAACCATCATACTTCATCAGTCTCCCCAAAGATGGGTGAGCATTCACTACAATCAAAACTAGGGTTTCAAGCCTTATCTGAGTGCTTAGACAAAGGATCAGTCAAGGAATGACATGATCTTCAACTTGTCTAATCTCTCAAGCATCCACAAAGGATCAAAAGGACTCCCACTCCAAGGATTAAGCACAAGGATGCTCCCTTCTAGGTGGATCAGGCCTCAAGATCGACAGTGTCACCAAATTAGGGTTTTGGTCGACCAGGGCCTCCAGATGGAAATTTTTCATCTGGGCATGAGCCAATGATCCAAAACACAACCTAATGTACTCCATGGAACCTCGTAGACCCATTCATCAAGTCAATTTTGCCTCAGGGGTTGCACTCTTCAATAATCAGGAATTAGGGTTTCTTGACCTAATTCACCCCTATGTTGACTTTTGGGACAAATCATGAACCAAGACCTCAAGAGAGAGTTTGAGGGTCTCTAATGAACTATATTGATCCATTTGGAACAATGTATTAATCCAAGAAGCTTGAGCAACAAGTCTCAATTTCATCTGCACAACAATTAGGGTTTTAAGGAAAAAGTCAACTGTAACTTTGACTTTTGACTAGGACATCCTCCCAAGCCCTAAGACATGATTCAATATTCCCTATGACACCCATGGAACATGTCCATCAAGTTTGATTTAGGTCAAGGACATGATTTCCTAAAGAATTGCACAGTTTGGAATTCATCTGATAAAAAGTCAACTGTGCACAAAAGTCAACTTTGACTTTTTGAGATTTTTCACCAAAATGGTTTTTTAACCCTAAAATGATGTTAATGTATGATTTAAATCATCATTCATCAAGAAAAATCAAGAAAAGTTGGATAACTTGTAAAAGGGGTAACCATAAAAACTTAGAAAATTTTCTAAGTTAAAAATAAAGTGACAAGGGCACCAACTTTGAAGGATCATAACTCCTAAACCACAAAGCCATTTTTTTCATCCAAAGATGGATTTGTAGCCCTCATTACCCTCTACAAAAACTTCAACTAGACCTAAGTCCAATTCATTAAGGATTTGGAGTTATGGAGTGATCAAAATGGTTGAAAAGTGAAAATGTCACTTTTTCCAACACTTGGTGAAATTTTCACTAAGTCAGAATCTGCCTTCATTTTTTACCAAATGTAGGGGGATTTTTCACTTGGATTCAAAAGAGATCAAAACCAAACATGTTCAAACAGTTGTTGTATCATGTAAGGGCTTTCCAAAATGGTCAAGAACATTACCAAATTCAACTTACACCATGAGATATGACATTGGCAAGTTGCCTTGCTGAAATCTGTCAAGGGTAAGGCAGAATTTGCAATTTTGCTCGATTTTCCAAAATCAGCCAAATTCAAATGCTCCTATCCACTTGGACACATCTGAGGATTGAATCTAAAGGGGAGAATCACTGAGCCAAGCCTCCAAAGTCCATGGAACAAGAAATAGCATGTTGAACCTAGAATGGCCAAAATAGGGACAAGACTCCAAATTTGGATTGAAGCATTCAATGGAAGCATCAAGGTGGCATGGACTGAGCCATTCTCATCTGAAATCAGTCAAGACTTATCCAATACCAAGGGAACCAAAGCTCTGTGCCCTAACCTCTAGTCAATTGCTAGAGGAGACTTGGATTTTCATTTGCCAACATTGGCCAAACCTACTTACCAGTTGCCATTCACTATTCCTTGCAAAACAAACTTGCTCTACTATAAATAGAGCTCAATTGTGATCAGTTTGAGTACACCAAAGCCATCTAACAGATGCTTTCCTCAAAATCTCTTTCTCTTGGCAAAAATGCCTTTCTTAGCAAGGTAGCTATCGGGTTTTGAGTTTGAAAGTTTTTCCAATCAAACCAATCACTCACACACCTCACATACATCATATAGAAGTGATCCAAACACTCACATAACATCTGGAACACAAATTTCACAAAATCACCAGCTGGTTGCTCAAACTTTCAATCAAGTTGCAGCTGAGGTACCACAATTCGTTCCAGCCATTTTCAATCAAGTCCAGGCATTCAAACACACTCCATAGGGTGTAAGGAAGCTGTTCAGATCATCACCACTCATCTGTAACACCTCCAAATCAAAAATCACATTGCACTTGATGTCACGGCCTAGAGGTAAGCATACACTTGGTCATCTCTCAATCTTTGCATATTTCCTCGCACAATAATTTGGCCATATGTTCATAATCATGCAGGGAATGTTTTCCCTCAATTAATTGCATTGTTTGAATCGTGTATCAAAAATCCTAGCCTTCATGCAGAAATTAGGGTTCTTGGGGATTTTTCATGATTTCTTGTTATATGTTTAATTTAAATGAAATTAATGGACATAGACATGATCGCGAGGTTGAGACGAGCATAATGATATGTGGATTGCAAGTTATAATCAAGTATTCAAGGAGATTGGATAGAAAATGCAAATCAGCCAAACCCAGAACACGCGCGTGTTCTTCAGCTGTTCTTGGCGCCTTTTTTTATTTTTCAAATATTTGAATTTTGTGATTTTTCTTTAATTGATTCAAAAATTAATTTCTCTCTGAGTTTTAATGATTTTGAGTTGATTCTTTTTTTAATAATTCACAAAAATGTTAAAATATTTTATTTTCCCAAAAAATCCCAAAAATATTATTTATTTCATATAATTGATATTTTTGCAAAGAATTAATATTTTAATTGTTTTTGACATTTTAAATATTTTTTCCACATTGATTTTGCAACTTTTAATGCTTTCTAATTATTTTGTAGGTCAATACTTAATTTTTGAAGCATTAATCCAAGATCACAATTTGTTTTCCATATGTTAAACAATTTTGATCATTTTAATTGAATTTTTATTCAATTAAATACATTTTTGAAAACAAATTAGGGTTTTTGGATTAATTCAACCCTCATAAATCATTTTCAAAACACTTTGGGCCTCTATTAGAGTGTAAGACACAACCCCCTTGTACGGAAAAAATTTTGGGCCTCATTCGTTGTATAAGTCCCTCTGTACATTTTCAAATAAACGACGCGATCGTCGCCAATTTAAAATTAACCCTGGGCCTCTCCTTGAGCTATAAGACCCATTCAAAATTTTTGGGCCTCTAATAGAGTGTAAGACCCAATCCTTTTTTTACCAAACCATTTTTGGGCCTCAGTGTATTGTATAAGTCCCGATACCGTCAAAAACAAACGACGCGATCGTCGCCTATTCAAAAATCAATTGGGCCTCTCCTCGAGCTGTAAGACCCATTCAAAACTTTTGGGCCTCTAATAGAGTGTAAGACCCAATCCCCTTTTAACCAAAACATTTTGGGCCTCACTTATTGTGTAAGTCCCTCTGCGTTAAAAGAAAACCTCGGCGCGATCGCCATTTTAAACGGAAATATCATCTGGGCCTACCCTCGTGTTATAAGCCTCACTCTTTTTCTTTAAAACATTTGGGCCTCGTGAAAGAGTGTAAGACCCATCCCCTTGTACAGAAAAACATTTTGGGCCACAGTCACTTGTATAAGTCCCTCTGTACAAATTCAAACAGTGCGCTCACTGATAAAACCCTGGGCCTCTCTTTGAGCTGTAAGCCCCAAATCTTTCTTTTTCAAAGCACCTTCTCCTTTGATTTTGAATATACTGTTGTTTTCAATCTATCTTTGTTGAACAACTAACCAAACAGCATGGAAGCTCTACAACTGAGTAAGTGGTTATTGCTTTTATTTACTGCTTTCATATACATATAACTGTATTGTGGGGCTGTTTCACTGTAAGTCTTCTTTCATAAACTCATATCAACTGTGTAATAATAGTATAGATATTTCGAGTTTCCCCGGCAACTACGTCCAGAACTAGGTGACGCCGTTTCGTTTGTTCATAGAAATAGACAACTAGATCCCCAATAGGATCACCAGATACAGTCTTCTCTTCGACTGTCCTCATTAGGAATTGTCAAGAAACTCTATTCCCAGAGATGAATGTATTCTCCGTGAATGGCATCTTTGAATTTCTTCCAAATTATCGAACTTTCCTGACTTGATCTATTCCTCGTGAATAGCTTGCCTTGAATTTCTCGGGGTTTGGGGACCCATCGGCTTCCTAAAAGCATCGGCCTCCTCTTGGGCATCGTACAAGGACCCATAGGCTTCCTAAAAGCAACCCCGCCTCCTCTTGGGCTTAGTACAAGGACCCTACGGCTTCTTAGAAGTATTCACAGCCTCCTCTTAGGCTTCGTATAATGATCTCTTCCTCCGGGAATGATAGCCTCCTCTTGGGCTTAGTACAAGGACCGATCGGCTTCTTAAAAGTTTCCAGCCTCCTCTTGGGCTTCGTACAAATTGTCCCGACGACCTCCTAGAGGTATAGGAACAGAACTTAGTCATCTTCATAGAAAAGTCCTTTCATAGAGTCTACTACTGTTTCTCAAAGCATGGTACAAAAGATAAAACTCTAGACTTGGACAGTCTAATCTCCTTGAGTCTCAAAGACATTCTCAAGTGACCCCTTCGTTAAATAGGAAGGAAACCTGCAGACTCGAACAGTCTCAATACCCTTTGGATTTCCCGCTTCCTTAAAGAACAGGAATAACCCGGATCCTTGAATCAAATCCATGAGTACAGTGTTACTCATATAAAAACTGATTTTCTCTTTAAAATCAGTATACTGGACCTGTCACTCAACTGAAACAGTAACCATAGCCTCCCTCTTGGGCTTTGTACAATGATCCTCCCTAGCGGAGTCAGACAACGTTTAGCCTCTCTCTCGGGCTTTGTACGAGACACGTAAGGGACTCCCTCGTTGAGTCAATCACCCTTTCGCCTCCATCTCGGGCTTTATACGAGATACAAAAAGGTTCATATTGAGCCAAACAAATGTTAGCCTCCATCTCGGGCTTCGTACGAGATACAAAAACTCTCTTGTTGGGTCAGACAGTCTCCATGTCGGGCTTTATACGAGATACCAAAAGATTCCCTCGTTGAGTCAAAACCTTTTAGCCTCTCTCTCCGGCTTTGTACGAGACACATATCAGCCTCCTCTTAGGCTTTGTATAAGAAAACCACTGGTTGATCCAATCAACCTTTTAGCATCAAAGTTGTGCCTCGTTCACAGTACACAAACATCAACAACTCCTTCCCCTTCCATCTAATCGTTGTAAGCGGCAAGCCTCTGGATCATCTACATCCATGCCATTGTCCCTCTTTTAGCATAAGAAAGTCCTAAGGAAAGATGGCATTGCTCTACACTGAGTTAAAGTCTTCTCCTTCAGGTTAAAATCCCCTATAAAGGAAATTATGGCATTGCCGGATTCACATATCTCGGTTAAAGTAATTCTCCTTTATAAAACAGTTGTGATATACAACCCCCCTCTTTAGAGATAACAAATTCTCTCTAAAGTCAGGACTTTCAGCTTCACATCTTGGGCTTTGATCAAGATACAAATCACCTTTCGCTTCACGTCTTGGGCTTTGAACAAGACACCAAAAACACCCATTTCCTCCCATAGAATAGGAGGAACTACGAACGCTCTGATTTCCCTGTTTCGGTAAACGGGAATACGTAGGCATAAGATTGAAAGAAAAATCTTAGCGAGCACAATCAACAAAAAAACCAAATCCCATACTCTCACATCAAAAAGCATTAGTCCTAACATCCTAATCCTTGTTCCCCGCCAAAAACTTTTTGCCAAGATAAAAAGAAAGAAAACAGTATTGGCGAAAATACAAATAACCAGTACAAAGGCCCCCCACATTGATAGCATTCGTAACCTAACAGACCACTATTTAAACTCAGTATGCAAAGCAGGGTTAATTGGAGACATCTATTTCCCTTCCTTCATCAGCTTTAATAGGATAAAAAATGAATCGACCTGTAGTTTAAGCTCAAACCGCAGAGAGCGACCAGCGCTTAAGAACCGCGTCCAAAATCGCTCACTACAATGACTAATTTCTGTTCCTATACCTTTAAGAGGTTGTCGGGACAATTTGTACGAAGCCCAAGAGGAGGCGAGAAAAACTTTTAAGAAGCTGAAGGGACAATTTGTACGAAGCCCAAGAGGAGGCTATCTTCCCGGAGGAAGAATCATTATATGAAGCCTAAGAGGAGGCTGTGAAAACTTCTAAGAAGCCGACGGGTCCTTGTACAATGCCCAGGAGGAGGCGGGGATGCTTTTAGGAAGCATGTGGGTCCTTGCACTAAGCCCAAGAGGAGGCTGATGAACAGTTCCAGAAGGGGTTTCACTTGGAACATTGGCCTTCTGTATATGAACTGTTCAAGGGGGAGATTTCTTAGATTTTGTTATCTAAAATTGTTGTAAAAGAAAATTCTCATGGTTTAGGTTATGTTGAAATATCCGGGAGAACGTCGGATGTAAGGAGACGAGGTTTTGTCTAGTTCTAGACGTAGTTGCCGGGGAAACTCTAAATATCTATACTAGTATTACACAGTCGATATGAATTTATGAAAGAAGACTTTCAGTGAAACAGCCCCACAATACAGTTATATACATATGAAAGCGGTAAATGAAAGCAGGTAAACACTTACTCGGTTGTAGAGCTTCCATGTTGTTTGGTTAGTTGTTCAACAAAGAAATTGAAAATAACAGTATGTTACAAAATCAAAGGAGAAAGTGCTTTTGAAAGGAAAATTGGGGCTTACAGCTCAAGGAGAGGCCCAGGGTTTTATCAGTGATCGCACTGTCGTTTTGTACAGGGACTTATACAAGTGACTGAGGCCCAAGAAAGATTTTCTGTACAAGGGGATGGGTCTTACACTCTCTCAAGAGGCCCAAAATGATTGAAAGTGAACAAAGATGGGTCTTATAGCTCAAGGAGAAGCCCAGGGTTTATTTTGAAAAGGGCGACGATCGCGCCGAGGTTTTGAAAACACCGTGGGTCTTATACAATGACTGAGGCCCAAAAGTTTTTGGTTTCAAAAGGGGATTGGGTCTTACACTCTATTAGAGGCCCAAAATGATTTTAAATGGGTCTTATAGCTCGAGGAGAGGCCCAGATGGTTTGTTTTAAACGGGCGATGATCGCGCCGAACTTTTGAAATACAATGGGACTTATACAACATCTGAGGCCCAAAATAGGTTTGTATTTACAAAGGATTGGGTCGTACACTCTATTAGAGGCCCAAAGTGTTTTTAAAAGGTTTGATGAGGGTTGAATTAATCAAAACCCTAATTTGTTTCCAAAATGTATTTTAATTGAATAAAAAATTCAATTAAAATGATCAAAATTGTTTAACATGTGGAAAACAAATTGTGATCTTGGATTAATGTTTCAAAAATCATGTTTTGACCTAAAAAATGATTAGAAATCATTAAAATTTGCAAAATCAAGAAGGAAAAAATATTTTAAATGTCAAAAACAATTAAAATATTAATTCTTTGCAAAAATATCAATTATATGAAATAAATAATATTTTTGGGATTTTTTTGGTAAAATAAAATATTTTAACATTTTTGTGAATTATTAAAAAAAGAATCAACTCAAAATCATTAAAACTCGGAGAGAAATTAATTTTTGAATCAATTAAATAAAATCACAAAAATTCAAAAATTCAAATATTTGAAAAAGGGCGCCAAGAACATCTTGGCCTTGCCCGCGTGCTCTATTTTTCCCAGATTTGCATTTTCTATCCAATCTCACTGAATACTTGATTATATCATGCAATCTACATATCAATTTGCTCGTTTTCACCTCACGATCATGTCTATGGTCTTTAATTTCATTTATTTTAAGCATGGAATAAGAAATCAAAGAGAAACCTCAAGAACCCTAAATTCTGCATGAAGGTTCAAAAATTCCATACACGATTCATACAAAGCAATTGATTGAGGGTAAACACTCTATGCATGATTATGAACATATGGCCAAATTATTGTGCAGCAAAAATTGAATGGATCATAGAGTTAGAAGAGCTCATGCTTACCACTTGCAGCTGGTGATCGTGTTTTGGGTTAGAGGTGTTACAGCTAGGTTCCAATGATCTGGATAACTTCCCTAGGTGCCATGGAGTGTATCTGGATGTTTGGAATGGATTGAAATGATTTGGAACTTGAGATGGCACCCTAACTACAAATTTGTCAAAGGCTTGAGCAATTGGCTAGTGATTTTGTGATTTTGGTGTTCCAGATGTTATGTGAGTGTTTGGATCACTTCTGTATGATGTTTATGAGGTGTGTGTGTGATTGGTTTGGTTGGAATTGCTCTCAAACTCAAAACTCGATAGTGACTTGCTTTGGAAGGCAAATTTGGAAGTGAGAAGGTGATTTTGAGGAAAGAATTTATTTGATGGCTTTGGTGTACTCAAACTGATCACAAATGAGCTCTATTTATAGTAGATCAAGTTTGTTTTGCAAGTAATAGTGAATGGCAACTGCTGCATAGGTTTTGCCAATGTTGAGCAATGAGAATCCAAGTCTCCTCTAGCCATTGACTAGAGGTTAGGGCACAGGCTGCTGGTTCCCTTAGTCTTGGATAAGTCTTGACTGAATTCAGTTGGCAATGGCTCAGTCCATGCCACCTTGGTGTGTGCATTGAATGCTCCAATCCAAAATTGGAGTCTTGTCCCTCTTTTAGGCAATTCTAGGTTTGGCATGCTATTTTTGGTTCCAAGGACTTGGGAGGCTGATGGATCAGTGTTTGTCCCTCCTTGCCCCCCCCCCCCCCCCTTGAGGTGTTCAGATGGATAGAGTTGCTTGGAATTGCATAAATTTGGCAAATCGAGCAAAACTCCAAAATCTGCCTTGCCTTGACAGTTTTCAGCAAGGCATGTTGACATTGTCATATCTCATGGCTCAAGTGGAATTTAATGGAGATCTTGGCCATTTTGGAAAGCCCTCATATGATACAATAACTGTTTGATCATAATTGGTTTTGATACTTTTTGGATCCAAGTGAAAAATGCCCCTACATTTGGAAAAAAGTGAAGGCAGATTCTGACTTAGTGAAAATTTCACTAAGTGTTGGAAAAAAGTGACATTTTCAGTTTTTGTGATTTTGATCATTCCATAACTCAAAATCCATGGGGAATTGGAATGAGTGGTAGTTGAAGCTTTTGTAGAGGGTAATGAGAGCTACAAATCCAGTTTTGGATGGGAAAAAATGGCCTTGTGGTTTAGGAGTTATGATCCTCTAAAGTTGGTACCCTAGCCACTTTATTCCATAACTTAGAAAATTTTCTAAGTTTTTTATGGTTACCCCTTTTAAAAGTTATCCCACTTTTCTTGATTTTTCTTGATGAATGATGATTTTTGTTAGTTCTGTTATTGGCAGCAATTTTGGTAAAACAATGTGTTTGTTCAAGATGTCATTTCTGATGTCTTAACATGTGCTTCTAACATTCTACTTGTGGTGTGTTGTTTGGTATTGCAGCTTTTGTGCATGATGTCAAGACTGATGTCTTAACATCTGTTGACAGAACATCATGTCAAGTCTGATATGTGGTTTAGGGCTGCGTGTTAATTGTTATGTTTTGAGAGATTCTGTTTGTGAGATTGCAGGCAAAATTCTTGGAGAAGATTTATTCAGATGCAATCGTCTGTTACTATTTAGGGAGAAAAGATTTGAAGATAAAATCTGCTTTTATTGAGCATCAAATATGTGTTTTTCTAACAGAGCCCAAGCCCAAGAATCTGTTTCTATTTAAAGAAGTCTCAACCCTACTTGGACGATACGAAAACAAGAGATTGTGTACTGAGTGTCAAGTATTAGGGTTTGTGTTTTCGTCTGTGTATTGTGAGCCATTCATTCGTCTATTTTGATGTTTGAATTGGACTGATTTAGTTATGTTGTAATTTGTCCACTCTAAGCTTTTAAGCATGAGTGTTTGTTCTTGATTGAAGCTTTTAAGCAAGATCAAGTATTGTCATTGAAGTGTGATCTTCTAATATTCATAATTTTTCTATTGTCATCACTGCTGTGATTGAGGGGGAGTGAGAGGGTTCTCATACCTAAGAGTGTCTTAGGTAGAAGTGTCATTGGGTAGTGATTAAGTGAGTAGATTGTCAACTGGTGTGTTGACTGTAGAATCTACAAATTGATACTACTGATAGTAAATTTCCTCCCTGGCTTGGTAGCCCCCAAACGTAGGTTGTTAGACCGAACTGGGTGAACAATTCTTTGTGTTTATTTATTGCTTTCAAGTGCTGTTCTTTTGTTGTCTTGTTCATATAGCAGATATTGATGTTGTGACATCTCACTTAACATCACATATCTGATACCAGAATTTCAATTGGTATCAAAGCAGGTTATCCTGCTCTGTATCTGGGTGAGATCTAGGGCTGTTACTTTCTGGTGCAATGGACAAGGAGAGTGGTGGATTTGTGAATAGACTCCCTATTCTAGATGGATCAAATTATGACTATTGGAAACCTCGCATGGTTGCATTTCTGAAATCTTTAGACAGCAGGGCTTGGAAGGCTGTTCTGGCAGAATGGAAACATCATGTCATTGTGGGAAAAGATGGTGTGTCAAAGCTAAAACCTGAGGAGGAATGGACCAAGGAAGAAGATGAACTCGCTCTTGGGAATTCTAAGGCCTTGAATGCTTTATTTAATGGTATTGACAAGAATATTTTCAGGCTGGTCAACACATGTGAAGTGGCTAAAGAGGCTTGGGATATCCTGAAAACAACTCATGAAGGAACTTCCAAGGTCAATATGTCAAGACTTCAGCTGCTAACAACAAAGTTTGAAAGTTTGAGGATGAAAGATGAAGAGACCATTCATGATTTTCACATGAATATACTTGAACTATCAAATGCTTCTAGTGCCCTAGGAGAGAGGATGTCTGATGAGAAGCTGGTAAGAAAAATTCTCAGATCTCTTCCCAAGAGATTTGATATGAAGGTGACTGCTATAGAGGAAGCTCAAGACATCAGCCAGATGAGGGTAGATGAATTGATTGGTTCACTTCAGACATTTGAATTAGGGTTGAATGACAGATCTGAAAAGAAGGTCAAAAGCATAGCTTTGGTGTCTAGTACAGAAGATGATGAGAAAGGGTGTGGTCCTGAAACTTAGGAAGTGCTATCCAATGCCATTGTTCTGCTGGGAAGACAATTTAATAGGGTTTTGAAAAGAATGGACAGGAGCTATAAACCTAATGTCAAGAACATCACATCTGACATCAACAGGTCAGGTGATCAGATGAAGAAAACAAGAACTGAGGAGAAGCCTAATTATGACAAAGGAATCCAATGTCATGGATGTGAGGGTTATGGTCATATCAGAGCTGAATGCCCTACATATCTTAAGAAGCAGAAAAAGGGCTTATCTGTGTCCCGGTCTGATACTGAAAGTGAGGAAGATGAAGAGACTGCCAAGCAGGTTAGGGTATTGACTGGAAGGTATACATCTGATGATGATTCTAGGGATGAAGAGAGCATATATGATGAGCTTACCGATTCTTATAGAGAGCTATGCATTAACAGTGAAGAAGCCTGTCAAGAAGGGGAGAGGCAGAAGAAGATCATTGCTCAACTCTAGGCTGAAAAGACAGAGCATCTGGAAACCATTGCCAAGCTGGAAGATGAAGTATTTGTGTTGAACTCTAAACTTGAATCTATGTCCAAGTCTATCAGAATGCTGAATAGTGGAACTAATGTTTTAGACAAGATTCTTGATGTTGGAAGAACTGCAGAAGACAAAAATGGGTTGGGATTCAATAGTGGATCTGCTTCAAATGATGTTATTCCTAGTTCTAAGCCAGTGATATTGAAACAGATGTTGAAACATCCTGACAGGACTCCCTCTAGGAAGAAATTCAGGCACTTGAGATGCCATCATTGTGGGAGCTTTGGACACATAAAGGCTTTCTGTTATAAGTTGCATGGGTATCCTAAGAGTACTTCTAATTGTGCACCCAGACAGGTCATTCATAAAGGTAATCAAGTCATCAAGCAAAAGAAGCAATGAGTCTCCAAAACTGATGTTGTCAGCTTAATAGCTCATACTTATCTTAGAGTCTCTGCTAAAGAAGACTGGTACTTTGATAGTGGTTGTTCAAGACACATGACAGGAGTGAAGAATTTGCTGGTGGATGTTAAACTTCATTCTTCTGGCCATGTGACCTTTGGTGATGGTGTCAAAGGAGAAATCAAGGGTGTGGGAAAGCTGAATTGTGAATGTACACCTAGACTTGATGATGTACTGCTAGTCAAGGGGTTGACAGTAAATTTGATCAGTATTAGTCAACTATATGATCAAGGACTCATAGTTAATTTTACAAAAACTGAGTGCATTGTCACAAATGAGAAAAGTGATGTTATCATGAAGGGTGCTAGGTCTAAGGACAACTGTTACCTATGGGTGTCACAAGACTCAAGTTCATCCACATATGTTCTTGCAAAAGAAGATGAAGTCAAAGTATGGCATCAAAAGTTGGGACATCTACATCTGAAGGGAATGAAGAGAATCATATCTACAGAAGTAGTAAGAGGAATCCCAGAGCTCAAAATTGAAGAAGGAAGAGTGTGTGGAGACTGTCAGATAGGGAAGCAGACCAAGATGTCACATCAAAAGCTTCAACATCCCATTATTTCTAAAGTGTTGGAACTTCTTCATATGGACTTAATGGGGCCTATGCAGGTGGAAAGTCTAGGTGGGAAGAAATATGCTTATGTAGTTGTGGATGATTATTCCAGGTACACTTGGGTGAATTTTATCAAAGACAAAACAGAAGTGTTTGATGTGTTTAAAGATCTCTGTCAAAGACTCCAAAGAGAAAAGGAGAGCAATGTCATCAGAATAAGAAGTGATCATGGAAGAGAGTTTGAAAATAGCAAGTTTGCTGAATATTATTCTACTGAAGGCATTAACCATGAGTTTTCTTCACCTATTACTCCTCAGCAAAATGGAGTTGTTGAAAGGAAGAACAGAACCATTCAAGAATCTGCTAGAGCAATGATTCATGCCAAAAAGCTTCCTTACCATTTCTGGGTTGAAGCTATGAATACTGCCTGCTACATTCACAATAGAGTTACTTTGAGAAAAGGTACTTCAGCTACCTTGTATGAGCTGTGGAAGGGAAGAAAACCAAGTGTGAAGTACTTTCATGTATTTGGAAGTAAATGTTATATTTTGTCAGATCGTGAACAGAGGAGGAAAATGGATCCTAAAAGTGATGAGGGAATCTTTTTGGGATACTCTACAAACAGCAGAGCTTATAGGGTATTCAACTCCAGAACCAGAGTCATGATGGAATCTATAAATGTGGTTGTTGATGACTATGGAATGAAGGAAGTTGCTAATGTCCTGGATGATGTTGGGACATTTGTTGATGATGTATCAACAGAAGTTGAAGACAGAAGTGGAAATCCCTGTCCTACTGCTACTGAACCTGAACTAGAGCAGCCTAACAAGGGACCATCCATCAGAGTGCAAAAGGACCACCCAAAAGAGCTTATCATAGGTGATCCAAACTCAGGGGTTACCACTAGGTCAAGAGAAGTTGTGTCAAATTCTTGCTTTGTATCCAAAATTGAGCCCAAAAATGTTAAAGAAGCCTTGAAAGATGAATTTTGGATTAATGCCATGCAAGAAGAGCTGGGACAATTCAAAAGGAATGAAGTGTGGGATCTTGCACCAAGACCTGATGGAATAAATGTGATTGGTACCAAGTGGGTTTACAAGAATAAATCTGATGAACAAGGAGTGGTCACCAGAAATAAGGCTAGACTGGTTGCCCAAGGTTACACTCAGATAGAAGGAATTGATTTTGATGAGACTTTTGCTCTTGTGGCCAAACTGGAATCTATTAGGTTACTCTTAGGTGTGGCTTGTAATCTCCAATTCAAGTTATTCCAGATGGATGTAAAGAGTGTTTTCTTGAATGGGTACTTAAATGAAGAAGTTTAGGTAGATCAACCCAAGGGGTTTATTGATCCAACATTTCCTAACCATGTCTACAAACTAAGGAAAGCTCTTTATGGATTAAAGCAAGCACCTAGAGCTTGGTATGACAGGCTTACTGAATTCTTGTCTCTGAATGGTTACAGAAAAGGAGGAATTGACAAGACATTGTTTGTCAAAGAGGAAGGAGGAAAACTGCTGATAGCTCAAATATATGTTGATGACATAATGTTTGGTGGGATGTCGGAAGCAATGGTTCAACATTTTGTGAAACAGATGCAGTATGAGTTTGAGATGAGTCTTGTTGGTGAACTCAGCTATTTTCTGGGTCTGCAAGTTAGACAAATGGAAGACTCTATATTTATCTCTCAGTGCAAGTATGCAAAGAATATAGTTAAGAAGTTTGGTCTGGAGAATGCTAATCACAAGATGACACCTGCCCCTACTCACCTGAAGCTGTCCAAGGATGAACATGGAGTGGGTGTGGATCAAAGACTATACAGAAACATGATTGGAAGCCTACTGTATCTCACATCTAGCAGACCTGATATCTCCTTTGCTGTAGGAGTTTGTGCCAGATATCAATCTGAACCTAAGGTTAGCCACATGAATCAAGTGAATAGAATTCTGAAATATGTGAATGGTACTAGTGACTATGGTATTCTATACAGTCATGGATCAGGCATTGAACTGAGTGGATATTGTGATGCTGATTGGGCAGGGAGTGATGATGATAGAAAAAGTACTTCTGGAGGATGCTTCTTCTTAGGGAACAATCTTATCTCGTGGTTTATCAAAAATCAGAACTGTGTGTCTCCCTACTACTGAGGCTGAGTACATAGCAGCGGGAAGTAGTTGTTCACAACTGGTTTGGATGAAGCAAATGTTAACTAAATACAATGTCAAGCAAGATGTCATGACATTGTACTGTGATAATCTGCGTGCAATCAATATCTCCAAGAACCCAATTCAACATAGCAGGACTAAGCATATTGACATACGTCATCATTTTATAAGAGATCTGGTTGAAGATAAAGTGGTTGCTTTGGAACATGTTGCTACGGAAATGCAATTAGCTGATATTTTTACTAAGGCTTTAGATGCAAATCAATTTGAAAATTTAAGAAGCAAGTTAGGGATCTGCATATATGAGGATTAGTAGAATTTTTTTTGGTGTGCAGGAAGGTGTATTTTGGTGCTGCTGTCTTATGTGTGTGAGCTTATCTCTTTGGTGAAATTGTCAAAATAAGAATGTTTGGGAACAAACAAGAACATTTTTATTGCTGGAAGTACTCAATTTTACAATTTTTTTCAGAAACTACAAGCAAAGAGTTTTCATGTTTGGATTTAGCTATTCATTCCAACCGCCTGAGTTAATGAAATTAACCCAATCTTCATCTGCCTCATCCTCAGAATCATGTAGTTGCACCTGAGCCTTCTTGATGGTCTTCATCCTTGTTTCTGTTTTTCTTCCTGTCCTTGTTGCCCCTATAGAGGATCCACCTGTTGTCATTTCTTTAGACTTCACCTCCTTTGGTTTTGTGCTCTTGTTCTTATGGTCTTGCTTCAACTGACTCTTGTGTGTATCAACTGTCTTGGAGGACTGACTCATGTTTCCTTCTCTGGTTGGCTGTAGTAAGAAGCAGTTTGGTGTAGTTTTTATAACTCAAATGGAAACCCTTGTTTGTATCGCCTGGTCAGTCAAAGTTGTTTGGTGTCTGTGCACCTCTCTCTGTTGAGTAATGTGTCACTCTTTCCAAGCTGTGTTACAACTGTTTTTATTGGTACTTGACCATGTTTGACTAGGTGTCAGAACATTGGGCTTGATGTTTTTGCCAATTGTGGCTAAAAGGGGGGAGAGTAGTAGTTGGTTGTGATGTTATGGCTTAGTAGTTGGCTTTGCTGTTGTGGTTTTGCTATTGGTTGTTGGTTGAAATAGTGTTGTTGTTGGTCCCTTGGCTTGAAGAGGAGTTTGAGTTTTGATTGGTGTACAGCTGCTGAATGTTAGATGTGTTTTGGTGTGTTTCTGCTGCAGGTATCTCTGATGTGCGCTGATATTGTTTTAGCCAAAATTAGCCAAATGGGGAGATTGTTAGTTCTGTTATTGGCAGCAATTTTGGTAAAACAATGTGTTTGTTCAAGATGTCATGTCTGATGTCTTAACATGTGCTTCTAACATTTTGCTTGTGGTGTGTTGTTTGGTATTGCAGCTTTTATGCATGATGTCAAGACTGATGTCTTAACATCTGTTGACAGAACATCATGTCAAGTCTGATATGTGGTTTAGGGCTGCATGTTAATTTTTATGTTTTGAGAGATTATGTTTGTGAGATTGCAGGCGAAATTCTTGGAGAAGATTTATTCAGATGCAATCGTCTGTTACTATTTAGGGTGAAAAGATTTGAAGATAAAATCTGCTTTTATTGAGCATCAAATCTGTGTTTTTCTAATAGAGCCCAAGCCCAAGAATCTGTTTCTATTTAAAGAAGTCTCAACCCTACTTGGACGATACGAAGACAAGAGATTGTGTACTGAGTGTCAAGTATTAGGGTTTGTGTTTTCGTCTGTGTATTGTGAGCCATTCATTCGTCTGTTTTGATGTTTGAATTGGACTGATTTAGTTGTGTTGTAATTTGTCCACTCTAAGCTTTTAAGCATGAGTGTTTGTTCTTGATTGAAGCTTTTAAGCAAGATCAAGTATTTTCATTGAAGTGTGATCTTCTAATATTCGTAATTTTTCTATTGTCATCACTGCTGTGATTGAGGGGGAGTGAGAGGGTTCTCATACCTAAGAGTGTCTTAGGTAGAAGTGTCATTGGGTAATGATTAAGTGAGTAGATTGTCAACTGGTGTGTTGGCTGTAGAATCTACAAATTGATACTACTGATAGTGAATTTCCTCCCTGGCTTGGTAGCCCCCAGACGTAGGTTGTTAGACCGAACTGGGTGAACAATTCTCTGTGTTTATTTATTGCTTTCAAATGTTGTTCTTTTATTGTCTTGTTCATATAGCAGATATTGATGTTGTGACATCTCACTTAACATCATATATTTGATACCAGAATTTCAATTTCAATCACACATAAACATCATTTTAGGGTTAAAAAATCATAATTGTGAAAAATCTCAAAAAGTCAAAGGGTGTATTGAAAAATCTCAAAAAGTCCAAACTGTGCGATCCTCTATGAAATCAAATCCTTGACCTAAATCAAACTTGATGGATTGATTCCATAGGTGTCATAGGGTGTATTGAATCATGTCTTAGGGTTTGGGAGCATGTCCTGGTCAAAAGTCAAAGATACAGTTGACTTTTTCATCAAAACCCTAATTGTGGTTCAGATGAAACTAAAACTTGTGAATCAAGCTTCTTGGATCAATCCATTATTGCAAATGGATCAATTTAGTTTATTAGAGACCCTCAAATCCTCTCTTGAGGTCTTGGCTCATGATTTGTACCAAAAGTCAACTTGGGGGTGAATTAGGTCAAGAAACCCTAATTCTTGATTTTTGGTGAATGCATCCTCTAAGGCTAAATTGACTTGATGATTGGGTTCATGAGATCCCTTGGAGCATCATAGGTTATGCTTTGAAGCATTTTCTCATGCCCAGAGGAAAATATCCATCTGGAGGCCCTGGTCGACCAAAACCCTAATTTGGTAACACTGTCGATCGTAAGGCTTGATCCACCTAGAAGGGAGCAGCCTTGTGCTTAATCCTTGAAGTGGGAGTCCTCTTGATCCTTTGTGGATGTTTGAGAGGCTATACAAGTTGAAGATCATGTCATTCCTTGATTGATCCTTTGTCTAAGAGCTCTGAGAGGGCTTGAAACCCTAAGTCTGATTGTAGTGGATGCTCACCCATCTTTGGGGAGACTAATGGTTCATCCATATTGTGATGATGATTTGCACAATGATGGGAAATCTTAGTGGTCAAAATTTGGGGTATGACACGAAGATTGTTCATAAGTCAAAGTAATTGCCGTATTTAACCTTTCACCCTGCCCAGGTGAAACAGATGTTTTGATAGGGCTCGCTTTCTGTAAATATCCCTCTTTGCTTCGCCCAAAGCGACAAAGTTTTGTTTTATAGGGCTGTAGTTTCAAGAATCGACTTATTCATAAATAAAATAACATTGTTCTGTAATCTCCGCATTAATTATTGTTTTCTCTTTTTGCTTTTTCCGAAAATGGTAATCCTAAAAAACAAATCAATCATAAAAACAAGCAGTTTTCAAAGAAAAAACCACTGCACGCACTCTTGCATTCTCTCTATCTCTTCTAAACACAAATCATCACGTCATGCAGATTGCTTGTTTTCAACCCGATTGAAATATACGATCCAATGCCTTCTCCCAACTTTGAGTTCCCGGCATTTGGGGCTGAAGAAGAAGTTGACAACGAAATTCCAGAAGAGATCTCCCGATTACTCAGACTAGAGGAAAGGTCCATTGAACCTCACAAAGAGCCGTTGGAAACAATCAACGTGGGTTCAGAAAAAGATAGAAAAGAAATCAGGATTGGGGCACTACTCAGTCCAACTGCCAAAGAGAGTTTGACAAAGCTTCTCAGAGAATTTCCCGATGTGTTTGCTTGGTCCTATCAGGACATGCCAGGGTTAGATACCAGCATCGTGGAACATCATCTACCATTGAAGTCAGAATGTCCACCAGTGAAACAAAGACTGAGACAGACTCATCCAGACATGGCCATCAAAATCAAAGAGGAGGTACAAAAATAGATTAACGCGGGCTTTCTCGCCATGTCTGAATATCCACAATGGTTAGCCAACATCGTACCAGTTCCAAAAAAGGACGGAAAGGTCAGAATGTGTGTGGACTACCGGGATCTGAACAAGGCTAGTCCAAAGGACGACTTCCCCTTACCACACATTGACATGCTGGTTAACAATACAGCAAAGTTTCAAAGTTTTCTCCTTCATGGATGGGTTCTCGGGCTATAATCAAATTAAAATGGCGCCAAAAGACATGGAGAAAACTTCGTTCATTACCCCATGGGGTACCTTTTGTTACAAGGTAATGTCGTCCGGTTTGAAGAACGTCGGGGCAACCTATCAAAGGGCCATGACTACTCTGTTTAATGACATGATACACAAGGAAATTGAGGTATATGTCGATGACATGATTGCAAAATCTAAGACAGAAGAGGAGCATGTGACCCACCTGTCAAAACTATTCGAGCGATTGAGATAGTACAAACTCCGCTTGAATCCCAACAAATGCACCTTCGGTGTCCGTTCAGGGAAACTCTTAGGGTTCATCGTCAGCCAGAAAGGAATTGAGGTTGATCCTGACAAGGTCAAGGCCATTCAAGAAATGCCTTCTCCGAAAACTAAAAAACAAGTCAGAGGATTCCTGGGATGTTTGAACTACATCTCCAGATTCATATTCCTCATGACCGCGACATGTGCGCCGATTTTCAAATTACTCAAAAAGAACCATGAATGCGTTTGGACAGAGGACTGTCAAACCGCCTTCGACAGTATCAAGGAATACCTGTTGAATCCGCCAATCATGTCACCTCCAGTGGAAGAAAGACCACTGATCATATACTTAACAGTCTTGGAAGACTCCATGGGTTGTGTACTTGGCCAACAAGACGAAACCAAAAGGAAAGAGTCTGCCATCTACTATTTGAGTAAGAAATTCACCGACTGCGAGACTCGGTACACTATGCTTGAGAAAACTTGTTGTGTTTTGGCTTAGGCAGCCAAACATCTTCGCCAGTACATGATTCGTCACACCACTTGGTTAATCTCCAAAATGGATCCAATCAAGTATATCTTTGAAAAACCTGCTCTCACGGGAAGGATTGCCTGTTGGCAGATGTTGTTATCAGAATACGACATCAAATACCACGCTCAAAAAGCCGTTAAAAGAAGTATTTTTGCCGATCATTTGGCTCATCAACCGATTGACGATCAGGAATCAATCGGGTTTGACTTCCTAGAAGAAGATGTCATGTATCTAAAAATGAAAAACTGCGATGAACCGCTACCCAGTGAAGGGCCAGAACCAGGTTCCTAATGGGGACTTATCTTTGACGGAGCTGTCAATCATTACGGAAATGGAATTGGGGCAATCATCATAACACCTCAGGGTACCCACATTCCTTTCACCGCCAGACTTACGTTCAAGTGTACAAATAACGAGGCCGAATACGAAGCTTGTATTATGGGTCTCAAGGAAGCGATTGATTTAAGGATCAAGAACTTGGATGTATATGGCGACTCAGCCCTGGTTATCAATCAGATCAAAGGAGATTGGAACACTTACCAATCGGGACTGATCCCTTACAAAGATTACGCAAGAAGGTTGTTACCCTTCTTCAACCGAATCGAGTTTCATCATATCCCTCGTGAAGAGAATCACATGGCCGATGCATTAGCCACTCTCTCTTCAAGGATTAGTGTAGATCAATGGATCGACCTACCTAAGATCGACATAATTCGCCTTGAAAGACCCGCTTACATCTTCACGATTGAAGCAGTCATTGACGACAAACCTTGGTATCACGATATCAAATGCTTCCTTTAGAAACAAAAGTAACCACCTGGGGCACTAACGAAGGACGGAAAAACCCTCATAAGACTGGCTGGCAGCTTCTTCCTGAGCGGTGATACACTTTATAAGAGAAACTTTGACATGGTCTTGCTCCGATGCGTAGACAGACCAGAAGCAAACATGTTGATAAAATAAATTCACAAAGGATCCTTTGGCACTCATGCCAACAGACACACAATGGTGAGAAAAATTCTAAGAGCAGGGTACTACTGGTTGACCATGGAATTCGACTGCTACGAGTAGATGAAGAAGTGTCACAAGTGTCAGATATACTCCGACAAAATCCATGTACCGCCAACACATCTCAAAGTTCTCTCCTTCCCGTGGCCTTATTTCATATGGGGAATCGACATGATCGGCATGATTGAGCCCAAGGCTTCGAACGGACATCGTTTCATTCTGGTCGCCATTAACTACTTCACCAAGTGGGTCAAAGCAGCGTCATATGTCAATGTAACCCGACAAGTGGTGGTCCGATTTATCAAAAACAATATCATTTGCCGTTATGGTGTTCCGAGCCAGATCATTACAGATAATGGATCTAACTTGAACAATAAGATGATGAAAGGGTTGTGCGCAGAGTTCAAAATCGAACACCATAACTCATCTCCCTACCGACCCAAGATGAATGGAGCAGTAGAAGCGGCTAACAAGAACATCAAGAAGATCGTTCAAAAGATGGTTGTAACCTATAAAGATTGGCACGAGATGTTACCCTTTGCTCTTCACGGTTATCGTACATCTGTCCACACTTCAACAGGGGCAACCCCTTTCTCTCTAGCATATGGCATGGAAGCAGTGCTCCCCATAGAAGTAGAGATCCCATCAATCCGGGTATTGATGGAAGCTAAGCTAACAGAAGCTGAATGATGTCAAAGTCGACACGACGACCTAAATTTGATCGAAGAGAAACAAATGACGGCACTATGCCACGGTCAGTTGTATCAGCAAAGAATAAAGAAGGCGTTCGACAAAAAGGTTCGACCTCGCGTCTTCAGGAAAGGAGACCTCGTGCTCAAGAAGATACAATCTTTTCTCACTGATTCCCGGGGTAAATGGACGCCGAATTATGACGGCCCCTACGTGGTCAAGAAAGCTTTCTCGGGTGGCGCCTTGAGACTTGCAACCATGGATGGAGAGGAATTTGCCTACCCCGCAAATGTTGGCGCAGTCAAGAAATACTTCACCTAAAAAAATGTCTCGGTGGATTAAAAACCCAAAAGGGCGGTCCAGGCAAAAAATAGAGACATGATCGAAAATCATCCCGGTGGGTTGGAAATCTCAAAGTACAATCCAGGAAAAAGTTAGGGATAATGGCAAGTAACTACATCTGATCAATTCAAATCCTCTGCAGTAATGCCATCCATCGAAATATAACTCCAGTCAAGGTCATCTTCGACAGAAGCTCAGGATGTCCCGAATTCAAAGTTGGTAGAAGGATAGTGGTCGTCATGTTTCGATGTAGCCCTTTTCCCTTAAATTATCATTTTCAAACTTTGTAAATACTCTATGGAATCACGCGCTTGGATGATTTCCATCCTATCAATAAAATTTGAGCCCTTGTGCTTTTGTTTGTAATTCTTATTTGTTTTAGCTTTACAGAACGACATTTTAACATGATCAACGGTTCTTGAAATAAAACAAAAATGAATTTACTTGTAAAAATTTTCTGCTTTTAATAAAGATGGCAAATTATTTTGACTGTTGAACATCGAAAGAACATCGATTGCGTCTCCAAAAGTGTTCGAGCCTCAAAGTGCAGAATCAAAGTACTCCTTCTAAGCCAGTGCGCCTGAATAAAGGATCATCTGTATCAGATGCGACTTTCCCATCTGATACCCCCGGCAGAGTTCTTATCTCCTAAGCCCGACCAACGGTTGTCCCCGCAGGGACTATCTCTCCTAAGCAAGGCAGAATTGCTATCGTGAACCATTGATACTTTTCATCCCCCGCAGTGGCCGAGTATCCAGTTTTGTTCATCTACTAGTCTGTATGTCGCGTCAGTTTTGTCAGCATGTACATACATACATCATGCATTATTGATTTACATTCGCATTCATATTGCATCACTATAACTCTAGTCGGTCTTATCCCCTAGTGATAACAGTCCTCTCAATCGAGTTGTCAGTTCTTTCCTCGTTAGAAAATGTCGCGTCTGAACAATCTCTTTCCTCCAGTTTATTTCTGGATTAGAGTTGGTTCCTCGACCACTTTGATAACTTGAACCTCTGAAAGACCAGAGAACTTTCGACAAACATCACTCTTCGCCAGTGAAGATGATATCTCCGCTTTCCCAGACTAAGGAAAATCCCCAAAGAAAGCCTCTTAATCAGAGATTCGGCAATACAGCAGTTTTTCTCTGAAAAATCCGCTGACGAAAAGGTCATCAGCGCCTCAAAATTGTATCACATCATATGGAATTTCTCCGAGAAGATCCCAAGAAAAGTATGATGTAACACCCCCAAGCGACAACAGTCTCTCAAGAGACCTGTTTTCCCCAGTAGAGCCGACAAATAGCGTCTCCAATAGAGAAGTTTATACACCTCTACAACTCAGACGACTGGGTTCCCTAGCAACTCTGACATCAAATCTTTTTCCATCAAATGGCATCTCCCCAAGAAAATACTTCGAAAAGTTTAAGGGAAATCGCTACACATAGCGTCCCTTGTCAAGAAAGCTTATTGACAAAAGAAACTGAGACCAGTTCCTTGGTAGGAAACCAGGATCGAGGGGAAGTTTACATCAGAAACTGAGACCAGTTCCTTGGTAGGAAACCAGGATCGAGGGGAAGTTTATTTCAGAAACTGAGACCAGTTCCTTGGTAGGAAACAAGGATCGAGGGGAAGTTTATTTCAGAAACTGAGACCAGTTCCTTGGTTGAAGACCAGGATCGAGGGGAAGTTTACCTTTTCTAAATATCATTGCTTAGCAAAAGAAGAAGGATGTGTGAACTGCCATTCTTAACCACCATCAAAATTTCGGGTATTCCGATATTTAATCCTCTTGCATCCCGAATGCCTAAATACCTTCGTCATTCACACCTTCGGGTCCAAGAAGATTAAATAGGGGCATCTGTCATACCCCAAATTTTGACCACTAAGATTTCACATCATTGTGAAAATCATCACCACAATATGGGTAATCCATCATGCCTCATTAGTCTCCCCAAAGATGGGTGAGCATCCACTACAATCAAGCTTAGGGTTTCAAGCCCTCTCAGAGCTCTTAGACAAAGGATCAATCAAGGAATGACATGATCTTCAACTTGTCTAACCTCTCAAACATCCACAAGGGATCAAGAGGACTCCCACATCAAGGATTAAGCACAAGGTAGCGACCTTCTAAGTGGATCAAGCCTCAAGATCGCCAGTGTCACCAAATTAGGGTTTTGGTCGACCAGGGCCTCCAGATGGAAATTTTCCCCTGGACATGAGCCAATGCTTCAAAGCATAACTTGAATTACTCCATGGGACCTCATAGACCCCATCATCAAGTCAATTTAGCCTCAGGGGATGCATTCACTAAAAATCAGGAATTAGGGTTTCTTGACCTAATTCACCCCTAAGTTGACTTTTGGGACAAATCATGAGCCAAGACCTCAAGAGATGATTTGAGGGTCCCTAACACACCATATTTATCCATTTGCAACAATGGATTGGTCCAAGAAGCTTGAGCAATAAGTTTCAATTTCATCAGAACCACAATTAGGGTTTCGCGGGAAAAGTCAACTGTACCTTTGACTTTTGACCAAGACATGCTCCCAAAACCTAAGACATGATTCAATACACCCTATAACACCTATGAAACCAATCCATCAAGTTTGATTTAGGTCAAGGACTTGATTTCATCGAGAATCGCACAGTTTGGAATTCATCTGACAAAAAGTCAACTGTGCCCAAAAGTTAACTTTGACTTTTTGAGATTTTTCACAATTATGGTTCCTTAACCCTAAAATGATGTTAATGTGTGATTTGAATCAACATTCATCAAGAAAAATCAAGAAAAGTGGGATAACTTGTAAAAGGGGTAACCATAAAAACTTAGAAATTTTTCTAAGTTATGGAACAAAGTGGCTAGGGTACCAACTTTGGAGGATCATAACTCCTAAACCACAAGGCCATTTTTCCCCATCCAAAGCTGGATTTGTAGCTCTCATGGCCCTCTACAAAAGCTTCAAACACAACTCATTCCAATTCCTCGTGGATTTTAAGTTATGGAATGATCAAAATCACAAAAGGTGAAAATGTCACTTTTTTCCAACACTTAGTGAAATTTTCACTAAGTCAGAATCTGCCTTACTTTTTTCCAAATGTAGGGGCATTTTTCACTTGGATCCAAAAAGTATCAAAACCAATTATGATCAAACAGTTTGTATCATATGAGGGCTTTCCAAAATGACCAAGAACTCCATCAAATTCCACTTGAGCCGTGAGATATGACAATGCCAATATGCCTTGCTGCAAACTGTCATGGCAAGGCAGATTTGGGAGTTTTGCTCGATTTGCTTAAATTTTGTAAAGGGCAAGTAAATCTATCCATCTGAACACCTCAAGGAGGGACCAAGGAGGAACCAACTCTGATCCCAAGCCTCCCAAGTCTTTGAAACCAAAAGTAGCATGCCAAACCTAGAAATACCTAAAAGAGGGACAAGACTCTAATTTTGGATTGGAGCATTTAATGGATGCACCAAGGTGGCATGGACTGAGCCATTTCCAACTGAATTCAGTCAAGACTTATCCAAGACCAAGGGAACCAGCAGCCTGTGCCCTAACCTCTAGTCAATGGCTAGAGGAGACTTGGATTCTCACTGATCAACATTGGCCAAACCTATGCAGCAGTTACCATTCACTATTCCTTGCAAAACAAACTTGCTCTATTATAAATAGAGCTCATTTGTGATCAGTTTGAGTACACCAAAGCCATCAAACAGATGCTTTCCTCAAAATCTCTTCTTTCACTCCAAAATTGCCTTCTAAAGCAAGTCACTGTCGGGTTTTGAGTTTGAGAGCTACTCCAACCAAACCAATCACACACACACCTCATAAACATCATATAGAAGTGATCAAAACACTTAAACAACATCTGGAACACTGATTTCTCATAATCACCATCCAGCTGCTCAAGGTTTTAACCAAGTTACAGTTGGGATACCATCTTCAGTTCCAGATCATTTCCATTCATTCCAAGCATCCAGACACACTCCATAGCACCTAGGGAAGTTGTCCATATCCTTGGAACCAAGATGCAACACCTCTAACACAAAACACGATCACCAGCTGCAAGAGGTAAGCATGATCTCTTCTAACTCTATGATCCATGCATTTTTTGCTGCACAATAATTTGGCCACATGTTCATAATCACGCATGGAGTGTTTTCCCTCAATCAATTGCTTTGTTTGAATCGTGTATGGAATTTCTGAACCTTCATACAAATTTTAGGGTTCTTGAGGTTTCTCTTTGATTTCTTATTCCATGTTTAAAATAAATGAAATTAAAGACCATAGACATGATCGTGAGGTGAAAACGAGTATATTGATATGTAGATTTCATGATATCATCAAGTATTCAGTGAGAAACAGAGGGTGGCGCGTGTTCTTGCCATGTTCTTGGCGCCATTTTTAAATATTTGAATATTTGAATTTTGTGATTTTATTTAATTGATTCAAAAATTAATTTCTCTCTGAGTTTTAATGATTTTAAGTTGATTCTTTTTTTAATAATTCAAAAAAATATTAAAATATTTTATTTTCCCAAAAAATACCAAAAATATTATTTATTTTATATACTTGATATTTTTGTAAAGAATTAATATTTTAATTGTTTTTGACATTTAAAATATTTTCTCCCTCTTGATTTTTCAAATTTTAGTGATTTCCAAACATTTTGTGGATCAAAACCTAATTTTTGAAACATTAATCCAAGATCACAATTTGTTTTCCACATGTTTAACAATTTTGATCATTTTAATTTATTCAATTAAAATACATTTTGAAAACAAATTAGGGTTTTTGATTAATTCAACCCTCATCAAACTTTTTCAAACACTATGGGCCTCTAATAGAGTGTAAGACCCAACCCCTTTTGTAAATACACCACATTTTGGGCCTCAGTCATTGTATAAGACCCACTGTATTTTCAAAACCAACGGCGCGATCGTCGCCTTTTTAACAAAAAAAATCAACTGGGCCTCCCCTCGAGCTATAAGTCCCAATTCTTTTTCTGAAAACCTTTTGGGCTTCTGATAGAGTGTAAGACCCAACCCATTTTTTGAAACCAAAACCTTTTGGGCCTCAGTGTATTGTATAAGTCCTGATACCGTCAAAAAGTTCGGCGCGATCATCGCCTTTTAAAATAAAACCATGGGCCTCTCCTTGAGCTGTAAGCCCCATCACTTGTACAAAAATAACTCTTTGGGCCTCTAATAGAGTGTAAGACCCAGTCCCCTTTTAACCTAAACCTTTTGGGCCTCAGACATTGTATAAGGCCCTCTGTATTAAAAGAAAAAAATCTTGGCGCGATCGCCAATTCAAAAACAAATCATCTGGGCCTACCCTCGCGTTATAAGCCCCATTCTTTTTCCTTAAACAACTTTGGGAATCTTGAGAGAGTGTAAGACTCATCCCTTTGTACAGAAAACCTTTTTGGGCCTCAGTCACTTGTATAAGTCCCTCTGTACAAATTCAAAACAACAGTGCAATCACTGATAAAACCTTGGGCCTCTCCTTGAGCTGTAAGCCCTAACAATCTTTTTAAAGCACTTTCTCCTTTGATTTAGAATATAATATTATTATCAAAGCTTTCTTTGTTGAACAACTAACTAAACAGCATGGAAGCTCTACAACCGAGTAAGTGTTTACCCGCTTTCTTTATCTGTTTTCATATATACATATAACTGTATTGTGGGGCTGCTCACTGCAAGTCTTCTTTCACAAACTTTTATATACTTGTCAAATATCCACTGTGTAATACTAGTATAGTTATTTAGAGTTTTCCCCGGCAACTACGTCTAGCACTAGGTAAAGCCCTATTGGTCACTCTTAAATACAAACAAAACTAGATCCCCATAGGATTACCAGACACTGTCTTCCCTCCTCTTGGGGTTAAACAATATGGAGACGTGAAAGGCAGCATTCTCAGTGAACCCTTTCTCAGACTTTCACCCTTAGAAATTGTCAAAGAGACTCTACTCCCCAGGGATGATCTTTTCTCCGTGAATGGCATCTCTTGAGTTTCTTCCAATTTCTCAGACTTTCGTGGCTTGATCTATTCTCGGTGAATGGCATGTCTTGAACTTCTCGGGGTTTGGGGACCCACAGGCTTCTTAAAAGCATCCCTGCCTCCTCTTGGGCATTGTACAAGGACCCTTCGGCTTCTTAAAAGCTCTCATGCCTCCTCTTGGGCTTAGTACAAGGACCCAGAGACCTCTACAGGTATAGGAACAGAACCTAGTCATCAATTTGCTAAAGGTGTCTTTTTTAGTCAAGTGCCAGACCTGTTAATGGGTTGACCTTCATCCCTTAACATACCAGCCTTCTCTTGGGCATCGTACAAAGATCATTCACTATCTGAGAATCGATTTCTCAAAACACCCGTAGACTTGGGCAGTCTCAATACCCTTTGGATTTCCCATTTCCTTAAAGAACAAGAAATAACCTCGATCCTCTGATCAGTGCCAAAGCACAACAATACCTTTAAATCAGTCCCTTCATAAGAACTGATTTTCTCTTTTATCCAACATACTGGACCTGTCACTAAATTGAAATAGTCACCAGCACACTAGCCTCCTCTTGGGCTTTGTACAATGATTCTCCCCAGCGGAGCTAACCTATTCACACTCACTTGTTGAGTATAAAAGACTCTCTTGTTGAGTCAACCACTTTTAGCCTCCATCTCGGGCTTCGTACGAGATACAAAATCATTCTCTTGTTGAGTATAAAAGACTCTCTTGTTGAGTCAAACCCCTTTTAGCCTCCATCTCGGGCTTCGTACGAGATAGAAATCACTCTCTTGTTGAGTATAAAAGACTCTCTTGTTGAGTCAAACATTTTCAGCCTCCATCTCGGGCTTCGTACGAGGTACAAAGACTCTCTTATTGAGTCAAACACCTTTAGCCTCCATCTTGGGCTTCATACAAGACACATACAAAAGCATTCTCTTGTTGAGTCAATCCTTTTAGCCTCTCTCTCGGGCTTCGTACGAGACACATAAAAACAACCCTCTTGTTGGGTCAATAGCCTCCTCTTAGGCTTTGTATAAGGAAACCCCGGTTAAGTCAATCAACCTTTTAGCATCAAAAGTTGTGCCTCGTTCACAGTATACAGACATCAACAACTTCTTTCCCCCTATCTAATTGCTGTAAGCGGCAAGCCTCTGGATTATTTACATCCACGCCACTGTCCCTCTTTTAGCATGAGAAATTCCTAAGGAAAGATAGCATTGCTCTACACTGAGTTAAAGTCTTCTCCTTCAGGTTTAAAATCCCCTATAAAGGAAAATTATGGCATTACTGGATTCACATATCCCAGTTAAAGTAATTCTCCTTTATAATCAGTCACCCCAACAATTGTGACAAACAGACCAAATACCCCCCTTTAGAGATGACAAATTCTCTCTAAAGCCAAAACCGTTTGGCTTCATATCTTGGGCTTCGAACAAGATACAAATAGACCCTTCAGCTTCACATCTTGGGCTTTGAACAAGATACAAACACCTTTAGCTTCACATCTTGGGCTTTGAACAAGACACCAAAACGACCTTTTTCCTCCCATAGAATAGGAGGAACTACGATCGCTCTGATTTCCCTGTTTTGTTAAACGGGAATACGTAGGCATAAGATTGAAAAAAATCTTAGCGAGCACATTAATCAAAAAACCCAAAATCCCGTACCTTCATACATCAATCGAAAAGCATCAGTCTTAAACCTCCCACCAATCGCCCGGGCACTATTTTAACAAAATAACCTAAGAGAGACCCACAATCTTTGTTGCATCTGTAAACCAACAGTCATCTGTTCAAACTCAGTTTGCAAGCAGGGTTAATTAGAGACATCTATTTCCCTTCCTTCATCAGCTTCAATAGGATAAAAAATGAATCAAGTTGTAGTACCCCAAAGCGATAGTGCTTCGCAACCACGCAAAAACTCGCACTACAGGAATGCTCAACAATTCTTAAGGAGATTGATGAGGCATAAAGGTGCATCCATATTGTGATGATGATTTGCACAATGATGGGAATCTTAGTGGTCAAAATTTGGGGTATGACAGATGCCCCTATTTAATCTTCTTGGACCCGAAGGTGTGAATGGCGAAGGTATTCGGGCATTCGGGGTGCAAGATGATTAAATATCGGAATATGCGAAATTTTGACGGTGGTTATGAATGGAAGATTGCTCATCCGTCTTCTTCTGCTAAGCAATGATACTTAGAAAAGGTAAAACTTCCCCTCGATCCTGGTCTTCAGCCAAGGAACTGGTCTCAGTTTTCTTTTGAAATAAACTTCCCCTCGATCCTGGTTTCCTACCGAGGAACTGGTCTAAGTTTCTGATATAAACTTCCCCTCGGTCCTGGTTTCCTACCAAGGAACTGGTCTAAGTTTCTGATATAAACTTCCCCTCGATCCTGGTTTCCTACCAAGGAACTGGTCTCAGTTTCTAAAATAAACTTCCCCTCGATCCTAGTTTCCTACCAAGGAACTGGTCTCAGTTTCTGAAATAAACTTCCCTTCGATCCTGGTTTCCTACCAAGGAACTGGTCTTAGTTTCTTTTGTCAATAAACTTTCTTGACAAGGGACGCTATGTGTAGCGGTTTTCATCAAACTTCTCGTCAAATTTTCCTGGGGAGATGCCATTTGATGGGACAAAGTTTTGATGTCAGACTTGCTAGGGAACCCATTTGTCTGAGTTGTAGAGGTGCACAAACTTCTATGTTGGAGATGCCATTTGTTGAATCTACTGGGGAAAGCAAGTCTCTTGAAAGACTGCTTTCAGCTTGGGGGTATTATGTCACACTTTTCCCTAGGTCTTCTCGGAGAAAACTCCATGTGATGCGATCCAATTTGGAGGTGCTGATGACCTCATTTGATAGCAAATTTTTAGAGAGAAATTGCTATATTGCCGAAGCTTTGATTAAAAGGCTTTCTCTGGGGATTTTCCTTAATCCGGGAAAGCAAAAATATTACCTTCAATGGTGAAGAGTGACGTTCGTCAGTGGTCTTCTTGTCTTTTCAGATATTTAAGTTATTCAAGTGGCCGAGGACCAACTTCAATCCAGAAATAAACTGGAGGAGAGATTGTTCAGACGCAATACCTCCTGACAAGGACGGAACTGACAACTCGGGTTACAAGAGGACTTTTATCACTAGGGGATAAGACCGACTGGAGTGATAGTGATGCAATATGAATATGAATGTAAATCAATAATTCATGATGTATATATGTATATGCTGACAAAATTGGCACGACATACAAACTGACGGATGAACACGACTGGATACTCGGCCATTGCGGGGGGACGAAGAGGTATCGCTGGTTCAAGATAGCAATTCTGCCTTGCTTAGGAGAGATGATCCTCATGGGGAAAACCGTTGGTCGGGCTTAGGAGATAAGGACTCTGCCGAGGATGTCAGATGGAATATTCGCATCTGACACAGTTGATACTTCGTTCAGGTGTACTGGTTTAGAAGGAGTACTTTGATTCTGCACTTTGAAGCTCGATTACTTCTGGAGAAGCGATCGATGTTCTTTCGATGTTCAACAGTCAAAAGAAATTGCCATCTTTGTTTTAAAAGCAGAAAAATTTGACAAGTAAAATTCATTGATGTGGGAGGTAGCAACCTTGTGCTTAATCCTTGATGTGGGAGTCCTCTTGATTCTTTGTGGATGTTTGAGAGATTAGACAAGTTGAAGATCATGTCATTCCTTGATTGATCCTTTGTCTAAGAGCTCTGAGAGAGCTTGAAACCCTAATCCTTAGTTGTAGGGAATGCTCAACAATTCTTGAGGAGATTGATGAGGCATAAAAGTGCATCCATATTGTGATGATAATTTGCACAATGATGGGAATCTTAGTGGTCAAAATTTGGGGTATGACACTTCTGTCAGGATTTTTATTGAAATAGATGTCGACTATTAAAATCACTAGGGAATCTGCTGCCGAGATTAACCAGGGGATCTGAGAAGAAGACAAATATCTGTTGAAGTTTAAAGATGCATCAAAGTTAACTAGAGAGTCTACTGCCGAGATCCTGGACAGAATGAAACATCTTCTATCGAAGTCTGCTGGAGATCTACTGCCGAGAATAACCAGAGAATTTACAAATGAAAC
Organism: Lathyrus tuberosus; assembly: GCA_022829125.1. NCBI lineage: Eukaryota > Viridiplantae > Streptophyta > Magnoliopsida > Fabales > Fabaceae > Lathyrus > Lathyrus tuberosus. Next base: position 21,009,990 of record JALAZF010000034.1, read on the forward strand.
ACCTTCTGCTGAGGTCTACTAGAAATCTTCTTCCGAGACTTGCTAGGAAATAAAAGAAAATACCTTCTGCCGAGGTATACTGGAAATCTTCTGTCGAGACTTGCCAGGAAATGAAAAGGAGATACCTACTGCCGAGGTCCTTTATTTTACTGAGAATTCCATTATAAAATTCGTCGGAGAATCTACTGTCGAGATTAACCAAAGAATATAAAATAAAGCCAACTTCCAAATAGTCGAATGATCTGTTTAAAAAGATGATAAACCTCCCCTCGCCTCGTGTCGCAAGTCACGGACTGGTCTCAGTTTCTTCTTTAATCAATCTATTTTAGCTTGAAAAGGGTAAACAAACCTCCCCTCGTAACGGGTCTTGGACCGCGGACTGGTCTCAGTTTCTTATTTGATCAAGCTCTTTTAGCTTGAAAGGGGTAAACAAACCTCCCCTCGTACCGGGTCTTGGACCGTGGACTGATCTCATTTTCTTCTTTGATCAAGCTCCTTTATCTTGAAAAGGGTAAACAAACCTCCCCTCGTACCGGGTCTTGGACCACAGACTAGTCTCAGTTTCTTCTTTGATCAAGCTCCTTTAACTTGAAAAGGGTAAACAAACCTCCCCTCGTATCGGGTCTTGGACCACGAACTGGTCTCAATTTCTTCTTTGACTAAGGTCTTTCACTTAGAAAGGGTAAACAAACCTCCCCTCGTACCGAGTCTTGGACCGCGGACTGGTCTCAATTTCTTCTTTGATCAAGCTCCTTTAGCTTGAAAAGGGAAAACAAACCTCCCCTCGTACCGGTTCTTGGACCGGAGATTGGTCTCAGCTTCTTCTTTGATCATGCTCCTTTAGCTTAAAAAGCGTAAACAAACCTCCCCTCGTACCGGGTCTTGCACCACGGACTGGTTTCAGTTTCTTCTTTGACTAAGGTCTTTCACTTAGAAAGGGTAAACAAACCTCCCCTCGTACCGGGTCTTGGACCGTGGACTGGTCTCATTTTCTTCCTGGAAAGATGAATCCTTGTGGGAGAGTATCTTCACAGGGGATTGGAACTTCACTGGAGATCTACGACTTCAGCGGAAATCCATAACTTACTGGAGATTTGGAAGTTTCACCGGGGATCTTTAAAAGAGATGTAAACCAGTTGACTTGAAAAACATGTCTTCTCAAATACAAAGAAAGATCATCTGAATCTTCACCAAACTTCTCGGAGAGATGACATTTGATGGAAGCAAATTTACTAGTGGACTCACTGGGAGAGCGCTTCTGGGGAGCAATATTGTTGTGATTTGAAATTGCATTTGAGCAAATAAAATCCTTGTAATAGGAATTCTCAAATAAAGAGAGACACTTGTAAAGTCTTCAACAAACTTCTTTGACGGATTTCCGGAGAGATGCCATTTGATGGAGAACAAGTTGATAATCTTGATAACTTGCTGGGATAGACAAGATGTCTTGAAAAGAGACTGCTTTTTACCATCCAAATAGAAAATCTGAGAACAAACAAGCTGCTCAAATAAAGAGGCTGCCACTTGTCGTCTGGGTATAAGTTCCAAGAAATGTTATAACAACACTGCTGGAGAAATATTTTGTCTTCAAGGGTGATCTTCAAGTAGATTCTTCCCGGGGAGACAAAGTGCAAAATAGATGTACACTTGATCTAGGTTTAACATCCTAGAGATATTTTAAAAAAAGCGATTGTTAGGGACTAAAGTTCAATCCAGGAAATAACTGAAGAGAAACGGTCAAGCAAGACTCTATCCATTGAGGAATGAACTCAACTGGGATTTATCTTTATTCAAAAATGGAAAAGAAAACTAAAGCAGCCATCTTCCACGAGGGTCGAGCTCAGTGGGGAATTAGAAAGGATGTTCTCTTTTTGCTTAGGGCTGACGACTCTACTTGGAGGGAGGAGACAAACCCAGTCACTTGGGGATAAACACAACCAAAGTGAACAGATAAGTAAGCAAACAAACAAAAATGAAAAATGTGCATATGCCATGAATATCAATGAATGTATGTCATGTTGTGCTTATGCTGACAAAACAAACAAGGAGAAGTAAACTGGAGATGAAATAAACATCTCGAAACGGATACTCGGTTAATCTTCACAAGATAGGAACATCATTGGGGATGGATATGGGAAGCCACATATGGAACCATAGTCCTGCTGCGAAGCTTCAAACTTCTCTGAGGAAAAGAGAGCACTCCATTTGGGAATATAACATCATGACTTCACTTAGGGGATTGTCAAGATGAATCTTGGGACTCTGTTGGGAATGAGAAAGATCCACTGGGAAAGGATCAAACTCATGATTAGAGAGACTTCATAGGGGATAAAATAAATATCCACTTCTTTGGGGAAGCTCGAATCAATGTTGCAGCTGTCAGAGTTGAGACTCCTTGGGGATGAAGTAAACATCCACTTTGTTGGGGAAGATTGAGTTCTAAGAGATTCACTAAGGAGTGAAATAACATTCACTTCATTGGGAAGGTTGAAGCCAAGTAAACTCACTGGCGGATGCTTAGGTTACCAACATGGGAAATCTTGCAACAGACATGCCAGAAGTGCTTGAAGTAGAGATTCATCAGGGAATTGTCATGACCACTTGCTGGGGACATGGGTGAAGAATGTTATGAGAAAAATGTAGTTCTGCATTGACAAACTGCGTGGTAGTCGCCATTTCTAACAACAGTTGTTGTGAATGGATAAAGAGTCTTTAATTCTCAAATGCCCCAGATCACATGGTTTATGAGAAGAAGTCATTCCAAGAGGATTTTACAAAAAACTTGGCGTCCAAGATGTTCCAACGTCTTCCAACTCTTGGAGAGATTTATCGAATCTCAACGTAACTGCCCCAGATTGATTGTATTCTATATAACCGAGTCTTCAAATTGCCCCTTATGGATGGTTAGTCTGTGAAAGCGACAACTGAGAAACAACTTGCCCCCTGTTTAGGAAAGTCTTCAGGCGGCATGCCTTTTGATATGGTTATCTTTTGAAATGATTTGCCATTTAATCATCAGAGTTTCAAATCTCAAAAGACTGAGCTCATCACTGATGCTCAAATGCAAGCTTTTATGATAGCAAACAATGTTAGCAAGCAAAAAAAATGTTAATTCTGAAAATGCTAATGCAACAAACATGTTAGTCTTGAAGTTTTTATTGAAAAAGATATCGCAATAACCTATGACCGAATCACTAGTTAGGATATGGATTAATTTTACAAAGCCAACACAATTTTGAGCATAGCTCATAGTAGTCAGGAAACGTCATCTCAATGAGCATGCTTTCAAAACAAACCCTGCTTCAATTAGGTCTTTTAAGGGTTGTATCATGGCTTGGTTCACGGTTTATGAAACAAAGGATATGAGGCTCAAAGTTTATTTGTACCCACCCCTTCTTCGTGATGTTCTCCAATCCTATGCTCAGTCAACTCCGACTATACATTCAGGTTCCAAGAGGTTTGGAATTTGTACTGATGATAGTAATGATGGTTCAGAAGTCAAGGGACTTTTGAAATGGCAATCACTACTTCCTTACCAAACTGTTTTCCATTGAGGACTTTCATGGTTAAGGATTTAAAGGTTTCCTCTTTTTGGTTGTCATACAAACCCTTTTTGTATAAGGCAAGGTCATGAGCTTCCCATCTTTCTTAGCTTTTGCCTTGAAAGGGACTCAGCTCATTCTTTGAGTAAGGAAAGTGATTAACCAGCTTAATGATTATGGTGAACCATCGTTGATATTTGACATGAAAGACATCTTCGACACTTGCTTGATGTGTACGAAGAGAAAATTGTGAGTGCAACCTTTATATGAAAGGTGTCTTGCATGAACGCACACCAAGTTAACTGAGAACTACCCTGCCCCAGGTTAAAATTGAGGGTTTTTTGATTTTGAAGGAAACTCCTACTTCAAGGATCAAAGGGGTTAACGAGGGTTTATCTCCCTTATATCTCCAGTGCTTGGGAATTTGAAACAATGCATTACATCATCAGTAGGGTTTTATTCAAAAGCATACAAACAAGAGATCTTGCGTTTTCACTTTCGTCATCCTCCCACCAATTCTCCGCCTAAGCAAGAGATCGGGTAGTATTGGCATTATAAAACAGGAAAAAAACATTTTAAAAGTGAATACGAATGGATTTCTTCAAGACAAACATATTCATTGCATTAATCATTCAAAACAAACAAGTTCTTACATGCAAATCATGTTTTTACAATCAAAGAGATAATAACAAACACAAGTAAACAAACAAATAGCCTGATGATCTTGGGAATGAAACCTCCTCTTAATTTTCACTGGCTTGAAAGGACTTTCTTGAGTCTTCATAATTATCAGCATAAAGGCGTTCCATTCACAAACGCGGCTTTCTCCCTTGAAGGTCAGCGCCTCATTATCGATCATCTCTTGAACCTTTTCTTGAAAAACCTTGCATTCTTCAATCGGATACCCCACTACTCCATCATGAAATTCACAACTGGAATTTGGATTGAACCAAGGAAGGTGAGATTTCATGGCTCGAGTCCTTCTGGGTGCCATCACAGAGTTTCAAGCAAAATAAGACCACAATTGACTGTAAGTCATTGGGATTGGATCAAACTGGTGAGTCTCTCCTTTTGGACTATTCAGAGGTCTCTGCTGATTTTGGCATTGATCCTGATAACTCAGATTCTGAAATTGTCGATTCTGACGTTGATCCTGAGGAACCAACCTTTGTTGCTGGAACGGAAGTTCATGAAGTAATGGTTGCTGGCACTAAACAGGCGATGCATACTGATATTGGTGATAAGGCACCGAAACTGGAGCTTGCAAGATCTGAGGAGAATCCAAAATTGTATCAACATCAACACTCTGTTCCTCTTGGGAGTCACTCACAGATTTCTCTTCATTAGCTTGGCTATTCAAGTCGTCTTGGATTTTTCCACTTTTGAATGCGTCCTCGATATTTACTCCGACTTCCACAATCTTAGAGAACTCTAATGGCACAACGCCTACCATCTTGACATAATAAGAGTCTGACAGCGTTTTTAGAAACATCTTAGCCTGTTCTTTTTCTTGGAGTGGTGGGTGAACTTGGACTGCCAATTCTTTCCACCGTTGTGCGTACTCTCTGAAGGATTCGTTGTCCCTCTGACTCATGTTCATCAATTGATCATTTTTTGGAGCCATGTCCACATTGTAATTGTATTGCTTTACAAAAGCATCAGCTAGGTCTTCCCAAGACTGAATATGGTTCCTTTCTAGTTTCATATACCACATCAATGATGCCCCACATAATTTTCTTGAAAGCAGTGAATCGTCAGCTTATCGTTGTCGATATAAGCGGTCATCTTTCGACAGAACATCTTCAAATGGTACCTTGGACAGCTAACACCCTTGTATATTTCAAATACAGGCATTTTGAACTTCGGGGGAATAACCACGCCCGGAAACTAGACACAAGTCAAGAGCTTTCAGACCAGATGTATTGAGTCCTTTCACCATCTTCAATTGTTCCTCGAGATCACGAACTCCTTCCTCGATTTCTATAATTCTAGGATCGTTCACCTTTGTCACATGATGGACATTCTGAGGATTTGGCATATATCTCAGAAATCGAGAATCTCTTTCATCAACTTGAACAACTAGGTTATCTTGCACAGGATGAGGTCGAGTAGGAATATCCACTTGCAGAGCATCGTTGTCAGGAGGAAAACTAAACATCGGGTTAGTCATCACTCTAAAGCCTGACAGGGGATCCCCATTCTCTGTTTTCTCCATTTTCCTTTAATAACTACTTCAAGCTCAGTTTGAATGCCAAAAAATTAGCGGCAAGAACAGAAGGTCGGATGATTTGTTTAGGGAAAAAATGTATGCAAATGATGCAATGTTATATGATGTATGTTGTGCAAATGCAAATGAATTTCAAGGAACTCAAAAGTTATTTCTGCAAACACCATAAAGTGGATAACACATTCTGATAACTGAAAAAGTCTCATTTCATTGAAAAGTTTAAAGGATTACAACGTAGAGTACAACTTCTAAATCCATGGTAAAACCTATGATGTTTGCAAAATAACTCTAAGTTCCTTGAAAGTTTAGAGAAAATGGTGCATGAATGCATGGATGGATGAATGCACAAACACAGGTTTACACATATTCACATATTCACATATATACATGCAAACAAATAAGGGCCTAGGCTTGAAGATCACGAGCATGGAGCCATGGTCTACCCATCCCGAAAGGTGTGTACTATGGATTCATTTGAACCTGTACAACGGGTTCTACAAAAGTTCCCAAAGTCAACAACCCATCTTTCGGATATTATCGATTTCCTGAATAACTCGGTAGTCAATAACATTCTCAATAGAGTCTCGTCTGAGTGTAGTATCGTGTATCAACTATTTTGGGACTACTCCCTCATAGTCATCGCATTAGATCCTTATAGGCCAAGTGGTGTTAAAAGGTGACTAATGGTCATCAGTGTCACGGGCTCCTAGGTCGAAAGTAGTAATGTTTTCACGAATTACTCATTCAACACGACTACTCCCAAGAGGGCCTCCACTGAGTGGTGGTTTCTCAAGTCAACTTTTTCGGGAACCAACTCCCTCAAAGTCTCCTTAAATATACCACCTTCCTATCATAGGTGCACTCAAGTCCGGGTATAGGACATATCCTCACCACTCAAAGTAAACACCCTACATACAGAAAAACCCAAGCATACAGATATATATATATATATATATATATATATATATATATATATATATATACAAATATACAAGTATACAGATATACAACAAATAACACATAAAATAAGTTAGGTGTAACCCTCAAAAGTCATAAGGATAGAATCCCCAGTGAAGTTGCCATTTCTGTCGCGGTGAGAATTGGATATCAAGCTATTGAATTAACTTGAATCATAAATCTTTATTCACTACCAATCTTTAATTTATCCAAGCGAAGGGAAAAAGAACGAATAACCCATAAATATGCAATGCAATGCAACGCCAAAGAGAATTTAGGGTTCGGGGGTTGGTTATACCTAGGGAAGGTGCTAGCATCCTAAGTATCTGTAGTACTCTACAGGAACCTCTTGTTTTATTGTGTTATTTGTTATTTGTCTACTAAAGGGTGAAAGGGAAGGAAGACCTAAAGTGTTACTCCTAAGTATGCTCGCCAAGACATCGCATCTTGTGCCTACGTATCCTGACGGGAATGGAATCAGAGCATTCATAGTTCCCCTCAATAAGGGTAAACAAAGGGTGTAAAAAGAAAAGGTTGGTGTTGTTGTGCATATCGGCAACTGCTGGTGTTGTTTCGGTTTGTTGCAGTTTACCGGCAGCTTGGAGGGAGTAAATGGATGAAAATGGTGGTGATAGAAGTGTGATTCGTGGCTTATTATTGTTTTGTTGTGAGAATGATTTTTTTGCAGGGAGTTTGAAGGTTGTTTTTGTCGATTTTGGTTTATCGGCAAAAGGTGGTGGATATGTGAAATGGAGGTTTACATGGAGTGTTGTATGGTGTATGTTTTGTTCACGGCGGTTGAACGGTGGGAGAACAGTGGTATGGCCATGTGGTTTCACCTGCGGTGGAAAATGGAGAAGGAAAGGTGTGGAGTTGTATGTGTTTGGACGAAAAGTTTATTGTGGTGTTCGAAACTCATTTTCTGTTATCATGTTGTTTTTTATAAAAGGTGATGCCGAGGAAAAGACGGTGAGAGGAAGAAAATTAAAATAAAACAGATTGATGTTGTAAGATGGGTGGTAGTGGATTTTTGTAGTACGTGAGCAGGGAGGGAGATTGAATCAGTGGCGTGGAGAGTGTTGTTTCCAAGTGTATGGTAGCTTGAAAAATGTTGAAGTGTGGGAAATAGGGTGAGGTGGATAGTTTTTGTGAACAATGAAGGAGGTGGCTTATGAATTCGTTTTATGAAGTTTTATATGGGACGGTTATGTTGAAGCGAAAAAATGAAGGTGTAGGCTATGGTGTTTTTTTTTGGAAACTCACAGAGAGATTGATGAAGGTTATGTGCTCAGTGAGTTTTTCTTTGTGGTGATATATGATGTGTTGGGAGACTTAATGGAAGGGTGAATAGATGATGACAATGAAAAGCGGAAGTTTTTGTGTATAATGGAGAAGATGAGTATAACAAGTTGTGTTGTCTGATGGTTAGAATGGTTTTATCCTTAAAATGGAAAGGGAGGTTCGAAGGATTTTCTGAAGGAGTGGTGTTAGTTCCCTTTTTATTTTTTCCTTTTGCTTTGAAAAATAATATTAAAATTCAAATAGAAGAGAGAGCATTGGTACGCCTAGCATGTGTTGCTACATGTATGTAGTGCTATACTATCATCAAAATGAAGAAAAAATTAAGAACAACTTTATAAATCTTAATATGCAAGTTTTGCCAAAACTAGAATGAAGACAAAGAAATTAAATATTATTTAAAGGGGAAATGACAAATAAATTAAAAATAAAAAGTAAACTATTAAATAAATAAAAATATGATTAAATAAAAATAATTATTAATAAAAAACAAAAATAAAATCGGTTAAAAAAACGTAAAATCGGACTGATATCGAAGTGCTCAGAAAAATAAAATGAACACAACAAAATGATCAACGCGAAATATATTTATTGGAAAAATACAGCGTTTGGTCAAATTTCGAAATAAATTTTACCTGCTAAAATAGCTTAAATTGTCCAGAAATGTGACCGAGAAGTGGTCGAAAAATTTATATGAGCACATCAGGTTAAACTACACGAAACGTAGATTAATATCACTGACATCTGCAGGCTCGATTTAAAAATTCTCCGTCCACTAATTTTTCGCACTGTTGACTTTTATTTGACCGATTCGGCTGTAAATCCAACAAGTTTATTCTGGCTGAGAAATTGGGTATTATGCGAGATGAATACGTGATATGCTATGCATACGATGTGAAACAAAAAAAATGCAGAATCTTAGGGTCAAAAATTAGGGTATGACAATGTGCATATGTGATGATAATGATGTGATGATTGTTGAGAATTGTGATGATGATATGTTGTTGTATGAACATGAATCATGTTGTTGAATTATGAGTATTTTATTGTGAAATGATAGTTAAGGTGGAGAACTATTATCATTGGGTCAATGTATGTTTGTTTATTGACGAGATGGGACTTTAAACATTATGTAGTTTTTGCATTGACGTGTCGTGACATGCATTCATTATGTCATTGCTGTTGATGAAAGAGGCAAGTTGCAATCCGAGTAGGGAAGATTGGTGACTTGTTCTGAATCTGAGCAGGGTGGATTTAGGGCTCCAGTTGGGTGAACCCAGTTCCTGAGCGAACTAATTGATGATGATATGGTACCACATGCATATGAGTCTAGTTGAAGTTACGAGTCTCATTCCATAATTTAATTGATGAATATGTGATTACTTTGTGTATGATGATGAATTGGGTGTGAGAATGATGTTGAGTGATTGATGTGGAATGTGTAGATGTTTGAATTCGACCTTGTAGCTTATGCCATTAATTTATTGATGTGAATCACTCCCTTTGATTTGATGTTGTCCACGATGGATATCCTGTAGATACTCAGGAGTAGAGTTTTTGTTGTGAATGAGAAATAGCTCTTGGAGTTATTTTTTTTAGTTATCGCTTTTATTTAGTCGCTATGCTCTGATTCTGTAAGACTGAGGGCGAACAAATGTTTAATTTATTATGTTTGATGTTAACTTACTTGCCTCGTCGATGTTAAATGGCTATCATGTTGTGTTGTTTTGAAGTTGTTCAAAGTGGGATATTGAAAATCCTTTTTGAATCATTTTGTGCGAGTAAAATCTTTATAAGACCCAAATTTGAAGTTATATGTTTTATTATCGCGATTAATGTGTTTCCGCTATGATGATATCCTAAGTGAAGGTGAGAAAGTGATGACAAGTGTTATATGTTGTTTTTTTCCGTTGCATGTTTTAAAAATGTTTATGTTGTGGTGAAAGGTTGTTGTTAGTGACACCTTATTTTTGAATAATCCTTTTTAAGTTTCAGAGTTTAGGGTGTTATAGAGGGCCTGAATTCACACCTATAAATAAAGGCTTCCAGTTCATTGCAAATGGAGTTTTGATGGAGTGAGGTTGTTCCAAAATCGGAGTAGGTTCAATTTGGTCTATAATAGGGGAATAATATAGGGAGCCTAAAGTGTGAGGTGTTACTCAAGTGACAGGGAAGATAAACTTCTAAGCTCATCTTCGTGAGATTTTTGGAACAACTACGATGAGTAAGCGTAGCTAAAAATATCTTTGTTGGGGTTAGATGTAGTCATTATATTCATGTATTAAATAGCTCATAAATTTTAAGTAATTCTACTCAAGTATTGATATTGATGACTCATTAATCTTAATGCTTGTTTTAGATTTTCTATCTAAAATTTGTTTTCACGGTATGACTTAACATTCGAAAGGTGATTGTTATTACTAGATCCAGAATTATCATCTATTGGATATTAATTCCTAAATATAGGGTTAGATCCCATAGCTACGCGTACGGTAATGGGATCGGTGTGCAGTCTTGCTACTTTATAACGGTTGGAACATAATGCTTTGTATTAGTTAATAGACTGAGATATTGGGTATAAGGTAATGCGATGATCTCACAACATTGAGACTAGAAAGAGATACGAATTAGAGTAACATGTGATAATATTAATAATTGAATAGAGGAGCATATTATTGACATATGGTCATACATTATTGTACTTTCTAAACAAAGTATAGATGTGTGGTACCCCAAGGCTGGTAGAGGTGACCAGAGGCTGTAGTATTTATGGGTGTTAGAGCAAGTTAACAGTGGTGAGAAGTCCTATTTTAGAATTATTTTCTGTGAGGTGAGAGCAAGCTCACGAGGGTGAGAACCTCAGTATTTGGGGGTATTCCATGGTGAAATTAGAATGTCCTTCTCAACCCTAAGGATGCAATATTTATAGAGGCCCACGTGTCTAGATTTAGGGAATCCCGAGGAGTAATAACCACTCCACCTTTACTAGGGAATCAGTTGATTGCCTATTTCTTAGGGAATCGTGGTAATGACTTCTTCCATATGTAGCTATAGAATATGTACATGTCATCATCCATGTTTTTTCTTAAGCCGAGCCACCTACTCAGTGGTGATCATGCCTAGGAGACATATTCTGGGGTGGGCACCTAATGAGGACTGGTCCCATACAACCCTATTATGGGTTTTTGCAAATATATAACTATACAATCCCTGAAGCACGAGGACTTTTAAAGAGTGAAGTGACTAAGCTCCATCTCAATATAGTTTCCCTCAGTTAGATGTGAGTCCCTAAGTTAGAGGTGAGTCCCTTTGTTAAGGGTGGGTACCCTAGTTAGGGGAAAGTCCCTCGATTAATGGTGAGTCATAAATCCCCTTCCAAATGTCTTCTATGTAACTTATGTGTCAGTTGAGGGATATCAAACATTAATCAAGTGATTTTTAAAAATGTCAAAATGTCAGTTAGTTATGAAACTTGATTATTTTGTGGGAAAGAAGTGTTTGTGTCATTTAATCTTGTTCATGATGGTTTTTTTGGGTAAGACTTGTCTAGGTTATTTTCTTATGTGTGTCCTTGATGTGTGAAACTCTTTCCACTTCTTGCAACAATTGCGCTAATAGAAAAGTATGTTGCTTGTGCTTATAGGTTTACCTTATAAAGGACATTGATTTTCTTTTTCAGGAAGACCATTTCCTCTCCCTCCTATTTTAGAATTTCCACTGTTTAATTAGAGAAGTTTCATAGGTGTGGTAGTGCTTCTCTGACCTTTAAGCCCGTAGAGGAGAAGATTATGGGGCTCATTAAGATTTTAGGGATTCAAGTACTGCAACTTTTAGCCTCTTCCCCTTTCATCAAAAATTAATGGCCAGGAAGAATGTCAAATGTGTCCATGTTCGAGATATTGTATTCTTATATTTTGACTCAGATAATATCACGAGGTTCCGTCAGAATATTAGGTTCTCAAGTATAGGGCACAAAGAGGATGTAATCTTGGTGCGATGTTCAGAAACGAAAAATGCCAACATGTCTAATTTGAGTGTTTTATCATCCCCTATTTTTACTTTCATCTCCATGTCGTTCATGAATTATGGATTCGGATACCCTTCACACCTTTAAAGCAGACTTTCTGGTAATCGCTAGGTTTAAACATGCAAGAAACATCGAGGTTCTAGGTTTAAATGGAAAGGTGATAAGTCTCTAAGCAAGCAAAATAATGATGAGAGAAATTCAATATCCTCCAAAAGAGGAGAAGGAACATTGACTAATAAAGAAAAACTCGAGAAGAAGAGTGTGCAGTGTTACAACTGTGAAAAGTGGAGTCATTTGACCAAGATTACTGGTATAAGAAAGGCAACAAAGGTTCTTCAAAAGAAAATAATTTCGAAGAAGCAAACTTTGCATGTGAAGATTTAGATGATTCTGAAACCATGGTGCTTATGGTTGCAGTTTTAGATGAGCATGATGGCTTCAAGATCTGGTTCCTTAACACAAGGTGCTCGAACCACATGACTGGTAGAAGAGTTTGATTAGCATATTTTGATGAGTCGAAGAAGAGCAAGGCCATACTTGCAAATAACATCTCATTGCAATCAGAAGGTGCATGAAACATAGTTATTCAAAGGAGAAATGGAGAAAAAGTCATGATGGAATATGTACTCTATGCACCTAGAATGAATTGCAATTTTCTAAGTGTTGGACAACTGGTCGAAAAAGGTTTCTACGTGGTTAGAAAGGTGGAGCTTTCGAATTATTCGACACTTAGAATAATTTGGTCTTGAAATCTCCTCTGTTAAAGAATAGGACATTTAAGACCATGATTGTTCGACTGAGGTACAATGTCTGAACATAGTTGTCAACCACATGCATAGTTGGTTGTGGCACTTGAGGTTTGGTCATTTGAATTTTAGGTCACTAAATCAACTGATTACTTAAGATAGGGTAAATTTTATACCAAGTCTTATCATGCCTGGCAAGCTCTTGAAGGTTGCTTGGTAGAGAAGCAATCCAGAAAGTATTTCATTTTGACTATGCCAGTGAGGTCCTCCTGTATACTAGAAGTAGTGTATTCATATGTACATGGCCCTTTTAAGGATCATACTAATGGTGGAAACAAATACTTTGTTACATTTGTTTATGAGTATAGTCGAAAACTCTTGACCTATTTAATTAAGCTCAAAGATAAAGTATTTGAAATCTTTAAGAGATTTAAAATACTTGTCGAAAACCAGAGTGAAAATAAGATCAAGGTTCTAAGGATAAATGGAGGTAGAAAATACAAATCCAAGTTATTTGAGGATTTCCGTGCTGAATATGGTATTGATCATGAGGTAATCACTCCTTACACGTTTCAACATAATGGAATAACAGAAAGAAGAAATAAGACCATATTGGATATGGCTAGATGCATGTTAAACAAAAGAACATGCCAAAATTCCTATAGGATGAAGCATTCACCACTGTTTTTTATATACGCAACAGGTTCCCTACCAAGAGATTGAAGAACAATGTTCTTGAAGAAATGTGGAGTGGAAAGAGACCATCAATGAGTCATATCAAGTTGTTTGTTTCTATCATCTATAAACATGTTCCTGATGAAAGGAGAAGAAAGCTTGATGATAAAAGTGAACATATGATTCTGGTAGAATATCACAAGACTAGAGCATACAGGTTATTTAATCCAATCAATGGTAAGATTTTAGTAAGTCAAGACATTGTGATTAATGAGAACTCTACCTAGAATTGGGACTCTGATAACAATCCAAAAGACAATGTATCATGAGTCGAAACTCAGATGAATTACTTTGTTCCTTTGCATTGTGTATGAGAATTGACTAACAAAAGACCCAAAAGGTTGGTACTTGTGAATTTGTGTGGTTTTGCAGGTATTAGGCATGAAGAAAACTAGTTGAACAAAGAGAAAAACCATGCCCTGCAACTTTCGCATCGCGACCAAAAGCTTCGCTACGCGAGCATCACTATGTGAAAGGAAGCGAGATTCAGTAGAACAAAACAGAATCAAATTGATCAAACTTTGCTTGAAGCGAAGAAAGCGAAAGAAAGCAAAGGATTTCGCTTGAAGATCGCTATGTGTCTCATAGCGAAGGTCGGGACGTGAGGAAAGGCGAGGAACCAGCAACTCAAAACAGAACTAAAATGGTCAATCTTCGCTTGAAGGGAGATGAAGCAACCAAATATCGCGACGCGAACTATACTTCGCATAGCAAAGTTTGGTAGTGTCTGAAAGGTGGTTGAATTCAAAACTTAACGGAGAAGGAAAGGAAGTTTGCAGAGCGAACTTTCTCTCGCTATGCGAACTTAGGCGGCCAAGAACAATATAAAAAGGGATCAAGTGCATTGCAGAAGGGATCTCATGTTTTTCTTAATACATTTCTGTCATAAATAGTCTGTAATAGATAGAAGTGAGGATTAGAGGAAGAGGAGTTGGATACGCATCAAGAGTCGGGAAATCGTCGTTGATGCTCGTTCAACTCAATTCTTCCATTATGCTTCAACCTACCATGAGTAGCTAAATCCCTCTCTTGTTGGATTGGTTGTAGTTCACCGAAACAATATGTATTTTCTTTAAGCTTGGCGTTGTATGCAATTTATGTATGAATCATTATTGATGTTATCTTTGTTTCATCGTTTATTTCATGGATTAAATTGATATTGACAAATACGATTCTAATCTCGATCTAAGATAACATCTATTAAACCCTAAATGCTAGACATAGATTTAGGTTTAATATTCACAAAAGTATCGAATCTTAATGCTACCGTATTGTTTAATAGACTGAGAAATTATCGATTAAACCATAAGGTAGAAATCTCATCAAAAGTTTAGACATAAACTCTGTTTGTGAGCGATACGTGATAATATTGAAACATGCTTAAATTGTGTATAACTGATTTATGATATGCATATTGAATTGGTGAATGAAAACCAAATTCCCAACAAGTCTATTCCTCTGAAAACTATCTTTATTTATTATACATGTTTACTTTTCGTAACTTATAAACCAAACATCTCAAACTTTTGCTTAGAATCATAGAAAGTGTTAAACGGTTTTGATATCGCTTCAATCCCTATGGATATGATAAAAACAAATACTTACATTTGATTGTACTCAACATCAAATTGGCGCTGTTGCCAGGGATTGGCGTTTAAGATATTAAAACATCGCAATAGTTTCTATACTTCTAAGTTGTTATATATTGTATATATTCTTTTACATTTGCTGCTAACAGTTTTTGGTGTGTTAGAATTGTGCTCTCTTGTATGCAAAATCAGGTCTCTTGTATGCAAAATCAGGTATCATATGAACAAGTGAAGCACAAGCAAGCTAAGTAACACCAAAAGGTAAAAATTTTGCATCAACCCTCTTTAAACAACAGCCCAAGGCTACAATTAAAAGATCAAAGTCTGAAGTAAATTACATGGAATTGTGGCAACATAGACAATACTCATACCAATATTACCAAGGGTATCCATACACAAATAACATAGATTATGTCCAAGATTAGAGACAGGATGCGGAACCATACCAGAATTTCTATCAACAGGCGCCGAATCTTCCACAACCGGACAGAATATCAAATATGGAAGACACCTTGATGCAATTTATGAAAATGTCTATGGAGAACCAAAAAAGGACTAAAGCATCACTCAAGAATCTTGAAATGCAAGTTGGTCAAATAGGAAGGAAGCTTGAGGATCAACACAAAGAGACATCCACTACTATCACTCAAATAATTTCAAAAGAGCGATGCAATGAAAGTACAGCTCAAAGCGTTAACGCTATTGATGATAGTAGTAATGATCACTTGGAAACAAAAATGATGTTGTTAAGAGTGAAGCTGAAAAATAAGAGGAAAATCAAGCAGAAAATCAGAAACAAGAGGATAATGAAGTTGGTTTCAAGAGAGATGTTTCCGATAAGATCATTATGCAAGAGCACATATCAACTCACCTGCAGATGGCTCTCATAGAAACACTTACTTCCCTCAATATCAAAAAGGAAAAACTCCATTAGGGCTGTTTGAAAGTAACTAAGACAGTCAAGGGAAAAATGCTGAAACACTATGGTGACAATGCAAGAATCACTATAATAAGACCTCTAAAATATCCCTAACACAGGCGTCAAGCTAATGACGTTAAACAAGCGCTTGTTGGGAGGCAACCCAATGTTGTAAGTTGTTTTATTTTTATTTTAGCTTGTAGTTCTTTCAGTTTCAATTTTAGTACTTTCTTTTGAAATGTCAGATTATTAGTTTTATGTTGTAATCGTTTGAAACTTTTTGACGGTAGCTCATACCGTAAACTCACTTGGTACTCCTTTAAACGGTTGGTTTTGGTGTGCTGCAAGTTTGTTTTGAAAATTTGTTTTATGCTTGCTATGTTCCTGTTATCCTCATCATAAGCATAGAGTGCTTCTTCTAATATTTTTAACAAAGGCCAAGTCAAGTATCTTGAACATTCAACAAGGAAGGAGAGTGAGAAGTAATGACAAGAATCAGACGAAAATCAAGCAAGGTACATGTTTACTTACTTTGTAGAATGTTAGCATGATTTTGGATTTTGTTTTCTCTTATAAACTCATATCATGTCTCATTTTACATTGAACACACTTGCTTGAATCATTTAGCAAAAACCAGAAAATTGAGGTGAACTTCCATTGTTTACAAAAACTACGAAATCCTTGTGTTTAACTCGGTTGATTCATGTTCAATCTGAAAATTCCATTTGAGCTTTGTAAAGGTATAAAGAGGATCAAGGCAATTGTTTGATTTTGAGAAAAACCACCATGGCCAAAAAGACTTTCATCAAAACCAGTAAGTGAGTGAGCATTTGTGCACCCTCTTTGAACCAGAAAAATCAAAGGATGGATCAAATTTTGAAAATACAAAACCACTAAGAAAACCACTTAGTGAAGTTATGATTCATTACAATTTGTTTTTACACAATCTGAACCATAATGATACGAATCATCAAGAACTTCACTCATGAAAATAAATAAGTTGGGGAGAGAATGGATGATGATACCAAAAGGAAAAGAAAAAAAGAGAAAAGAAAGATCAAATGAGAAAAAGAGGTACAAAAAGCATAAAAACTTGGTATCATGAAAAAAGGAAAGATTGAAAAGGAAAAAGAAAAGTCAAAATCATGGTGATAAAGCAAGGAGTGAAGCAAGTAAAGCGAGTTACAAAAGTGGACAGATTTTTGAAAAATAGCTTTGGGAGAAAAACCATCTCTTTATGAAACCTGGCCACATTACAACCTTCACAATTTCTATGTGATTTATGCCTTAATTTGCTCAAATTTATGAATTGATTAGATGCAAACATAAATCGACCCGGATGTTGACCAAGTGATTAGATGAGAGTCATCACACCACATAATTAAAACACACTTCAAAGTCTTCATCCCTTTTTATGAAGAAGAGTGTTAGGAAAGATTCAAGTAAGTTGTGTCATTATATTTTTTAGTACATTATGTGATTTTGTGGGCGAGAACTAAATTCCATAATCATGCTCTGATTCTATAATCAGTTGAACATGTTTCTTGATTAACAAGTAATCATTTGAACCATTCATTTTTTTAAATGTTATTTCAAATACTTGCTTGAAAATCCTGAAAACATTTCTTGAAAAGATCATGCTCTTAATTGAGGACAACCAAGAAACTAAGTTGGGGAGAATTTGATAACAATCCAAAAGACAATGTATCATTAGTCGAAACTCAAACGAATTACTTTGTTCCTTTGCATTGTGTATGAGAAATGACTAACAAAAGACCTAAAAGGTTGGTACTTGTGAATTTGTGTGGTTTTGCAGGTATTAGGCATGAAGAAAACTATTTGAACAAAGAGAAAAACCATGCCCTGCAACTTTCCCATCGCGACCAAAAGCTTCGTTATGCGAGCATCGCTTTGCAAAAGGAAGCGAGATTCAGTAGAAAAAAACAGAATCAAATTGATCAAACTTCGCTTGAAGCGAAGAAAGTGAGAGAAAATGAAGGATTTCGCTTGAAGATCGCTATGTGTCGCATAGCGAAGCTCGCGACACGTGGAAATGCGAGGAACCAGCAACTCAAAACAGAACCAAAATGGCCAATCTTCGCTTGAAGCGAGAGGAAGCAACCAAATATCGCGACGCGAACTATACTTCGCATAGCAAAGTTTGGCGGTGTCTGAAAGGCGGTTGAATTCAAAACTTAATGGAGAAGGAAAGGAAGTCCGCATAGCGAACTTTCTCTCGCTATGCGAACTTAGGCGGCCAAGAACAATATAAAAAGGGATCAAGTACATTGCAGAAGGGATCTCATGTTTTTCTTAATACATTTCTGTCATAAATAGTCTGTAATAGATAGAAGTGAGGATTAGAGGAAGAGGAGTTGGATACGCATCAAGAGTCGGGAAATCGTCGTTGATGCTCGTTCAA
Organism: Lathyrus tuberosus; assembly: GCA_022829125.1. NCBI lineage: Eukaryota > Viridiplantae > Streptophyta > Magnoliopsida > Fabales > Fabaceae > Lathyrus > Lathyrus tuberosus. The sequence continues at coordinate 21,028,453 of JALAZF010000034.1, forward strand.
CTCAATTCTTCCATTATGCTTCAATCTACCATGAGTAGCTAAATCCCTCTCTTGTTGGGATTGGTTGTAGTTCACCGAAACAGTATGTATTTTCTTTAATCATGGCGTTGTATGCAATTTATGTATGAATCATTATTGATGTTATCTTTGTTTCATCGTTTATTTCATGGATTGAATTGATATTGACAAATACGATTCTAATCTCGACCTAAGATAACATCTATTAAACCCTAAATGCTAGACATAGATTTAGGTTTAATATTCACAAAAGTATCGAATCTTAATGCTACCATATTGTTTAATAGACTGGGAAATCGTCGATTAAACCATAAGGTAGAAATCTCATCAAAAGTTTAGACATAAACTCTGTTTGTGAGCGATACGTGATAACATTGAAACATGCTTAAATTGTGTATGACTGATTTATGATATGCATATTGAATCGGTGAATGAAAACCAAATTCCCAACAAGTCTATTCCTCTGAAAACTATCTTTATTTATTATACACGTTTACTTTTCGTAACTTATAAACCAAACATCTCGAACTTTTGCTTAGAATCATAAGAAGTGTTGAACGATTTTGATATCGCTTCAATCCCTGTGGATACGGTAAAAACAAATACTTACATTTGATTGTACTCAACATCAGACTCAAATCATGCAACCAATAAACCATTTATGAGTTATGACTTTAACGAAGAAAGTAGTGATCTTGATGAGGTTCTAGTTAATGACCTCCCGATAGTTACTGGAGTTCCAAATCTCGAAGCAAAAAATCATGAGGGTGTGGATAGCACAATACAAATACCTCAAAGAACCAGAGTTGTCCCAGCAAGGCTTCAAGATTGTGTAGTGGTTGGTGATGATGAAGTCACACCAGATGGAGACCTGGTTCATTTTGCTTTACTTGCATGTGCTAAATCAATCGAATATAGTGAGGCATTAAAGAATAAACAATGGAAGGATATTATGGCCAAAGAGTTAGAAACCATTGAAAGAAAAAATATGTGGGAGCTATTCGAATTTCCAACACACACAAAAGCTATTGAAGTAAATTGGGTGTTTAAAATGAAGTACAATCCTGATAGGTCGATTGCAAGACATAAGGCAAGATTAGTAGCACGGGGATTTATTCAAATAGAAGGACTCGACTACTATGAAGTATACGCACCAGTTGTAAAATTTGAGACTATCAAACTAGTGGTAGTCTTAGCATGCAGCAAGGCTAGTCGGCATTTCATTTAGATGTGAAATCAACATTTTTGCATGGTTCCCTAGATGAAGTTGGATATGTCACACAACCACCTGGTTTTGTGATACATGAGGAAGCAAGTAAAGTGTACATGTTGCACAAAGCCTTTTATGGCCTCAAACAGACACCTAGGGCATGTAACAAGAAGGTCAACTCATACCTAGTCGAATTGTGATTCATCAAATGCGGGATAAAGAATGGTGTCTATGTACAGGCTATGGCACAAAGCATAACCATCATTTGTTTATATGTTGGTGACTTGCTTGTAACTAGAAATATCAATACAAATTTGTCGAAGTTCAAAGAGATGATGGAGACGAAATTTGAATTGTCATATCTGGGAAACCTTTCTTATTTCCTAGACATGGAATTTCAAATTAACAAACAAGGTATGGTGCTACATCAAAGGAAGTGTGTCAAAGAAATACTCAAGAAATTCAGGACAGTTGATTCAAATCCTGCATCCTCACATGTCGAACCAAATCTGAAATTGGAGAAGCATGGAGACGAGGACAAGGTCGATGTCACTTTGTTCTAACGAATTGTAGGATCTATTAGGTATGTGTGCAATGGCAAACATGATATAGGTTTCTCAGTAGGATTAGTGAGTAGATACATGGATGAACCAAAGGTGTCACACATGAATGCTGCAAGGAGAATCCTAAGATCCTCAAAAGGATCACTAAATTGTGGAATCCTATTTCCACGAGATTCTGAAGGCAAAGAAGTTGTGATTAATTGTTATTTAAATGCTGAATGATGTGGAGATAGGGAGGATAAAAGAAGAACAATTAGCTATTTCTTTCAAGTGTTTGGTGCCCTGATCTCATAGTGCTTGACAAAGCAACTTGTGGTGGCATTATCATCATGAGAGGCTGAGTATATAGCAGGATCATATGATGCCTGTCAAGCAATCTGGATAAGGTGAAGGTCGAAGTAAATAGACCACTGGTGCTGCAGATCGACAACAAGTCAACCATTAATCTTGCAAGAAATTCAATTCTACATGAAAGGAGTAAGCACATTGATGCTATGTTTCACTTCCAGGGGGAGAAGGTAAATCAAGGTGAACTTGAGGTAAGACATTGCTCGAGTAAAGTACATGTGGCCAACGTTTTCACCAAGGATTAAAGATCGACAGATTTCAGTTTTTGAAAAAAAAAATAGAAATAATTCAAATTGATTATAATTAATTTGTGATTAGCTACTTGAATTATAAGAGGGTATGTTGTAATATAATTCACGTTTAGTTTGTTATGTTAATTACTTGTATACAAATATATGTCTGTAGTTAAATTACATAATACAATTTACTTTTCACTCTCCACATTCTCTCTAACACTCTCGTTGCCTAAAGGCATGTAGGGGGTAAATCAAAATTCGCTCATATGTCAGGAGGGTAAATCACAATTAACCCTAAATATTTTTATTTAAAGGAATTAATTTTTTATCTTGAAAGTACCTAGAATGTGAGTTTACACGCCAACAAAAAATCATCTTTAACTTTTTATAATTCTTTAGTATGGTGTGATTTGGTTGACAAAAGTTTCACTTAAAGAGAAAATGGAATCCCACTGTCTTCTATCCTATAATCAATGCTCGTAAAATTCAGTCCAATAAAATTATAAAATTACACATCACTTTCATATCCGAAAGATACACTTGAACCAAAAAACAAAGAAGTGATTAGTGACTCATCAAGTATAGAGCTTAACAAAGGCAAGCAGGGTTATATTAGCCATTTGGTTTTGTTTAGCCATATGAAGAATGTGAGAGAAAAATCATGTTAATAGTTGCTTTCACTAATAGCTGTTTTTAAGTCAAATTTTGATGACATTGTTCATCACTTACTTCTTTATGAAAGATGACAATTTTCTAAATAGAAAATTCCACCATAAATTAAGCCACTAAGTCCTAACCATGAAAATGATCCAAATATTATTTGTATTTAAGTCTTAATTAATTTCCTTTTTCTTCCTCTTTCCTTTATCATGTTTAGGGTATGTAGGTCCTTAAATATATTTATTAGATAAGTAATATGCTCTCGGTCTAGTTTTAAATTACCATCCAACATTTAGCTAACAGCTACCATGTATGCTAGTAATATCACTACACATTCGGTGCTTTTTGACTAATTAATACGCTGAGATCACATGCATGATCTTCAAATATATATATATATATATATATATATATATATATATATATGAGAAATGCTAACGTATACCTAAAATTGATGGCTCCACACAAAAATACACTACATCTATTTTCTTTCTATTTTTTTCTTCATCTTTCTAATATGGATCTCACCCAAAATTGGTGGGTCCCACACAAAAATACACTAAGGTGTATGTTGCTAATGCACACCTACATGGGTGTGCATTAGCATAACCCTATATATATATATATATATATATATATATATAGGGAACATATCATATGAAAATGCTATTTTTATTTAAGAACATGAGAATGAATCTGAATCATTAGATTTTAAAATAAATGGTGGAGATTATATGTCAGGTTTTTTTTCTCTCTCCTCCATCATTTATTTAATAATGGAGGAGAGAGAAAAATAAAAACCACACATAATCTGCACCATTTATTTTAAAATCTAATGATTCAGATTCATTCTCATGTTCTTATATAAAAATGGCATTCTCATAGGATATGAACCCTATATATATATATATATATATATATATATATATATATATATATATATTGAGAATGGGTAAGACATATGTGAATGTGAGAATGAATAACAAACATCAAATTTAAAAGGAAAGATTAAGATTAGATCATATCTTTCATTAAAGCACGTGTCAAAAATTTAAATAAATCAGGTGCTTTTAAGTGGAGAGAAAAATCAATAATTATTTTAGAAATATATTTTAAATAACTAGTCCAGATTATTTTCATATTTTCATATTAATATAGTATTCTCATATGATATGTTATATATAGGGGTGTGCAAAATCCAATCCAATCCGAAGACCCGTTCCAACCCAATAGTTTTGAGTTAGTCTTTTTTCCATCTCATGCAAAAAATGACAAAAAAAAAGGACTGTCCAAAAATGAACTCGGTATCGGTTAGGACGAGCTCGGGTTGAACCTCGGGTTACCCAATCCGTCCTAATATTATGAATGCACTTGTGATACTATTTATTTATTTAATTTATTGATATATTTAGATTATTCAAAATTTTCAATACACTTTTCCACTTTCTTACATCATGTTTTTTATTTTACATCTTCTTACTATATTTTAATGAAAATAAAAGGGTGATAACATATCTATAATTACATCATGTTTTTTATTTTAAAAAATTGACTTTACATGTCTTCATTATTTTTCATTCATTCTAATAATTTTATTCATATTTTTTATTTAAATGAATTTTTAAAATATTATAATAAATTTCTAAAGGCACTAAATATTTTTTTTATATATTTCGGGTCAACCCGATATTGTCTTACATTAACCCAGTCTAAACTAACTTATATTTTATCGAATTTTTTTCGGGTTTAGGTACGGGTTAGGGTCATTAAAATAGTCCGATCAAAATTTAGGACAGAATTAAGGTTAGTGATAACCCTTCCCGACCCGTCCCTTACTCACCCATATATATATATATATATATATATATATATATATATATATATATATATGGGTAGGATACACCCACTTATTTTTATAAAAGTGTGTTTTAATAAATTTTAACTAAAAAATGGTTAAATGCACCCTAAAATACATGTTACTAAAACACTCTTTCTAACAAATTAAATGGATGTAAGTTAGCATTTTCTAAAATACACCTATTTTTTTTTTTAGAAGGAGTGTGTTAGGTGCATGCACCCCTTCATAAAAGTAAAAGGCTATATCCTAGCAAAATTATATATATATATATATATATATATATATATATATATATATATATATATATATATATATATATATATAAATTAATTAGAATGATATTTTTACGTGGAAATATAAGAATGTATCTGAGTAATTATATTTAAATAAATGTGGAAAATTTTAATAGTACAAAATATATTGTTTTAATTTAAGTCATTTATTTTAATAATGAAGGAAAGAGAAAATTGATTGAGAATAAAAATGATTCTTAATCTCATCCATTTATTTGAAATCTAACTATTTAGATTCAATCTCATATTCTCGTATTAAATTATCATTCTCAAAGTATATATATATATATATATATATATATATATATATATATATATATATATATATATATATATATATATATATATATATATATATATATATATATATATTAGTATAATAAAAAAATAGATATAATTAAATCATATTTTACGAATGACATTATTAATTAATTAATTAATTAATTAATTAATTAGTTAATTAATTAATTTATAGAGTAAAATTAATGCTAATTTTTATAGAAAAAAATATTTTAAACAAAATGCCAAACAATTTTTTTTATCATCAAAAGTAGATATGGTAATTACTACCCATGCAAGCGTGTGCATACATATTTTAGTATAAAGTGTCGCAAAGAATTGTGTTACTAATCACTAAATTGGCTGTTTAGGTTTTTTTTTTTTTTTTCATCCTGACGACTATTAAGAGATGCTCACTTATCATGTATTTTTTTTTAATAAGCAATAAAATTATATTAACTAGTACAAGGGGGTGCTAGAGCCCAAACTACAAAAAAGTGGGAATATTACATCTGCGTGATTCAAACTAGAGGAGCAATGTACTATTCGTAAAAGGTACTTACAGAAAATTTAGAATACCCTCTCCACCACCTCCACAAGAAGAAAATGAGAGAATTGAAAACATCATCTATTGCCAGCAATCTATTTTTGAAAATTATGCTATTCCTACTAAACCATATGAACCAAACAGATATAACCCATATGGATATTCCAACATAATTACCTAAAACTTTCTTAGACAAAATAGAAAAATTGTTAAAGGAATCAATACAGGAACAACCAGTTGGGATCTTCACACCGATCCAAGTCAAGACCCTATCCCATATATTCACTACATAAGAACACTCCATGAAGATATGTATGCAAGATTCTGCATAACTGTTGCCGAACGGACAAGAAACAGTTGCTCCACTTAAATCAATATTCCTCCTAATAAGCTGATCTTTCGTTGCAATTCTATCTCTTAACATTCTCCAAACAAACACCTGCAGGTTCGAAGGGATGTACGTTTCCCACACTGATTTGTATCCAGCCAACAGATTTTCCACCATATCTATAAGATTTTTGTCATGAAACATCAGTCTATAACAAGAGGAGACAGAAAAAACATTTGAGTCGTTATCCTTCCAATAGAATCTATCTTGCATGCGCGTCTATGCTGGGGCAGAACTGAGATAGAACATACATCATCTCCTTCTCTTCACTGTACATGACAGTATCTTCAAAAAAGTGTCTGAACTTCAACTTCCCTTCCTAATTTCCATCATTCCACCCCTTCCAAGAGTACAAGACAGATTTTCAACAAACAAATTAGAGGACGTAGCAGCATCGAAACTTAAATTCAGAATATCTCTCCACCCAATAGAATCCATTTTCTTTCCTTTCTCCCCTTCATGCCTCGTTATTTCCAAACCTAAATCGTCTGTTGCGTATCTGTGAATCAATAATTCTCTCCATAATGTCTTTTCCTCCGTCATGCACCTCCATTTCCACTTTAACAACAGAGACCTATTAAACGCCATTAAATCTTTAACACCAAGACCACCTTTCTCTTTTGTCGCGCAAACAGTCTTCCAATTTATCCAGTAAATTTTCTTTTGTAGCATTGCCTCCCCACAAGAACTTACCATGATATATAACATGATGTACAGATCAGTTAGCAAGTCAAATAGATATGTCAAATTAGTTATTTACTTTTATATTAGAATTAACTCATCTTTAAAAGATGGACTCAATTATAATTGAAATGATAAGCCTGCCTGCGTTAGTTTTCTCTATGCAAAGTCTTAATCAAAGCCCAAATAAAAAGATATGATCGTATTAGAAAATCAACCCATGATGTAAAAGTTTTTCGCATGACATAAATCAAATACATAATGTGAATGTTAAATCGTTATTAAGAAAGAAAAAAAAAGTTAAAACAAGTTGTATATCTTCATTATAATGTTAAATGAGCAATGATAAATGCGTTGTTGATTTAATTCAGTGAAAATTAAGAAAGAATTATAATATTTTTATGAATAAGTGTGGGTACATAAATTATTTTATGAAAGTATGATTTATTTCAGAATTAAGATATGGACGCTTATAAAAGAAATCCAGAAAAAAAAAAGTGTAGGATGTGGTTAAGAAAAAGTTTTTAAATAAGATTAATAGTATTTTTAAATGTGATTGACCATTTTTTTTATTAATACTGATATGAAAATTTGGCCCTATATTCCCACACTTATCTTCGTACTCCAACAATTTTACAAATATTTTAAATTTACTCTTGTTAATTTCATTTTCATTTTTTCACTTTTTACTGTTTATTCAAATCATTCAAAAGTTATTGTTGCGAACTCTCCGACGCTAACCGGATAACTTGATATAAACAAATCTGGTATATTTTTTATTCAAACCGAAAAACTTAAACTATTGTTTTCTGATTTTTAAAATTACCACACCAGATAACTTATTGTTCAGTTATCTGGTTCGCATTATTAATCCAGATAACTTCAACATGTGTTTTTCGGTTTGTGTTTTTTAAGTTCCAGATAACTTATAACTAAGAGTTCTTGTATTGTTTTTTCAGTAACTGGTGTTGAAATATTAGATTTGATTTGATTTGATTTGATTTGATTTAATATTTAAATATAATCCAAGTTGTGTTAGCGCAAGCCCAATTAGGGTTATATATAAATAGTCCTAGTTTGTATCATTATTTACACAATTCAATAATACAAATCCTTATTTCCTTATTCTCTCTCTATTCTCTCCTCACTAAAAGTGTCTCACGCACTAACAAATTGGTATCCAGAGCTTTCAATTATTGTTCTTAATCGAGTTTTCAAGAACTTCACGTTAGAGATCGTGTTTCCAGGGCAAGTGAATCAACCGCTGCGAAGATGACTGGTGATAAGAGCATTCTGAATTCCCTTCCAATACTTGATGGCAAGAATTGGATCCGATGGAAAAAACAGATGCAATCCTTATTTGGTTTCCATGATACCCTAGAAGTGGTTACCGACGGTGTTCCTGTGTTGGCTGAAAATCCAACTGAAGAACAGAAAAAAGCCCACAACGAAGTCAAGAAGAAAGATTGCAAGGCTGCTTATTGTATTCAGACGACGGTCGATGCTGCTAACTTCGACAGAATCTATCATGCTGAAACGTCGAAGGAGGCATGGGATATTCTGGTGAAGTATTATGAAGGAGGTGAGAAAGTCAAGGTTGTCAAGTTGTAAATCTTGCGTCGACAATATGAGTTGTTGTCGATGGGAGAAGACGAAAAAGTTGCAGAATATGTGTCGAAGGTTCAGAAACTCGTCCATCTCATGAAGGGTTGTGGTGAAACCATAACTGATAAGATGATAGTTGAGAAGGTAATGAGAATGTTGACCTCTCACTTTGATCATGTTATCGTAGCTATTCAAGAATCCAACAATCTTGAAACCCTAAAAGTGGAAGATTTGGTTGGTTCGTTAGAGGCGCATGAGATGAGGATTGTCGAAAGAAAGGGAGTTCAGGATTTGATACAAGCACTGCAGGCTCAGTCATGGAAAAGGAATGGTGGTTCCAACAAATCCAAAGGCAAAGTCGAAAAGACTCAAGGAAAGAAGTCTTGGTCGAACCCTCACAAGAATCAGGTCGAAGATAGAGCTTCTGAATCCTCGAAAAGAGGAGGAGGAAACTATCGAAAGGGCAAAGAAGATAAGAAAGGTATGCAGTGTTATAACTGTGAAAAGTGGGGTCATTTGGCCAAACATTGTTGGTACAGGAAAGACAATGGATCAAAAAAAGGCAAGGACGAAGGAGCGAACCTTGCACGCCAATATTTAGATGATTCTGAAGGTGGTGTGGTGGTTATGGCTGCAGTGGCAGATAACCATGTCGAATCCAAGATCTGGTTCCTTGACTCAGGCTGCTCAAATCACATGACTGGTCGAAAGGAATGGTTGGCAGATTTTGACGAGTCGAAGAAGAGCAAGGTAATACTTGCTGATAACAGTTCGTTGCAATCAGAAGGTACTGGCAACATAGTTTTTCAACTGAGTAATAGAGCGAAATCTATGATCAGAGATGTGTTCTATGTATCTGGAATAAAGTGCAACCTGTTAAGTGTTGGACAACTGGTCGAAAAAGGCTTCTCAGTTGTCATGAAAGATGGAGTTTCGAAATTGTTCAACACCCAGAACAATTTGGTCTTGAAATCTACGTTGTCGAAGAACATGACGTTTAAGATCATGATCAGTTCGACTGAAGTACAATGTCTAAAAATTGTTGTCGACCACAAGGATAGTTGGTTGTGGCATTTGAGGTTTGGACATTTGAACTTTCGATCACTCAATCAGCTGATTACTCAAGATATGGTATCTGGTATTCCAAGTCTTGAGATGTCTGACAAACTTTGCGAAGGTTGTTTAGTCGGAAAGCAATCCAGAAATTCTTTCATTTCGACTATGCCAATGAGATCATCCTGCATACTCGAACTTGTACATTCAGGTGTATGTGGTCCGTTCGAAGAACATACCATTGGTGGAAATAGATATTTTGTTTCGTTTGTCGATGAGTTTAGTCGAAAGCTGTGGATCAATGTGATCAAGAGAAAGGATGAAGTATTTCAAATATTTAAGAGATTCAAAATGCTTGTCGAAAACCAAAGTGAGAAGAGGATCAAAGTTCTGCGAACCGATGGAGGTGGCGAATACACTTCGAAGATGTTTGAAAAAATTTGTGTAGAATATGGTGTTGATCATGAGGTAACTTCTCCTTATACTCCTTAACATAATGGAATTGCTGAAAGAAGAAACAGAACCATATTGGATATGGCGAGATGTATGCTCAAGCCGAAGAATTTGCCAAAATCTTTATGGGGTGAAGCTGTTTCGACTGCAGTTTATATCATGAACAGGTGCCCTACCAAGAAATTGAAGAACAAGGTTCCTGAAGAAGTGTGGAGTGGCAAACGACTATCAGTGAGTCATCTGAAGGTGTTTGGCTCTATGTGTTACAAGCTTGTTCCTGATGCAAAAAGAAGAAAGCTTGATTACAAGAGTGAACCTATGATTCTGGTAGGATATCATAAGACTGGTGCATACAGGCTATTCAATCCAATTAATGAGAAGATTGTGTTGAGTCGAGATATTGTGATTGGTGAAAATTCTGCCTGGGATTAGAATTCTAGTAATTCAATTAACAAGCCATTGATGAGCTCTGATTTCGACAAAGAAACTGATGAAGTCGAAGTTGAAGGAATTGTTGAGAATCCAGTCAAAGTCGAAGTAGAAGCAGTTGCTGAAATTCCTGACACAGAGGTTATGGCTGAAACAAGCCAAAAACCTCTGCGCAATAGAATTCCTCCAACAAGACTTCATGATTATGAAGTGATTGGTGATGATGAAGTCACACCAGATGGAGAATTAATTCATTTTGCTTTACTTGCAGGTGCTGAACCAATCAACCATAACGAAGCTTTAAAAACTCAACAGTGGAAGTTAGCCATGGTCGAAGAGTTACATGCAATCGAAAGAAACAACACATGGGAGTTAGTCGAATTTCCAACACATACAAAAGCTATTGAAGTAAAGTGGGTGTTCAAGTTAAAACACAATGATGATGGGTCGATAGCAAGACATAAAGCAAGATTAGTAGCTCGAGGGTTTCTTCAAAGAGAATGACTTAACTACTCTGAAGTATTTGCTCCAGTAGTAAGACTGGAGACTGTTCGACTAGTGGTAGCATTGGCATGTAACCAAGGTTGGTCGACATTTCACTTAGATGTGAAGTCGGCATTTCTGAATGGTCCATTAGACGAAAAGGTCTATGTCACATAACCTCCTGGGTTTGTGATTCAGAAGGAAGCGAGTAAAGTATATAAGTTGCACAAAGTGCTCTATGGCCTCAAGCAGGCACTTAGGGCATGGAACAAGAAGATCGACTCATACTTAGTCGAATCGGGATTTGTCAAATGCAATTCTGAGTATGGTATCTATGTTCAGGTTGTAGCACAAGATATAACAATCATCTGCTTATATGTCGATGACTTGTTGGTAACTAGAAATAACTTGGAGAACTTGTCGAAGTTCAAAGAGCTGATGATGAAGGAATTTGAAATGTCGGATCTGGGAAAATTGTCTTATTTCCTAGGCATGGAATTTTAAATTCTGAAGCAAGGTATGGTGCTACATCAAAGGAAGTATGTCAAAAAGATACTCAAGAGATTCAGAATGGATGATTCGAATCCTGCATCCTCACCTGTCGAACTAAACTTGAAGTTGGAGAAGCATGGAGAGGAAGACAAAGTTGATGTAACTTTGTTCAAACAAATAGTTGGATCTCTGAGATATGTGTGCAACAGTCGACCAGATATAGGTTTCGCAGTCGGATTAGTGAGAAGATTCATGGGTGAACCAAGAGTGTCACACATGAAAGCTGCAAGAAGAATTCCGAGATACTTAAAAGGAACAACAGATTTTGGAATTCTATTTCGACGAGATTCTGAAGGCAAAGAAGAAATAGTTAATTGCTTTTCAGATGTTGATTGGTGTGGAGATAAGGAAGATCGAAGAAGTACAACTGGATATTTCTTTCAAGTATTTGGTGCCCCATTCTCATGGTGTTCGAAGAAGCAACCTGTGGTGGCATTGTCATCGTGTGAAGCAGAATATATAACAGGATCTTATGCTGCATGTCAAGAAATTTAGATCAGATCAGTACTTAAAGAAATAGAGGTTGAAGTGAAGAAACCTCTTGTGTTGCAAATCGACAACAAGTCAGCCATAAATCTGGAGAAGAATCCAGTTCTGCATGGAAGAAGTAAGCATATCGAAGCCAGATTTCACTTCTTGAGGGAAAAGGTAAATCGAGGTGAACTTGAAGTTAGGCATTGCTTAAGTGAAGCACAGTTGGCCGAAATTTTCACCAAAGGATTGAATATCGACAGATTCCTAAATTTGAGAAAGAAATTAGGAATAGTTCAGATCGACTATGACTAGCGTAGGCTCGACAACTTGGATTATGGGGGTGTGTTGAAATATTAGATTAGATTTGATTTGATTTGATTAGATTTAATATTTAAATATAATCCAAGTTGTGTTAGCCCAAGACCAATTAAGGTTGTATATAAATAGTCCTAGTTTGTATCATTATTTACACAATTCAATAATACAAATCCTTATTTCCTTACTCTCTCTATTGTCTCCTCACTAAAAGTGTCGCACGCACTAACAACTAGGTTTCTTAATTATAAGAGATTCAGAACACATTTTTTTAATTTTATTAATTTTTGTCACATTTATGTTTAGCAGGTATGTATATTCTTTTGATGATGTGTGATAAAAACAAGACATGTGTAGATACGACTGAGATATTCTCGACTACAGAAAAATTTGATACACGAGAAAAGGCGACTAGGTGGATTAGGGGGTTGGAATCAAGAATAGAGTTACTGTTATAATAACCCGTTCGGACACCAAAACTGCCAAGAGAGGAAGAAATGACAACGTTATATTTGGTTGCGATATATGTGGAAAATACAAAGAAGGAGATAGTGAAACACAAAGTTCTACCAAGAAATGTTATTGTCCATTCAAAATTAGGTCAACACCGTCAAAAGATGGTTCTGGTTGGAAGATTAACGTAAAATGTGGACTTCACAACCTTAGTTTACCGGATAGATTTGAAGGTCATTTGCTTGTAGGTCGACTTATTGCTGATGAACAACAACATATTGTTGATTTGACAAAACGTTATGTTCCACCAAGACACATATTGTTGTCATTGCAAGAACGAGATATGGAGAATGTGACTCGGATCACCCAAATATATAAACATAAAGGATATCAGGAGTCCTAGAACAGAAATGCAGCATTTGTTTAAACTGATAAAGGATTCTGATTATGTTTATTGGAGTAGGAAAAAAGATGAGTCAGAAATTTTGAGAGATATCTTCTGGGCCTAACCAGAATTAGTGAAGTTGTTGAATATGTTTCCTAGTGTGTTGATTATGGACAGTACGTAGAAAACAAATAAGTACAGGCAACCTTTGTTTGAAGTAGTTGGTATGACATTAACTGAGTTAACATTTGTTGTTGCATCTGCCTATATGGAATCTGAGCAAACAGATAATTTTTTTTGGGTACTGGATACGTTGAAATAGTTGTTCACTAAGAAAGGGTTATGGCCACAAGTGATTTTAACGGATAGAGATCTTGCTTTGATGAAAGAAATTGAAATAGTATTTCCAAGGAAAATTAATTTGCTTTGTCGATTTCACATCAGCAGAAATATGAAAGCGAAATGCAGGGAGTATGTTGTGAATGGTATGCGAGAGCCGATAGAGAAGTTATGGTATGAACATGTAAGGGCTAATGATGAGGTGGGGTACCATCAATAGTTGCAACAGCTTGAGCACGCCAAGTGGATTTTAGACCATTTTTTGATTATGTGAAAGATGTGTGGTTGACGCCTCACATGGATAGATTTGTTGAAGCTTGGATCAATAAAGTGTTGCATTTGGGAAACACCACAACTAATAGGTAAGTTATTTGATTTTAGTCATAGTTTGTTTATCTTAATATTAAGGATAATGATTTTTTTAAGTGTTGAGTCTGCGCATCAGAAGAGTTTTTATGAATTTGAGCATGCGCACACTAGTCTATTTTATGGGCATTTGCGTGGATGAGTATCAAGAGCTGCTTTGAGACACATTGCTGAAGAGTGGTTGAGGGTTGACATGGTGGGTACAAACACCCAAATGTGTGGATGTACTCATATAAAAGTATATGGGTTAACTTGTGCTTGTGAGTTAGAGAGATACACATTGAGTGGTGAACTAATATCAATTAATGTTATTCATATCCATTAGAGGAAGCTCCACATGGAAGGTGATCAAGAGGTAGATACAGAGGATGGATCAGAGGTGGACATGATCAATGAAATTGATGCACTGTGGAAAAGGTTCAGGTCATTAGATGTTACAAGAAAAGAGCACTAAAAAGAAGGGTGTGTGAAATTGATTACCCACTACAACAAGGATGTGTACGCCGCCTGAAAAAATAAAAACCAAAGAAGGAGTGAAGACAAAAGGGAAGAAACCTGTAGGGTATGATGTTTATCGTGATCCTTTATATCATGAGTATGTTAATCAAACACATAGCAGTTCTCAAAAATATTCAAAGAGGCCATGTTAATTGTTATCCTAAACCTCAAAGAAGAAACCATCTAATAAGTACATTATACAATTTCCAAATCATATCAGACCATTTATTGATGACATTGTTAATGTTATGAGTGGTGGAAATTGTGGGTTTAGAGTCATTGTATCATTGCTTGGATATGGTGAGGATGGTTGGTAAATGGTTCTTCGTGATTTGGATAATGAAATTAGAGGTTCCAGAAGTAGTCTCTATGAGAAATTATTTGGATGTCGCTTATCAAAAGAGAGAGAATCCTTGATGATATCATCTTTAGGTCCTCATCCACTGGAGAAATAGACGACATTACCAGAAATGGGTTATGTGATAGCAAATCCGTATAACATCATTCTTGTCTCATTGGGTTATCCTAGTTTGAATTTCTTTCCTATGACGATGTCACATTCACCTAATGTGTCCATTTACTGCATTTGTTTTGTAAACCAAGATCATCGGGTTCAGGTAAATATTCATGTTTGTTATGCTAATTAATTATCTTCCATTTATGTCTTACTTATTAATTTTTTAAACAAGTAAACATGAATGAAGGATTTTCGTTGCCACATACTACATTGGATTGGAAGAAGTATCGCACACTAGATGCAACTTCTTGGATGATAGGATTTGCTGGACGATTACAATATTGGCAACACCTTACGCCTGTAGTGTCGAAATATGTTAAATTATGATTGTAACTTGATTGTTATATTTTGGTTTGTATTGACAATTGACTTCATGTTATATTGACTTCATGGTATGTTTTCAATTATATTGTAGAAGTCTTAAAAATAGTAAAGAAGTATCAAAAAATATAATTATGAAAAATATTACATAAATCTGAAAAATAGTACATAAATATGAATAATACTACATAAGTCTGAATAATAAATAATACATCAATCATCATCGTACTCACTAACATTAGGCATTGGTCCCCCCCCCCCCCCCCCCCCCTGAGGTACCGGTCCACCCTGAGCTGCACATGAATCCAACAGTTGGAAAATACACATGAATCCAACACTTTTACACAACATGAATATTATCAATGAAAAGTATTATAAATAAGATAATATAAGTCTAAATAAAATTTAAATAAAACATTTATACATGTAGCAGAGAGGCATATCCCCCCAAGCTGCTTGCAACTGTAAAAGGAACCATCTCCTAGATATTTGTAAAGTGTGACAATTGCAACTTCCCCCTAACAGTATCTACCACATCCAGGAAAGTCTTGAAATAGTGATAAATACTTTGCCTCTACAAGAGTGAGGATCTTGTTGGCAAAAATGGTGCAGCCTACCAACAACAACATATAGGCTCTAGCTGCACAGTCAAATCTACTCTCAGCTTGCTGACGTGTAAATATCAGCTTCAACCAATCCAACCTATAATAAGGACCTCTACAACTATGAACCTCTTGAGTTGCCTCCTCTAACGAAACACCCAACATATCAATAGCCTGAGTAGTAACATTAGACGGCCCTCCGGGGAACTCTGGATGTAGTGGACGAGGCTCATTTGCAGCTATCTGATCTTCCTCTCAATCTGTCGACTGTTGAGTTTGATGTCCTTCACCATATCGTCGATAAATGCTCCCGTCCCGGCCTCTAATGCGAGTCATTAAAAAATAAAAATAAAAAAAATTCAAAAAACACAAACTAGAAAACTGGGAACTAAGTTCTCCGAAAATGTTAAAAAACTGGATAACCTAATGACTATTTAGCCGGAGTAGAATATATAAGAACCAAATAACTATAACCCAAGTTATCTGGAGTGCAAATTTCCCAAAATACCAACCGAATAACTTACTCTTAAGTTCTCCGATATTGAAAGCGAAAGAATCAGAAGTCTTCTAGTTGGGTTTTCCGGTGTTAAAATGGAAAGGAAATTTTTCTCTCGCTCTTTCTGAAAAGAAATAAGGAAAAAAGTGAAAATTTTAAAAATTTGGACCAAAATACTCCTGTATAAATACCTATATTTTCAATTTGTAGGGGCAGGGGGATAAATGCAGGAGTATGGGGGATAAATACTGACGTGTAATTATCATTTTTCAATTTTTTATTCCACAATTTTTTTATTTTATTTTACTTTTAAGACTTTAAAAGATGAATAATTCAAATTGTTGCACTCAATGAGAGTTGAACTCCTTTCCCACTAGGACAAACTTAATATTTTCGTTAATCATGTAATAAACTGAAATTATTTTAAATTAATAAAATGTAATCATTAAAGATAGTGCACAAACAATATAAAACAACATTACACATATAATCAATCAAAAATTTTAAATTATTTTTATGCCATATCAGTATATTAAAAATAAAAATGTGATGTGAAAGGATACATTTCTCCCATTGGTTGACAGCGTAAAAATATTTTACATTGTCAATGCATATTCCTCTTTCTCTTTAATAAACTGAATTTATTTAATAATAAACTAAAATTAATCAATTTTTAATAAACTATTAATTTCTATTTAATAATTTCAATTTAATATTTTTAGTCTATTAATTTCAGTTTCATAAATAATTTTGATTTAATAATTTCAGTTGAGTAATTTTAGTTTACTAATTTCGGTTTATTAAATATTTTTTATTAACTAAATTTAATAAATTGTCAAAATAATTTCTATTTAACAATTTCAATTAATTAATTTAATAATTTATATTAAATAATTTCATATTTTATATATATATATATATATATATATATATATATATATATATATATATATATATATATAGCTAACTTTAATATATTATATTAATATATAGTTAATTTTGTAAAATGATTAAACAATAGCTTAATGTCCCAGTGGTAAGAGCTAGCACCCATCACCACCATGTCTTAGGTTTGAATCCTTCTAGAAGAAAAAATTTAGTTGACTTTATATATTTTTCATAATTTTAACAAAATTAAAATAAAATAAATAATATCATATAAAATAAAAATAATTCAAAATAAAAATAAGTAAATCCAATTTAGTTGGAATTTTAAAAAAAATGTTTAGTTAGTGCGCCATATAGGGCCCGTTTGTTTTGACTTTTTTTTAAAATGATTTTTATAGTTTAACATAATTTTGTAGAAAAAAATTTTACAAAGAAACTTTTCATAAAAGCTTCAAATGAAAATTTGGTTTGAATTGTTATTCTTAAAATGTTATTTTAGGTATTTCATCATTTTATCAAAACTTTTTTTAGATATCAAAATTTCAAAAAATCACTTAATTTTGAAGCTATTTCAAATAGCTTTTCATGAAAATCATTTTTGAAATACAACTTTTTGAAAAAAAATTGTGATTTTGACTATGTTTTAATTTTCAATAATGTATATTAATGTTATAGAATGTCAAAATTAGTCTTTTAATTTATAAAAAACAAATTTAAAAAAACTTATAATATTTTAAAAAAACTTTTTTTTTTGTAGAATTCATTTTAAAAAAAAAATCCAATTTTTTAAAGCTGAAACAAACTGGCCGATAGGTGTTTTCGCCAAATCATTTTTTTCTAAGTATTAAGCGACAGAATCTTTAAATAGCAAGGTTTGTTTCACAATTTTTGTATAGGGAAAAATGAGAAGTCGTCTAAAGTCTAAATGATAGAGAGAAAAATTGTTATTAGCCCTTTTAAATATGGGTCATATTAATACACACCCATGTAGATGTGCATTAACAACATATATTTTAGTGTATTTTTGTGTGGGTCCACTAATTTTGGGTGGGATCCACATTAGAAAGATGAAGAAAAAAATAGAAAGAAAATAGATGTAGTATATTTTTGTGTGGAGCCCACCAATTTTAGGTGTGTGTTAGCATTTCCCTTTAAATATTATCATGAATTATGGTGTGTGACTCAAAATGGTAAATGTTATTTGAGTTAAATAAGTATAAATTACTAGTTTAGAGTTTAATAATTGAAGGTAATTTGTATTAATATGAATAATTTTTTGATATTTATAAATTAATAATTTATAAAAAAACAGTTTGACTTTAAATAAATAAATTGTAATGTCATATTAATTTTTTATTTTAGATTAAATTATTATTATAAAAAATAGGTTAGGAAAAAAAATCCATTATATATATTTACATGAAACTAAGTGGGTGACTCAAAATAAATAAATTGTAATCTTATATTAGCTTTTAAGTCTAATTTATTACTAAATCCGTTTCTTTATATAAGAGACTAGGTTCATTGAATAATCAATATATTTGGTCAGTTTATAGACTAGATATATTGATTATTCAATGAACTTAAAAATTGAATTGTCTCTTATAAAAAAGAACGGATGTAGTATTATAAAACTAGGGGTCCGTTTGTTTTGGTTTTTTTTTTAAATGATTTTAATAGTGTAACATAATTTTGTAGAAAAAATTTTTACAAATAAACTTTTCATAGAAGTTTCAAATGAAAATTTGGTTTGAATAGTTATTCTTAAAATGTTATTTTAGGTATTTCATCATTTTATCGAAACTTTTTTTGGATATCAAAATTTCAAAAAATCACTTAATTTTGAAGCTATTTCAAATAGTTTTTCATAAAAATCATTTTTAAAATACAACTTTTTGAAAAAATTGTGATTTTGACTATGTTTTGGTCTTCAATAATGTATATTAATGTTATAAAATGTCAAAATTAGTCTTTTAATTTATAAAAAATAAATTTAAAAAAATTTGTAATGTTTTGAAAAACGTTTTTGTAAAATCCATTTTCAAAACTAAAAAAAAAAAATCTATTTTTTTAAAGCTGAAACAAACTGGTCCTAGGTTAGAAAAAAAAAATCTATTTTACATTTTTACATGAAACTAAGTGGGTTATTCAAAATTTAAAAAAGATAATACTATAATGTCATTTTAACTTTTATATTTAAGCCTAATTTATCATTATAAAACTAGTTTATAAAATAAATATATAATATTAATAAATTTACTTCTCATTTTTTTTTTTAAGATTTAGATTTCTCCTCAATGTATTATATGCATGCTAGCATACATTTGTATACAATTGAATTCTCAAATTTATTGATTTAACTTTTAAGTGTTATTAATTAAGTTTGTTGAAATTAGGAGATATCATTCTTATTTTATTTCAAGATTTTATATTTTTCTATTTTTTTATAAGCAAGCGATAAATTACTAAAAGAGAGTATAAGGGGTACTCTAACTCTTACAAAGGAGGCAAAAGCCGATTACCTACAAAGATAGGGAATAGTAAACCAATCGTCCCAGCTATAATTCAGGACAGAAATACAACCTACAACTAACTAATTCCAAGTCAAAACTTTGATGAAAATAATAGCTTCTTCCACACTAAACTGCAATCCTTCAAAAATAACTTTATCTCTCCCAACCAAATGGCCCAACAAACAGCAACCCATAACATCCATTCCTTCTCAATAACGAAAATTTTCCACAACATCCCTCAAGAGGAAATTAACGACACCCTATGACACCCATCATCTCCAAAAGCACAATTAAGCCAATCCCCAACTATCCTCCAAACAGATCTAACAATCGGGCATTGAAAGAAGAGGTGAAGAAAGGTTTCCTCATAATCAGAGCAAAAAACACAAAGAATCGGGTAAATTAGAAATACCTTTAAGGATTAAGTTTTTCTTCGTCGGTAATATGTCTATCAAAAGCCTTCAACTGAAAAGGAGATATTTGGACGGAACCGTAGTTTTCCAGGTAATGTCGAGGGTTGCCACCAAATCCACATCCACCTCAATCGAATGAAAATTCTGCATCACAACATAGCAGGAAGGCACTATATACCGCAGAGAGGCATCCAGAATCCATTGGAACGAGTCTCGAGCTGAAAGTGAATGTTGTCTCAGTGCCAAAAGATCCATCAGATCATCCAACATCCAATATGAATCACCAATAACAACTTGATCCCTAAGGAAAAGATCCAACTTCCACAGCCCCTCTGTCCAATATCCCATTCCGGCAATACTGCAAACTTTCAAACCAGAACGATCGAATAGAGCAGGAAACGCCTCCTTGATATTCTGCTCACTAAGCCACTTATTGGACCAGAAATCTATATCAGAACCCTCACCCAACATACCCCTTAAGTTGTCCCAAAAATAGTCTGTATCCAAACCCACATCACACCCCGCACAAGACAAGTCCCTCCACCAAATTGAATCATCGATTCTCCTCTTCTAACCCCTATACTCAGAATAGGAACCCAGAAAGATCTGTATCTATGATCAATCAAATTTGACCATAATACCGACAGTTCATTTAATATCCTCCACTTCCATTTTAAAAGAAGGGAGACATTGAACAAGCCAATATCCTTAACACCCATCCCCCCTTTACCCTTAGGCAAGCAAACCTTGGACCAATTTACCCAGTGAATAGACTTCTTCTGCTCCACTCACCCCCATAAAAAGTTACTCTAAATTTGCTTGATCTATTTCACCATAATTCCAGACACTTTTTAAAACGAAAGCATGAAAGATGGAATAACATTAAGAACCGAATTAATCATGACAACCCTTCCTCCCATCAATAAACCTCTAACTTTCCATGAAGACATCCTCCTTCTCACGTTAACAATCACCCCCTTCCAAAGACAAGCTCTCCTTGGGGAAGCACCTACATCACACCCAAGAATTTAAATGGGAATAAATCGATACAATTGTTAAGAAAAGTTTAAGCTGAATGCAAAAACTCAAGACTCACATTAACTCCATAAAGTTTGCTTTTAAAAAAATTAACCTTCAAACTGGATGCCAACACGAAACTCCGAAGGATAGTTCACTTAGGCACAAAGGTTGTTTGCTCTGCTGAAGAAATGCTTCCAATGACATGGTTTAACCTTCCTGCAATAATTCTCGATAAGATCTTCTGAAAACAGCTAACCAAACAAATGGGCTTATACATATTCATATTTTGAAGATTATCGCACTTTGGAATGAGAGCCAAGAAAGAAGCAGTAACAACATATATATATATATATATATATATATATATATATATAGGAAAATGCTAACACACACCCAAAATTGGTGGGTCCCACGCAAAAATACAATACATGTATTTTCTTTCTACTTTTTTTCTTCATCTTTTTAATGTGGGTCCCACCTAAAATTGGTGGACACCACACAGAAATACACTAAGGTGTATGTTGCTAATGCACACCTACATGAGTGTGTATTAGCATAACTCATATATATATATATATATATATATATATATATATATATATATATATATATATATATATATAATATATTATATTAATATATAGTTAATTTTGTAAAATAATTAAACAATAACTTAATGTCCTAGTGGTAAGAGCCAATACCCATCACCACCAAGTCTTGGGTTTTAATCCTTGTTCGAGAAAATTTTTAGTTGATTTTATATATCTTTAATAATTTTAACAAGATTAAAATAAAAATATTTATATTTATAAAAAATATAAATAATTCAAAATAAAAATAAGTGAATCCATTTCAATTTAGTTGGAATTTTAAAAAATGTTCAATAATTGTGTTACATAGGCGTTTTTGCTAAGTCATTTTTTCCCAAGGTATTAAGTGATAGAATCTTCAAGTAGCATGGTTTGTTTCACAATTTTCTTTTTCTGGAGAAAGTGAGAAGTCGCCAAAATGGCATAGGGCAAAAATGCTATTGACCCTTTTAAATATTATCATGAAATTAAGGTGTGTGACTCAAAATGGTAAATGTTATTTGAGTTAAATAAGCATAAATTACTCATTTAGAGTTAATAATTGATGGTAACATTTATTTAAACGTATGCATTAATGTGAATTGTTATAAAACTAAATAAGACAATATAGAGATCAAAGAGAGGAAGGGAAGAGAGAAAGTAATATTATATTATCTTCTGCAAAAGTACACTTTACATTGCAATGTGAATCTTATTTATAGTACATGGCCAATAAATAACCATTAACTTATGGAATACACAAAGGTTAGAAAATTAACTCATATGAGTTAAGGAATATAGAAAGTTGGGTAAATGAACATCCATATCGATTTACTATTATTCGTAACACTCCCCCTTGGATGTTCATTGAGGATATGCCTCGTTAAAACCTTACTAGAAAAAACCCAGTGGAAAAAAAATCTAGTGAAGGAAAAAGAGTATAATATCCTTTTAAAGTAAATTCATTTCTCCCCCTAAGCTGAATGATTATTTCTTCGACGATGAAGACCAATCTTTTGTATTACTTGATTAAAAGTTCTACTTGGGAATGACTTTGTGAAAAGGTCTGCAAGATTATCACGTGAACAGATTTGTTGGATGTTTATATCACCACTCTTTTAAAGATCATGAGTGAAAAAGAACTTTGGAGAAATGTGTTTTGTTCGATCTCCTTTAATGTAACAATCTTTTGATTGAGCGATGCATGTAGTATTATCTTCATATATGGTCATTGTATTTAATTTTTCAGAAGATAAACCACAAGTATTTTTAATGTGTTGAATTAGGATCTCAACTAAACGCATACTCGAATTGCCACATGTAATGCTATAATTAGTTCTGCATGATTAGATGATGTTGTTGTTATGGTTTGTTTCATCGATCTCCATGAAATAGTTATACCCCCACATGTAAACAAATAACATGTTTATGATCTACCATTATGATGATTTGACTAGTAACTTGCATATGCATAACTTGTTAATTCGAATCTGGATATTTTGGTATAAATCAAACTTATTTCTATTTTACCTCTAAGATAACGAATTATATGTTTGACTCTGTTCCAATGTCTTTGTGTAGGTGAAGAACTGTATCTTGCTAATAGATTGAAGCAAATGATATATCAGGACGTGTATAATTAGCAAGGTACATTAGAATTCCAATTGCAGTGATATGGTACTTCAAGACCAAGCAATTCTTCATCATTTTCTCGAGGTCTGAAAGGATATTTCTCCATATCTAATGATTTAACAACCATTGGAGTAGGCAATGGGTGACATTTGTCCATATAGAAGCGTTTTAACACCTTTTCTATATAGCCTTCTTGATGTACAAATATTCCTTTGCCCAAATATTTCATTTGTAAACCTAGACATAATTTTGTCTTTTATAGGTCCTTCATCTCAAACTCTTTCTTTAAATAATTCATAGCTTTTGGAAGCTCTTCAGGAGTTTCAATAATATTTATGTCATGCACATAGACAACTATTATTGCAAATTCCTTTTCTGATCTTTTTATAAAAAAATACAAGGATAAATAGAGTTATTTGTATATCCCTCTCTAAGTAAATATTCACTGAGACGATTATACCACATTCGTTCAGATTGTTTCACCCATAGAGAGACTTGTTCAATCTTATGGAGTAGCTTTCTCAACTTTCAGAGTTGTGTGCATCTGATATATTGAACCCTTCATGGAGTTTCATGTAAATTTTACTATCAAGTGAACCATACAGATAAGCTGTTACAACATCCATCATGTTCAAATTAAGCCATTCATGTGCTACAAACTTAATTAAATATAAAAAATTGAATTGCATCCACTGCAGTTGGATATGTTTTATCAAAATAAATCTTAGGTCTTTGTGAAGGTTATTGAACAGCAACTCAAGCTTTGTATCTCACAACTTCACCATTCTTATTTTGCTTTTTCACAAAAAAAAGTCATTTATATCCAATTAGTTTTACACCTTGAGGTGTTCGGAATATTAGTCCAAAAATCGAGCCACTTGTAAAGTGAGTTTAATTTTTCTTCAATTGAATATGTTCATATTGGTCAATTCCCACTTTGTCTACAATCTTTGATAGATTTTGACTCATGATCCTCATTATTATTTATTATCTTTAGCGCTATATTGTATACAAAGACATTGTCAACATTGACTTTATTTTGGTTTCATCATATTCCATTCATGACATAATTTATCGAGATCTCTTAATTTTCATAAATTTCAGGTACTTGGTTAGTTTTTCTAGAACTCAAAATTAAATTATGTCAAAGTGCTCTTAAAGTTTTCATATCCTCATTTGAGTCATTTTAACTTTAGTTTCTTTTCTTGGTTTGAGGACTTTTAACATCGGAACCGGCTTTTCTACCACGCTTGAGGCGCGGCTATAACTCATTTGCAATATTATATTGTCCAATATAAGAATCCACTTTGAGTTGAATATTAGCCACTAATAATTTGTTTCATAAACTTTGCAAATGAATTTTGTTTTGAACTTCGAGGATCAAAATGATATAATAATATTTTATTTTAAATTATTCATTTGAACTTCTGGTTCACACTTTGTGCTGCTTGTTCTCTCTCCCTATATTAAGAAAATTAATTTATAAATTGATAATTCGTCTACAGGATTTCAAATAAGTATCCAATTATTGGACCAAGATAAAACCTCAAATACAAGATTCATATAAAATGCATTTTCTCAACATTCTTTCAAAACTCGTCTTAGCATACTATACTGGAGAAATTGAATAATCACAACACATCCAAAATTTTACTTAAATGAGAAGTATTAGATTATGAACCTAAAATAATTTTTAAGTTAAAGGGAGAATTATCATGTACTAACTTGTTGGCTTAATGCGAATAAATATCTTACAGGTATCTAATTTAGAATTGATGATCTCACAAGTATCAACTATATAAATAACTTTAGACGTCTAAAGAATGGATCTTCCAGTCCATTTTTTTATGAGCATGTCCTTCAAGATGTTCAATATTAATTTTAGTAATATATGTGATACTTATCAAGGAATTTCTGAGAAATCCAGAAAACAAGATGTTAGTTTAATTAGTTGAGAAAATAATTTCACAAACTTCTGGCTGTGAATAGACATATGCACGATCTTTTAGTCGATGCAACAATTAATGTCATAAAAACTCAATTTCTCAAATTTTCCTTTAGGAACACTTATTCGATTGAAGAAACTTCTGGTTCTTCAAAACTAGTTCTCACATCATAATACATGTGAGATGACCCAACCAATTTTGCCAACAACGCACTTAAGTGTGATTTGTAAACATCTGGTTTACCATAATACATATGATTCTATTCTTCTAATTTGTTTCAATCTCTAGTAAATATAAAATAAATTGTATAAAATATATATTTTTCAATCTTAATAAATTTACAATTATTAATATTATTCATGCAATCCTTCCGTGATTGTCAATTTTTCTAAGATCCATGAAAATCGTCATTGATACTTTTCTGATTAATGGAGACAGAATAATCATTTTCTTATCAATCATCAAGGGATAACCCTTCTTTGATGAATGAATAAAAGTAATTAATTTTTTGAACAGTCCTCTACGGATCCTTTATAATATATATAATTTTTTTTCGAGAGGTAGATTATAGATCTTCAAACAAAGATAAAGATAAACACTTTTCATGCAATCCTCCGGGGATGAATATAATTTCTTCAAGAACTATATAATTTATTATTTTTCTATCATTCAGGGATCTTGATTAGTTCTTCAAGAACTCTATAATAAATTATTATTTTGCTACCCTTCAGCGATGCTTGATACGTTCTTTCGGAACTATATAATAAATTATTATGTTGCTCTCCTTCAGGGATGCTTGATAAATTCTTCAGGAACTATTGTTAGCTCATAAATTCGACGCCTGTATTAAGTTGGAGGAATTAATTGGTGTTAAAACTCTTTGAAGAGGTCAAAAGGAGTGTTCGACTGGATCTTCATGTTGAACTTAAGTCGAAGATGCTTGTATAAGGAAAGGATATGCTTGGGACTTAGAAATATTTCCAAGAATCTGGAAATAACCATTGACCGATATTACTGACGATGTCCGACGCTAAGGGATTCAAATTAAAATAAAGGAGGGAGTAGTTATTCTTGTCCGCTCCTGAAAAGACCAGTGGCGCACATCCAAGGGACAGAAACATGCAGCGCGACACTTGTCATGTGTTAATTGTTTTCGAGAGTTAACAACAGTTAGTTTTATTATTATAAATAGGAGTTCTAGCAATAAGATTCGGGGGTGTTGTGTTCACTTTGTACAAATTACTCCAAATTCACTCAAAGTATCCGCGTGTAAAGAAAAGAGTCTTGTGATAATGTACGTGATGTAAACACCATTTTCTTTTTTAATGCAATTTACTTCAGCCTTTTATCAAGAATTTATCTTTTACTTTATTGCAAGTTATGTTTCAGCATTGTGTCTTTAGAATTTATTTTAGATCAATTGTTAGCACATGTCCTAGAATCAATCTAATCGATCCTGTGAGTCACCAAAGTTAGATTAGGAAGATCAACGGGTGTTTACCAATTTTCACGGCAAACAAATTGGCACGCCCAGTGGGACAGTGCTAACTCTGTAAAGATCTTTCTAAATTTTGAAAATCTATATTCATCGATCTTTTCCTTCTTAAAAAAACTTCGTTGCATGTTATTGAGAAGTGGTAGGGTAGCAACTACAAATGAAGAGAGACCATGGAAAAGATACACAAGAAAAATGGCGACAAACACTAGTCAGCCAAACAATCCAAACCCTCAAGAGAGTGGTTCTAATCCTCAATCAAGTAATTCAAATGCCCAGCCTAGTAACACTAACCCTCAAAATGTGTTTAGGAGCGATGTTGTGCCACCCCCAGTCCCTTCGACAGGAGAGCCAATACCGCCTCCTGTTATGTCTGAACCAATGCCATCAATGGCAGGTTCAGGGTCGACATATACAAGGTCTTACACTCAACCCATTTTGGAGTACTTTGGGCCACAAGGATCTAATCCCCAAACTCCACCAGGAGGAACTTCGACGTTTAGGCATTTTCCCCATCCAGGATTTTCACAACCATTACCAAGGAATCCACCTTATGGAATGCCAACGTCAGTAATGCAAAGCCTCCAAAATGCCCCCCAGTATTCTCAGAAAATGTAATGTCTTCGCCGTTACAAGGGTCAGGATCTGGGATAAATGTGGGTCGAAACAGCCAAAGTGTAGGTGTGGGATATTCCACTCAAGGTCCTAGTTTGACAAATACTTCTATAGCATGTTTAAGATAACAAATGGATGAGAGTAACCTATAAATGGTACACACCTTGTCCCAAACTATGGGGAAATTTTCCAGCCCTTGATCCAGAACACTACCCAAACTAACCAACAATTAGCAGCGCAATTGGCACGCATGGCAGAATTTATGGGTGTACCAGCCCCTGTACGAGGTAAGACTTGTTGTGGAGAACATTCCACGGCGGAACCTAGGGAACATACCTGAGGCGAATCTAGAAAACCAGGGGATAGTCAAACCCCCTAGAGTCGGACCCCCTAGAGTCGAACCACCTAGGAATCAAGTGTCAATTCCTGTAGAGAGGGAACAAGGGGTAGTTATAGTAAATAGAAACCAAGATGCTGACCATGTTGTGCAAGAGGTTCGACGTAACAATGTAGCAGCAGATAACAACCTAGCAGCCATGGTCGAAAGGATAATGGCTCGAAATGGGGTAAATTTTGGTTTTACTAGGCCAAACTATACATCACTGATAGTAGATTACATTCTCCAATCAGAATTACCTCCTAGGACGAAGGTCCCAAAGTTTACCAAATTCTCAGAAGATACCACTGAATCTACTGTCGAACACGTAGCCCGGTATATGATTGAGGCTGGAGAGATTGTAAATTATGAAAGTCTTAGGATAAAATATTTTCCAAGTTCGCTCACCAAAAATGATTTTACTTAGTTTACAACCCTACCTCCTAACTCAATCTGTAGTTGGACCCGGTTAGAACGTTTATTCCATGAACAATTCTACATGGGACAAACCAAGATTAGTTTGAAGGAATTGGATAGCATAAAACGAAAGTTTACTGACCCAATAGACGATTACCTAAATAGGTTTTGATTACGTAAGGCTAGGTGTTTTACACAAGTGCCAGAACATGAATTGGTCGAAATGGCCTCGGGTGGCCTTGATTACTCTATTAGAAAAAAGTTGGATACCCAGTATCTAAGAGATATGGCCCAACTGGCTGATAGGGTTCGACAGTTAGAACTTCTAAAAGACGAAAAGGCTAAGGCGAATAAGAGTAAAAAGGTAGCATATGTTGAATATAATGAGGATGTCGAAGGTTTATATGATGAACCATTGTATTTCGACGAAAATGAGATAGATGTTGCTGAATTAAAGCAAGGTCCTCCGCATGCTTGTAAAATGTTAGCTCCTTCGAATGGAAAAAATCATGTCGAATCTGAGAAGAATGATAGGTTTCCAAAGAAAACATATACTTTCGATATCACTAAGTGTGACAAATTTTTTGATTTGTTAGTTAAAGATGGACAAATGATAGTGCCTGCAGGCGCTAAAATGCCACCTTTAGAACAAAGGAAAAAGAGAGGGTTTTGTAAGTACCATAACTTTCTGGGTCATAAAACTTCTCAGTGTTTTCTTTTCAGGGATTTGGTGCAAAACGCTATCCAGGAGGGCAGGCTGAAGTTCGGAGAGAAGAGAAAAGGTCAAATGAAAATTGACTCTAACCCGTTGCAAATAGTGGATGCCCATTATGCTGAGCCCACAGAAGTACATATGGTTGAAGTTGCTGATGACTTCAACTGTTCAATCAATATGGTGGAAATTATTGAAGATTTCGCCAATGATGCTGTTTTAGCCAAGGTTACTGAAGACCTTGACATCGATACCATGAAGAAACTCATGAGCGAGGCCGCTGACGGTTTCGACAAAGCTACTGATGGCTTAGATGATGGGATCACTGAAGATTCCAACATGATACTGGTTACCAAAGAAACTGCTGATAGTTTCGTTAAGATGGACAAGGCTGTTGAAGGCCTTGATGTAGACTTCTGCAATCTGAATCTTATTGCTGATGTCGACATGGACATAAATATGGTCGATATTACATAACATAAGACCATGGAGGTTGATGAAGCAAGCTGCCAAGAAGAGCGTAACAAAGTGGCGTATCCA
Source organism: Lathyrus tuberosus (assembly GCA_022829125.1). Lineage (NCBI taxonomy): Eukaryota > Viridiplantae > Streptophyta > Magnoliopsida > Fabales > Fabaceae > Lathyrus > Lathyrus tuberosus. Next base: position 21,058,011 of record JALAZF010000034.1, read on the forward strand.
AAACAGGAAGAGACTATCATTGAATTCCTTCACCGCTGGCAAAAGAAGAGATCAGGTATCATGCTATGCCCCAGATGCAGCGCAATCTTCGATCAAAAGGCTGCTCACAATATTGAGGGGATTAGGAAGGCTAAGGAAAGAAGGGAGCAGAAAACATCTTATCGTCAAAGGAGTTTCGATCCTAGAAGGTCCTCTTCAAAACAAGTGGGAGGAAGAACACAGTTCCCAGGGGCCAGACCCAACACCTTCAAACCAACAAGTAATGCACCAATGGGAAGCTGGATGAAACCTGTCGAAGGAAGGAAAAAAGGTCAGAAAAATGGCAGAATTTTGATGTGGACAGAGGCTCCTCAATAGAGTATCGAAAGGAGTTTCAGACTTCCAATAGGTCGGCTTATGTCTCTGAAAACTATAAAGGGAAGAACTCAATGTCACGATCTCAATGGAGGAGAGAACAACATAGAAGGAAGGCTCTTAGGGAGGCTCAGTCGAAGGACCAAGGAGAGTCCAGTAATAATGTCCCTACTGATAATAACAGAGGGAATCAAATAAAGATTGCTGAAAAAGTGCTCGTGGGGCGAAAATTATTTTCCTCTCAAGAGGACAAGCGTGAGAAGGTTGTCGCTGATGATGAAGAAATGACAGACAACTTCGACTTTGAGTCTGATGCTTCTCTCGATATCATATTCAATGTGGTGTCTGTAATGCCTAGGGAGTTCGACCAAATTACAGAGGTCGAAGATTTGGATGCTTGCACTGAAGCAGAGATTGCAGCACACAAGCCTGTGTGCTACTATATTATGAATAATGGGTGCGTTGAAGAACAGAACGCCTTCTTCGAGTGACCTACAGAGGCGATGAAAGGCCACCTAAAGCCCCTCTACATTACTGGAAAAGTGGAGAACGTACCAGTAAACAAGATATTAGTTGACTGTGGCGCAACAGTAAACTTGATGCCACATTTTTTATTAAACAAGATTGGCAAGTATGATACTGATACTAAGCCACACAATATGGTTCTTTCAAATTACAAAGGAAAAGTTGGCTCTACACTGGGTGTGATACAAGTTGACTTGACAGTTGGGACAATCACTAGGCCTACTGTCTTCATGGTAGGGAAACAAAAGCCAACTACAATCTGCTCTTAGGACGAGAATGGATACATGGCATTAGTGCAGTGCCATCTTAGATGCATCAACGAATCACCATCTGGAGGCCAGATGGCATAGTCGAGAACATTGAAGCTGATCAGGGGTATTTTAAAGCACCAATAAATCATGTCGACAGACATCAATTCAACAAACACTTGGCTCACATTGCCACTTGTGACCCAGCAGATTTTGAGTTTGTCCCAGATGATGCGACATTTTGCTCATTGTACTTACATCCCGTCGATGGTTTCCGTTGGGATAAGGAGGTGCCAGGAGAAAGGCTCCCATACCTTGGCGAGCCTGTAGTAGACCCCACAGGGTGGGGAAGTGAATTAAGTAACAATGACTGAGTTTGAAGCATTGAAAAGAATTTCGGCCTATGTGGCTGAAACCAAACTACAAGCGGCTTTGGAAGCTACCAACGAATACATGGTTGGCGAAGCCAATTCTGGATTCCACCAAGAAGGTCTTGGTAAGGACTTCGACCCAGAGCCACGTGATAAGGTTCAGGGTGTAGAACAAGGCCAGAGGCTTGATGCCATCTATGATGATGAGCCTTTGGGATTTAAAAAGAATCTGCTGGCAAATAACATTAAGATGCTAGCACAGGACCCGTTAGAAGAAATCGACCTAGGAGAGGGGGCAACCAGAAGGCCAACATATGTCAGCGCCAATATTGACCCAAAACTTAAGGTCGAAGTCACCCAGTTGTTGTAGGAGTTTAAAGACTATTTCGCCTGGGACTATGATGAGATGCCTTGTTTGAGTAGAGAGTTGGTCAAACATAAGTTGCCGATCAAGCCTGGGAAAAAGCTAGTCAAACAGAATCCATGACGGTTTGCCCCAGAAATTCTCTCAAAGATAAAAGAGGAAGTCGAAAGACTCCTTCAATGCAAATTCATCCGCACTGCCAGGTATGTCGAATGGTTAGCTAACATTGTACCTGTTATAAAAAAGAATGGTTCTTTAAGAGTATGTATAAGATCTAAATTCTGCAACTCCAAAGGATGAATATTCTATGCCTGTGGCAGAAATGCTAGTCGATTCCGCTGCAGGACATGAGTATCTTAGTATGTTAGATGGGTACTCTGGTTATAACCAAATATTCATTGCTGAAGATGATGTCCCCAAGACAGCTTTTCGTTATCCTGGAGCCTTAGGCACCTACGAGTGGGTAGTAATGCCTTTTGGCCTCAAAAATGCTGGGGCAACATATCAACGAGCAATGAACTCAATCTTCCATGTTTATATAGAGACTTTCATGCAAATATATATTGATGATATTGTGGTTAAGTCTGTTTCAGGGAAGAGTCACTTAGACCATATTCGACAGTCCTTTGAAAGGATGAGAAGGCATAGTCTTAAAATGAATCCTCTTAAATGTGTGTTTTGTGTGCAGGCAGGAGATTTTCTAGGCTTTGTGGTCCACAAAAAGGGGATTGAGATCAACCAGAATAAGACCAAAGCCATCATGGAAGTGATAACACCATCAACAAAAAAGGAGTTGCAATCACTGCTGGGGAAGATTAACTTCTTGAGAAGGTTCATATCGAACCTAAGCGGAAAAACGCAGGCCTTTTCACCCTTACTTCGATTCAACAAACATGGGTTCGAATGGGGGCAAGCTCAACAGGAAGCCTTCGACAAGATCAAGGAATACTTGAGTCATCCCCCAATTCTCTCACCACCTTGTAGGAATAGGAGTATGAGATTGTACATAGCTGCGTCAGACAAAACCTTAGGGAGCATGTTGGCTAAAGAGGATGAGGATGGTGTCGAAAGGGCCATCTACTACCTCATTAGAGTTTTGAATGATGCAGAAACTAGGTATAGCATGATAGAAAAATTATGCTTATGCTTGTATTTCTCTTGTACAAAATTAAAGCAATATATAAAACCAGTTGATGTTTATGTTTCGTCTCATTTTGATGTTATTAAACATATGTTGTCTAAACCTATTTTGCATAGTCGAATTGGTAAATGGGCACTAGCATTGACTGAGTACTCTTTAACATATAAGCCTTTAAAGGCAGTTAAAGGACAAGTGGTAGCAGACTTTATAGTCGACCACTCCATAAATGAAAGCACTTTGAATTACGTCGAACTGGAACCTTGGAAGCTATACTTCGATGGCTCTAGCCATAAAGATGGAACAGGCGTAGGCGTGTTGATTATTTCTCCTAATAAAATTCCAACAAAATTCAAGTACAATGTCGAAGGACTTTGTTCCAACAACGAGGCTGAGTATGAGACCCTGATAGCTGGACTTAAAATTTTGTTAGAATTGGGGCCAACTCGAGTCGAAATAATGGGAGACTCAGAGTTGGTTATAAAGCAAATTACAAAGGAGTACAAATGTGTTAAGGAAAATCTTATCATGTACTTTGTAATAGCCAACAGACTACTAAAGAAATTCGAAGTAGTAAGCATTCGACACAAACCTCGACTAGAGAATCAAGTGGCAAATGACTTGGCTCAGATTGCATCTGGGTATAAGGTTTCGAAGGAAAATTTACAAGAGGCAATCGAAGCTAGAGGTAAAGTCGTGTCTGTTGGATTATGCCCATCAGATCTAGAAGTAACGAAGCTTGGATACTGATAACGTGAAAATACATCGTTTATTTGACTTGATTAATGCGTGTTTTCTTGTTGTTTTGATTTGCATTTGTACTATTATGTTGGTATTTTGTTTGTTTTTAGGTATTTAGCCATTTAAGAGTCACATGCGAAGAAATGAAGTAATTCGGATGAAAAACGGAAGAAATGCAGCAATTTGCACACAAGGCATTGTCTGACGATTTTGGCCATAACTTTTTATCAGTAAATCAAAATGATGCCCCGTTCGAAGCATTGGAAAGCTAACAAAGAGATCTACAACATGGAAAAAACCACACTAGGCGATCGCCAAGTGAGCTCCGCGGTCGCCGGCATTGACTTTTGCACTTAAGTACGAAACGGTTAGAGAAAGTGCCCCATGATCACCACTAACACTCGGCGGACGCGGAGAGGGGGTCGGCGGGCGCCGACTGTTGTAACGGGAAAGTGATCAAGAGCGTTAGAAGCAGTTACACATGTTTGGAAATTATTACTTAGCCATTTTCTAAAACGTTGTGCGGATGTTACAACCTTATTAGCACTATAAATAGGCCTTGTGTTTTCACTTTTGGATCATCCAATCCTAGTTTCCAACCTTAGGCATAAAGTTCACTTTGTAAAGCAATAATCCGTTACATCAGGGGGTTATTGCACTATTGTTGTTAGTTATATTGGATCATCGTAGTTAGGAGCTTTACATTCGAAGTTATTTACGTTCAAGTCAAATTTATCTTTTTCGCAATTTACTTTCCAGCTCTGTACCAGATTCAGTCTCCGCTTTGGAGCGGGTTTCTTTTATAAATTTCATTTTATTATATTCCGCATCGCTTTTATATTCGTTTATTTTCCTGCACTGCTTTACATTCATTTATTTTCTGTCTCTGCCCTTACTTTGTTATTTTAAGTTTCTATGTGATCTGTTTATCTTTCGGAACTAAACTCAAGCGTGACACTTGTATTCATTCTCTCAAAGTATACTCTCACACTTTGCACGTTTTTATCTTACAAATGCTATACTTTGCAAACCAATTTATTGTTATGTTTTTAGTTACCATGCCCAGCTAAGTCCCTTGTGCTGGGATGTGAGGATCGTCGTTCCGACGGTACTCCACATGTCATCTCTTTAGAAATACTTTAGGGGCTGTTTTTTATTTTAATTAAACTCTTCTGAACTTCAATTGATCGGTCATTACGTAAATGAGACCGTGTTTTTGTTTGCGTAATGACTGTGACTAGATCGGGTAAGATCGAAAGTCGTCCGGCATTTTAGAAAAGAGTTTATTAGTTGTTAATTGATAAATACAGCGGAAGCACTTTATTGATTAACTAGGAAAGTTTTATATTATTAGAAAGAGGTTTTAAACTATTTTCGGACGCGTTTATAGATTTAGGATCCGGTTGGCCGAGCATATGCCGGAAACCCTTTGGTATAAAATATTTTCAATCGAAAGCACTTTTTAACTAAGTCTTAGAGGTAATTACATAAAAAATGACTTTATCACTTTAACGCAGAGAGCGACTGGTGCAGCGTGAGCGGCTGGTATAGATTAAAGGTTAGGTCTGGTTCCGATCATGCTAACGCGGCAGATCCTTTTTAATTAACTCTTTTTCAACGAAGAAAACATTGCCCCATAAGTGTTACTATTTAGATGATAGGAGTATTGTTTGATTGACGTGAATTACATTCTAGTATAGTATTTATCTGATTTATTTCTATTTTCGTTCTGTAGAAAACTTTTACTCTGATATTTATTAGCCTTAGATAAACAACATAACAATAGTAATCGATAGATTGACATTGGTCTTTGTGGGATCGATAAATCTTTTTTATTACTCTGACGTAATCCGTATACTTGCGGATATCACGCATTAAGTTTTTCGCTGATGATGAAAATTTTGAGATTTTTCCAATAGACAGCTTGACAGACAAAGACTGGAGGAAGCCTATAGTCGAATACTTACAGATCCAACAGCGTCCACAGAGCAAAAGGTCAGATATCAAGCTTTAAGTTATGTTCTTCTAGGTAATGAATTATTTAAAAAGACCCCTGAGGGAGTCTTACTTAAATGCCTTAGTGAATCAGAGGCGTATGTTTCCCTTTCGACTGTCCATAGTGGGGCATGTAGGGCACATCAAGTAGGCCATAAGATGAAATGGCTATTGTTTCGACAAGGAGTGTATTGGTCTACCATGCTAAAGGATTGCATTGAATTCGCAAGGGATGCCAGGAATGCCAAGTTCATGCTGCCATACATCATATCCCTGCAAGCGAGTTGCATTCTATAGTCAAACCACTGCCTTTTAGAGGTTCGGCTTTGGATTTGATTGGAGAGATTCAACCAACATCCTCCAAGAGTCAGAGTACATTTTGGTAGGTATTGACTATTTTACGAAGTGGATCGAAGCGATACCTTTACCAAATGTGGATCAAGAGGATGTGATCGAATTCATTCAAAAATATATCATTTATAGGTTTGGAATCCCAGAAACGATTACAACAGATCAAGGATCAGTTTTTACTGGTCGAAAAATGCAGGAGTTTGCTAGAGAAATGGGTTTCAAACTCTTAACCTTTACACCTTATTATGCTCAGGCTAATGGTCAGGTTGAAGCAGCTAATAAAGTGGTGATTAGTTTGATTAAAAAACATGTGGGAAAGAGGCCTAGGAATTGGCATAAGACATTGGACCAGATCCTCTGGGCATGTCGAACCTCTCCCAAAGAGGCAACTAACACTACTCCATTTCGATTGACTTTTGGTCACGATGCAGTGTTACCTGTCAAAATCTACCTTCAATCAACAAGGATCCAAAGACATCATGAAATTCCTTCTGAGTCTTATTGGAATATGATAATAGATGAATTGGTAGATTTGGACGAAGAGAGACTTAACGCTTTGGAATTGTTGAAGAGACAAAAGAAAAGAGTAGAGAAGTTTTACAATAAAAGGTTAAGATTAAGACCTTTTCGCCTGGAGATTTAGTTTGGATGGTAATCCTGCCTATGGATCGAAAGGTCAGAGCCTTGGGCAAATGGTCCCCAAAATGGGAAGGCCCGTTTCAAATTACGCAAGTATTTTCTAATGGAGCCTATGAAGTCGAAGAATTAAATGAGGATAAAAGAATCTTGAAAGTAAATGGCAAGTATTTGAAAAAATATAAACCAGCACTTCAAGAAATCAAAATTGCTAAAGAATAATTCGATGTAAAAAAGGCAAAGCCAACAATGGTTTTCATGAGTGCCAAAATGGCTTAAAGTCATTACATAAAAAGCCTCAAAGGGCTATGGAACATTGTACTTAAAGGAAAACATTACAAAGAAATTAACAAGCTAGAAAGGGAGATTCTCTTTCATCTTTAAATACTTTGACTTCTAGAGTTCAAGGCGCCTTTCACACAGGGTCTTGTCGGATCTTAGGCGTACAATATCTTTCTCCAGTTGTCAAGCTTCCTCAGCAAAGGTGATGGCATTATCCAGCTCTTTCGACAGGTCAGAGTCATCATAGGCAGACAACTCAGAGTTACGCTTTTTGGCCTTTGAGATCTTGGCTTGAAGCTTTTTGATCTTTCGCTCCCAGGAGGCAATGTTCTGATCATTAGAGGTGATCTCCTGCTTGTTCTTTTCTTTGGTTTCCTCCATTTCTGCTACCTTATTCTCAGAGCCAGTGGCAGAAACCCAAGCAACAGCCTCACTTCCAGATTTGGTTGAAATTGCATTCTCAATTTGAGGCAGCCGCTTGAGGTCAGCATAGACTTGCTCAATCATAGTGCCAAGCTCTAGAATGATGGTGAGGGGAAATAGCATGGATGTCGACTTGTTGGAGAAGATTTTTCAGAGAGATGTGAGTGACGTGATCCATCTGTAAGAGTGTGAAAAGGTCACCCTTAAAAATCTTCTCTTTGATCTTCAGAAGGATGTTATCCTCAGGCTTGCTTGAAGGCTAATCTCCAGAGGTAGTCGAAGCACTAGGAGTTTTGTCAGAGAAACTTCCTCGACTGCCAAGAAGGATCTTTATGGATTGTCGAGGGTTGCTGGCCTTCAAGTCATCGAGTTCCTTTTCAGAAAGGCCTGCTCCATACACAGTTGAGGTTACCTTGCCCTCAGTAGCAGCAGTAGTTGCTGGAGTAGTGGTGGCTTCGACACGAGTCGGCTCATTATCAGGTCCTTTCTCAGCTTTCTTCTCCTCACCTTTGTCCTCCTCTTCTTCATCTTCATCCATTTTGTCATCAACATTTCTATCACTGTTGCCATCAAGTTCAGACTGGTGCATTATCTCATTATCATCTTCCTCCATCTCCTCACACACTTCTGGATCAGCATCTTTAGCACCAAGAGTATCGTCCACTGGGGAGCCATCTTCATCAATCAAGGTTGTATCTTCATCCATGGTGACAGCTCCTAGATTTTTTGTTTCAGGATGCTGCTGACCATCGTCTTTCTCATGGTCGGAGCCATCTGTTTGGGATTGTTGGGTAGTGGTTTTTGTTGGCGAAGGACGAACTGTTTCAAAGTCAGGTTTGTCAATTTCACTTAGTGAACTCATTCCAGAGCCCAAGTCAGAAGTGGAATGTATGTAGGCTCACATTGGCTATTCAGAATAGTGGCTGGAGAGGAAGACTTCACCACTGGTGGGTTCGAGCCACTTGCATCAGCCTGAATCAAATCGAAGCAAATCAGATAAAAAGGAAACAAGGTAAACAAATGGGCACTTTAAAAAGTGAAATGATAAGTTACCTTGACACCTTCAGCACCAGGGCTAGAATTATTTCTTTCAGCGTGATCTGCGGATGGTTTAGAGACAGCCCCAGAAGAGGCTTCTGCAGCACCACTGGTAGTGGTTATCTTTTTGGAGGCCTTAGCCGTTTTAGGTCCAGATTGGCCACCAGCAGCATCTGTTTCTTGGCTTGGTTTCTTCCTCTTCTTTATCTTTAAGTCTTCAGGAGGAGATTGGTTATCATCCTCCGAATCAATAATAATTTGGCCAGTGCCCCTCTTCGACTTCCTCTGAGGTGTCGAAGGTAGTTTGCGGGAAGCCTGAAATAATGAGAAGCATTAGGGGAAAGAAAGACTAATCAACAAAAGGAAAAGGTGTGTGACATACCTTGCTTCCTTCAGCCTTTGCTTCAACCAGCTGCTGAGGTGTGCTCTTCTTGGGTACAGCTGCAAAACAAACAAAGTTACCACAAGTCAGTAATGATAAAGTTCGAACTAAAGAATACAAGATCGAAGAATCCAAACCTTCATATATTTCGGATTCGATGCGAACATCTTCGATACCAATATGAAGGTGTCCTTTGAAACTGTCTAGCGTATGCTTAGTCGGAACCACCCGCTGAGCCTTGGATTTTGATTGTTATCGAAGGATTTTTATTGAATCCCCACAGACGAACCAGTCTGGAAATGGAGGGGCAAGAGCTACTCCAAAATCAGTGGTGGGCAGTCGAGGAGTCTTCGAAGGAAACAGTTCGAAAGCCACTGCATATCGTTTCTCAGGAGGAACGTATGAAGGGAGTTTCAAACTCTCAATTTTCTTTAAAAATTTCTCCTTCAGCGTAACTGCGGTGTCGCGGACGGTTTGACTAATATCATTCGGTCGATAAACAGTTTCAAATTACTTCTGGAAGGCTTGAATCTCTTTTATATGAATGGATTTATCTTTCTTGGTCTTCTCCTGCACATCAACAAAAGCTTGATCAATCAACTGAGAGAAGCTAGAAACATCAAGGAACTCTTCAGTATAATGCTTCGACCACCAGTCGTTGAACTCTTGAGTGCAGAGATGAAAGGGTTCAAAGTAGACAGGAGTAAGGAGTGATCTGTGAGCATGTCGAGCGAGGTGTGTCGAACTCTCTATGGCATCATAGCTAGTGTGGAGAAGGATCACATGGACATTCTTCTCGTACAGGCATTTGGGTAGAGTTTGGACCAAACCAAATTGTCGAGAGACAAGATTTGGTTGGTAGGCCATCAAAGCTGTGTGGCCCCTCAGCAGGTTAAGTCGATGAATGATGAGTCGAGGGATTAGGAACGCCTCTCATACACGCTTCGATTCTTCTTCATGCTTCTTGAATGCAGGAGGAAAAGCCCTGGTGAACCATTCAGGACCGTACTTTCTTTCAGCAAATAGGGCCATCCTTGGTGTGAATTCATAGCGTTTGGCAAACATTTTGATGAAGCTAGAGAAGGATGCCCTAAGTGCCTGCCCTTCTTCATTAGGGGTTAGATGCACCAGTCGAGTCCATTTGACTCGCCTCTCCTTGATCTCTACAGCCTCTTCATCCACAGTTCCTTTGTTAGGAAGACTGGCTTCAAAGGTGGCATTAAGCCAAAGCTGGAGCAGCCAAAAGGGTCCTGACAGCAAGAGGTTCCTGTTGCTTTCTTGATCTTTCAGGCGACTAGCACCTTCACTTAAAGATTCATACAAACTGGCCAATATCATTTCACTCAGGCAAATGCCTCGATCACGGTGCAATTGGTTGGCCAGAGTTAGGTATTTCCTGGCCACTTGTAGAGATTTGGTGCAAAATACACAGCGAGAAAGCCACATAGCCAGAAATGCTATGTGCTCTTGATCTTCGACTATGTCAGTTTGTTTGTCATGGTAATGGTTCATGAAGTGGGTGTAAGTGTGTTTGGTGGTTGAAAACCCTATGGTGTCTTGAGCATCTACCTCAGGGTCATAAACTAGTCCATGTGGTTTTAGCCCTGTAATAGTAGTTATGTCGAAGAGGGTGGGTGTCATCATCCCACAAGGGAGATGGAAAGTATAATGGGTGCTATCCTAGAAATACAAAGACGATGCTAATAAAGTCGGACAGTAAGCAGGACCTGTCTTTGACATCATAATCAGGTCATAAATCCCTACATCCTTCTAAGTTTTTGCTTTGACTTTCTCTACTTTGGTTAACTAGTTCAAGTAGAGGTCAGCGTCCTTGAAATATGGGGTTGCTCTAAACAACCTAGACCCATCATTCAAGTACTTTAAATCTATGTGTTCAGAGCTACAGTGTCGTGGGGTTCAGTTGTTACCCTAGCCTTATCTTTTTGCCCTAAGGGTTTAGTTTTACGGTATGAAGGAAAGAAATCACTAATGGCTGCATAATCTACACCTATAGTAGATAAAGGACCAGATAGCGCTAATGGTTTGCCAGAAACGGTAACAGGTATCAATACATGAGATTCGTAGATATGCCTTTTTTCTTTCTTGAGAGGTTCAGGGATGAATTGTTGGTTCTTCACCACTTTGGGTCCACTCAATGTAGCAAAGGGAGGAAGTAGTGGTGCGCTCTTTGGCCCTTTTGCCTTCTGACTTTTCTTTGGATCCTGAGTAATAGTGTTTGAGGACGCCATTGTTGAAAACTTGAAGAAAATGGGTTTACTGAAGGCGAAGAGTTGAAAGTTTTTGAAAGAGAAGAAAGTGCGTAGTGAGTATGTTGGAGTTGGAAAAATGAAAATAGTTTCTGAAGAAACTATTTATAAAGTGTTTGGAAACACTAAAAGGTCATGAATCATCATTAAAGGGCTAAAAGCTAATGGGACACGCGTCCTCCCAGGTGCAAAAGTAGGGGCGGTGGCAGTTATTACTTATGCCCACGATCTCCTAGACTCTAGGAGAGGTGATGATGGTCTAGGATTGGATGTGATTTCTGAGGAGATGTTTTAGACATAATCATAATTGGCCATGACGTCATAAATGTGATTGAAAAGAAACTGAACAGTTTCTTAAGACGTGGGTTAGTCAGTTATGTTGACACCTATGTAGGATCGAAAGATGGCGTCGAATAGACACTATAAAAAAATGACTTTTCCTTCAGTACTGTCGAAAATGACATTTTTGGGGGGCAATTTGTTAGCTCATAAATTCGACGCCTGTATTAAGTTGGAGGAATTAATTGGTGTTAAAACTCTTTGAAGAGGTCCAAAGGAGTGTTCGACTGGATCTTCATGTTGAACTTAAGTCGAAGATGCTTGTATAAGGAAATGATATGCTTGGGACTTAGAAATATTTCCAAGAATTTGGAAATAACCTTCGACCGATATTACTGACGATGTCCGACGCTAAGGGATTCAAATTCAAATAAAGGAGGGAGTAGTTATTCTTGTCCGCTCCTGAAAAGACAAGTGGCGCACATCCAAGGGACAGAAACATGCAGCGCAATACTTGTCACGTGTTAATTGTTTTAGGGAGTTAATAGCAGTTAGTTTTATTATTATAAATAGGAGTTCTAGCAATAGGATTCGGGGGTGTTATGTTCACTTTGTACAAGTTACTCCAAATTCACTCAAAGTATCCGCGTGTAGAGAAAAGAGTCTTGTGAGAATGTACGTGATGTAAACACCATTTTCTTTTTTAATGCAATTTACTTCAGCCTTTTATCAAGAATTTATCTTTTACTTTATTGCAAGTTACGTTTCAGCATTGTGTCTTACCTTTATATTTTCAGCCTTTCTTTGATGTCTTAAGCCTTTTCGACTTAAAGTTCTTGCACATCTCTTAAAAACCACATTTTAGATAAAATTCTCTTTATGAACACTGTCGAAGTGTTTAACTCTTTAGAATTTATTTTAGATCAATTGTTAGCACATGTTCTAGGATCAATCTGATCGATCCTGTGAGTCACCAAAGTTAGATTTGGAATATCAGCGGTTGTTTACCAATTTTCACGGTAAACAACTATATAATAAATTATTATTTTTCTATCCTTCAAGGATATTTGTTAAGTTCTTCAAGAACTATATAACAAACACATTATTTTATAGTCTTTCAGAGATATTTTAACATTATTCATCCAATCCTTCTAGGATTCAAGAAAACTCTTGTTGATTTTTTTCTTCTAAGCAATATATCAATATATAATAGGTAGAAGTAGAATTATATATTACGAAACAAAAAATAATAATGTTACCTTCTAAATCTTGGAGTTTCATATAATCAGACCTTCATTATCAAATTATTTGTATCACTTCTTAGACAATTAGTTAACATTCATATTGTAGAGTTTTGTGCTGATAACGTGTTATAAAACTAAATAAAACAATATAGAGATCAACGAGAGGAAGGGAAGAGAGAAAGTAATATTATATTATCTTCTGCAAAAGTACACTTTACATTGCAATGTGGATCTTATTTATAGTACATGACCAATGAATAACCATTAACTTAAGAAATACACAAATGTTAGAAAATTAACTCATAGGAGTTAAGGAATATAGAAAGTTAGGTAAATGAACATCCACATCTATTTACTATTATTCGTAACATGAATAAAATTTTGACATTTATAAATTAATAATTTATAAAAAAATGTTTGACTTGAACTAAATAAATTGTAATGTCATATTAATTTTTTATTTTAGATTAATTTATTATTATAAAAATAGGTTAGGAAAAAAATCAATTATATATATTTACATGAAACTAAGTGGGTGACTCAAAATAAATAAATTGTAATGTTATATTAGCTCATAAGTCTACTTTATTATTATAAAATTAGGTTAGGAAAAAAAATTCGATTTTACATATTTACATGAAACTAAGTGGGTTATTAAAAATTTAAAAAAAAAAACTATAATGTCATATTAACTTTTATATTTTAGGTCTAATTTATCATTATAAAACTAGTTTATAAAATAAATATGTAATATTTATAAATTTATTTCTCATTTTATTTTTATTTTTGTAAGACTTAGGTTTTTCCTCAATTTATTATGCATGCTAGTATACATTTGTATACAATTGAATTTTAAAATTTATTGATTTAATTTTTAAGTGTCATTAATTAAGTTTGTTGAAATTAGGAGATATCTTTGTTGTATTTCATTCTTATTTTCTTTCAAGATTTTACATTTGTATATGACTGAATTTTCAAATTTAATGTTTAATTTTTAAGTGCCATCAACTACGTTTGTTGAAATTAGGAGATATCTTTGTTATATTTCATTCTTATTTCTTTCAAGATTTTGTTTACACATAAATAATCCATCATTATGCAAAAGAAGAAGTTTATAACAATTATTTTTGTAGAGCAATTAGTTAAAAATTTGTGTCCTAACACGAGCAAAAAATAATAATATAGATAATGATATTAACTTAGAAAATATTTTATTTATAATAACTAATTTGTTGATAAATTAAAAGAAAAAAGGATTGAAGCTATGATCATTTTTTTTTTTTTTAATAGGCAAAAATTTCATTTATAGGATACTAAGGGATATCCGAACCCGACTACAAAACCAACCTTGGACTCGCCTTACAAAAAATCTATTGGCGATTTGATCCAGTCGTAATAATTACAAGTAAAATTAAATTTTTTTCCAATCCACCTCCAAGCTAGAATGACTATGTTATGGACTATAGTATCTTCACACCAAAATTCATCAGAGAACACAATACTATTCCTAACTCTCCACAAGCTCCAACAGATGATAAGCCATAAACCAACTGCATTTTTTATGGCAACGCCAGCCGAATGTAAAGAAGAAGTCCAACACCTTAAGTGATTCTCCACAGAACCGTTCAAAGAAACCACCACCCCAAGCCAATCAAGAATTTTCTTCCATGCAACTAATGCTTTGGGACAGTAAAATAATAGATGAATGACATTTTCTTCAACCTGAAAACATAGGGGGCAGACTTTTTCACGGGGAGACGCAATAATGGCACGTGCACATAAGTTGTCCCGAGTTGGAAGTCGATTGTGAATGAGACGCCAACCAAACACCACCGTCTTAATAGGAGAGGAAGCCTTCCAAATAAGATTAAAAATTGCCACGGACTCGGTCGAAAGGTTGTGTGTTGGTAATTTCCTTTCTAGCAAAAACTCGTATGCCGAATGAACCGAGAAATCCCCAGCCGAATTAAGCTTCCATGATAACCTGTCATGACAGCCCCTGTACAAAGATTGCTCCTGAAGAAGTAGCCATATGTTTTCCTCCTGCTGTAGTAGAAATGAACTGCCCTCGACCCGATTTAAATCAACATTCCAATGCCAAACATCACCATTCCAATTACCATTATCAGCTACCGTGCTTCTCTTATTTAAAGCAACATTGTATAATTCAGGGAACAAGGAAACGAAGCTCTCACTGCCACACCAGGTCGACAACCAAAAAGATGTCGAATGTCCATTTCCAATCAACGATATGATATGTCTAAAGATTGAGTCATTTCCAAAATCAAGTGACAAAGCAACAATGTCACTCCACCACAAGGATGGTTTGACAGACCCACATTCTGTAGCTTCACGCGCCAAATTCGACGAAAAATTCCCGTATCTCGCCTGCATAATATCAGACCAGATGTGCTGTATAGGAGACAAAAATTTCCAAACCCATTTAACTAGCAGAGCCTCATTCAAACATTGAATGTCCATGATTTCCACACCACCTGCTTCCTTTGGTTTACACACCGTAGTCCATGGAATCCAAGCAATACCCTTCTTTAAAGGAGAACCATTCCACATAAAATTCCTTTGAAGTGCTGTTAACATATTGATGACCTTTTTCGGCATTCTATAAAATGACATATAATGAACTGGTAGATTTGTTAGAACAGATTTTATGAGTGTGATTCTGCCTCCCATCGATAACAGTCGCCCTTTCCATGATGCTAACCTGGCTTGAACCTTATCTAACACCGGTTTCCAAAATGAAATCAATTTATGGTTACCGCCAATCTGAATTCCGAGAAAATTGAACGGACCATTTTGAATTCTACAAGATAGAAAACTTTCTGCTGCCTTTAAAAACAAATCTTCCACACCAATCCCAATAAGGCTGCTCTTGTTGAAGTTAATTTCTAAACCCGACATTAATTGGAACCCTCTCAGAATCACTTTGAAAGCCCAAATATTACTCCAAGTAGCTTCGCCGATAATTACCGTATCGTCTGCGTATTGAAGCAGGTTCATTGTATTCTTCTGATTTATCTTAAATCCTTGGAATATACCAACTTCCTCTGCTTTTTTCATCATAGAAGCTAATCCTTCAGCAGCAATAACGAAAAGGTATGGAGACAGTGGATCTCCTTGTCGTAGACCACGAGAAACTTTGAAGTCGCGTGAAGGGCTTCCGTTCACTAGCACGGACATAAAACTGTTGAATGCCGTACCTTCGATCCAACCCATAAACTTACTACCAAAACCCATAACCTTCATGACCTGTCTAATGTATGACCACTCGGTACAATCATACGCCTTCGCGAAATCAACTTTAAGGCATAAACTCTTGCGTTTACTTCTTCTTGAATAATCAACCACCTCGTTCAAAGATAGAACTCCATCAAGTAAATTCCTCCCAGCAATAAAAGCTGTTTGAGATGGAGATATGATGCCATTCAGCACTGTCTTTAACCTGCCAGCCAAGAGTTTGGCAATCACCTTATAAACACTACCCACAAGACAGATTGGTCTGTAGTCATCAAGGTTTTTAGGGTTTTCGATTTTTGGAATAAGGGCCAGAAAAGAAGAGGAAAGTACCTTCGGGAGTTTAGCTTCGCTGAAAAACTCATTTATACATGCAGTGAAATCGTGACCTACAATGTCCCAGCATTTTTGGAAAAACTCCAGATTGAATCCGTCTGGACCCGGGCTTCTATCACCTTTACATTGAAAAACTGCATCTCTAATCTCAGAATTCCCAAAACCTTCTTCTAAAGAATTCCTCTCCATCTCAGTTAGACACTTGAAATGTTCAGGATTCACACACATCAAAGGTTTATTGGTTGAGGTTAATCTTTTTTCAAAATGATCCACAACTGCTCCTTTCACACCAGTAACGTCTTCGACAACCAAATCATCCACCATCACCTTATTAATTGTATTCATCAGATTACAGTGTCGAATAACCGAGTGAAAATAACTTGTATTCCTATCACCATCTTCAATCCATCTTGTAGCAGCCTTCTGTTGAAGTAAACTTTCTTTGATCCTTAAACACTTCCATAACTCATCTTCCGCTTTCTTATAGTTCATAGCAGCCTGGTCAATCATAGTATCCTCATTCTCTGCCAACATATCTTCTGCATTGTTTAGGATCACAGTGTTCTCCTCAATGTTGGTATCTATCCATCCAAATATATTCCTATTCCACCATCTAAGTTTTGACCTTAATGCCTGTAGTTTCTTGGTCAATACATAAGTACTACTGCCTTGAAATTCAAATGATTCCCACGTCTGCTTAACGAACTGCATAAAGTGAGGATGTTGAAACCAGCATCGCAGCATTCTAAATGGCTTAGGGCCCCAATCTATATTCCTCATTGATAGCCAAACAGGTCTATGGTCGGAGATATCACGCGACCCAACCTTTTGGCATGCCATGTTCCAGCCATTCAGCAAGCCAAATGAAATCAAAAATCGATCAATTCTGCTACAAGCATTGCCAGCAGGACTAAACCAGGTGAACCTATTTCCATTTGTTGCCAAATCAATACATCCAGACATTTGAATGAAGTCTTTAAATTCTAGCATCAATCTTTTATTATAACTGCCTCTCCCTTTTCTTTCTCTTGTACTTTTTATGGCATTGAAATCGCCGCCAATTATCCACTCTCCTGTCTCTTGTTTTGATTTAATGCTCAAGATATTACTCCACAAAACTCTTTTTTCATTGTTATCACATGATGAATAGATATTAAAGAAGTAACACAATTTATTCTTCCAAACAGCCTTGAGCCCCAGATATCCTTTCCCTACGTAGCTGCAAATCGGATCAAGAATGTTATCCTTCCATATGGTGAGTATACCTCCAGCTGAGCCTACAGAATTTGAGGCCGACCATTGGCACTTCTCATTACCCCATAATTTATGTACAACCGCATCACTCATAATTTCACATTTTGTTTCCTGTATGAATACTATATCAGCCCCACCTTTCTTCAACAGTTCACGAATTTTACGCTTCTTAACCAAACTACCACAACCCCTCACATTATAAGTTACTATGTTCATAAAGCATCAATAGCTGCCACCTTCTTGACGTTCCTCTCATTTTTTTCTTCTTCTTCCAAGTTACGAATTATGGATTCAAAAACCTCATCATCCTCTTCCGCTTCTAATCCCAGTCTTCTAATGGAATTCCACACACGATTAGGCAAACTAGACAATTTTGATTTAATCCTAGAATTACTTCTCAGAATCTCTTCATCTCCAATTGACCCAGTACTCTGCCTATTAGATTCCTCAGAAGAACTAGTATTTGAGTCTTCTGTTTCAGCAGAGAATGACTCACTAACATGAGTCAAAGGTGTAGACATTTTGTCTGCTAACAATAGTGATGAGTAATAGGATGGCGTAAATGGAATCTTCAGGTTCCTGTAAATATCTCCTAGTGATTTCTTCTTCCTCTGTTGTTTAATACCAACCATTGGATCTTTAGATATCAGACCTCCAAGAGATACATTTCCCAGTTCTATGTCTGCACCATCCACGAGGTCCTTTATAAGTTGTACTTTTTCCAATATTTTGTCTTCTCTGTAATGTATCCTGCATAGGTTGATCCTTTTCTATCTCATCTCTTCGCATACCTGTGTCAGTAGTACAATCCACAACTGATACACTCGCAGCAGACAAGGGTCCCACATAGTCATTTTTAACCGTTGAAACCCTCTGATACCCCAAACGTGTTTTACACGTTTTCACGCCAGAAACCGTGACCCTAGGACCTGTTACATTAAAGTTCTTTTCAGTCCCATCAATGAGGCCCACCTCTTTGCCCACTGCCTCAGAACCAAGATTTATCTTATGGTTAATATCTGGTAGATCCAATACATCCTGAACCGTTTCTTCAACCTCGCTCCCTGAAGAAACAATCTCAGAACTGTTAACTGAGCTGTCATCCAAAAACTTGCCATCATTCTTTGAGCAGACTGCCGGAACTTCCTCAACCAACTTAATACGAAAGTTTTGTTCGTTGACTTCAATCGTAAAGACTTCATTCAAATTCATGGCAAACTTTGTTCGAATCAAAATTCTTGCAACATCAAACTTTTCGTGTCTTTGGGTTTCTGGATCAGCTTTGACAAAAACACCGACCGTTCCTGCTAAAAGATTGTAAAACTTTTCACCCCAAACATGGCATGGTAAGCCAAAAATGCTCACCCACGTTAACCTCTCACCGTCCACATCTGATGGCATCCAAGGGTGAATGTCTGAAAACCATCTCTCAACCCATTCTTTGTCTTCCTCTATCATCTTCTTGATGTCACCGCTAACCTCTTCTTCTAATAGAACCAGATTAGCACCCATAGGAGTTGCTTTAATTTTGAAATAACCTTCCATATGGAGTGCCTCCTGAAATTCATAAGAATCGCCTGGCTTTTCCATTTTACCAACAAATGCTTGTTGGAAACGCTCAATGCTCTCGTCGTCAACGTTATACATGAGATGAGCAAATTTAGGTTTATCACCCATAAGCATCCTTTCATTACGATTTTATTTCCGATCTCCTTTAGCGATTTCCACATAAGATTGTTTACCCTGCCAATTCATGTGTTTTTGGTGAATCCCTACATCATTACGGTTCTTCTCTGCCACTCTTGGTCTCGATTTCTCAGTATCATTCTGCCTATCTTCTCTTTGAAATCGTGGTATATTTGCAAACATCTTCCTGCCATTAAGGACAATGTTGTCCAACTTAATTGCAAGAAGATGTTCATCAGGCTCTTTTTTAAATCTAACGAAACCAAACCTTTTTCCACGCTTATCTAATCTCGCTGGTATGAACACCTCAAGAACCAAACCAAACTCCTTAAACACATTAAACATTTCTTTAGCCTCGAACGCGTCTGGAAACTCAGTGAAGAAGAAAGAAGATGTTTTACTTAAGTCTTGTTCAGTTGCCTTATTTCCATTAGCCTTCCATACCGATCTTCTTGCGGTAAGATCCTTCCTTACTCTATGATTTCGCACTTGTTCCCAGCCATTGTCTTGGTCCATCTTTGCAAGTGAAGGACGCACCATTAGTTTGTTGAAAAAAATATTGATTCAGGCACGATTTTCCACAAACATTATACTTGTCGTTGACTTCTTCATTTGTGTTGGTTATTTAACTTTAAATAGCTCATATTTAGAGGAAAAAACACTTTTTTTAACAAATGAATTTGAGAAAATTATTAGGTGCTTCTACCGATGTCCTCTTATAGAAGTGTAAACAAGTTTATCTTTCATTTTGAATGAGCTTGATAAAAAATTATGAAATACTATTTAGCTTGATGAAAAAAAATGGCATGCCCTCTCCAACTATAATAATGTTATACAAGAGTATATCAGATGATTATAATTTATCTTAATGAAACATAGAAGTTTGAAAATGTATTAGGGGTTAATTTGGGAAGGATCTCCTTTTTCAATAGTTACTAGTACGATACCCGTGCTTATTTGATACAGTATAAAACATATTTAAATTTATATATAAATTTGATATAATATAAAATATATTTATATATGTATTTAAATTTGAAATTAGCTATTAATTTTAAAATGAACAATAATTATGTAAATTCAATTAAATTAAAATATAAAGAAAAAAAGGGACTCGTGAGATGAAAAAAAAGAATATTTAATATTTAAAAATAAGAATTTTATCTTTTAAATTAAAATAATTATTGATTAAAATAAAATATGTATTATGTTTATAGTGATCCGTGAAATAAAAAAATTTATTTGATATAATATAAAATGTATTTATATACAAATGTAAATTTGAAATTAGTCATTTAATTGTAAAATGAAAAATAATTATATAATTTTAATAAATAATGATGCAAAAAGAAAAAAAAAGACTCGTGAGATAAAGAAAGACAAAAAAAAAATTTTGATGCGATAATGATCCGTGAGATAAAAAAAATTATTTGATGCGATATAAATATATTTAGATACAAATGCAAAATTCAAAATAATTTACTTAATTTTAAAATAAATAATAATCATACAAATTTAATTGTATTAAATAATTATATAAAAAGAAAAAAAAAAGGAATCGTGAGATGAAAAGTGAAAAAAAAATATTTAAAAATAAAGATTTTGTCTCTTAAATTAAGATAACGGTTTATTAAAATAAAATAGATATTCTGTTGATAGTGACCTGTGAGATAAATATATAGTGTTATTTTATTAAAATTAAAAAATAGATTATTAATATTTTTAGTGATAATAAATAAATAAAGAAAAAATTAAAATAAAAGTGAGAAAGTGTATGAAAAAGAAATATGAGAAACATTTGAAATTTGAATGAAGAGAGAGAATGAATGGATAAAGAAGATTGACACTTGGCATGTTAATAGAGGGATGATTGAGAATTAATTGAGATATTTGTTAATTACCAATTTATCCATAATGTAGTGTAATATTTTTTTTGTGAAATGGCAAATAAGACAATACATGCAATCTATTTTTAATGGGTTGATAGTAGAATAATAGATTGTTCGATAAAGACATAATGGAAAATTTTGATATTCTCTTGCTTAGGTTCGACGGGAGGGGGTACTTACAAACATGTTATGCCTAAATCAACGACACGACATGAGTGAATGATTTTATGAAGAGAATGATGTGTATCTAAATTGCTCTATATTTTAACTTTTATAGTAGCCCCTAGAACATTTTTCTCAGGACATTTGTCTCAAAACTGTCGAGACGAAAAAAAAAAACCGCAGACTTTCGTACATTTGAAATAATAATAGAGTCATCTCTGAAGATTATTTATTTAAAAAAAAAAGAAAAATATCGATAAAATTCTTAAAGAAAAATAAAAATAGTATAGTCGTCGCAAGCAAATTTAGATTCGAAAATCGATTATACGTGAGGAAGATATTAATACCACTCACATCCGTTGTATTCAATGTAAACTATTTAGTTAGTTTTGCTGATAGAGTGTTAGCTTTTGTTTATTAGTTTTTTTTTAATTATTAAAAGTTTGAAAAAAGAAAAGGACTAAACATAATTTTTTTTATTAGGGTACTCCTACGTATTCTTAGGTGCGATGAGGAATTCAAAGTTACATAGTTTTTAGTAAGAAAAAAGAAATTTTTGAATTTTTTATTAGTGTTTAACGAGACGTTGAATCTCGCTCCTACGTACCCTCTAGTGCAATGAAGAATTCAAAGCTATGTAGTTCTCGACAATAAAAAGATATTTTTGAATTTTTATATCATAATGATTAACAAGACGTTGAATTTCGCTCCTACATATTTAGAGTTTGGATCATCACCAGAGTCCGAGTCTTCTGAACTGATCTTCAGGTTCATATTCCTCAAGCATCTCTTCATTTGTTCTTAATGATTATATTCCTGCAAACTTGAACAGATGTTAGAAAACCCAATTGTTATTTAAATATTTTGTTATCATCAAAACCCATGGGATATGGTATTAACCAATTTAGTTTCAACACGTGAAACAAGGATGATTATTCGTATTTCAAAGTCTCCTAAAAAATACTCCATTTTTACTACCAAGAACAATCTACATCTCTCTCTTTCTCTATTGTTCTCACAAAATTGCTCATTCACTTTTCTCTCAAGTTCTTCAATTTCTTTCAAATATGAGTCAAACATCTGAAGAAGCTATGACTACTGAATCTGTTACTAATGCTAATGAGGTCAAAATGCTTGGAGATAAGTTAGGGAAGAAAGAAACAACAAAGAAATCTATGGTTCCTTAGTCAATCAGCAAGATTGACAAACAAGATGATGTACCATCTGGTGAACCAACTGTGACTGGGAAGGAGAGAACTCCAAAAAGGAAGTCTGCGGCAAACAAAAGAAAGGTAGAAGGAAAAGTTGTTGAGAAGAAAAAACATGTTGAAACAAGTGATTCCAACACAGATGCTGATGAAGACTGGGTTAGCTAGCTATTATCAGGTGGTTTGTTTGGACAGTAAAGTTGATGTTTTGTTTGATTCCTGGTATTAGTTTTAGTTTTGTTTGGTCCTTTGTATATTGGAATGTTATTTCTTTTTTGTTGTTGTTTCAATAATGACTCTATAACTTTGTGTGTCTGTTGCTACTTTAATGTGTTTCTGCAATATGACAATCCATATTTGGAATTTATTTTTGGCAATGCTTTTTAGTATTTATCTAGTTTTCATTTTCAAACCTTTTCCAAATTATGGCAAAAGGGGGGGATGTTGTGTGTTTGTTTGTGTGGAATGAAGTGAGCTCCTATTTGGTGTTTGATTTGAGATCATCTCTTGAGGTGTAGAAAGCACCTTGCATGTTATTTGATATGTGGGGTATTTCTATTGTTGTGTGTGCTCTGATGTGGTGTGCTACGTTTGTGCACATTAGTGTTTTGTATTGAAGATTTACTCAAGCACATCTTGTAGGTTTTAAGTTTTTTTAGCCCAAATTTGTCAAAGGGAGAGATTGTTGTTCTTTTGATTGGTTGCATTAGGTAAAACAATGTGTGCAACAAGATCAAAACATGAAAAAGCATCATGTGGGACAAGATATTCTAGCATGAGGTGCAACGTCTGGCCTTAGTCTGTAAGACAAATTACGTGAGTAAATCTTTGCGTGATTATGTTTATTAAAGAAGATTGACTAAAAAGATTGTCCAAAACCAAATTAAATTAAATGATATCAAATCTCTTATTGGACATTAATAATTAAGAAAATCAAATCTGCATCTAAACTAAATCTACATCAAATCAAATTTGTTTGTTTTAAATCAGATGTCCAGCACCAACAGATGGATTGTTATATAAAGAGACTCATTCCTAATAAAGAAAGGTGTGCGAGTATTGAAGATCTAGTGTGTTAGGGTTTGTTCCTTAAGTCTTTGTATCAGTTGTTATTTGTGCACCTTTATAGCGCATATGTTTCAAATCTAAGGCATAAAAGTTGTTTTTTTAGTTGAGTTGTATTTCAACAATCTTTAATTCGGGTTTATGTATTGATCACAAGGGGAGTGATTAAGAGATTGTGAGAGAGGTTCTCATATTTAGGTGGAGTCCTAAATAGAAAAATACTAGTAGTATTAGTAAGAGAGACATTGAACAATGATTGTTCATCTAAGACTATTTGTACTAATACTATTGAGAGTGAATTTTTTTCTTGGGTTGGAAGCTCCTGACATAGGTGACGTTGCACAAATTGAGTTAACAATCCTTTGTGTATTTTATTGTTTTATGATTTATTTACTGCATTTTATTAATCTGATATAAGCATGTTGTACACATTGTCCTAAATATTGTGTCCAACATTTGTTCTGAGAAGAACAAAATTTCAAGGTTTATGATACATCTAGTCATCTGAATCTTCATTCTGGCGATGATGATTGTATATGTTTTTAATGTTAGATTGATTATTCGATTAATCAAATTCAATTTAAATCTTGTGAGTAAATTAAATTATTATAATTGATGCATTGTTTTTAAACAATTTTATTTATCTCAATTGTTGTTGTAATTTCTAATAATGTAAATTAATGTGAAATCCATACAATCGTGTATCTTTTATGAAAAGAAAATATATTTAAAAATTATCTCAATAGACAAAAACCAATTATTCTATATGCAAATTCTATGTAATGTGAATCATAGCCTTACACTATAAATGCTTTAAAATATGTTGTGTTGTTATCAAAGAGAAAAAATGAGAACAAAATTAGGATACTATTTACCATGATGGACTTAGTTTAAAAATGAACTTGGCAACCAAATGCAAATGAAAAATACACGTAGCCCACATTATTTAGAAGATCTAGAAAGAGATAAATAGGATTGCGCACCTTTAGCACAATATACTACTTTGGAAGGAATTCATATTTTACTTCACACCTCCCATAAAAATGCAATAATCTCAAATGACATTTTTTTTACCATTTGAAAATTTTGTTTCCACATGTTTAAAAATTCATTCTTTATTTAAAAAGAAATCATCGTTTCTAAAATTTCTGGTAAAATTACATTCCAAATTTCTATAACAAATAAAAAATTCAGGTCATAAACAACTATAAAATATAAGATCAAACTATTATGATTTAAAATTATTAATATAAAATAAAATTTAATTTAATTTTTCTACGTGATTAAAATCTAACCGCTTATAAATACCTCAGAAGATTCAGTTGAAAAACGGTAATAATTAAAAACAGTTAATATGCATTAAAAAATCTATTCCACATTTAAAAGAAAAGGTTATTTTAGATATTTTTCACAACTGAAAAACGGTAAAAAAAAAAAAAAAAAGTAAAAAAATTTAGCCAAGCTTCAATCTTAGTTTTAAAAAATTAAATTGTTCCACGTGTTTAAAAAAAATAGTCTACAATTTTAAAGTGACTTATAAATTATAATATGAGATGAAAGTAGTACTCTAAGGAAGTGTAGTGGATTGAGATTTTAAAAAATTTTAAAATTAAATTAATAAAAAAAATTGTGTGTGATTCAATTAAGACAGTTACGATTTTTTTCTTCAAGGTAAATAAATCAGTGGGTATAAAATTGAGATTTCATTAAAAATCATTTGGTATTCAAAATCATGCAAATTTTAATAGATTTATAAATGGGAGTGTTAGATACTTGGGGGTGCTATGTAGATTTTCCCCAAAAGGCCCATAACCAAACTTTCTATCATAATTTTTGGTCCATTTCTTTGTTTTTCTTAAAATGATTTTAATAGTAATATATTTTTTATTTGAAAAATTTGTACAAAGAATTTGTTCTAAAAAAAACTTCAACTAAAGCATAAAATGTTATTTTAGATATTTTATTTTTGCTACAATTATTTGGAGATTGAAAATATAAAAATTATTTAAATTTGTAGTTTGAATAATTTTTCATAAAATCATTTTTAAAATATATTTTTGAAGATTTTAACTATGTTTTAATATTCAATAATGTATATTTATGTTATTGGATGTAAAAATTAATCTTTTAAATTATTAAAATTAAATTTAAAATAACTTTTATTATTTGAAATTTTTGTCATAAAAATCACTTTTAAATATATAAAAACTTAGAGCTAAACTTATATGCCCCTAAATTTATTTTCTAACCGTAATTTGGATTATCTTTATAAGTATCCTTATGTCTTAATTCAACCTAGACGAAACAATCTTGATGATAGATTTAATTTTTTTTAATAAGATTAGATTCTAAAAAAAAAAAAAACTAATACAAAAGAGAAGGGGACCAAATCAAAACCTTCTCAAGAATTACCGAATCTAAAGAAAAGCAAACCAAACCTATTCTTTACAAAATCAGCTCTCAAAAAATCAGGAATCGTAGTGAAGTTAGTGTAAGTATTAACTGATAGACCTAAATTAGCAAGTGAAACCGCACAACTAGTCCCCTCTCTGAAGATGTGAGAAACCACAAAAAACAAATTTGTAGTAATATTCACACAATTAACCCATCAGGTACGAATTTGTCAAGGAACTTTGAAGGGGGGATTGAAAGCATGCACCACCGCCAAAGAGTCATTTTCTAACCAAAGTTTCCCCCAACCCTTCTCATGAGCGAACTCAATTGCTAACATAACACCATTGAGTTCGACAATGAGAGAATTGAAAACCCCCCAAAAAATTAGCAAAGGCTCCAAGAAACCTACCATCAAAATCTCTAGCAATACCACCACACGCCGAAGGCCCCCGTTGCCTAAAGAAGCACCATCACAATTGATCTTGATCCAATCCCACGGAGGTGGTTTCCTAATCACTTCCAGAATATTAGGAGCACAAGGAGGCTGAAAAGTGATTTTGAAATTCTTTAAAAGCTCAAAATCATGCATATTGATAAAAGAAGGACTTTTGAAGATATTGTCAGCCAAACCAAAAACTAACATAATACCAGCAATAGAGGACGAAGTAGAAATTTTCTTGTCTCTAAATCTCACGCTATTTATAGCAAACCAAACCGCATTCAACAAATGAATAACAACAACATTAAAAATTAACTTACATTGATCTGACTAATTGCAATCACAAATACACCAGATATCCTCCCAATTCCTAATCCGCGAACTGATGTTAATCACTTTGGATAGCCAATTCCAAAGAATAGACACATAAGAGCACTCAAAGAAGAGATGATCAACATTCTCTTCCTCTACCAAACAAAAGTTGCATCTAGATGGAAAAGAGAAATTTCTTCTCTTTAATTGATCATCCGAGGGAAGTTTAGACAACAACAAATGCCAGACCATAAAAGACTTTGATGGAGGAATAGACTTAGCCCAAACCCACTTCCACCAAACAGAACGGACTCCAGGCGAGCGCTTTAAATCATAAGCATCTTTAAGCATAAGCGCCCCCGAAGAAGAATGCTTCCAAATCCTTTTATCCGGACGCATGTCAAAAGAGATATGACAAATCAAAATTCGGTCCCGAATCGAATCAGGGATGATCATAGAGACATTAGAAAAATTTCATTTTCGATCAATTATGAAAGAACGGACACTCAAGTCTCTAGGCACCGAAACCAAACCCATCTCCAAAAAAAGAGGATCACCGCACCAACTATCAAACCAAAAACTAAAATATTTTCCATTACCAATAATCCAAGAGGAGTTCTCACAAATAAGCGTAATCACAAATTTGATGCTAGACCAAACCGAGGAGGAGATATGAGACTCAATGAAATAATTATTCACTCTAACCCGATTTCTTAGAAAAGAAGCCCATTGTTCCTCAAAGTTAAAAAAATCCCAGCCAAGCTTAATATTAGTTGCCTCATTCAAAGCAACCAAGGATCTAAGCACAAGACCACCTTCCGAAACCGGACTAAAAATGTTCTTCCAGGCAACAGTAACCATTTTGCACTTCAAAACATCCCCACTCCAAATAAAGTTCCGGGCTGCCCGCTCAATAAGTCTAACTAAAGAAACCGGCCACGCATAGATAGACATAGAATGAATTAGCATACCTTGAATAGAGGTCTTAACCAATTCGACACGCCCTGCAAAAGAAAGAAGGGAACCTTTCCAAGAGGCAAACTTAAGAATAATCTTATCCGCAGTCGATCGAAGATGCTTAGCCTTAGGCCTTTCTTTGAACAAAGGAACTCCAAGATAAATTAAAGAATTAGTAATAATACCAAAACCAGAGATTGCTGCCAAAATATTGAGCCGAGCAGTAGACATGGCTCCACCAAAGATAAATGATTTAGCACAGTTCACAAACTGACCAAAAATTGCACTGTACTCCAAGAAAGCAGTCTTTAGAATATTGATATTCGACACATTGCCCTTGCAAAATATAAGAACATCATCCGCATATAAAATATGATATGGAACCAAAATATTCCTAGGACCCTTCATGACCGCCAGCGACCCCGAATCGACCAAAAGACTAATACTTCTGCTCAGGACCTCTTCGACGAGATAGAACATTAGAGGAGAGAGAGGATCCCATTGGCGGACCTAGTACAGTTAAAATAGCCATGGAGAGACCCATTAACAGAGATTAAAACCCAGGCAGATTTGAGAATACTCAAAATCCAATTACAGAAAGTGTTATTAAACCCAAACTTCTGCAGCACTTTGATAAGAAATTGCCAATTGAGCGTATCGAATGTCTCAGTAATATCCATCTTGAGAGCCACATTCCCACACCAAGATATAGAATCCAGTAAATTAAAAGATTCTGATGCCAACACAATACAATCCCTTAAGTTTCGACCTTGAATGAAACCCCGTTGTTCTTGGGAAACTAAATGGGACATTAACGGCGTATGTTTGGATGCAATGATTTTGGAAATGATCTTGAATTTTGGATATGCTCTAAAAGATCCTCCGGTTGAAAAAGATTTGGAAGAGTCATTGTATTTCATGTAGCTGATGGTTTAGCTGTGGCGCAGAAGGCTTCCAAAGCATGGCTCAGTAGACAAAAGAAAGGAAAAGCCGCTCTGGGCAAACCGAATAATCAAGCTTTCTCTCCGTATGTAGACTGGGTAAAGAAGAGAGTGGAAAAGTTCTACTTGCCTTTTGATTGGGCGCCTCCCTTGTATCCTGAGACTGTGGAGGAGAGGCTCACTATACCCATTGAAGAATTCGATAAGCAACGAGAATTGGTGCATGATTTGAGGGTGGAAAATGCTGGTATGAGTAGTCAGCTGCAAGGTGCTTTACATGTCAACTTGGAGTTGAAATGGAAAGTTCAAGATGTGACAGAGCGCCTGGAAGAGAAGGAGAAGGATCTCACTGACAGAGCTCAGTACTTCAGAAAAGTCATTATGGCTTCTGAATCCTCTGGCAAGGCCTACAGGAAAAACAAGAAGCTCTTTACCGAGACTGAAGCCAAGCTTGCCACGTATCAGAAGATGTGGGAAAAGGTCAAGATTGAGAATGGGGAGTTGAAAGAAGAACTTCAAAGGATGAAAGCAAGAAAAACGTACTTCTCTGGTAAGTGGAAAGAAGCTCAGAAGGAAATTGAGGAGCTCAAGTTGCAAGCCGAAGTCAAGAAATCAAGGCGCGAAGGCAACAATGTTGAAGAACAGGTTGTTAGGCTGAATCAAGATATTGAAAAGAGAAACAGACTGATCAAAGGGCTGATAGAGCGACCTACACATCCAGACACTATGGATCTTCTTGAGGAAGTTGAGGCCAGCTTGTTTGGAATTAATTTGTAGTGATATTGTTGTTATATTTTGTTGTGATTACCATCAGGTTTGTTGATGGAATCACCTTTGATTGTATCAGACCCGTCTGTATGAATTCTTATGACATGATATAAAATGTTTGGTTCAGCCATATATGTCTCAACAACTCTCATTTTCAAAGAGTGTACTTCCTTTGTGTTGATTCTGCAGTATTTCTGGGTTCGGATTTATTTTCCGATATTGTGTCCAATCTCTTGCCTGGTTTCAAAGATTGTAATCAAAGTGGATACGACATGGAAATGTTTAAATATGATGTTTGCATTTGCATTTGCATGATCATAATCATTTTGCATTTTGCATAACAGGTTTATCTCTGGTTTTCTTATCGTGTTCTTCTACAGACAGGATTGCTGACCAGCAGATTCATCAGTATTCAACCAGACTCAATCAAAAAAGAGCAATGGAGCAAATGCAAGCGGAAATGGCTGCCATGCAAGCTCGCATGGCACAGTTCATGGAATTGATGCAAGGCGTTGCGCAAGGGCAAGAACATCTGAGGACCTTTGTCCAACCCTTGGTGGCAAGAGTTGACGAGGATGGCGTTCTTTATGGCGGTCTTCATCACAATGTTGTTCCTCCGGACGGAGTGGTTGTGGGTAATGGTGTTCAGAATGGTCCTCCGGGCGGAGGTATTATTGGTAATGGCATTCAGGGTGGTCCCGTTGCTGGTATTGTCATTCCTCTGGGCGGAGAAGACAATGTGATTCCTTCTGTGGTAGGAGGAGGAAATAGCGTCTGCGCAGTTCAGGGTCGTCACTTCGATGACCAACAGGATGCTATATTCTCTATACCAGGCGGGGATGCTGGTGTTCCCTCGATTGTTGATGATCAGAGGATCAGGTTGATTGAAGAACAACTGAAAGGGGTTGTGAATCAGAACTCTGTGGGTATGGATTTGGATGATCTTGGACTGGTCCCTAGTGTCGTAATTCCGCACAAGTTTCAGGTTCCTACCTTTGAGAAATACAAGGGTACTACTTGTTCGAGGACTCACGTTCGGGCATATGCAAGGAAAATGGCTGCATACTTTAGGGACGAGAAATTAATGATGCATTTCTTCCAGGATAGCCTGTCTGGGGCATCCTTGGAGTGGTACATGCAATTGGAAAGATGTCATGTCCGCAACTGGAGAGATCTGGTAGAGGCTTTTATCAAACACTATCAGTATAACTCTGATATGGCTCCCAATAGGACTCAACTGCAGAGTATGTCTCAAAAGAACAATTAAAGCTTTAAAGAGTGCGCTCAGAGGTGGCGTGAACTGGCAGCGAGGGTACAGCCTCCCATGTTGGAGAAGGAGATGCTGAATATGTTCATGGCTACCTTTCCAAGTCATTATTACAAGAAGTTGTTGCCTTGCATGTCAAGAAAGTTTGTTGATCTGATCTTGGTTGGGGAAATGTTGGAAAGTGGAATTAAAACTGGAAATGTGCCAGGCAGTGATGGGGCTTCTTCTAGTGGAGGGAAGAAACCTTATGTGAACTATAAGAAGAAGGAGGAAGCGAATTCTGTCTCTTCATACCATGGTAAGGGAAAGCAGCGTCAGAATTACAATCAGCAAGTTGCCTCTGTAACTATTCCGGCTGCACCTCAGCAGCAGAGGAATAATCCTAATCAGGAACCAAATAGGTAGCCTGGCCAGTATCAGAACCGACAAAGGAATGCTGAAAGGCATTTTGATCAACCGCCCATGTCATATGCTCAATTGTTGCAACACTTGCTACAGCCGCGTTTAGTTGAGCTCCGCACTCCGGCTCCACCCACAGGGAGGCTTCCCCCAGGCTATGATGCTAACGCACATTTTGATTTTCACTCCGGTGCCACGGGGCATACAATCGAAAGGTGTAGGGCGTTTCATCATAAAGTCCAAGATTTGGTGGATTCGAAGGCCATCAACTTCTCAAATGATGTTCCAAATGTCATTCAAAACCCAATGCCTAACCACGGTGGGTCGGGGGTTAATGCTGTTACAGAAGATGGTGAATCTTTGAATCTGGTTTTAGACGTGGACGAATTGAAAACTCCGTTGTTGGTAGTAAAAGGGAGACTACTGAAGGGTGGAGTATTCACTGGTTATGTTAAAAGTTGCTCAGAATGTATGCTGCAGACTAATGGTTGTGATCTGTTGAGATCCGGAATTCAGAAGCTAATTGACGAAGGTCGGTTGGAGTTTGATAGGTGTAATCAACAGAAGGAGGTTCCTGGCAGAAAGTATGATGCTGCTACGGTTACGATCCCGTTTAAAACGGTAACTATTTCAGCGCCGGCGAGACCAGCGCCAGTCATTATCACAGTCCCCGGGCCTGTCCCGTATGAGAACACTAAGGATATCCCCTGGAATTACGGTGCCGAAGTGTTTGTTGACGGACAGAAGCAAGAGTTGGTGGGAACGTCAGTGATGAACTCCAGTGTTGAAAGTAATGATGAAGCAGGAGCTATTACCTGGAGTGGTAGATTCTTCATCCCATCTGATGATCCGGCTGGTGGTTCTAGGCCAGATAAAGGAAAACAGGTTATGGATAATTCTGTGCAGACGCCAGTGGTGAATGATACCTCAGCAAAGCCAGTTGATAACTCGTTCTCAGAGAATGCGAAAGAGTTTATGAGGCTGATTCGGAAGAGTGATTACAAAATCGTTGATCAATTGCACCAAACACCGTCGAAGATATCCATTTTATCTCTGTTATTATGCTCGGAGGCGCATCGAAACGCATTGTTGAAGGTATTGAATGCTGTGTATGTACCCCAGGAGATCTCAGTTAATCAGCTTGAGGGGGTTGTGGCCCATGTTAATGCAGGAAATGGATTGGGATTTACTGATGTTGATTTGACTCCAGCTGGGAGAAATCATAATAATGCTTTGCACATTTCAATTGAGTGCCGAGGATCATTAATGTCGCATGTGCTTGTTGACACTGGGTCATCTTTGAATGTTTTACCGAAGAAAGCACTGATGAAGTTAGACACTCGTGGGTTAATCTGCACGCCAAGTGATTTAGTAGTGCGCGCTTTCGATGGTTCGTAGAGATCTGTCTTCGGGGAAATTGTGCTGCCAATTAAGGTTGGTCCAGAGGTTTTTGATGCTACCTTCTATATCATGGATATTCAGCCGGCTTACAGTTGTCTGCTGGGTCGTCCATGGATTCATAATGCTGGACCTGTAACGTCCACTCTGCATCAGAAACTGAAGTACATGGTAGACGGACATGTGGTGACAGTGTGCGGAGAAGAGGATATCATGATAAGCCATCTATCTACTTTCAAATATGTGGAGGTAGATGGAGAAATACATGAAACTTTATGTCAGACTTTTGAAGCAGTGAAGATCCCTGAGGAATCTCTCAAGGAAGTCGTCCAATCTGAAGTGGTAAAGCAGCCGGAAGTGGTGCAACAACCAGAGGTCTCCATGTCTTCCTTCAAGGATGCACGGGCTGTGGTTGAGGCCGGCAGTTCACATAAATGGGGTCAAGTCATCGAGTTCTAGAAAAAGTAAAATACTTACGGGCTGGGGTATAAGCCACCAAGGCGTCCTGAGGATCCTCCCAAGTTTTACGGTCCGGTTCGTTTCACCAGTGCTGGTGTGTTCTTTGACAGAATCAATGCTATTGATGAGGAAGGGGATAGAGATTGCGATATGGATAATTGGATTCGCCCCTGCATTCCAGGTCAAAGTCTTTGCAACTGGTCATCAGAGAAAGCCATTCAAGTGACCGACCCAGAGTAATTGCCTTTGTTTTCCTGTTATGTTAATCCTACGTTCTGCCCAAGACGTAGTGATTTTTGTTTGTAGGGCTTAAATATTTTGTGTGTTTTCTTTATCATTAATAAAGGACATCTTTCACATTCAAATATTTTTTATCCCTGTTTTTCTGTTTTTACTTTATGCATTAAATCACATCAAAATGGCAATATGTTTTAGTTTGTTGCATACATAATAAAAATAAATCATCAATCATGCAGGTTTTCTTGTTCAGATACCACCAATCATGATTCAGCTATGGCTCGATATGATTTTGATAATCCCATATATCAGGCTGAAGAAGAGACTGACAAAGATTGTGACTTGCCCGAGGAATTGGCCAGACTGTTGAAACAGGAGGAAAGGGTCATTGTGCCTCATCAGGAGGAAATTGAGTTTGTTAACTTGGGAACTGAGGACGCAAAGAAAGAAGTAAAGATTGGGGCTGCTTTGGAAAACAGTGTAAAGGGAAGATTGATTGAAATGCTTCGAAATTATGTTGATATATTCGCCTGGTCTTACCAAGACATGCCTGGGCTTGACACTGACATCGTGGTACACCGGCTGCCGCTCAAAGAGGGATGTACTCCGGTAAAGCAGAAGCTGAGAAGGACGGAACTGGATATGTCTGTCAAGATTAAAGAAGAGGTTCAGAAACAAATAGATGTTGGATTTCTGGCTGTGACAAGTTATCCTCCGTGGGTTGCTAACATTGTGCCTGTACCTAAGAAGGACGGAAAGGTCAGGATGTGTGTTGATTATAGAGATCTGAATAGAGCAAGCCCGAAAGACGATTTCCCGCTTCCTCACATTGAAATGTTAGTGGACAACACTGCTCAATACTTTGTGTTTTCCTTCATGGATGGCTTCTCTGGGTATAACCAAATCAAAATGGCCCTAGAGGACATGGAGAAAACTACGTTCATAACACCGTGAGGAACATTCTATTACAAAGTGATGCCATTTGTATTGAAAAATGTTGGGGCAACCTATCAGCGGGTGATGGTGACTCTCTTTCATGAAATGATTCATAAAGAGATCGAGGTCTATGTCGATGACATGATTGCGAAGTCACAAACGGAGGAAGAGCATCTGGTGAATCTTCAGAAACTATTTGAAAGATTGATAAAGTTCAAACTGAGGTTGAATCCGAACAAGTGCACCTTCGGGGTGAGATCTGGAAAATTACTGGGGTTTATTATCAGCGAAAAAGGTATCGAGGTTGATCCTGCCAAGGTAAAAGCCATACAAGAAATGCCTGAGCCGAGAACAGAAAAAGAGGTTCGTGGTTTCTTATGGAGGTTGAACTACATTGCAAGATTCATCTCTCATCTTACAGCCACGTGTGAACCAATATTCAAATTGTTAAGAAAATATCAAGCGGTCAGGTGGAACAAAAATTGTCAAAAGGCATTTGAAAAAATAAAAGAATATTTGCAGGAACCTCCGGTCCTTATGCCGCCAGTGCCAGGAAGGCCATTGATTATGTATCTTACGATTCTTGAGAACTCAATGGGGTGTGTGCTCGGTCAACAAGATGAGTCGGGTAGAAAAGAGCATGCCATATACTACCTGAGTAAAAAGTTCACTGACTGTGAGTCAAGGTACTCAATGCTGGAAAAAAACATGTTGTGCACTCGCTTGGGCAGCTAAGCGTTTGAGGCAGTATATGTTAAACCACACAACCCTCTTGATTTAGAAGATGGATCCGATCAAGTATGTGTTTGAAAAGCAAGCGCTTTCTGGGAGAATAGCCCGTTGGCAGATGATTCTGACAGAATATGATATTTAATATGTTTCCCAAAAAGCCATTAAGGGAAGTGTTTTGTCAGAATATCTTGCTGAACAACCAATTGAGGATTATCAACCGATGAAGTTTGAATTTCTGGATGAACATATCATGTTTCTGAAGATGAAAGACTGTGAAGAGCCGCTACCTGATGAAGGACCTGAAATTGGATCCCAAGGGAAGCTGGTCTTTGATGGGGCTGTTAACTCATATGGTAACGGAATCAGGGCGATCATTACGACTCCAAAGGGTTCTCATATACCCTTTATTGCCCGATTAGCGTTCGTATGCACCAACAACGAGGCGGAGTATGAAGCATGCATCATGGGGCTAGAAGAAGCAATTGATTTGAGAATCAAGAACCTTGATGTTTACGGTGATTCCGCGTTGGTAGTTAATCAGATTACAGGTGAATGGGAAACTCGTCAAGCGAATTTGGTGCCTTATAACAACTATGCCAGAAGGTTGTTACCTTTCTTTGTCAGAGTCGATTTCCATCATATACCCCAGTTGGAGAATCAGATGGCAGATGCATTGGCAACATTGTCTTCGATGTATCAGGTGAACCGTTGGGATGAAACTCCTTCAATCAGAATCATGTGTCTGGATAGACCCACTTTTGTGTTTGCAGTTGAAGAGGTATCAGATGGCAAACCTTGGTATCAAGATATTAAGGTTTTTCTGAAGAGTCAAGAATATCCAGAGGGTGCGTCTGCCAAGGATAAGAAAACTCTGAGGAGGTTGGTTGGGAATTTCTTTTTGAATAAAGACGATGTGTTGTACAAGAGAAACTTTGACATGGTCTTGCTACGTTGTGTTGATGAACACGAGGCAAACCTGTTAATGGAAGAAGTTCATGAGGGATCCTTCGGTACTCATGCCAATGGGTATGCTATGGCCAGAAAATTATTGAGAGCGGGGTATTACTAGATGACTACGGAGTCTGACTGTTTTAAATACGCCCAGAAATGCCATAAATGCCAAATTTATGCTAATAAGGTGCACGTACCGCCTACTCCTCTGAATGTGTTGTCATCACCTTGGCCCTTTGCTATGTGGGGCATCGATATGATTGAAAAGATTGAGCTGAATGCTTCCAATGGGCATCGTTTCATTTTGGTTGCCATTTATTACTTCACGAAGTGGGTGGAGGCAGCCTCGTATGCCAACGTCACCAGACAAGTGGTTGCCCGGTTTATTAAGAAGGACATCATCTGCCGGTATGGAGTCCCGGAGAGAATCATTACTGATAATGGTTCAAATTTGAATAACAAGATGATGAAAGAGATATGTCAGAGCTTTAAGATTGAACATCACAATTCTTCTCCCTATCGTCCGAAGATGAATGGGGCTGTTGAAGCGGAAAATAAGAACATCAAGAAGATTGTGCAGAAAATGGTGGTGACGTATAAAGACTGGCATGAGATGTTGCCTTATGCTTTACACGGTTATCGTACTTTGGTACGCACATCAACTGGGGCAACTCCTTTCTCACTAGTATATGGTATGGAAGCAGTTCTACCATTAGAGGTTGAGATTCCTTCTTTGAGAATTCTGACAGATGTGAAGCTTGATGAAGCTGAATGGGTGCGTTCCAGATTGAATCAGCTGAACCTTATTGAGGAAAAGAGATTGGCAGCCATTACACATGGTCGGTTGTATCAAATCAGGTTGAAGAAAGCCTTTGATCAAAAAGTGCGTCCTCGGTGTTTTCAGGCCGGTGAATTGGTTTTGAAAAGGATCCTTCCTCCTCAAACAGACCACGGGGGCAAATGGACTTCAAACTACGAAGGGCCATATGTAGTAAGACAGGTTTTCTCTGGTGGAGCCTTATTACTTTCAACTATGGATGGTGAAGATTTTACGTCTCCTGTGAATGCATACGTAGTCAAAAAATACTTTGCATAAAAGAGACCCGATGGACATAAAAAGAAAGTCCAGGAAAAAAAGGGGCATCCCGGCGAACCATAAAAAGAAAAGGTTCGGGCAAAAGTTAGGGATAAAAAGAAAAAGAATAAACCCGCAAAGTTGAAAACCTGAAAAGGCAACTTTGGCAAAAACTGGTATCCTGGTGGATTGAAAACCCGAAAAGGGCGATCCAGGCAAAAGTTAGGGATTTGAAAGCAAGAGGCTACGATCTGCGTTCGATCTGTAACACTTTTGATACTTGGAAATTTCGAAGGAAAGGAATCAGTCCAGTCAGCCTCGTCGAAGGTCAAAGCATCTGCGGATAAACGAGCCATATTGGGTCATAGCTGAATTAAATCATGGTGGATTTCTGTTCCCCACATTGCCGACATGTGTATTTTCTTTTACTTTTTTGTGCAATTACCTCTTTTCAGGAATTGCTGCCAGATGTAAATGCCTATTTACAGGCCAATTCATTCAATAAAACTTTCATTTCATTCAAAGAGCTTTCCATTTATGTTTTTATTTTCACTGTTTTGTTTGTGAAAACGTCTGATATTTTTGATAAAACATTGCATGCGAAAATGTTAAGCTTTGCGAAGCATATCAGAAAACAGTGGAAATTGCTCAAGCAACGGTCATTATGATGGTAATCGAGATAGCCATTTTACATATAGAACTTGCTGTTGATTTTGTTTGCAGGGTAGCAAGATTTCTCCCCAGTAGAGCTACTCTCCTCAACATTGAAATTTCGTCCTCCTCATCAGGTTGTTGCTCTCCCCAGCCAGAGTACAGAGGATTATTTCCCTAGCTAGAGTTGTGATTGATTACTCTCTTAGCAAGCAGCCAAAAGTTGATACTTCTGCATCCCCAGCAAGAGACTAATGGAATATCTTCTCTAGACAAAGAGGGTATTTCCCCACAGGGTCTGAGCACCTATTTTCCTCAGCTAGTCGGGAAATGTTTTCTCACCAGCAACGGTATGGTCTTATCCCCAATAGATGAGTACGCTTGATGGTATCCCCTAGCAGAGTTCGTGTCGTCAATCACCATTCTCCAGGAAGATGTGATGGTAATGGCTAGTACTCCCCAGCAGGGTAAGGTACAGATTTCTCCCAGCAGCAGGTTGAGTTCAGTAATATCCCCAAGCAGGTTCGGTATTATTGACTTGTCTCCCCAAGAAGAGTTTGGTGGTGATCTTCACAGTGGTTTGTTCAACAGCAGTTGACATCCCCAACAAGTTTATGTCCAATTGTCATTGGCATCTTTCAAATCCGTGTTTTGAGTTCTGTCTTCAGTAGAAGCCATGGGTAATCTCCAGCAGAGAGAAATTTCTTGGGTTCCATCTTCAATATTCATAAGCCAGTTTGATATCTGTTACCAGTTTCTTTCCCCAGCAGAAAGAGATGTAATGCAGGAGATGTTGTTTGACATTACACTGCAACCAGTGGATTCGTCCTTCCTACTATTGTTCCTTCCTATACTCCCCTACAGAGTTGCCTGTTTAGACTTCTCTTTTCCCCAGCGGAGTCATCTTCGTAGATCTGTTGATTCTACTAATCTTGGGCTCGAAATTCCGCCCCCACAGTATTTCTTTTTTCGAGTCCACCTTTGGCTTGGTCTCGTATTGTTGGGTTTGAAAGTCCACCTTCGGCTTGGCCTTTCTTTTCGAGTTAGCCTTCGGTCGTCCTCGTATTCTTTGTTTGAAAATCTACCTTTGGTATAGTCTTTCTTTGAAAGTCCACCTTCGGCTCGGTCTTTCTTTTTTCGAGTCCACCTTTGGCTTGGTCTCATATTGTTGGGTTTGAAAGTCCACCTTCGGCTTGGCCTTTCTTTTTGAGTTCGCCTTCATTCGTCCTCGTATCCTTCGTTTGAAAGTCTACCTTCGGCATAGTCCTTCTTCGAAAGTCCACATTCGGCTCGGTCTTTCTTTTCGAGTCCACCTTTGGCTTAGTCTTGAATTATTGGGTTTGAAAGTCACCCTTCGGCTTGCCCTTTCTTTTCGAGTTCGCCTTCGGTCGTCCTCGTATCCTTTATTTGAAAGTTTACCTTCGGCATAGTCTTTCTTTGAAAGTCCACCTTCGGCTCGGTCTTCCTTTTCGAGTCCGACCTTTGGCTTGGTCTCGTATTATTGGGTTTGAAAGTCCACCTTCGGTTTGGCCTTTCTTTTCGAGTTCGCCTTCGGTCGTCCTCGTATCCTTTGTTTAAAAGTCTACCTTCGGCATAGTGTTTCTTTGAAAGTCCACCTTCGGCTCGGTCTTTCTTTTCGAGTCCACCTTTGGCTTGGTCTCGTATTATTGGGTTTGAAAGTCCATCTTCGGCTTGGCCTTTCTTTTCGAGTACGCCTTCGGTCGTCCTCGTATCCTTTGTTTAAAATTCCACCATCGGCTCGGTCTTTCTTTTTTCGAGTCCACCTTTGGCTTGGTCTCGTATTATTGGGTTTGAAAGTCCACCTTCGGCTTGGCCTTTCTTTTCGAGTTCGCCTACGGTCGTCCTCGTATCCTTTGTTTGAAAGTCTACCTTCGGCATAGTCTTTCTTTGAAAGTCCACCTTCGGCTCAGTCTTTCTTTTCGAGTCCACTTTTGGCTTGGTCTCGTATTGTTGGGTTTGAAAGTCCACCTTCGGCTTGGCCTTACTTTTCGAGTTCGCCTTCGGTCGTCCTAATAACCTTTGTTTGAAAGTCTACCTTCGGCATAGTCTTTCTTTGAAAGTCCACCTTCGGCTCGGTCTTTCTTTTTTTAGGTCCACCTTTGGTTTGGTCTCGTATTGTTGGGTTTGAAAGTCCGCCTTCGGCTTGGCCTTTCTTTTCGAGTTCGCCTTCGGTCGTCCTCGTATCCTTTGTTTGAAACTCTACATTCGACATAGTCTTTCTTTGAAAGTCCACCTTCGGCTCGGTCTTTCTTTTTGAGTCCACCTTTGGCTTGGTCTCGTATTGTTGGGTTTGAAAGTCCACCTTCGGCTTGGCCTTTCTTTTCGAGTTTGCCTTCGGTCGTCCTCGTATCCTTTGTTTGAAAGTCTACCTTCGGCATAGTCTTTCTTTGAAAGTCCACATTCGGCTCGGTCTTTCTATTCGAGTCTACCTTTGGCTTGGTCTCGTATTGTTGGGTTTGAAAGTCCACCTTCGGCTTGGCCTTTCTTTTCGAGTTTGCCTTCGGTCGTCCTCGTATCCTTTGTTTAAAAGTCTACCTTCGGCATAGTCTTTCTTTGAAAGTCCGCCTTCGGCCCAGTCTTTCTTTTCGAGTCCATCTTTGGCTTGGTCTCGTATTGTTGGGTTTGAAAGTCCACCTTCGGCTTGGCCTTTCTTTTCGAGTTCGCCTTCGGTCGTCCTCGTATCCTTTGTTTGAAAGTCTACCTTTGGCATAGTCTTTCTTTGAAAGTTCACCTTTGGCTCGGTCTTTCTTTTCGAGTCCACCTTTGGCTTAGTCTCGTATTGTTGGGTTTGAAAGTCCACCTTCGGCTTGGCCTTTCTTTTCGAGTTCGCCTTTGTTCGTCCTCGCATCCTTTGTTTAAAAGTCTACCTTCGGCATAGTCTTTCTTTGAAAGTCC
Organism: Lathyrus tuberosus; assembly: GCA_022829125.1. Lineage (NCBI taxonomy): Eukaryota > Viridiplantae > Streptophyta > Magnoliopsida > Fabales > Fabaceae > Lathyrus > Lathyrus tuberosus. Next base: position 21,098,333 of record JALAZF010000034.1, read on the forward strand.
ACCTTCGACTCGGTCTTTCTTTTCGAGTCCACCTTTGACTTGGTCTCGTATTATTGGGTTTGAAAGTCCACCTTCGGCTTGGCCTTTCTTTTCGAGTTCGCCTTCGGTCGTCCTCGTATCCTCTGTTTAAAAGTCCACCTTCGGCTCGGTCTTTCTTTTTTCGAGTCCACCTTTGGCTTGGTCTCGTATTATTGGGTTTGAAAGTCCACCTTCGGCTTGGCCTTTCTTTTCGAGTTTGCCTTCGGTCGTCCTCGTATCCTTTGTTTGAGAGTCTACCTTCGGCATAGTCTTTCTTTGAAAGTCCACCTTCGGCTCGGTCTTTCTTTTCAAGTCACCCTTTGGCTTGGGATCGTATTGTTGGGTTTGAAAGTCCACCTTCGGCTTGGCCTTTCCTTTCGAGTTCGCCTTTGGTCGTCCTCATATCCTTTGTTTGAAAGTCTACCTTCGGCATAGTCTTTCTTTGAAAGTCTAACTTTGGCTCGGTCTTTCTTTTTTCGAGTCCACCTTTGGCTTGGTCTCGTATTGTTGGGTTTGAAAGTCAACCTTCGGCTTGGCCGTTCTTTTCGAGTTCGCCTTCGGTCGTCCTCGTATCCTTTGTTTGAAACTCTACATTCGGCATAGTCTTTCTTTGAAAGTCCACCTTCGGCTCGGTCTTTCTTTTCGAGTCCACCTTTGGCTTGGTCTCGTATTGTTGGGTTTGAAAGCCACCTTCGACTTGGCCTTTCTTTTTGAGTTCGCCTTCGGTCGTCCTCGTATCCTTTGTTTGAAAGTCTACCTTCGACATAGTCTTTCTTTGAAAGTCCACCTTCGGCTCGGTCTTTCTTTTCGAGTCCACCTTTGGCTTGGTCTCGTATTGTAGGGTTTAAAAGTCCACCTTCGGCTTGGCCTTTCTTTTCGAGTTCCCTTCGGTTGTCCTCGTATCCTTTGCTTAAAAGTCTACCTTCGGCATAGTTTTTCTTTGAAAGTCCACCTTCGGCTCGGTCTTTCTTTTCGAGTCCACCTTTGGCTTGGTCTCGTATTGTTGGGTTTGAAAGTCCACCTTCGACTTGCCCTTTCTTTTCGAGTTCGCCTTCGGTCGTCCTCGTATCCTTTGTTTGAAACTCTAGATTCGGCATAGTCTTTCTTTGAAAGTCCACCTTCGGCTCAGTCTTTCTTTTCGAGTCCACCTTTGGCTTGGTCTCGTATTGTTGGGTTTGAAAGTCCACCTTCGTCTTGGCCTTTCTTTTCGAGTTCGCCTTCGGTCTTCCCCGTATCCTTTGTTTGAAAGTCTACCTTCGGCATAGTCTTTCTTTTAAATTCCACCTTCGGCTCGGTGTTTCTTTTCGAGTCCACCTTTGGCTTGGTCTCGTATTATTTGGTTTGAAAGTCCACCTTCGGCTTGGCCTTTCTTCTCGAGTTCGCCTTCGGTCGTCCTCGTATCCTTTGTTTGAAAGTCTACCTTCGGCATAGTCTTTCTTTGAAAGTCCACCTTCGGCTCGGTCTTTCTTTTCGATTCCACCTTTGGCTTGGGATCGTATTGTTGGGTTTTAAAGTCCTCCTTCGGCTTGGCCTTTCTTTTCGAGTTCGCCTTTGGTCGTCCTCATAACATTTGTTTGAAAGTCTACCTTCGGCATAGTCTTTCTTTGAAAGTCCACCTTCGGCTCGGTCTTTATTTTTTCGAGTCCACCTTTGGCTTGGTCTCGTATTGTTGGGTTTGAAAGTCCATCTTCGGCTTGGCCTTTCTTTTCGAGTTCGCCTTCGGTCGTCCTCGTATCCTTTGTTTGAAACTCTACATTCGGCATAGTCTTTCTTCGAAAGTCCACCTTCGGCTCGGTCTTTCTTTTTTCGAGTCCACCTTTGGCTTGGTCTCGTATTGTTGGGTTTGAAAGTCCATCTTCGGCTTGGCCTTTCTTTTCGAGTTCGCCTTCGGTCGTCCTCGTATCCTTTGTTTGAAACTCTACATTCGGCATAGTCTTTCTTTGAAAGTCCACATTCGGCTCGGTCTTTCTTTTCGAGTCTACCTTTGGCTTGGTCTCGTATTGTTGGGTTTGAAAGTCAACCTTCGGCTTGGCCTTTCTTTTCGAGTTTGCCTTCGGTCGTCCTCGTATCCTTTGTTTAAAAGTCTACCTTCGGCATAGTCTTTCTTTGAAAGTCCACCTTCGGCCCAGTCTTTCTTTTCGAGTCCATCTTTGGCTTGGTCTCGTATTGTTGGGTTTGAAAGTCCACCTTCGGCTTGGCCTTTCTTTTCGAGTTCGCCTTCGGTCGTCCTCGTATCCTTTGTTTGAAAGTCTACCTTTGGCATAGTCTTTCTTTGAAAGTCCACCTTTGGCTCGGTCTTTCTTTTCGAGTCCACCTTTGACTTGGTCTCGTATTATTGGGTTTGAAAGTCCACCTTCGGCTTGGCCTTTCTTTTCGAGTTCGCCTTCGGTCGTCCTCGTATCCTTTGTTTAAAAGTCCACCTTCGGCTCGGTCTTTCTTTTTTCGAGTCCACCTTTGGCTTGGTCTCGTATTATTGGGTTTGAAAGTCCACCTTCGGCTTGGCCTTTCTTTTCGAGTTCGCCTTCGGTCGTCCTCGTATCCTTTGTTTGAAAGTCTACCTTCGGCATAGTCTTTCTTTGAAAGTCCACCTTCGGCTCGGTCTTTCTTTTCGAGTCCACCTTTGGCTTGGGATCGTATTGTTGGGTTTGAAAGTCCACCTTCGGCTTGGCCTTTCTTTTCGAGTTCGCCTTTGGTCATCCTCATAACCTTTTTTTGAAAGTCTACATTCGGCATAGTTTTTCTTTGAAAGTCCACCTTCGGCTCGGTCTTTCTTTTTTCGAGTCCACCTTTGGATTGGTCTCGTATTGTTGGGTTTGAAAATCCACCTTCGGCTTGGCCTTTCTTTTCGAGTTCGCCTTCGGTCGTCCTCGTATCCTTTGTTTGAAACTCTACATTCGGCATAGTCTTTCTTTGAAAGTCCACCTTCGGCTTGGTCTTTCTTTTCGAGTCCACCTTTGGCTTGGTCTCGTATTGTTGGGTTTGAAAGTCCACCTTCGGCTTGGCCTTTCCTTTTGAGTTCGCCTTCGGTCGTCCTCGTATCCTTTGTTTAAAAGTCTACGTTCGGCATAGTCTTTCTTTGAAAGTCCACATTCGGCCCGGTCTTTCTTTTCGAGTCCACCTTTGGCTTGGTCTCGTATTGTTGGGTTTGAAAGTCCACCTTCGGCTTGGCCTTTCTTTTCGAGTTCGCCTTCGGTCGTCCTCGTATCCTTTGTTTGAAAGTCTACCTTCGGCAAAGTCTTTCTTTGAAAGTCCACCTTCGGCTCAATCTTTCTTTTCGAGTCCACCTTTGGCTTGGTCTCGTTTTGTTGGGTTTGAAAGTCCACCTTCGGCTTGGCCTTTCTTTTCGAGTTCGCCTTCGGTCGTCCTCGTATCCTTTGTTTTAAAGTCTATCTTCGGAATAGTCTTTCTTTGAAAGTCCACCTTCGGCTCGGTATTTCTTTTCGAGTCCACCTTTGACTTGGTCTCGTATTATTGGGTTTGAAAGTCCACCTTCGGCTTGGCCTTTCTTTTCGAGTTCACCTTCGGTCGTCCTCGTGTCCTTTGTTTGAAACTCTACATTCGGCATAGTCTTTCTTTGAAAGTCTACCTTCGGCTCGGTCTTTCTTTTTTCGAGTCCACCTTTGGCTTGGTCTCGTATTGTTGGGTTTGAAAGTCCATCTTCGGCTTGGCCTTTCTTTTCGAGTTCGCCTTCGGTCGTCCTCGTATCCTTTGTTTGAAACTCTACATTCGGCATAGTCTTTCTTTGAAAGTCCACATTCGGGTCGGTCTTTCTTTTCGAGTTTACCTTTGGCTTGGTCTCGTATTGTTGGGTTTGAAAGTCCACCTTCAGCTTGGCCTTTCTTTTCGAGTTTGCCTTCGGTCGTCCTCGTATCCTTTGTTTAAAAGTCTACCTTCGGCATAGTCTTTCTTTGAAAGTTCACCTTCGGCCCAGTCTTTCTTTTTGAGTCCATCTTTGGCTTGGTCTCGTATTGTTGGGTTTGAAAGTCCACCTTCGGCTTGGCCTTTCTTTTCGAGTTCGCCTTCGGTCGTCCTCGTATCCTTTGTTTGAAAGTCTACCTTTGGCATAGTCTTTCTTTGAAAGTCCACCTTTGGCTCGGTCTTTCTTTTCGAGTCCACCTTTGGCTTAGTCTCGTATTGTTGGGTTTGAAAGTCCACCTTCGGCTTGGCCTTTCTTTTCGAGTTCGCCTTTGTTCATCCTCGCATCATTTGTTTAAAAGTCTACCTTCGGCATTGTCTTTCTTTAAAAGTCCACCTTCGGCTCGGTCTTTCTTTTCGAGTCCACCTTTGACTTGGTCTCGTATTATTGGGTTTGAAAGTCCACCTTCGGCTTGGCCTTTCTTTTCGAGTTCGCCTTCGGTCGTCCTCGTATCCTTTGTTTAAAAGTCCACCTTCGGCTCGGTCTTTCTTTTTTCGAGTCCACCTTTGGCTTGGTCTCGTATTATTGGGTTTGAAAGTCCACCTTCGGCTTGGCCTTTCTTTTCGAGTTCGCCTTCGGTCGTCCTCGTATCCTTTGTTTGAAAGTCTACCTTCGGCATAGTCTTTCTTTGAAAGTCCACCTTCGGCTCGGTCTTTCTTTTCGATTCCACCTTTGGCTTGGGATCGTATTGTTGGGTTTTAAAGTCCTCCTTCGGCTTGGCCTTTCTTTTCGAGTTCGCCTTTGGTCGTCCTCATAACATTTGTTTGAAAGTCTACCTTCGGCATAGTCTTTCTTTGAAAGTCCACCTTCGGCTCGGTCTTTATTTTTTCGAGTCCACCTTTGGCTTGGTCTCGTATTGTTGGGTTTGAAAGTCCATCTTCGGCTTAGCCTTTCTTTTCGAGTTCGCCTTCGGTCGTCCTTGTATCCTTTGTTTGAAACTCTACATTCGGCATAGTCTTTCTTCGAAAGTCCACCTTCGGCTCGGTCTTTCTTTTTTCGAGTCCACCTTTGGCTTGGTCTCGTATTGTTGGGTTTGAAAGTCCATCTTCGGCTTGGCCTTTCTTTTCGAGTTCGCCTTCGGTCGTCCTCGTATCCTTTGTTTGAAACTCTACATTCGGCATAGTCTTTCTTTGAAAGTCCACATTCGGCTCGGTCTTTCTTTTCGAGTCTACCTTTGGCTTGGTCTCGTATTGTTGGGTTTGAAAGTCAACCTTCGGCTTGGCCTTTCTTTTCGAGTTTGCCTTCGGTCGTCCTCGTATCCTTTGTTTGAAACTCTACATTCGACATAGTCTTTCTTTGAAAGTCCACCTTCGGCTCGGTCTTTCTTTTTGAGTCCACCTTTGGCTTGGTCTCGTATTGTTGGGTTTGAAAGTCCATCTTCGGCTTGGCCTTTCTTTTCGAGTTCGCCTTTGGTCGTCCTCATAACATTTGTTTGAAAGTCTACCTTCGGCATAGTCTTTCTTTGAAAGTCCACCTTCGGCTCGGTCTTTCTTTTTTCGAGTCCACCTTTGGCTTGGTCTCGTATTGTTGGGTTTGAAAGTCCATCTTCGGCTTGGCCTTTCTTTTCGAGTTCGCCTTCGGTCGTCCTCGTATCCTTTGTTTGAAACTCTACATTCGGCATAGTCTTTCTTTGAAAGTCCACATTCGGCTCGGTCTTTCTTTTCGAGTCTACCTTTGGCTTGGTCTCGTATTGTTGGGTTTGAAAGTCCGCCTTCGGCTTGGCCTTTCTTTTCGAGTTCGCCTTCGGTCGTCCTCGTATCCTTTGTTTGAAACTCTACATTCGACATAGTCTTTCTTTGAAAGTCCACCTTCGGCTCGGTCTTTCTTTTTGAGTCCACCTTTGGCTTGGTCTCGTATTGTTGGGTTTGAAAGTCCACCTTCGGCTTGGCCTTTCTTTTCGAGTTTGCCTTCGGTCGTCCTCGTATCCTTTGTTTGAAAGTCTACCTTCGGCATAGTCTTTCTTTGAAAGTCCACATTCGGCTCGGTCTTTCTATTCGAGTCTACCTTTGGCTTGGTCTCGTATTGTTGGGTTTGAAAGTCCACCTTCGGCTTGGCCTTTCTTTTCGAGTTTGCCTTCGGTCGTCCTCGTATCCTTTGTTTAAAAGTCTACCTTCGGCATAGTCTTTCTTTGAAAGTCCGCCTTCGGCCCAGTCTTTCTTTTCGAGTCCATCTTTGGCTTGGTCTCGTATTGTTGGGTTTGAAAGTCCACCTTCGGCTTGGCCTTTCTTTTCGAGTTCGCCTTCGGTCGTCCTCGTATCCTTTGTTTGAAAGTCTACCTTTGGCATAGTCTTTCTTTGAAAGTTCACCTTTGGCTCGGTCTTTCTTTTCGAGTCCACCTTTGGCTTAGTCTCGTATTGTTGGGTTTGAAAGTCCACCTTCGGCTTGGCCTTTCTTTTCGAGTTCGCCTTTGTTCGTCCTCGCATCCTTTGTTTAAAAGTCTACCTTCGGCATAGTCTTTCTTTGAAAGTCCACCTTCGACTCGGTCTTTCTTTTCGAGTCCACCTTTGACTTGGTCTCGTATTATTGGGTTTGAAAGTCCACCTTCGGCTTGGCCTTTCTTTTCGAGTTCGCCTTCGGTCGTCCTCGTATCCTCTGTTTAAAAGTCCACCTTCGGCTCGGTCTTTCTTTTTTCGAGTCCACCTTTGGCTTGGTCTCGTATTATTGGGTTTGAAAGTCCACCTTCGGCTTGGCCTTTCTTTTCGAGTTTGCCTTCGGTCGTCCTCGTATCCTTTGTTTGAGAGTCTACCTTCGGCATAGTCTTTCTTTGAAAGTCCACCTTCGGCTCGGTCTTTCTTTTCAAGTCACCCTTTGGCTTGGGATCGTATTGTTGGGTTTGAAAGTCCACCTTCGGCTTGGCCTTTCTTTTCGAGTTCGCCTTTGGTCGTCCTCATATCCTTTGTTTGAAAGTCTACCTTCGGCATAGTCTTTCTTTGAAAGTCTAACTTTGGCTCGGTCTTTCTTTTTTCGAGTCCACCTTTGGCTTGGTCTCGTATTGTTGGGTTTGAAAGTCAACCTTCGGCTTGGCCGTTCTTTTCGAGTTCGCCTTCGGTCGTCCTCGTATCCTTTGTTTGAAACTCTACATTCGGCATAGTCTTTCTTTGAAAGTCCACCTTCGGCTCGGTCTTTCTTTTCGAGTCCACCTTTGGCTTGGTCTCGTATTGTTGGGTTTGAAAGCCACCTTCGACTTGGCCTTTCTTTTTGAGTTCGCCTTCGGTCGTCCTCGTATCCTTTGTTTGAAAGTCTACCTTCGACATAGTCTTTCTTTGAAAGTCCACCTTCGGCTCGGTCTTTCTTTTCGAGTCCACCTTTGGCTTGGTCTCGTATTGTAGGGTTTAAAAGTCCACCTTCGGCTTGGCCTTTCTTTTCGAGTTCCCTTCGGTTGTCCTCGTATCCTTTGCTTAAAAGTCTACCTTCGGCATAGTTTTTCTTTGAAAGTCCACCTTCGGCTCGGTCTTTCTTTTCGAGTCCACCTTTGGCTTGGTCTCGTATTGTTGGGTTTGAAAGTCCACCTTCGACTTGCCCTTTCTTTTCGAGTTCGCCTTCGGTCGTCCTCGTATCCTTTGTTTGAAACTCTAGATTCGGCATAGTCTTTCTTTGAAAGTCCACCTTCGGCTCAGTCTTTCTTTTCGAGTCCACCTTTGGCTTGGTCTCGTATTGTTGGGTTTGAAAGTCCACCTTCGTCTTGGCCTTTCTTTTCGAGTTCGCCTTCGGTCTTCCCCGTATCCTTTGTTTGAAAGTCTACCTTCGGCATAGTCTTTCTTTTAAATTCCACCTTCGGCTCGGTGTTTCTTTTCGAGTCCACCTTTGGCTTGGTCTCGTATTATTTGGTTTGAAAGTCCACCTTCGGCTTGGCCTTTCTTCTCGAGTTCGCCTTCGGTCGTCCTCGTATCCTTTGTTTGAAAGTCTACCTTCGGCATAGTCTTTCTTTGAAAGTCCACCTTCGGCTCGGTCTTTCTTTTCGATTCCACCTTTGGCTTGGGATCGTATTGTTGGGTTTTAAAGTCCTCCTTCGGCTTGGCCTTTCTTTTCGAGTTCGCCTTTGGTCGTCCTCATAACATTTGTTTGAAAGTCTACCTTCGGCATAGTCTTTCTTTGAAAGTCCACCTTCGGCTCGGTCTTTATTTTTTCGAGTCCACCTTTGGCTTGGTCTCGTATTGTTGGGTTTGAAAGTCCATCTTCGGCTTGGCCTTTCTTTTCGAGTTCGCCTTCGGTCGTCCTCGTATCCTTTGTTTGAAACTCTACATTCGGCATAGTCTTTCTTCGAAAGTCCACCTTCGGCTCGGTCTTTCTTTTTTCGAGTCCACCTTTGGCTTGGTCTCGTATTGTTGGGTTTGAAAGTCCATCTTCGGCTTGGCCTTTCTTTTCGAGTTCGCCTTCGGTCGTCCTCGTATCCTTTGTTTGAAACTCTACATTCGGCATAGTCTTTCTTTGAAAGTCCACATTCGGCTCGGTCTTTCTTTTCGAGTCTACCTTTGGCTTGGTCTCGTATTGTTGGGTTTGAAAGTCAACCTTCGGCTTGGCCTTTCTTTTCGAGTTTGCCTTCGGTCGTCCTCGTATCCTTTGTTTAAAAGTCTACCTTCGGCATAGTCTTTCTTTGAAAGTCCACCTTCGGCCCAGTCTTTCTTTTCGAGTCCATCTTTGGCTTGGTTTCGTATTGTTGGGTTTGAAAGTCCACCTTCGGCTTGGCCTTTCTTTTCGAGTTCGCATTCGGTCGTCCTCGTATCCTTTGTTTGAAAGTCTACCTTTGGCATAGTCTTTCTTTAAAAGTCCACCTTTGGCTCGGTCTTTCTTTTCGAGTCCACCTTTGACTTGGTCTCGTATTATTGGGTTTGAAAGTCCACCTTCGGCTTGGCCTTTCTTTTCGAGTTCGCCTTCGGTCGTCCTCGTATCCTTTGTTTAAAAGTCCACCTTCGGCTCGGTCTTTCTTTTTTCGAGTCCACCTTTGGCTTGGTCTCGTATTATTGGGTTTGAAAGTCCACCTTCGGCTTGGCCTTTCTTTTCGAGTTCGCCTTCGGTCGTCCTCGTATCCTTTGTTTGAAAGTCTACCTTCGGCATAGTCTTTCTTTGAAAGTCCACCTTCGGCTCGGTCTTTCTTTTCGAGTCCACCTTTGGCTTGGGATCGTATTGTTGGGTTTGAAAGTCCACCTTCGGCTTGGCCTTTCTTTTCGAGTTCGCCTTTGGTCATCCTCATAACCTTTTTTTGAAAGTCTACATTCGGCATAGTTTTTCTTTGAAAGTCCACCTTCGGCTCGGTCTTTCTTTTTTCGAGTCCACCTTTGGATTGGTCTCGTATTGTTGGGTTTGAAAATCCACCTTCGGCTTGGCCTTTCTTTTCGAGTTCGCCTTCGGTCGTCCTCGTATCCTTTGTTTGAAACTCTACATTCGGCATAGTCTTTCTTTGAAAGTCCACCTTCGGCTTGGTCTTTCTTTTCGAGTCCACCTTTGGCTTGGTCTCGTATTGTTGGGTTTGAAAGTCCACCTTCGGCTTGGCCTTTCCTTTTGAGTTCGCCTTCGGTCGTCCTCGTATCCTTTGTTTAAAAGTATACGTTCGGCATAGTCTTTCTTTGAAAGTCCACATTCGGCCCGGTCTTTCTTTTCGAGTCCACCTTTGGCTTGGTCTCGTATTGTTGGGTTTGAAAGTCCACCTTCGGCTTGGCCTTTCTTTTCGAGTTCGCCTTCGGTCGTCCTCGTATCCTTTGTTTGAAAGTCTACCTTCGGCAAACTCTTTCTTTGAAAGTCCACCTTCGGCTCAATCTTTCTTTTCGAGTCCACCTTTGGCTTGGTCTCGTTTTGTTGGGTTTGAAAGTCCACCTTCGGCTTGGCCTTTCTTTTCAAGTTCGCCTTCGGTCGTCCTCGTATCCTTTGTTTAAAAGTCTATCTTCGGAATAGTCTTTCTTTGAAAGTCCACCTTCGGCTCGGTATTTCTTTTCGAGTCCACCTTTGACTTGGTCTCGTATTATTGGGTTTGAAAGTCCACCTTCGGCTTGGCCTTTCTTTTCGAGTTCACCTTCGGTCGTCCTCGTGTCCTTTGTTTGAAACTCTACATTCGGCATAGTCTTTCTTTGAAAGTCTACCTTCGGCTCGGTCTTTCTTTTTTCGAGTCCACCTTTGGCTTGGTCTCGTATTGTTGGGTTTGAAAGTCCATCTTCGGCTTGGCCTTTCTTTTCGAGTTCGCCTTCGGTCGTCCTCGTATCCTTTGTTTGAAACTCTACATTCGGCATAGTCTTTCTTTGAAAGTCCACATTCGGCTCGGTCTTTCTTTTCGAGTTTACCTTTGGCTTGGTCTCGTATTGTTGGGTTTGAAAGTCCACCTTCGGCTTGGCCTTTCTTTTCGAGTTCGCCTTCGGTCGTCCTCGTATCCTTTGTTTGAAAGTCTACCTTTGGCATAGTCTTTCTTTGAAAGTCCACCTTTGGCTCGGTCTTTCTTTTCGAGTCCACCTTTGGCTTAGTCTCGTATTGTTGGGTTTGAAAGTCCACCTTCGGCTTGGCCTTTCTTTTCGAGTTCGCCTTTGTTCATCCTCGCATCCTTTGTTTAAAAGTCTACCTTCGGCATTGTCTTTCTTTAAAAGTCCACCTTCGGCTCGGTCTTTCTTTTCGAGTCCACCTTTGACTTGGTCTCGTATTATTGGGTTTGAAAGTCCACCTTCGGCTTGGCCTTTCTTTTCGAGTTCGCCTTCGGTCGTCCTCGTATCCTTTGTTTAAAAGTCCACCTTCGGCTCGGTCTTTCTTTTTTCGAGTCCACCTTTGGCTTGGTCTCGTATTATTGGGTTTGAAAGTCCACCTTCGGCTTGGCCTTTCTTTTCGAGTTCGCCTTCGGTCGTCCTCGTATCCTTTGTTTGAAAGTCTACCTTCGGCATAGTCTTTCTTTGAAAGTCCACCTTCGGCTCGGTCTTTCTTTTCGATTCCACCTTTGGCTTGGGATCGTATTGTTGGGTTTTAAAGTCCTCCTTCGGCTTGGCCTTTCTTTTCGAGTTCGCCTTTGGTCGTCCTCATAACATTTGTTTGAAAGTCTACCTTCGGCATAGTCTTTCTTTGAAAGTCCACCTTCGGCTCGGTCTTTATTTTTTCGAGTCCACCTTTGGCTTGGTCTCGTATTGTTGGGTTTGAAAGTCCATCTTCGGCTTGGCCTTTCTTTTCGAGTTCGCCTTCGGTCGTCCTCGTATCCTTTGTTTGAAACTCTATATTCGGCATAGTCTTTCTTCGAAAGTCCACCTTCGGCTCGGTCTTTCTTTTTTCGAGTCCACCTTTGGCTTGGTCTCGTATTGTTGGGTTTGAAAGTCCATCTTCGGCTTGGCCTTTCTTTTCGAGTTCGCCTTCGGTCGTCCTCGTATCCTTTGTTTGAAACTCTACATTCGGCATAGTCTTTCTTTGAAAGTCCACATTCGGCTCGGTCTTTCTTTTCGAGTTTACCTTTGGCTTGGTCTCGTATTATTGGGTTTGAAAGTCCACCTTCAGCTTGGCCTTTCTTTTCGAGTTTGCCTTCGGTCGTCCTCGTATCCTTTGTTTAAAAGTCTACCTTCGGCATAGTCTTTCTTTGAAAGTTCACCTTCGGCCCAGTCTTTCTTTTTGAGTCCATCTTTGGCTTGGTCTCGTATTGTTGGGTTTGAAAGTCCACCTTCGGCTTGGCCTTTCTTTTCGAGTTCGCCTTCGGTCGTCCTCGTATCCTTTGTTTGAAAGTCTACCTTTGGCATAGTCTTTCTTTGAAAGTCCACCTTTGGCTCGGTCTTTCTTTTCGAGTCCACCTTTGGCTTAGTCTCGTATTGTTTGGTTTGAAAGTCCACCTTCGGCTTGGCCTTTCTTTTCGAGTTCGCCTTTGTTCATCCTCGCATCCTTTGTTTAAAAGTCTACCTTCGGCATTGTCTTTCTTTAAAAGTCCACCTTCGGCTCGGTCTTTCTTTTCGAGTCCACCTTTGACTTGGTCTCGTATTATTGGGTTTGAAAGTCCACCTTCGGCTTGGCCTTTCTTTTCGAGTTCGCCTTCGGTCGTCCTCGTATCCTTTGTTTAAAAGTCCACCTTCGGCTCGGTCTTTCTTTTTTCGAGTCCACCTTTGGCTTGGTCTCGTATTATTGGGTTTGAAAGTCCACCTTCGGCTTGGCCTTTCTTTTCGAGTTCGCCTTCGGTCGTCCTCGTATCCTTTGTTTGAAAGTCTACCTTCGGCATAGTCTTTCTTTGAAAGTCCACCTTCGGCTCGGTCTTTCTTTTCGATTCCACCTTTGGCTTGGGATCGTATTGTTGGGTTTTAAAGTCCTCCTTCGGCTTGGCCTTTCTTTTCGAGTTCGCCTTTGGTCGTCCTCATAACATTTGTTTGAAAGTCTACCTTCGGCATAGTCTTTCTTTGAAAGTCCACCTTCGGCTCGGTCTTTATTTTTTCGAGTCCACCTTTGGCTTGGTCTCGTATTGTTGGGTTTGAAAGTCCATCTTCGGCTTGGCCTTTCTTTTCGAGTTCGCCTTCGGTCGTCCTCGTATCCTTTGTTTGAAACTCTACATTCGGCATAGTCTTTCTTCGAAAGTCCACCTTCGGCTCGGTCTTTCTTTTTTCGAGTCCACCTTTGGCTTGGTCTCGTATTGTTGGGTTTGAAAGTCCATCTTCGGCTTGGCCTTTCTTTTCGAGTTCGCCTTCGGTCGTCCTCGTATCCTTTGTTTGAAACTCTACATTCGGCATAGTCTTTCTTTGAAAGTCCACATTCGGCTCGGTCTTTCTTTTCGAGTCTACCTTTGGCTTGGTCTCGTATTGTTGGGTTTGAAAGTCAACCTTCGGCTTGGCCTTTCTTTTCGAGTTTGCCTTCGGTCGTCCTCGTATCCTTTGTTTAAAAGTCTACCTTCGGCATAGTCTTTCTTTGAAAGTCCACCTTCGGCCCAGTCTTTCTTTTCGAGTCCATCTTTGGCTTGGTCTCGTATTGTTGGGTTTGAAAGTCCACCTTCGGCTTGGCCTTTCTTTTCGAGTTCGCCTTCGGTCGTCCTCGTATCCTTTGTTTGAAAGTCTACCTTTGGCATAGTCTTTCTTTGAAAGTCCACCTTTGGCTCGGTCTTTCTTTTCGAGTCCACCTTTGACTTGGTCTCGTATTATTGGGTTTGAAAGTCCACCTTCGGCTTGGCCTTTCTTTTCGAGTTCGCCTTCGGTCGTCCTCGTATCCTTTGTTTAAAAGTCCACCTTCGGCTCGGTCTTTCTTTTTTCGAGTCCACCTTTGGCTTGGTCTCGTATTATTGGGTTTGAAAGTCCACCTTCGGCTTGACCTTTCTTTTCGAGTTCGCCTTCGGTCGTCCTCGTATCCTTTGTTTGAAAGTCTACCTTCGGCATAGTCTTTCTTTGAAAGTCCACCTTCGGCTCGGTCTTTCTTTTCGAGTCCACCTTTGGCTTGGGATCGTATTGTTGGGTTTGAAAGTCCACCTTCGGCTTGGCCTTTCTTTTCGAGTTCGCCTTTGGTCATCCTCATAACCTTTTTTTGAAAGTCTACATTCGGCATAGTTTTTCTTTGAAAGTCCACCTTCGGCTCGGTCTTTCTTTTTTCGAGTCCACCTTTGGATTGGTCTCGTATTGTTGGGTTTGAAAATCCACCTTCGGCTTGGCCTTTCTTTTCGAGTTCGCCTTCGGTCGTCCTCGTATCCTTTGTTTGAAACTCTACATTCGGCATAGTCTTTCTTTGAAAGTCCACCTTCGGCTTGGTCTTTCTTTTCGAGTCCACCTTTGGCTTGGTCTCGTATTGTTGGGTTTGAAAGTCCACCTTCGGCTTGGCCTTTCCTTTTGAGTTCGCCTTCGGTCGTCCTCGTATCCTTTGTTTAAAAGTCTACGTTCGGCATAGTCTTTCTTTGAAAGTCCACATTCGGCCCGGTCTTTCTTTTCGAGTCCACCTTTGGCTTGGTCTCGTATTGTTGGGTTTGAAAGTCCACCTTCGGCTTGGCCTTTCTTTTCGAGTTCGCCTTCGGTCGTCCTCGTATCCTTTGTTTGAAAGTCTACCTTCGGTAAAGTCTTTCTTTGAAAGTCCACCTTCGGCTCAATCTTTCTTTTCGAGTCCACCTTTGGCTTGGTCTCGTTTTGTTGGGTTTGAAAGTCCACCTTCGGCTTGGCCTTTCTTTTCGAGTTCGCCTTCGGTCGTCCTCGTATCCTTTGTTTAAAAGTCTATCTTCGGAATAGTCTTTCTTTGAAAGTCCACCTTCGGCTCGGTATTTCTTTTCGAGTCCACCTTTGACTTGGTCTCGTATTATTGGGTTTGAAAGTCCACCTTCGGCTTGGCCTTTCTTTTCGAGTTCACCTTCGGTCGTCCTCGTGTCCTTTGTTTGAAACTCTACATTCGGCATAGTCTTTATTTGAAAGTCTACCTTCGGCTCGGTCTTTCTTTTTTCGAGTCCACCTTTGGCTTGGTCTCGTATTGTTGGGTTTGAAAGTCCATCTTCGGCTTGGCCTTTCTTTTCGAGTTCGCCTTCGGTCGTCCTCGTATCCTTTGTTTGAAACTCTACATTCGGCATAGTCTTTCTTTGAAAGTCCACATTCGGCTCGGTCTTTCTTTTCGAGTTTACCTTTGGCTTGGTCTCGTATTGTTGGGTTTGAAAGTCCACCTTCAGCTTGGCCTTTCTTTTCGAGTTTGCCTTCGGTCGTCCTCGTATCCTTTGTTTAAAAGTCTACCTTCGGCATAGTCTTTCTTTGAAAGTTCACCTTCGGCCCAGTCTTTCTTTTTGAGTCCATCTTTGGCTTGGTCTCGTATTGTTGGGTTTGAAAGTCCACCTTCGGCTTGGCCTTTCTTTTCGAGTTCGCCTTCGGTCGTCCTCGTATCCTTTGTTTGAAAGTCTACCTTTGGCATAGTATTTCTTTGAAAGTCCACCTTTGGCTCGGTCTTTCTTTTCGAGTCCACCTTTGGCTTAGTCTCGTATTGTTGGGTTTGAAAGTCCACCTTCGGCTTGGCCTTTCTTTTCGAGTTCGCCTTTGTTCATCCTCGCATCCTTTGTTTAAAAGTCTACCTTCGGCATTGTCTTTCTTTAAAAGTCCACCTTCGGCTCGGTCTTTCTTTTCGAGTCCACCTTTGACTTGGTCTCGTATTATTGGGTTTGAAAGTCCACCTTCGGCTTGGCCTTTCTTTTCGAGTTCGCCTTCGGTCGTCCTCGTATCCTTTGTTTAAAAGTCCACCTTCGGCTCGGTCTTTCTTTTTTCGAGTCCACCTTTGGCTTGGTCTCGTATTATTGGGTTTGAAAGTCCACCTTCGGCTTGGCCTTTCTTTTCGAGTTCGCCTTCGGTCGTCCTCGTATCCTTTGTTTGAAACTCTACATTCGGCATAGTCTTTCTTTGAAAGTCCACCTTCGGCTTGGTCTTTCTTTTCGAGTCCACCTTTGGCTTGGTCTCGTATTGTTGGGTTTGAAAGTCCACCTTCGGCTTGGCCTTTCCTTTTGAGTTCGCCTTCGGTCGTCCTCGTATCCTTTGTTTAAAAGTCTACGTTCGGCATAGTCTTTCTTTGAAAGTCCACATTCGGCCCGGTCTTTCTTTTCGAGTCCACCTTTGGCTTGGTCTCGTATTGTTGGGTTTGAAAGTCCACCTTCGGCTTGGCCTTTCTTTTCGAGTTCGCCTTCGGTCGTCCTCGTATCCTTTGTTTGAAAGTCTACCTTCGGTAAAGTCTTTCTTTGAAAGTCCACCTTCGGCTCAATCTTTCTTTTCGAGTCCACCTTTGGCTTGGTCTCGTTTTGTTGGGTTTGAAAGTCCACCTTCGGCTTGGCCTTTCTTTTCGAGTTCGCCTTCGGTCGTCCTCGTATCCTTTGTTTAAAAGTCTATCTTCGGAATAGTCTTTCTTTGAAAGTCCACCTTCGGCTCGGTATTTCTTTTCGAGTCCACCTTTGACTTGGTCTCGTATTATTGGGTTTGAAAGTCCACCTTCGGCTTGGCCTTTCTTTTCGAGTTCACCTTCGGTCGTCCTCGTGTCCTTTGTTTGAAACTCTACATTCGGCATAGTCTTTATTTGAAAGTCTACCTTCGGCTCGGTCTTTCTTTTTTCGAGTCCACCTTTGGCTTGGTCTCGTATTGTTGGGTTTGAAAGTCCATCTTCGGCTTGGCCTTTCTTTTCGAGTTCGCCTTCGGTCGTCCTCGTATCCTTTGTTTGAAACTCTACATTCGGCATAGTCTTTCTTTGAAAGTCCACATTCGGCTCGGTCTTTCTTTTCGAGTTTACCTTTGGCTTGGTCTCGTATTGTTGGGTTTGAAAGTCCACCTTCAGCTTGGCCTTTCTTTTCGAGTTTGCCTTCGGTCGTCCTCGTATCCTTTGTTTAAAAGTCTACCTTCGGCATAGTCTTTCTTTGAAAGTTCACCTTCGGCCCAGTCTTTCTTTTTGAGTCCATCTTTGGCTTGGTCTCGTATTGTTGGGTTTGAAAGTCCACCTTCGGCTTGGCCTTTCTTTTCGAGTTCGCCTTCGGTCGTCCTCGTATCCTTTGTTTGAAAGTCTACCTTTGGCATAGTATTTCTTTGAAAGTCCACCTTTGGCTCGGTCTTTCTTTTCGAGTCCACCTTTGGCTTAGTCTCGTATTGTTGGGTTTGAAAGTCCACCTTCGGCTTGGCCTTTCTTTTCGAGTTCGCCTTTGTTCATCCTCGCATCCTTTGTTTAAAAGTCTACCTTCGGCATTGTCTTTCTTTAAAAGTCCACCTTCGGCTCGGTCTTTCTTTTCGAGTCCACCTTTGACTTGGTCTCGTATTATTGGGTTTGAAAGTCCACCTTCGGCTTGGCCTTTCTTTTCGAGTTCGCCTTCGGTCGTCCTCGTATCCTTTGTTTAAAAGTCCACCTTCGGCTCGGTCTTTCTTTTTTCGAGTCCACCTTTGGCTTGGTCTCGTATTATTGGGTTTGAAAGTCCACCTTCGGCTTGGCCTTTCTTTTCGAGTTCGCCTTCGGTCGTCCTCGTATCCTTTGTTTGAAAGTCTACCTTCGGCATAGTCTTTCTTTGAAAGTCCACCTTCGGCTCGGTCTTTCTTTTCGATTCCACCTTTGGCTTGGGATCGTATTGTTGGGTTTTAAAGTCCTCCTTCGGCTTGGCCTTTCTTTTCGAGTTCGCCTTTGGTCGTCCTCATAACATTTGTTTGAAAGTCTACCTTCGGCATAGTCTTTCTTTGAAAGTCCACCTTCGGCTCGGTCTTTATTTTTTCGAGTCCACCTTTGGCTTGGTCTCGTATTGTTGGGTTTGAAAGTCCATCTTCGGCTTGGCCTTTCTTTTCGAGTTCGCCTTCGGTCGTCCTCGTATCCTTTGTTTGAAACTCTACATTCGGCATAGTCTTTCTTCGAAAGTCCACCTTCGGCTCGGTCTTTCTTTTTTCGAGTCCACCTTTGGCTTGGTCTCGTATTGTTGGGTTTGAAAGTCCATCTTCGGCTTGGCCTTTCTTTTCGAGTTCGCCTTCGGTCGTCCTCGTATCCTTTGTTTGAAACTCTACATTCGGCATAGTCTTTCTTTGAAAGTCCACATTCGGCTCGGTCTTTCTTTTCGAGTCTACCTTTGGCTTGGTCTCGTATTGTTGGGTTTGAAAGTCAACCTTCGGCTTGGCCTTTCTTTTCGAGTTTGCCTTCGGTCGTCCTCGTATCCTTTGTTTAAAAGTCTACCTTCGGCATAGTCTTTCTTTGAAAGTCCACCTTCGGCCCAGTCTTTCTTTTCGAGTCCATCTTTGGCTTGGTCTCGTATTGTTGGGTTTGAAAGTCCACCTTCGGCTTGGCCTTTCTTTTCGAGTTCGCCTTCGGTCGTCCTCGTATCCTTTGTTTGAAAGTCTACCTTTGGCATAGTATTTCTTTGAAAGTCCACCTTTGGCTCGGTCTTTCTTTTCGAGTCCACCTTTGGCTTAGTCTCGTATTGTTGGGTTTGAAAGTCCACCTTCGGCTTGGCCTTTCTTTTCGAGTTCGCCTTTGTTCATCCTCGCATCCTTTGTTTAAAAGTCTACCTTCGGCATTGTCTTTCTTTAAAAGTCCACCTTCGGCTCGGTCTTTCTTTTCGAGTCCACCTTTGACTTGGTCTCGTATTATTGGGTTTGAAAGTCCACCTTCGGCTTGGCCTTTCTTTTCGAGTTCGCCTTCGGTCGTCCTCGTATCCTTTGTTTAAAAGTCCACCTTCGGCTCGGTCTTTCTTTTTTCGAGTCCACCTTTGGCTTGGTCTCGTATTATTGGGTTTGAAAGTCCACCTTCGGCTTGGCCTTTCTTTTCGAGTTCGCCTTCGGTCGTCCTCGTATCCTTTGTTTGAAAGTCTACCTTCGGCATAGTCTTTCTTTGAAAGTCCACCTTCGGCTCGGTCTTTCTTTTCGATTCCACCTTTGGCTTGGGATCGTATTGTTGGGTTTTAAAGTCCTCCTTCGGCTTGGCCTTTCTTTTCGAGTTCGCCTTTGGTCGTCCTCATAACATTTGTTTGAAAGTCTACCTTCGGCATAGTCTTTCTTTGAAAGTCCACCTTCGGCTCGGTCTTTATTTTTTCGAGTCCACCTTTGGCTTGGTCTCGTATTGTTGGGTTTGAAAGTCCATCTTCGGCTTGGCCTTTCTTTTCGAGTTCGCCTTCGGTCGTCCTCGTATCCTTTGTTTGAAACTCTACATTCGGCATAGTCTTTCTTCGAAAGTCCACCTTCGGCTCGGTCTTTCTTTTTTCGAGTCCACCTTTGGCTTGGTCTCGTATTGTTGGGTTTGAAAGTCCATCTTCGGCTTGGCCTTTCTTTTCGAGTTCGCCTTCGGTCGTCCTCGTATCCTTTGTTTGAAACTCTACATTCGGCATAGTCTTTCTTTGAAAGTCCACATTCGGCTCGGTCTTTCTTTTCGAGTCTACCTTTGGCTTGGTCTCGTATTGTTGGGTTTGAAAGTCAACCTTCGGCTTGGCCTTTCTTTTCGAGTTTGCCTTCGGTCGTCCTCGTATCCTTTGTTTAAAAGTCTACCTTCGGCATAGTCTTTCTTTGAAAGTCCACCTTCGGCCCAGTCTTTCTTTTCGAGTCCATCTTTGGCTTGGTCTCGTATTGTTGGGTTTGAAAGTCCACCTTCGGCTTGGCCTTTCTTTTCGAGTTCGCCTTCGGTCGTCCTCGTATCCTTTGTTTGAAAGTCTACCTTTGGCATAGTCTTTCTTTGAAAGTCCACCTTTGGCTCGGTCTTTCTTTTCGAGTCCACCTTTGACTTGGTCTCGTATTATTGGGTTTGAAAGTCCACCTTCGGCTTGGCCTTTCTTTTCGAGTTCGCCTTCGGTCGTCCTCGTATCCTTTGTTTAAAAGTCCACCTTCGGCTCGGTCTTTCTTTTTTCGAGTCCACCTTTGGCTTGGTCTCGTATTATTGGGTTTGAAAGTCCACCTTCGGCTTGGCCTTTCTTTTCGAGTTCGCCTTCGGTCGTCCTCGTATCCTTTGTTTGAAAGTCTACCTTCGGCATAGTCTTTCTTTGAAAGTCCACCTTCGGCTCGGTCTTTCTTTTCGAGTCCACCTTTGGCTTGGGATCGTATTGTTGGGTTTGAAAGTCCACCTTCGGCTTGGCCTTTCTTTTCGAGTTCGCCTTTAGTCATCCTCATAACCTTTTTTTGAAAGTCTACATTCGGCATAGTTTTTCTTTGAAAGTCCACCTTCGGCTCGGTCTTTCTTTTTTCGAGTCCACCTTTGGATTGGTCTCGTATTGTTGGGTTTGAAAATCCACCTTCGGCTTGGCCTTTCTTTTCGAGTTCGCCTTCGGTCGTCCTCGTATCCTTTGTTTGAAACTCTACATTCGGCATAGTCTTTCTTTGAAAGTCCACCTTCGGCTTGGTCTTTCTTTTCGAGTCCACCTTTGGCTTGGTCTCGTATTGTTGGGTTTGAAAGTCCACCTTCGGCTTGGCCTTTCCTTTTGAGTTCGCCTTCGGTCGTCCTCGTATCCTTTGTTTAAAAGTCTACGTTCGGTATAGTCTTTCTTTGAAAGTCCACATTCGGCCCGGTCTTTCTTTTCGAGTCCACCTTTGGCTTGGTCTCGTATAGTTGGGTTTGAAAGTCCACCTTCGGCTTGGCCTTTCTTTTCGAGTTCGCCTTCGGTCGTCCTCGTATCCTTTGTTTGAAAGTCTACCTTCGGCAAAGTCTTTCTTTGAAAGTCCACCTTCGGCTCAATCTTTCTTTTCGAGTCCACCTTTGGCTTGGTCTCGTTTTGTTGGGTTTGAAAGTCCACCTTCGGCTTGGCCTTTCTTTTCGAGTTCGCCTTCGGTCGTCCTCGTATCCTTTGTTTAAAAGTCTATCTTCGGAATAGTCTTTCTTTGAAAGTCCACCTTCGGCTCGGTATTTCTTTTCTAGTCCACCTTTGACTTGGTCTCGTATTATTGGGTTTGAAAGTCCACCTTCGGCTTGGCCTTTCTTTTCGAGTTCACCTTCGGTCGTCCTCGTGTCCTTTGTTTGAAACTCTACATTCGGCATAGTCTTTCTTTGAAAGTTTACCTTCGGCTCGGTCTTTCTTTTTTCGAGTCCACCTTTGGCTTGGTCTCGTATTGTTGGGTTTGAAAGTCCATCTTCGGCTTGGCCTTTCTTTTCGAGTTCGCCTTCGGTCGTCCTCGTATCCTTTGTTTGAAACTCTACATTCGGCATAGTCTTTCTTTGAAAGTCCACATTCGGCTCGGTCTTTCTTTTCGAGTTTACCTTTGGCTTGGTCTCGTATTGTTGGGTTTGAAAGTCCACCTTCAGCTTGGCCTTTCTTTTCGAGTTTGCCTTCGGTCATCCTCGTATCCTTTGTTTAAAAGTCTACCTTCGGCATAGTCTTTCTTTGAAAGTTCACCTTCGGCCCAGTCTTTCTTTTTGAGTCCATCTTTGGCTTGGTCTCGTATTGTTGGGTTTGAAAGTCCACCTTCGGCTTGGCCTTTCTTTTCGAGTTCGCCTTCGGTCGTCCTCGTATCCTTTGTTTGAAAGTCTACCTTTGGCATAGTCTTTCTTTGAAAGTCCACCTTTGGCTCGGTCTTTCTTTTCGAGTCCACCTTTGGCTTAGTCTCGTATTGTTGGGTTTGAAAGTCCACCTTCGGCTTGGCCTTTCTTTTCGAGTTCGCCTTTGTTCATCCTCGCATCCTTTGTTTAAAAGTCTACCTTCGGCATTGTCTTTCTTTAAAAGTCCACCTTCGGCTCGGTCTTTCTTTTCGAGTCCACCTTTGACTTGGTCTCGTATTATTGGGTTTGAAAGTCCACCTTCGGCTTGGCCTTTCTTTTCGAGTTCGCCTTCGGTCGTCCTCGTATCCTTTGTTTAAAAGTCCACCTTCGGCTCGGTCTTTCTTTTTTCGAGTCCACCTTTGGCTTGGTCTCGTATTATTAGGTTTGAAAGTCCACCTTCGGCTTGGCCTTTCTTTTCGAGTTCGCCTTCGGTCGTCCTCGTATCCTTTGTTTGAAAGTCTACCTTCGGCATAGTCTTTCTTTGAAAGTCCACCTTCGGCTCGGTCTTTCTTTTCGATTCCACCTTTGGCTTGGGATCGTATTGTTGGGTTTTAAAGTCCTCCTTCGGCTTGGCCTTTCTTTTCGAGTTCGCCTTTGGTCGTCCTCATAACATTTGTTTGAAAGTCTACCTTCGGCATAGTCTTTCTTTGAAAGTCCACCTTCGGCTCGGTCTTTATTTTTTCGAGTCCACCTTTGGCTTGGTCTCGTATTGTTGGGTTTGAAAGTCCATCTTCGGCTTGGCCTTTCTTTTCGAGTTCGCCTTCGGTCGTCCTCGTATCCTTTGTTTGAAACTCTACATTCGGCATAGTCTTTCTTCGAAAGTCCACCTTCGGCTCGGTCTTTCTTTTTTCGAGTCCACCTTTGGCTTGGTCTCGTATTGTTGGGTTTGAAAGTCCATCTTCGGCTTGGCCTTTCTTTTCGAGTTCGCCTTCGGTCGTCCTCGTATCCTTTGTTTGAAACTCTACATTCGGCATAGTCTTTCTTTGAAAGTCCACATTCGGCTCGGTCTTTCTTTTCGAGTTTACCTTTGGCTTGGTCTCGTATTGTTGGGTTTGAAAGTCCACCTTCAGCTTGGCCTTTCTTTTCGAGTTTGCCTTCGGTCGTCCTCGTATCCTTTGTTTAAAAGTCTACCTTCGGCTTAGTCTTTCTTTGAATGTTCACCTTCGGCCCAGTCTTTCTTTTTGAGTCCATCTTTGGCTTGGTCTCGTATTGTTGGGTTTGAAAGTCCACCTTCGGCTTGGCCTTTCTTTTCGAGTTCGCCTTCGGTCGTCCTCGTATCCTTTGTTTGAAAGTCTACCTTTGGCATAGTCTTTCTTTGAAAGTCCACCTTTGGCTCGGTCTTTCTTTTCGAGTCCACCTTTGGCTTAGTCTCGTATTGTTGGGTTTGAAAGTCCACCTTCGGCTTGGCCTTTCTTTTCGAGTTCGCCTTTGTTCATCCTCGCATCCTTTGTTTAAAAGTCTACCTTCGGCATTGTCTTTCTTTAAAAGTCCACCTTCGGCTCGGTCTTTCTTTTCGAGTCCACCTTTGACTTGGTCTCGTATTATTGGGTTTGAAAGTCCACCTTCGGCTTGGCCTTTCTTTTCGAGTTCGCCTTCGGTCGTCCTCGTATCCTTTGTTTAAAAGTCCACCTTCGGCTCGGTCTTTCTTTTTTCGAGTCCACCTTTGGCTTGGTCTCGTATTATTGGGTTTGAAAGTCCACCTTCGGCTTGGCCTTTCTTTTCGAGTTCGCCTTCGGTCGTCCTCGTATCCTTTGTTTAAAAGTCTACCTTCGGCATAGTCTTTCTTTGAAAGTCCACCTTCGGCTCGGTCTTTCTTTTCGAGTCCACCTTTGGCTTGGGATCGTATTGTTGGGTTTGAAAGTCCACCTTCGGCTTGGCCTTTCTTTTCGAGTTCGCCTTTGGTCATCCTCATAACCTTTGTTTGAAAGTCTACATTCGGCATAGTCTTTCTTTGAAAGTCCACCTTCGGCTCGGTCTTTCTTTTTTCGAGTCCACCTTTGGCTTGGTCTCGTATTGTTGGGTTTGAAAATCCACCTTCGGCTTGGCCTTCCTTTTCGAGTTCGCCTTCGGTCGTCCTCGTATCCTTTGTTTGAAACTCTACATTCGGCATAGTCTTTCTTTGAAAGTCCACCTTCGGCTCAGTCTTTCTTTTCGAGTCCACCTTTGGCTTGGTCTCGTATTGTTGGGTTTGAAAGTCCACCTTCGTCTTGGCCTTTCTTTTCGAGTTCGCCTTCGGTCTTCCCCGTATCCTTGGTTTGAAAGTCTACCTTTGGCATAGTCTTTCTTTTAAATTCCACCTTCGGCTCGGTGTTTCTTTTCGAGTCCACCTTTGGCTTGGTCTCGTATTATTTGGTTTGAAAGTCCACCTTCGGCTTGGCCTTTCTTCTCGAGTTCGCCTTCGGTCGTCCTCGTATCCTTTGTTTGAAAGTCTACCTTCGGCATAGTCTTTCTTTGAAAGTCCACCTTCGGCTCGGTCTTTCTTTTCGATTCCACCTTTGGCTTGGGATCGTATTGTTGGGTTTTAAAGTCCACCTTCGGCTTGGCCTTTCTTTTCGAGTTCGCCTTTGGTCGTCCTCATAACCTTTGTTTGAAAGTCTACCATCGGTATAGAATTTCTTTGAAAGTCCACCTTCGGCTCGGTCTTTATTTTTTCGAGTCCACCTTTGGCTTGGTCTCGTATTGTTGGGTTTGAAAGTCCATCTTCGGCTTGGCCTTTCTTTTCGAGTTCGCCTTCGGTCGTCCTCGTATCCTTTGTTTGAAACTCTACATTCGGCATAGTCTTTCTTCGAAAATCCACCTTCGGCTCGGTCTTTCTTTTTTCGAGTCCACCTTTGGCTTGGTCTCGTATTGTTGGGTTTGAAAGTCCATCTTCGGCTTGGCCTTTCTTTTCGAGTTCGCCTTCGGTCGTCCTCGTATCTTTTGTTTGAAACTCTACATTCGGCATAGTCTTTCTTTGAAAGTCCACATTCGGCTCGGTCTTTCTTTTCGAGTCTACCTTTGGCTTGGTCTCGTATTGTTGGGTTTGAAAGTCCACCTTCGGCTTGGCCTTTCTTTTCGAGTTTGCCTTCGGTCGTCCTCGTATCCTTTGTTTAAAAGTCTACCTTCGACATAGTCTTTCTTTGAAAGTCCACCTTCGGCCCAGTCTTTCTTTTCGAGTCCATCTTTGGCTTGGTCTCGTATTGTTGGGTTTGAAAGTCCACCTTCGGCTTGGCCTTTCTTTTCGAGTTCGCCTTCGGTCGTCCTCGTATCCTTTGTTTGAAAGTCTACCTTTGGCATAGTTTTTCTTTGAAAGTCCACCTTTGGCTCGGTCTTTCTTTTCGAGTCCACCTTTGGCTTAGTCTCGTATTGTTGGGTTTGAAAGTCCACCTTCGGCTTGGCCTTTCTTTTCGAGTTCGCCTTTGTTCGTCCTCGCATCCTTTGTTTAAAAGTCTACCTTCGGCATAGTCTTTCTTTGAAAGTCCACCTTCGGCTCGGTCTTTCTTTTCGAGTCCACCTTTGACTTGGTCTCGTATTATTGGGTTTGAAAGTCCACCTTCGGCTTGGCCTTTCTTTTCGAGTCCGCCTTCGGTCGTCCTCGTATCCTTTGTTTAAAAGTCCACCTTCGGCTCGGTCTTTCTTTTTTCGAGTCCACCTTTGGCTTGGTCTCGTATTATTGGGTTTGAAAGTCCACCTTCGGCTTGGCCTTTCTTTTCGAGTTCGCCTTCGGTCGTCCTCGTATCCTTTGTTTGAAAGTCTACCTTCGGCATAGTCTTTCTTTGAAAATCCACCTTCGGCTCGGTCTTTCTTTTCGAGTCCACCTTTGGCTTGGGATCGTATTGTTGGGTTTGAAAGTCCACCTTCGGCTTGGCCTTTCTTTTCGAGTTCGCCTTTGGTCATCCTCATAACCTTTGTTTGAAAGTCTACATTCGGCATAGTTTTTCTTTGAAAGTCCACCTTCGGCTCGGTCTTTCTTTTTTCGAGTCCACCTTTGGCTTGGTCTCGCATTGTTGGGTTTGAAAATCCACCTTCGGCTTGGCCTTTCTTTTCGAGTTCGCCTTCGGTCGTTCTCGTATCCTTTGTTTGAAACTCTACATTCGGCATAGTCTTTCTTTGAAAGTCCACCTTCGGCTTGGTCTTTCTTTTCGAGTCCACCTTTGGCTTGGTCTCGTATTATTGGGTTTGAAAGTCCACCTTCGGCTTGGCCTTTCTTTTTGAGTTCGCCTTCGGTCGTCCTCGTATCCTTTGTTTAAAAGTCTACGTTCGGCATAGTCTTTCTTTGAAAGTCCACCTTCGGCCCGGTCTTTCTTTTTGAGTCCACCTTTGGCTTGGTCTCGTATTGTTGGGTTTGAAAGTCCACCTTCGGCTTGGCCTTTCTTTTCGAGTTCACCTTCGGTCGTCCTCGTATCCTTTGTTTGAAATTCTACCTTCGGCAAAGTCTTTCTTTGAAAGTCCACCATCGGCTCGGTCTTTCTTTTTTCGAGTCCACCTTTGGCTTGGTCTCGTATTGTTGGGTTTGAAAGACCATCTTCAGCTTGGCATTTCTTTTCGAGTTCGCCTTCGGTCGTCCTCGTATCCTTTGTTTGAAACTCTACATTCGGCATAGTTTTTCTTTGAAAGTCAACATTCGGCTCGGTCTTTCTTTTCGAGTCTACCTTTGGCTTGGTCTCGTATTGTTGGGTTTGAAAGTCCACCTTCAGCTTGGCCCTTCTTTTCGAGTTTGCCTTCGGTCGTCCTCGTATCCTTTGTTTAAAAGTCTACCTTCGGCATAGTCTTTCTTTGAAAGTCCACCTTCGGCCCAGTCTTTCTTTTTGAGTCCATCTTTGGCTTGGTCTCGTATTGTTGGGTTTGAAAGTCCACCTTCGGCTTGGCCTTTCTTTTCGAGTTCGCCTTCGGTCGTCCTCGTATCCTTTGTTTGAAAGTCTACCTTTGGCATAGTCTTTCTTTGAAAGTCCACCTTTGGCTCGGTCTTTCTTTTCGAGTCCACCTTTGGCTTAGTCTCGTATTGTTGGGTTTGAAAGTCCACCTTCGGCTTGGCCTTTCTTTTCGAGTTCGCCTTTGTTCGTCCTCGCATCCTTTGTTTAAAATTCTACCTTCGGCATAGTCTTTCTTTGAAAGTCCACCTTCGGCTCGGTCTTTCTTTTCGAGTCCACCTTTGACTTGGTCTCGTATTATTGGGTTTGAAAGTCCACCTTCGGCTTGGCCTTTCTTTTCGAGTTCGCCTTCGGTCGTCCTCGTATCCTTTGTTTAAAAGTCCACCTTCGGCTCGGTCTTTCTTTTTTCGAGTCCACCTTTGGCTTGGTCTCGTATTATTGGGTTTGAAAGTCCACCTTCAGCTTGGCCTTTCTTTTCGAGTTCGCCTTCGGTCGTACTCGTATCCTTTGTTTAAAAGTCTACCTTCGGCATAGTCTTTCTTTGAAAGTCCACCTTCGGCTCGGTCTTTCTTTTCGAGTCCACCTTTGGCTTGGGATCGTATTGTTGGGTTTGAAAGTCCACCTTCGGCTTGGCCTTTCTTTTCGAGTTCGCCTTTGGTCATCCTCATAACCTTTGTTTGAAAGTCTACATTCGGCATAGTCTTTCTTTGAAAGTCCACCTTCGGCTCGGTCTTTCTTTTTTCGAGTCCACCTTTGGCTTGGTCTCGTATTGTTGGGTTTGAAAATCCACCTTCGGCTTGGCCTTCCTTTTCGAGTTCGCCTTCGGTCATCCTCGTATCCTTTGTTTGAAACTCTACATTCGGCATAGTCTTTCTTTGAAAGTCCACCTTCGGCTTGGTCTTTCTTTTTGAGTCCACCTTTGCCTTGGTCTCGTATTGTTGGGTTTGAAAGTCCATCTTTGGCTTGGCCTTTCTTTTTGAGTTCGCCTTCGGTCGTCCTCGTATCCTTTGTTTAAAAGTTTACGTTCGGCATAGTCTTTCTTTGAAAGTCCACCTTCGGCCCGGTCTTTCTTTTCGAGTCCACCTTTGGCTTGGTCTCGTATTGTTGGGTTTGAAAGTCCACCTTCGGCTTGGCCTTTCTTTTCGAGTTCGCCTTCAGTCGTCCTCGTATCCTTTGTTTGAAAGTCTACCTTCGGCAAAGTCTTTCTTTGAAAGTCCACCTTCGGCTCAATCTTTCTTTTCGAGTCCACCTTTGGATTGGACTCGTTTTGTTGGGTTTGAAAGTCCACCTTCGGCTTGGCCTTTCTTTTCGAGTTCGCCTTCGGTCGTCCTCGTATCCTTTGTGTGAGAGTCTACCTTCGGCATAGTCTTTCTTTGAAAGTCCACCTTCGGCTCAGTCTTTCTTTTCAAGTCACCCTTTGGCTTGGGATCGTATTGTTGGGTTTGAAAGTCCACCTTCGGCTTGGCCTTTCTTTTCGAGTTCGCCTTTGGTCGTCCTCATAACCTTTGTTTGAAAGTCTACCTTCGGCATAGTCTTTCTTTGAAAGTCTAACTTTGGCTCGGTCTTTCTTTTTTCGAGTCCACCTTTGGCTTGGTCTCGTATTGTTGGGTTTGAAAGTCAACCTTCGGCTTGGCCGTTCTTTTCGAGTTCGCCTTCGGTCGTCCTCGTATCCTTTGTTTGAAACTCTACATTCGGCATAGTCTTTCTTAGAAAGTCCACCTTCGGCTTGGTCTTTCTTTTCGAGTCCACCTTTGGCTTGGTCTCGTATTGTTGGGTTTGAAAGCCACCTTCGACTTGGCCTTTCTTTTCAAGTTTGCCTTCGGTCGTCCTCGTATCCTTTGTTTGAAAGTCTACCTTCGACATAGTCTTTCTTTGAAAGTCCGGCTTCGGCTCGGTCTTTCTTTTCGAGTCCACCTTTGGCTTGGTCTCGTATTGTAGGGTTTAAAAGTCCACTTTCGGCTTGGACTTTCTTTTCGAGTTCCCTTCGGTTGTCCTCGTATCCTTTGTTTAAAAGTCTACCTTCGGCATAGTTTTTCTTTGAAAGTCCACCTTCGGCTCGGTCTTTCTTTTCGAGTCCACCTTTGGCTTGGTCTCGTATTGTTGGGTTTGAAAGTCCACCTTCGACTTGCCCTTTCTTTTCGAGTTCGCCTTCGGTCGTCCTCGTATCCTTTGTTTAAAACTCTACATTCGGCATAATCTTTCTTTGAAAGTCCACCTTCGGCTCAGTCTTTCTTTTCGAGTCCACCTTTGGCTTAGTCTCGTATTGTTGGGTTTGAAAGTCCACCTTCGTCTCGGCCTTTCTTTTCGAGTTCGCCTTCGGTCTTCCCC
Source organism: Lathyrus tuberosus (assembly GCA_022829125.1). Lineage (NCBI taxonomy): Eukaryota > Viridiplantae > Streptophyta > Magnoliopsida > Fabales > Fabaceae > Lathyrus > Lathyrus tuberosus. The sequence goes on from JALAZF010000034.1 coordinate 21,126,284, forward strand.
GTATCCTTTGTTTGAAAGTTTACCTTCGACATAGTCTTTCTTTTAAATTCCACCTTCGGCTCGGTGTTTCTTTTCGAGTCCACCTTTGGCTTGGTCTCGTATTATTTGGTTTGAAAGTCCACCTTCGGCTTGGCCTTTCTTCTCGAGTTCGCCTTCGGTCGTCCTCGTATCCTTTGTTTGAAAGTCTACCTTCGGCATAGTCTTTCTTTGAAAGTCCACCTTCGGCTCGGTCTTTCTTTTCGATTCCACCTTTGGCTTGGGATCGTATTGTTGGGTTTTAAAGTCCACCTTCGGCTTGGCCTTTCTTTTCGAGTTCGCCTTTGTTCGTCCTCGCATCCTTTGTTTTAAAGTCTACCTTCGGCATAGTCTTTCTTTGAAAGTCCACCTTCGGCTCGGTCTTTCTTTTCGAGTCCACCTTTGACTTGGTCTCGTATTATTGGGTTTGAAAGTCCACCTTCGTCTTGGCCTTTCTTTTCGAGTTCGCCTTCGGTCTTCCCCGTATCCTTTGTTTGAAAGTTTACCTTCGGCATAGTCTTTCTTTTAAATTCCACCTTCGGCTCGGTGTTTCTTTTCGAGTCCACCTTTGGCTTGGTCTCGTATTATTTGGTTTGAAAGTCCACCTTCGGCTTGGCCTTTCTTCTCGAGTTCGCCTTCGGTCGTCCTCGTATCCTTTGTTTGAAAGTCTACCTTCGGCATAGTCTTTCTTTGAAAGTCCACCTTCGGCTCGGTCTTTCTTTTCGATTCCACCTTTGGCTTGGGATCGTATTGTTGGGTTTTAAAGTCCACCTTCGGCTTGGCCTTTCTTTTCGAGTTCGCCTTTGTTCGTCCTCGCATCCTTTGTTTTAAAGTCTACCTTCGGCATAGTCTTTCTTTGAAAGTCCACCTTCGGCTCGGTCTTTCTTTTCGAGTCCACCTTTGGCTTAGTCTCGTATTGTTGGGTTTGAAAGTCCACCTTCGGCTTGGCCTTTCTTTTCGAGGTCGCCTTTGTTCGTCCTCGCATCCTTTGTTTTAAAGTCTACCTTCGGCATAGTCTTTCTTTGAAAGTCCACCTTCGGCTCGGTCTTTCTTTTCGAGTCCACCTTTGACTTGGTCTCGTATTATTGGGTTTGAAAGTCCACCTTCGGCTTGGCCTTTCTTTTCGAGTTCGCCTTCGGTCGTCCTCGTATCCTTTGTTTAAAAGTCCACCTTCGGCTCGGTCTTTCTTTTTTCGAGACCACCTTTGGCTTGGTCTCGTATTGTTGGGTTTGAAAGTCAACCTTCGGCTTGGCCGTTCTTTTCGAGTTCGCCTTCGGTCGTCCTCGTATCCTTTGTTTGAAACTCTACATTCGGCATAGTCTTTCTTAGAAAGTCCACCTTCGGCTTGGTCTTTCTTTTCGAGTCCACCTTTGGCTTGGTCTCGTATTGTTGGGTTTGAAAGCCACCTTCGACTTGGCCTTTCTTTTCAAGTTTGCCTTCGGTCGTCCTCGTATCCTTTGTTTGAAAGTCTACCTTCGACATAGTCTTTCTTTGAAAGTCCGGCTTCGGCTCGGTCTTTCTTTTCGAGTCCACCTTTGGCTTGGTCTCGTATTGTAGGGTTTAAAAGTCCACTTTCGGCTTGGACTTTCTTTTCGAGTTCCCTTCGGTTGTCCTCGTATCCTTTGTTTAAAAGTCTACCTTCGGCATAGTTTTTCTTTGAAAGTCCACCTTCGGCTCGGTCTTTCTTTTCGAGTCCACCTTTGGCTTGGTCTCGTATTGTTGGGTTTGAAAGTCCACCTTCGACTTGCCCTTTCTTTTCGAGTTCGCCTTCGGTCGTCCTCGTATCCTTTGTTTAAAACTCTACATTCGGCATAATCTTTCTTTGAAAGTCCACCTTCGGCTCAGTCTTTCTTTTCGAGTCCACCTTTGGCTTAGTCTCGTATTGTTGGGTTTGAAAGTCCACCTTCGTCTTGGCCTTTCTTTTCGAGTTCGCCTTCGGTCTTCCCCGTATCCTTTGTTTGAAAGTTTACCTTCGGCATAGTCTTTCTTTTAAATTCCACCTTCGGCTCGGTGTTTCTTTTCGAGTCCACCTTTGGCTTGGTCTCGTATTATTTGGTTTGAAAGTCCACCTTCGGCTTGGCCTTTCTTCTCGAGTTCGCCTTCGGTCGTCCTCGTATCCTTTGTTTGAAAGTCTACCTTCGGCATAGTCTTTCTTTGAAAGTCCACCTTCGGCTCGGTCTTTCTTTTCGATTCCACCTTTGGCTTGGGATCGTATTGTTGGGTTTTAAAGTCCACCTTCGGCTTGGCCTTTCTTTTCGAGTTCGCCTTTGTTCGTCCTCGCATCCTTTGTTTTAAAGTCTACCTTCGGCATAGTCTTTCTTTGAAAGTCCACCTTCGGCTCGGTCTTTCTTTTCGAGTCCACCTTTGACTTGGTCTCGTATTATTGGGTTTGAAAGTCCACCTTCGTCTTGGCCTTTCTTTTCGAGTTCGCCTTCGGTCTTCCCCGTATCCTTTGTTTGAAAGTTTACCTTCGGCATAGTCTTTCTTTTAAATTCCACCTTCGGCTCGGTGTTTCTTTTCGAGTCCACCTTTGGCTTGGTCTCGTATTATTTGGTTTGAAAGTCCACCTTCGGCTTGGCCTTTCTTCTCGAGTTCGCCTTCGGTCATCCTCGTATCCTTTGTTTGAAAGTCTACCTTCGGCATAGTCTTTCTTTGAAAGTCCACCTTCGGCTCGGTCTTTCTTTTCGATTCCACCTTTGGCTTGGGATCGTATTGTTGGGTTTTAAAGTCCACCTTCGGCTTGGCCTTTCTTTTCGAGTTCGCCTTTGTTCGTCATCGCATCCTTTGTTTTAAAGTCTACCTTCGGCATAGTCTTTCTTTGAAAGTCCACCTTCGGCTCGGTCTTTCTTTTCGAGTCCACCTTTGGCTTAGTCTCGTATTGTTGGGTTTGAAAGTCCACCTTCGGCTTGGCCTTTCTTTTCGAGTTCGCCTTTGTTCGTCCTCGCATCCTTTGTTTTAAAGTCTACCTTCGGCATAGTCTTTCTTTGAAAGTCCACCTTCGGCTCGGTCTTTCTTTTCGAGTCCACCTTTGACTTGGTCTCGTATTATTGGGTTTGAAAGTCCACCTTCGGCTTGGCCTTTCTTTTCGAGTTCGCCTTCGGTCGTCCTCGTATCCTTTGTTTAAAAGTCCACCTTCGGCTCGGTCTTTCTTTTTTCGAGTCCACCTTTGGCTTGGTCTCGTATTATTGGGTTTGAAAGTCCACCTTCGGCTTGGCCTTTCTTTTCGAGTTCGCCTTCGGTCGTCCTCGTATCCTTTGTTTAAAAGTCTACCTTCGGCATAGTCTTTCTTTGAAAGTCCACCTTCCGCTCGGTCTTTCTTTTCGAGTCCACCTTTGGCTTGGGATCGTATTGTTGGGTTTGAAAGTCCACCTTCGGCTTGGCCTTTCTTTTCGAGTTCGCCTTTGGTCATCCTAATAACCTTTGTTTGAAAGTCTACATTCGGCATAGTCTTTCTTTGAAAGTCCACCTTCGGCTCGGTCTTTCTTTTTTCGAGTCCACCTTTGGCTTGGTCTCGTATTGTTGGGTTTGAAAATCCACCTTCGGCTTGGCCTTTCTTTTCGAGTTCGACTTCGGTCGTCCCCGTATCCTTTGTTTGAAACTCTACATTCGGCATAATCTTTCTTTGAAAGTCCACCTTCGGCTTGGTCTTTCTTTTCGAGTCCACCTTTGGCTTGGTCTCGTATTGTTGGGTTTGAAAGTCCATCTTCGGCTTGGCCTTTCTTTTTTAGTTTGCCTTCGGTCGTCCTCGTATCCTTTGTTTAAAAGTCTACGTTCGACATAGTCTTTCTTTTAAAGTCCACCTTCGGCCCGGTCTTTCTTTTCGAGTCCACCTTTGGCTTGGTATCGTATTGTTGGGTTTGAAAGTCCACCTTCGGCTTGGCCTTTCTTTTCGAGTTCGCCTTCGGTCGTCCTCGTATCCTTTGTTTGAAAGTCTACCTTCGGCATAGTCTTTCTTTGAAAGTCCACCTTCGGCTCGGTCTTTCTTTTCGATTCCACCTTTGGCTTGGGATCGTATTGTTGGGTTTTAAAGTCCACCTTCGGCTTGGCCTTTCTTTTCGGTTTCGCCTTTGGTCGTCCTCATAACCTTTGTTTGAAAGTCTACCTTCGGCATATTCTTTCTTTGAAAGTCCACCTTCGGCTCGGTCTTTATTTTTTCGAGTCCACCTTTGGCTTGGTCTCGTATTGTTGGGTTTGAAAGTCCATCTTTGGCTTGGCCTTTCTTTTCGAGTTCGCCTTCGGTCGTCCTCGTATCCTTTGTTTGAAACTCTACATTCGGTATAGTCTTTCTTCGAAAGTCCACCTTCGGCTCGGTCTTTCTTTTTTTGAGTCCACCTTTGGCTTGGTCTCGTATTGTTGGGTTTGAAAGTCCATCTTCGGCTTGGCCTTTCTTTTCGAGTTCGCCTTCGGTCGTCCTCGTATCCTTTGTTTGAAACTCTACATTCGGCATAGTCTTTCTTTGAAAGTCCACATTCGGCTCGGTCTTTCTTTTCGAGTCTACCTTTGGCTTGGTCTCGTATTGTTGGGTTTGAAAGTCCACCTTCGGCTTGGCCTTTCTTTTCGAGTTTGCCTTCGGTCGTCCTCGTATCCTTTGTTTAAAAGTCTACCTTCGGCATAGTCTTTCTTTGAAAGTCCACCTTCGGCCCAGTCTTTCTTTTCGAGTCCATCTTTGGCTTGGTCTCGTATTGTTAGGTTTGAAAGTCCACCTTCGGCTTGGCCTTTCTTTTCGAGTTCGCCTTCGGTCGTCCTCGTATCCTTTGTTTGAAAGTCTACCTTTGGCATAGTCTTTCTTTGAAAGTCCACCTTTGGCTCGGTCTTTCTTTTCGAGTCCACCTTTGGCTTAGTCTCGTATTGTTGGGTTTGAAAGTCCACCTTCGGCTTGGCCTTTCTTTTCGAGTTCGCCTTTGTTCGTCCTCGCATCCTTTGTTTAAAAGTCTACCTTCGGCATAGTCTTTCTTTGAAAGTCCACCTTCGGCTCGGTCTTTCTTTTCGAGTCCACCTTTGACTTGGTCTCATATTATTGGGTTTGAAAGTCCACCTTCGGCTTGGCCTTTCTTTTCGAGTTCGCCTTCGGTCGTCCTCGTATCCTTTGTTTAAAAGTCCACCTTCGGCTGGGTCTTTCTTTTTTCGAGTCCACCTTTGGCTTGGTCTCGTATTATTGGGTTTGAAAGTCCACCTTCGGCTTGGCCTTTCTTTTCGAGTCCGCCTTCGGTCGTCCTCGTATCCTTTGTTTGAAAGTCTACCTTCGGCATAGTCTTTCTTTGAAAGTCCACCTTCGGCTCGGTCTTTCTTTTCGAGTCCACCTTTGGCTTGGGATCGTATTGTTGGGTTTGAAAGTCCACCTTCGGCTTGGCCTTTCTTTTCGAGTTCGCCTTTGGTCATCCTCATAACCTTTGTTTGAAAGTCTACATTCGGCATAGTTTTTCTTTGAAAGTCCACCTTCGGCTCGGTCTTTCTTTTTTCGAGTCCACCTTTGGCTTGGTCTCGTATTATTGGGTTTGAAAATCCACCTTCGGCTTGGCCTTTCTTTTCGAGTTCGCCTTCGGTCGTCCTCGTATCCTTTGTTTGAAACTCTAAATTCGGCAAAGTCTTTCTTTGAAAGTCCACTTTCGGCTTGGTCTTTCTTTTCGAGTCCACCTTTGGCTTGGTCTCGTATTGTTGGGTTTGAAAGTCCACCTTCGGCTTGGCCTTTCTTTTTGAGTTCGCCTTCGGTCGTCCTCGTATCCTTTGTTTAAAAGTCTACGTTCGGCATAGTCTTTCTTTGAAAGTCCACCTTCGGCCCGGTCTTTCTTTTCGAGTCCAACTTTGGCTTGGTCTCGTATTGTTGGGTTTGAAAGTCCACCTTCGGCTTGGCCTTTCTTTTCGAGTTCGCCTTCGGTCGTCCTCGTATCCTTTGTTTGAAAGTCTACCTTCGGCAAAGTCTTTCTTTGAAAGTCCACCTTCGGCTCAATCTTTCTTTTCGAGTCCACCTTTGGCTTGGTCTCGTTTTGTTGGGTTTGAAAGTCCACCTTCGGCTTGGCCTTTCTTTTCGAGTTCGCCTTTGGTCGTCCTCGTATCCTTTGTTTAAAAGTCTATCTTCGGAATAATCTTTCTTTGAAAGTCCACCTTCGGTTCGGTATTTCTTTTCGAGTCCACCTTTGACTTGGTCTCGTATTATTGGGTTTGAAAGTCCACCTTCGGCTTGGCCTTTCTTTTCGAGTTCGCCTTCGGTCGTCCTCGTATCCTTTGTTTGAAACTCTACATTCGGAATAGTCTTTCTTTGAAAGTCCACCTTCGGCTCGGTCTTTCTTTTTTCGAGTTCACCTTTGGCTTGGTCTCGTATTGTTGGGTTTGAAAGTCCATCTTCGGCTTGGCCTTTCTTTTCGAGTTCGCCTTCGGTCGTCCTCGTATCCTTTGTTTGAAACTCTACATTCGGCATAGTCTTTCTTTGAAAGTCCACATTCAGCTCGGTCTTTCTTTTCGAGTCTACCTTTGGCTTGGTCTCGTATTGTTGGGTTTGAAAGTCCACCTTCAGCTTGGCCTTTCTTTTCGAGTTTGCCTTCGGTCGTCCTCGTATCCTTTGTTTAAAGGTCTACCTTCGGCATAGTCTTTCTTTGAAAGTCCACCTTCGGCCCAGTCTTTCTTTTTGAGTCCATCTTTGGCTTGGTCTCGTATTGTTGGGTTTGAAAGTCCACCTTCGGCTTGGCCTTTCTTTTCGAGTTCGCCTTCGGTCGTCCTCGTATCCTTTGTTTGAAAGTCTACCTTTGGCATAGTCTTTCTTTGAAAGTCCACCTTTGGCTCGGTCTTTCTTTTCGAGTCCACCTTTGGCTTAGTCTCGTATTGTTGGGTTTGAAAGTCCACCTTTGGCTTGGCCTTTCTTTTCGAGTTCGCCTTTGTTCGTCCTCGCATCCTTTGTTTAAAAGTCTACCTTCGGCATAGTCTTTCTTTGAAAGTCCACCTTCGGCTCGGTCTTTCTTTTCGAGTCCACCTTTGACTTGGTCTCGTATTATTGGGTTTGAAAGTCCACCTTCGGCTTGGCCTTTCTTTTCGAGTTCGCCTTCGGTCGTCCTCGTATCCTTTGTTTAAAAGTCCACCTTCGGCTCGGTCTTTCTTTTTTCGAGTCCACCTTGGGCTTGGTCTCGTATTATTGGGTTTGAAAGTCCACCTTCGGCTTGGCCTTTCTTTTCGAGTTCGCCTTCGGTCGTCCTCGTATCCTTTGTTTAAAAGTCTACCTTAGGCATAGTCTTTCTTTGAAAGTCCACCTTCGGCTCGGTCTTTCTTTTCGAGTCCACCTTTGGCTTGGGATCGTATTGTTGGGTTTGAAAGTCAACCTTCGGCTTGGCCTTTCTTTTCGAGTTCGCCTTTGGTCATCCTCATAACCTTTGTTTGAAAGTCTACATTCGGCATAGTCTTTCTTTGAAAGTCCACCTTCGGCTCGGTCTTTCTTTTTTCGAGTACACCTTTGGCTTGGTCTCGTATTGTTGGGTTTGAAAATCCACCTTCGGCTTGGCCTTTCTTTTCGAGTTCGCCTTCGGTCGTCCTCGTATCCTTTGTTTGAAACTCTACATTCGGCATAGTCTTTCTTTGAAAGTCCACCTTCGGCTTGGTCTTTCTTTTCGAGTCCACCTTTGGCTTGGTCTCGTATTGTTGGGTTTGAAAGTCCATCTTCGGCTTGGCCTTTCTTTTTGAGTTCGCCTTCGGTCGTCCTCGTATCCTTTGTTTAAAAGTCTACGTTCGGCATAGTCTTTCTTTGAAAGTCCACCTTCGGCCTGGTCTTTCTTTTCGAGTGCACCTTTGGCTTGGTCTCGTATTGTTGGGTTTGAAAGTCCACCTTCGGCTTGACCTTTCTTTTCAAGTTCGCCTTCGGTCGTCCTCGTATCCTTTGTTTGAAAGTCTACCTTCGGCAAAGTCTTTCTTTGAAAGTCCACCTTCGGCTCAATCTTTCTTTTCGAGTCCACCTTTGGATTGGTCTCGTTTTGTTGGGTTTGAAAGTCCACCTTCGGCTTGGCCTTTCTTTTCGAGTTCGCCTTCGGTCGTCCTCGTATCCTTTGTTTAAAAGTCAATCTTCGGAATAGTCTTTCTTTGAAAGTCCACCTTCGGCTCGGTATTTCTTTTCGAGTCCACCTTTGACTTGGTCTCGTATTATTGGGTTTGAAAGTCCACCTTCGGCTTGGCCTTTCTTTTCGAGTTCGCCTTCGGTCGTCCTCGTATCCTTTGTTTAAAAGTCCACCTTCGGCTCGGTCTTTCTTTTTTCGAGTCCACCTTTGGCTTGGTCTCGTATTATTGGGTTTGAAAGTCCACCTTCGGCTTGGCCTTTCTTTTCGAGTTCGCCTTCGGTCGTCCTCGTATCCTTTGTTTGAGAGTCTACCTTCGGCATAGTCTTTCTTTGAAAGTCCACCTTCGGCTCGGTCTTTCTTTTCAAGTCACCCTTTGGCTTGGAATCGTATTGTTGGGTTTGAAAGTCCACCTTCGGCTTGGCCTTTCTTTTCGAGTTCGCCTTTGGTCGTCCTCATAACCTTTGTTTGAAAGTCTACCTTCGGCATAGTCTTTCTTTGAAAGTCTAACTTTGGCTCGGTCTTTCTTTTTTCGAGTCCACCTTTGGCTTGGTCTTGTATTGTTGGGTTTGAAAGTCAACCTTCGGCTTGGCCGTTCTTTTCGAGTTCGCCTTCGGTCGTCCTCGTATCCTTTGTTTGAAACTCTACATTCGGCATAGTCTTTCTTTGAAAGTCCACCTTCGGCTCGGTCTTTCTTTTCGAGTCCACCTTTGGCTTGGTCTCGTATTGTTGGGTTTGAAAGCCACCTTCGACTTGGCCTTTCTTTTCGAGTTCGCCTTCGGTCGTCCTCATATCCTTTGTTTGAAAGTCTACCTTCGACATAGTCTTTCTTTGAAAGTCCACCTTCGGCTCGGTCTTTCTTTTCGAGTCCACTTTTGGCTTGGTCTCGTATTGTAGGGTTTAAAAATCCACCTTCGGCTTGGCCTTTCTTTTCGAGTTCCCTTCGGTTGTCCTCGTATCCTTTGTTTAAAAGTCTACCTTCGGCATAGTTTTTCTTTGAAAGTCCACCTTCGGCTTGGTCTTTCTTTTCGAGTCCACCTTTGGCTTGGTCTCGTATTGTTGGGTTTGAAAGTCCACCTTCGACTTGCCCTTTCTTTTCGACTTCGCCTTCGGTCGTCCTCGTATCCTTTGTTTGAAACTCTACATTCGGCATAGTCTTTCTTTGAAAGTCCACCTTCGGCTCAGTCTTTCTTTTCGAGTCCACCTTTGGCTTGGTCTCGTATTGTTGGGTTTGAAAGTCCACCTTCGGCTTGGCCTTTCTTTTCGAGTTCGCCTTCGGTCTTCCCCGTATCCTTTGTTTGAAAGTCTACCTTCGGCAAAGTCTTTCTTTGAAAGTCCACCTTCGGCTCAATCTTTCTTTTCGAGTCCACCTTTGGCTTGGTCTCGTTTTGTTGGGTTTGAAAGTCCACCTTCGGCTTGGCCTTTCTTTTCGAGTTCGCCTTCGGTCGTCCTCGTATCCTTTGTTTAAAAGTCAATCTTCGGAATAGTCTTTCTTTGAAAGTCCACCTTCGGCTCGGTATTTCTTTTCGAGTCCACCTTTGACTTGGTCTCGTATTATTGGGTTTGAAAGTCCACCTTCGGCTTGGCCTTTCTTTTCGAGTTCGCCTTCGGTCGTCCTCGTATCCTTTGTTTAAAAGTCCACCTTCGGCTCGGTCTTTCTTTTTTCGAGTCCACCTTTGGCTTGGTCTCGTATTATTGGGTTTGAAATTCCACCTTCGGCTTGGCCTTTCTTTTCGAGTTCGCCTTCGGTCGTCCTCGTATCCTTTGTTTGAGAGTCTACCTTCGGCATAGTCTTTCTTTGAAAGTCCACCTTCGGCTCGGTCTTTCTTTTCAAGTCACCCTTTGGCTTGGAATCGTATTGTTGGGTTTGAAAGTCCACCTTCGGCTTGGCCTTTCTTTTCGAGTTCGCCTTTGGTCGTCCTCATAACCTTTGTTTGAAAGTCTACCTTCGGCATAGTCTTTCTTTGAAAGTCTAACTTTGGCTCGGCCTTTCTTTTTTCGAGTCCACCTTTGGCTTGGTCTTGTATTGTTGGGTTTGAAAGTCAACCTTCGGCTTGGCCGTTCTTTTCGAGTTCGCCTTCGGTCGTCCTCGTATCCTTTGTTTGAAACTCTACATTCGGCATAGTCTTTCTTTGAAAGTCCACCTTCGGCTCGGTCTTTCTTTTCGAGTCCACCTTTGGCTTGGTCTCGTATTGTTGGGTTTGAAAGCCACCTTCGACTTGGCCTTTCTTTTCGAGTTCGCCTTCGGTCGTCCTCATATCCTTTGTTTGAAAGTCTACCTTCGACATAGTCTTTCTTTGAAAGTCCACCTTCGGCTCGGTCTTTCTTTTCGAGTCCACCTTTGGCTTGGTCTCGTATTGTAGGGTTTAAAAATCCACCTTCGGCTTGGCCTTTCTTTTCGAGTTCCCTTCGGTTGTCCTCGTATCCTTTGTTTAAAAGTCTACCTTCGGCATAGTTTTTCTTTGAAAGTCCACCTTCGGCTCGGTCTTTCTTTTCGAGTCCACCTTTGGCTTGGTCTCGTATTGTTGGGTTTGAAAGTCCACCTTCGACTTGCCCTTTCTTTTCGAGTTCGCCTTCGGTCGTCCTCGTATCCTTTGTTTGAAACTCTACATTCGGCATAGTCTTTCTTTGAAAGTCCACCTTCGGCTCAGTCTTTCTTTTCGAGTCCACCTTTGGCTTGGTCTCGTATTGTTGGGTTTGAAAGTCCACCTTCGGCTTGGCCTTTCTTTTCGAGTTCGCCTTCGGTCTTCCCCGTATCCTTTGTTTGAAAGTCTACCTTCGGCATAGTCTTTCTTTTAAATTCCACCTTCGGCTCGGTGTTTCTTTTCGAGTCCACCTTTGGCTTGGTCTCGTATTATTTAGTTTGAAAGTCCACCTTCGGCTTGGCCTTTCTTTTCGAGTTCGCCTTCGGTCGTCCTCGTATCCTTTGTTTGAAAGTCTACCTTTGGCATAGTCTTTCTTTGAAAGTCCACCTTCGGCTCGGTCTTTCTTTTCGATTCCACCTTTGGCTTGGGATCGTATTGTTGGGTTTTAAAGTCCACCTTCGGCTTGGCCTTTCTTTTCGAGTTCGCCTTTGGTCGTCCTCGTATCCTTTGTTTGAAACTCTACATTCGGCATAGTCTTTCTTTGAAAGTCCACCTTCGGCTCAGTCTTTCTTTTCGAGTCCACCTTTGGCTTAGTCTCGTATTGTTGGGTTTGAAAGTCCACCTTCGGCTTGGCCTTTCTTTTCGAGTTCGCCTTCGGTCTTCCCCGTATCCTTTGTTTGAAAGTCTACCTTCGGCATAGTCTTTCTTTTAAATTCCACCTTCGGCTCGGTGTTTCTTTTCGAGTCCACCTTTGGCTTGGTCTCGTATTATTTAGTTTGAAAGTCCACCTTCGGCTTGGCCTTTCTTTTCGAGTTCGCCTTCGGTCGTCCTCGTATCCTTTGTTTGAAAGTCTACCTTTGGCATAGTCTTTCTTTGAAAGTCCACCTTCGGCTCGGTCTTTCTTTTCGATTCCACCTTTGGCTTGGGATCGTATTGTTGGGTTTTAAAGTCCACCTTCGGCTTGGCCTTTCTTTTCGAGTTCGCCTTTGGTCGTCCTCATAACCTTTGTTTGAAAGTCTACCTTCGGCATAGTCTTTCTTTGAAAGTCCACCTTCGGCTCGGTCTTTCTTTTTTCGAGTCCACCTTTGGCATGGTCTCGTATTGTTGGGTTTGAAAGTCCATCTTCGGCTTGGCCTTTCTTTTCGAGTTCGCCTTCGGTCGTCCTCGTATCCTTTGTTTGAAACTCTACATTCGGCATAGTCTTTCTTTGAAAGTCCACCTTCGGCTCGGTCTTTCTTTTCGAGTCCACCTTTGGCTTGGTCTCGTATTGTTAGGTTTGAAAGTCCACCTTCGACTTGGCCTTTCTTTTCGAGTTCGCCTTCGGTCGTCCTCTTATCCTTTGTTTTAAACTCTACATTCGGCATAGTCTTTCTTTGAAAGTCCACCTTCGGATTGGTCTTTCTTTTCGAGTCCACCTTTGGCTTGGTCTCGTATTGTTGGGTTTGAAAGTCCACCTTCGGCTTGGCCTTTCTTTTCGAGTTCGCCTTCGGTCGTCCCCGTATCCTTTGTTTGAAAGTCTACCTTCGGCATAGTCTTTATTTTAAAGTCCACCTTCGGCTCGGTCTTTCTTTTCGAGTCCACCTTTGACTTGGTCTCGTATTGTTGGGTTTGAAAGTCCACCTTCGGCTTGGCCTTTCTTTTCGAGTCTGCCTCGGTCATTCTCATATCCTTTGTTTGAAAGTCTACCTTCGGAATAGTCTTTCTTTGAAATTCCACCTTCGGCTCGGTCTTTATTTTCGAGTCCACCTTTGGCTTGGTCTCGTATTATTGGGTTTGAAAGTCCACCTTCGGCTTGGCCTTTCTTTTCGAGTTCGCCTCGGTCGTCCTCATATCCTTTGTTTGAAAGTCTACCTTCGGCATAGTCTTTCTTTGAAAGTCCACCTTCGGCTCGGTCTTTCTTTTTTCGAGTCCACCTTTGGCTTTGTCTCGTATTGTTGGGTTTGAAAGTCCACCTTCGGCTTGGCCTTTCTTTTCGAGTTTGCCTACCTTCGGCATAGTCTGTCTTTGAAATTCCACCTTCGGCTAGTCTTTCTTTTCGTGTTCGCCTTCGGCCGTTCTCGTTTCACTTTCGTTGATTAGCCCGCCTTCGGCCGATCTTGTCTTCCTCCCCAGTATAGTCCGCCTTCGGCCAGTTTACCTTTTCGGGTTCGCCTTCGGTCGACCTCGTACTATTAATGTTTGTTAGCTCCCCTTCAGCCGGTCTATCTTTGTTTGAAAGTCCATCTTCGGCTGGTATTTCCTCTTCGAGTTCGCCTTCGGCCGACCTCGTACTGTTGTTGTTTGTTAACCCGCCTTCGGCCGGTCTACCTTTTCGAGTTCGCCTTCGGCCGTCCTTGTAATTATTTTATTTCATTACCCCCACAGGTTGCAAATTTCCAGGTTATTTTGGTATTCAATCTCCGTGTATCCCGATTGTCTGGACACCTTCGCTTCTATACCCTCGGATCCAAGAAGTTTGAATAGGGGCAGCTGTAACACCTCAAAATTTGCCCTCATGCTTTTAACACTAACTGGCTTATGTTTCATTTCATTTTTTGCACAATCATATTTGCATATCATTTGGTTCATAGCATGGGATCAAGGTAGATGAGAAATCTCAAGTGGATCACATTCTCCTAACCAGTGCAAGTGAATTTTTGAGCCAAAGCTTGATTTCAAGGTTTTTCATATGCTCTCAATTGTCCAAGGATGAAGTATTGCCCATTGGTTCATTTCAGAAGATCTTCAATTGAACAATTGGTTGAGAATAAGTCAGATTAGAGAAAAGTCAACTGTGCAGAGGAAAAAGTCAACTCCTGACTTTTAAGGTCAAATTCATGGTCCTCATGTCAAATATGTCCATTGATGAAGATTTGATCAATAAATATCAAGAGATTCACAAAAAATCAAAAGATATGAAAAGTTTCCAAAAATAGAAATTAGGGTATCCTAATTTGGCAAGTATTGACAAGCTGAAGGGTCAACTTTAGGGCATTCTTCTTCTATGTTCCAAGCTCTAAACTTAAAGTTTATGGAGGCCTAATTGAAGTTCACACTCTAAGCTTCAAAACCATACCAAGAACATATCCATTGGATCAAAATTGAAGGAGATATGGTCATTTAAAGTGGAGAGATTTCAAGGCATTTTAGGGCTAGTCAGGCAAGTCATGACCAGTCAGCGCGCAGTAATTTCAACAAACACCTTGTGTGCATGTTTTGTCCAAGTTCAAGGTCAGATTTCTTCATGATGGAGACTCCAAATGAAAAATTGTCCAACATGATTTTTGTTCCTCTTGATCTCATCTTCAACTTTGATGTTGGAGAAATTTTCATATGATCAACTCATTGAGAGATATAATAAGGCAAAGTGTGTGACCTCCAACTGATCCATTCACACGCATGTGGTAGATCACGACCAGGTCAGGCTGACCTGCCAACACAGTTGTGTACATACACTTTCATGAATAATTTTAAGCACCTTAGAGGCTTCAACTACATTTGTTTTCCATACCAAAATTACTCTACTCCATGCCCTCTTTCCAAAAACCCCAAGATCATCCATTTTCATCCCATAATCATGGAGATCCAATGCTCCAAAGTCAACAACATACCAACTATTTTCTTCCACCTCAAGCAAACACAATTCAGTCAAAAAAAGAGCCTTGTGGTATTGCTATTGTCATTATGCGCATGCTAACATCATGTACCTCACACATTACATTGCCTTTTCAAGACAAACATGCTCTTACATCCATATACCATGCACATGTACCATCCATGCTATAATTGTTCAAACATAAATGAGAAGGAAACTTGTGAAGTAAGCTATGCCAATTCAGTACCTCATCATCAACTTCTATTTGAATTCCACCATAACATTCCATGATCTTCTCCACACATGAGCAAAGCAACAACAGCTCGTGACAGCTCATATACTTCACTCACTCTCATTTTTTTTAACTCAGTTTAACCTCACTCAGTTAACTATGGTTCTAACTGTCAACTATGACAGTTAGAAGTTAACCAATGATATAAAAGGAAGCTCATAACAGAAATTAGAGGAAACTTCAATCATTCTTCATTCTTCTCCATTTCACACTCTCTCTCTCAACTTGTTCTCTCTCTCGAGGCTCTGAGGATTTCAACTCTCTCTACACATTGCTCCTTCATTCTTCACCAAGAATCATCAGTGTATTCAAAGCTTTGAAGCATAGCATTGCATCTTGATTTTCACATCTGCATCAACTAATTTTCAAGAGAGTTTGAAGTTTAATAACCTTTATTTGGCTGGTTTGAAGTTCAAGAAGCAAAAGGAACCTCCTCTCTGGTCTTCTTTTGAGCAAAGGATTCATCAAAAGCACAGGTTTCACTTCAACTTTTTTGCTCTCTTTTTGCTCTAATTTTATTTGTTTTTGCCTGATTGGAGCTCAATAGGAGCAATGTGACCACCGACTAGTTGATAGGCTCCTTAGGAGTATAGACCTGAAAATTAGGGCAAACTTGCTTGCTTCGATTCTCTCTGTATGTGAATTGTTTGTGATTTTTTAGGCTGGATTTGGAACCTACGTGGCACGAGGATCATTTTGATGTATGGTTTGATGATTTCTGGTCACCTGTAAATTTTGCCACGGTGGTGAGTGGCCGGAGAAGATGACCGGAGTCTTTTCCGGCCGGTGGTGTTCATCAATCACAAGGACCCTAATTTTTTTGCCAGGTTAAGTTCTGGCAGTTTGATTCTTTTAATCCAACGCTCCTGGTCATGCCAGCGCATAAATGAGGATGGTGGGAGTCACGTGCCTTGTTTTTCTGATTTATTTTGAATTTTATGCTTACATGTGGTTGCTTCATCATATCCTATCATGTGCATGCACTGTGGCTCATGTGATTGCATTACTTTGTGTGATCATCATGTGCTGACTCCATCCAATGGCTAAGGATGAGTCAATTGTTTGACTAACATCCATATCATGGACCTTATCTGAGCGTGTGTATTAGACTGGGCTTCTTTTGCTATCCACACACCACCTTTTCTGAGCCCAAGTGCATTGAACTATGTTATTGCTTGCGCTGCACCCCCTGACTCATTTCTTTTTTTTATTATTTTATTTTCATACTTGTTTCATTTTTAATTTTTAAAAATACTTTTAAGCATGATAAAATCCTAAAAAAACTTCATGAAGCATCATAATGCATTTAAATAATTTTTACATATTTTATTTTCTGATTTTAGCGTATTTTACTATTTTTCCATTTAATTTCTTTTGTGTGAACATCCCTTCATGATACTTGTTTCATTTTTGATTTGTTTGACATAGTTTTGTGTTGATTTTTCACATGAGCATTGATCCATGTTTGCATGATATATTAAGGCATCTCATACCTATTTTTGTATATTTTTTAGGTCATTTCTTATAGACTTTTGAATGCTATCTTTGAGCAATGTGTTTGTGTGAATTGTATGAGATTGTGAAGCATGTTTGTGCATGATTCTTAATGAATTTTGAGCCATCCTTTTGAGACATGTTTGCACACTGTTTGCACTTCATAATACTTGTATCTTTCAATTTTCTCATCCTTCTAACATGACTTTTAATTCATCTTAAAAGCATGTATGTTTGTGTGAATGTTAGGGATCATATGCTAGGGTTTCAATGTGCATTGTATGCAACCATCTTTGACAATTAATGAGGCCTCTTGATACATGTTGTATGAAAATTATAGGTCACTTTTCTCATGTTATAGGGCATTCATAGTTCATCTTTACATGACTTGTATGCACTTATTTGAACTTAAAATGTTTTGTGAACTTGTGCATCCTTACTTGTTCTTCTTTGATCAATTGTTTGCATCAACACTTGCATGATCTTGTACATTCATGAAAACATGATTCCACTTCTGTTTGTGATCATTTTCAATCATATGCCATGACTTCTAACATCATCTCACATGCCTCTTAACTTCATGAACACATAAGAACTTGTTTGACCTAACTTGAACATGCTTACTTCTAATCTTCAATGTGCTTCAACATGACACTTGTGTAAACTTTATATGATCATTCTTGACTTCTAAATGTCATCTCAAATGTCATATGCTACTGACTTTCATCCATTTCCAATCATGTTCATCTTGCATCTTCATTCTTTACTTGTGTTACAAGTATGCATGTTTGTATGAACTTGAATAGTGTTTGACTTCACTTCTTCTTACTTAATCAATGCTTGCATTCATGAATCACATGCTATCTTAATGACATCTCCATGCCTTATTAAATGTCATTCACTTCTGATTTTAATGTTTACATATGCATTTATTCATGTTCATGATTCATTTGTTTTCATCTTGCATAGTTAATGCATAACTTGCATTTGTATGATCTTTTGATGCATAGTTTGACATTGTTTGCTTTCATTTGGCATGTTAACCTTAGTAGGACACATTGACATGTACCTACTGACCTTGGATGTTCCTTAACCCTTAGGATTCTTTCCTTTTGGTTTAAGCATTGTTTGCTTCTCAAGTTGTCTTCTTTAAGCAACTAGCATTGTTTGATTTATTTTCTTTCACTTGTATTCATTACTTGTGATGATTTTGTACTAACCTTTTGTGTAGGGTCAGAGGTAAGAAATATGAACATGTGGATGTTTATCCATGTTCATTCTTCCTTTCATCTCATCTCTTTTACTTCTCTTTTATTTGTGGATTACATGATATAATGCTTGATTGTGTAGAACTCTCTCACATCCCTTTGGGATCCTAGCTCATCCTTAATTTTTTATTAAGGTGAGGTAGGATAAGCATTAGGTAGTGTTATCCCTCTCTCTTCTTTAGACTTAGGTTCTGCTTAAACCTCAACCATAGGGCCACCTTTGCATGATAACATTAGGAACATTTAGTTTCCCCTTAGTGTTTTCTTTTCAACTTGAGTCTTCTCTTCTCATCTCATAACCCTTCTAAAACACTTAATAAAGGTTAAAGTGTATTGCGCATAAGCCTTATATATGGGAAGTGAGGTATGAGGGGTCTCCCCTCATTCTTCTAGGGTACTTAGTGTACGTCCTGTTGGGGATGATACGCGACGTATTCGTTCCTATATTGTAGACTTGGGTGCAATGCAAGTTACAAACTAACTTCAATCTATTTCTGTCTAAAAAACACAAAACAAACTCAAACCTTTTTATCCTTTGGGATTGTTAAGTTTCAAAGCACTTTCAGAAAAGAGCACATTACTTCCGTCTCGTCGCAAATAGACATCGACCTAACTGCCGGACGCGAACTTAACGTCGCTCATATAAAACACTAAGGCCTTGTTAGGTCGAACTACGACTGCTCTAATTTCCTCTCTCTGGTTAGATTGAGGATACGTAGGCACGAAACGGCGATGTTTTGGCGAGCAACCTCCCCCTTTTAGTTCGTGTCCGAACTACGTTGACTCTGACTTTCCCATTGCACGAGGGAATACGTAGGCGTAGGATGACGATGTCCTATCGAGTCACTTCTTTTCCTTTTCTCCCCCGTTTCTTCGTTCTTCTTCGTTCCCGTTCCTTTTCTTTTCCAGTAGCAGTGGAGCTCCAGACGACGACACCCTTTGATCGAGACAACAAGCGTGGATCTCATCGAGTACGATGGACACGTGGGGTGCTAATACCTTCCCCTCGCGTAACCGACTCCCTTACCCGTTTCTCTTGGTCGCGAAACCATGTCTTTTCCCTTCCCTCGGGTTTACGCAGTGTTTCATTTCCCTCTCTCGAGATAAATACACATTGCCGACGACTCTGTTTCTGCGCCACTTTTGCGTTTGTACTTGGATGAAAATCCCGGGAGCGACACGGTGCCAATGAAATTCAGGATCCTGGTGATATGAGAAGATTTAAAGTAAATGGAAAAATACTAAAGCATTATTATGGAGGGATGATTTCGGATGAAAAAGCCTCCCTAATATTGTCAGATCCCTGATGGCAGCAGTCAAGCTAATGACACAAAAAGAGCGCTTCATGGGAGGCAACCCATGTATTATAACTAATATTTGATTTTGCAAGAATTATTTTATGTTGGTAACAAAACCCAGTTGAGGAATTAACAACTCGTGCATTGCCCTCCCATTATATTATCTATCATTGTCTTTAATAAACAAGTCTTGTAGTTGTTTCTTTTTTGCTTCAGATTTACAAGTTATAACTTTAGCATTGAACAAATGATCCAAGAAAAAAAAAAGGGACTTGATTATCATGAAAGCAACTGGAAACTTGAAGGCAAAGGATGAGAAAAGAATCAAAAGACTTGTACTCAACCTTCAAATACCTCATCTAGTAAGGTTTGAACCAAAATAAATTCAAGAGTTCACTTTTCTTTCTTTTTGAGTGTATCCATGCATTATTATTTTATCTGGTTTGATCTATTTCCAATTAAATTTATTTAGTTTGATTTACACACACTAAGGCAGTTCTTTGTTTATAACTTTGAGTCTTTGTAACCACCATGTAGTAATAGGAATATCTATTTGCTAACCACTTTGAGCCTAGCCTTTCTTTCGGTGACGTAGCCAAAAATTCTTAGCCATATGACTTGAAAGATTCTTTATTTCCACCCTCTCTTTGGAGTTAGGTAGAAGTTTAGTCTTAAAGTGTATGAAAAAAATTAAGTTTGGGGTTGCTCTTGAAAGTGAGTAACGTTCTAAGTTTAGGGTTGGGGTACTAGAGAAAATTGGTTAAAATTTTAAATATTTTGAGAAAATAAGAAGTGGAAAAAGACGTTTCTTCAAAAATAAGAATAAAGAAAAAAATAAGGACCAAATCTCTAGTACCGTTAAGAAGGAATAAAGGGGTATGAGAATAGAAAGAGAAATAGGCACCTAACTCCAAAGGTTTAAACCTACTTTCCTAAAAATATCCTACCGGAACATAAGTCAAGTTACAACCTGAAAAGACCTCTAATGTATGTGTTATGATCTCTATGATGAATTATTTTAGAATATGATCAAGCTAAGCATAATTTATTTTGCATGTTGATTGAAAGATGACCTTATTCATTGAGTGAGTTATAGTGAGCTGAGAGATAGGTTGAGTACCCGTCAATGTTTGAGGACGTTTTTTGAATTTGCTGGATGGAAGTTGGAAGCTAGAACAATGGTCACGTAACGAAATAAATATATATGGTGATGTTCAATTGTTATTGTGCCACTTGTTTTCTGTTGAAAGGTGTAGTTGTAGGCGGGTTACTTAAGGTTGTGATGACAGTCTGTCATTGCATAAAATTGGGCGAAGAATCGATGAAAAACAAGTGAAAGATGAACTAAAAGGAAGAAGAAAGACCAAAGAATGATGAAAAAATAGCTAAGGGCGAAGAAATTGGACTTAGTGAAAAATCAGGTGAAAAAGGGAGCATAAGCGTGAAGCTACTGGAATAGTCATGCGTAGCATCGCGTGCACGATAGGGATGAACTAGCTGCATCGCGTGTGCGATAAAAGTATAATGTGTGCGATGTTGCTTTTTCTATGCTTTTCTGACGCGTTTTGAGCTCTTTTTAAGGGGAATTTCTGCACTTTTGTAAGGGTTATGAATTTTGGAATCTAAGGTACGATTTTTACAGCATCAAGGGTGATTTTGAGAGCATTAGAAGTCATTGGAGGTCAATCCTTCAAGGAAACTCATATGTTATTCTCCTTATTTCAATTGGTTTTGTAATTTGAATATGAGTAGCTAAACTCCTCTAGGTTAGGTTGTGTGTGATGAACCTTTTTCTATATTGTTGGATTATATGTTGATTTGACTTTGTATGAACCCTTTAATCTTTAACTCTATTCAATTGTTCCTTGTTCTTAAAGCTTTTTATTTGAGATACTCTATTAAATTAATTTTGTGCACATAGGGAATACTGACCATTAGCCTATGTGTTAGACCTAGAGCAATTGTTTTGCTTATGCTGGTTGAATATGAATAGGAGACTCCTAGTAGTGGCATGGGGAATTAACGTTCTGTACATCGCCTAATCCTACTTACGTTGTTAGACTAGGGATAGGAAGCTCTGAGTAGTGATTAGTCAGTTATTTTGCGAGGGATCGGTTATAGCGGCTTTGTTAATTCACAGTGGGATTAGAGTGATAGGATCATTCATACAAGACATCAAACATCAACAACATAGAACTAGTGGATTCGATACACAACCTGACCGCTTTCATTATTCTGTTTAAAACTCTTATTTTGTTTTTCGCACAACAAACTGAAACCCCCATAATTAGTTCATTTTGATGCATTTTCTTCTACTATTGTACTTAGGCAACTCTATAGTTTATTTTATTATTTTTACTATTTTAGTGTGTTTTTATATTTAAGTTTATTTCTGGTTTTATTTTATTTTCGTGCTTTATTTTCAGCTAAAACTGTTATTTGATACCTTTTCACTATGCATACCATAACTTGAGCTACGGAAATCAGATTGACGCATTCTAATATGTTCTGGAAAGCTAAGAGAAAGAAATACAAATTTTTTGTTGAAATCAAAAGCTTATTCAGAATGAAAGAGAGTCGAATAATTCGTTGAAGTTCCAGACTTAATTAAATTAGTTTTTTTTGTCGATTTTTGTAATTTTGGGTCGGTTTCCTAAGGGCCCGAATTTTCCTTTTTGTTATATTAGAAAATTCATTGCTACAATAGACATTATTCTGCATTCACAAAAATTAGAGGCTAGTGTACGATTCATGGAGAAGTAATCACCAAGGATTGACCTACTGATTCATGTTTCCGCCAATACTTTGAGGTTTTATATTTTCAATCCAATTTCTTTTCCCTTTCAATATTCTACTATATATTTCATATGCTTAATTCAAATTATATATATTCATGTTGATTTATTTCAATTGGTTTATGTTCCTTGATCTGTATCGTGTTTTAGCGTTGCTTTACCGTTAAATTGCGTATGTTGAATTACGTTTGCTTAATTCTTAAGTGATATATCTGTTTGCTTCATTCGGATAATAGGAGTGTAAACTGCATAGTGTCAATTTCGCTTGTTAACTGATACTGTAATCGAAATGGATTAGAATTCGCTTAGGGTTTTGGATTTTTAATTACCGATGATAAGCTGGGAAACCGAATAGTAAGTTAATTCGTTTTAGCTTATTTCATAATCACTTATTTTCCTGTATTCTTAATCGAACCTAAACACCCCCATATATCGTTTCCTTGGTTAATTTTGCCAAGATTCCTTGCGATACAACTCGAGTGTCGCTTCCCTAAACTACATTTTAAACTCGTTTTTTACCCGTGTGCGATAGCAGATCACCCCGTCCCCCATTTAATGTTTTTCTTACATTGCACAAATATTGTCTTGTTCGAACACAGTTCCTATGGGTTCGATCTTTTTATTACTTCGATATTATCGGTACACTAGCCGATAAGTCATCAATAGGCAGATATTAGTGATGGAGGCTTGAGTCTTGAGAGTGTGCTCCTCTCAAGGTCTCAGGTTCGAATCCTACTAGGTGCAATCAACTCTTGTGTGGGCCAGCTCATACGAAGCTCTGCTCTGGCTTGAAACGGGACTCC
Organism: Lathyrus tuberosus; assembly: GCA_022829125.1. Taxonomy (NCBI): domain Eukaryota; kingdom Viridiplantae; phylum Streptophyta; class Magnoliopsida; order Fabales; family Fabaceae; genus Lathyrus; species Lathyrus tuberosus. The sequence continues at coordinate 21,148,438 of JALAZF010000034.1, forward strand.
CGCTAGTGGACGGTGGATATTGATCCCTCTTGGATTAGTTGGTCGCAAGGCCGGACACCAAGATTTCCAAAAAAAAAATAGGCAACCAAAACACAATTCACTACTCCAGTATTAGACTATGTCGAATACATGCTTACAAACTTCGACACTTACATGTTGTATTTGACTCTGTCGAATAGAACTATGTCGAATATGTCTTAATGACTAAAATACTGAATTACATCTTCTAACAAGTAATAATTAAATTATATGATTTTTTTATCAGATGCTGGATAACAACTTCCACTTTAAAGAATCGACGACGTCTATGATTGCCATTGAGTGTTAGTGACAACGATGTGCTTTTGGAAGTTGTTTTCCCATCAAACTTCACTGGTTATGATGGTTTAAATTTTTCAAGTACCCGAGCTTCCTAAATCTCGTGAGAGAGAGAGAGAGAGAGAGGTTAAGCTTATAGGATGTCATCCTCCACCCTGGACGTCTTTTTGTTGTTACTCATGAATGATCAAGATGTTATTATGCAAAACTTGATTGGAACAACGCAACTCTTCCATGACATCACTCAACTTTGCTACGATCTCATTGTCATCACAACCAATGTTGCTTATTGTTGTAATGTCTCGTCGTATCACCATGTTGAAGAGGAAGACCGAGGAAGTTGGAGAATGTGAGCATGTTATAGACTAGTACCGAGACCTCATATGTGATCGCAAGAGGATGCATATACTCTTATTATGTGAAATTAGTGAATAATTTCTTTAACTCTTAAAATTCAGATATTAGTATAAAACTTTTTAGATCGGGTTATAGAGAAACAACAATTTTCTCCTACTTTTCCAATAAATATGTGGTAGTAGGGTGATGACCGATCCTTCCTCCTAATTTAGAGGGAGGATTCCCTCTTTGATTGTCGTACTACATAATGACAAGATTATAATGACAAGATTACAAAGTGATATGCATGAATCTGGGTGAGACGACTCATCGTCCCAATCGCTTCTCACAATGACATTTCACAATTTTTTTAAATTGTTGTGTATTTGAATTACTGCTATTTATCCAATGAAACCATCTCTGTCCACTTATGATTTTCCATTGTAAAAAAACTTGAATATATAATCGAATAATATTGCATTACATGTGTATAGCATTGATGTGGTTAGCTAAAAGGATCACATCAAGATCAAAACCAAATCCTAACATTGCAAACAAATGCAATTGCTATTTCATTTTCAAGTACAAAAAACATGATTCATGTGGCTAAACATAAGCTGGTGTAGCCGAAAACGACATCGATTCCTAACCAATTAATTTTTCAACATCCCAGAGCTAGATTCATAGAATGTTAATTTCCTCCACCTCCAAATACACCCCTAGCCGAAAATGAGGACCAAAATTCAAATTTCTCCACTTTCCTAAAAGCGAACTTGTTAGGCTAAAAGAATCCCCACCTATTTACACCACATTCACATGCACATGCACATGCACATGCACATGCACTATTACAAATAACAAATATTCCTATCAAGTTCATAGCCCGAACCCATATCCAACCGGTTGAACCGGGTATCTAAAACCGAACGGGTCAACCGAATTAGAATACCCCATTCCTTGAGTAAAATCACTCGAACCACCGCGTTGAAATAAACCAGAATCTCCAACCCGGTTCGCTCTCGCCCCACTCTGAACCTCCTCCTGCGTCGGTTTCTTCTCCGGCACCGATAACGCAGAAACAGAAGGGACATAAACGTCATTACAACCACCAAAATTCACCATCCCTTGAGTTTGCGCTTCTTGAAACTCCGTCACAGAATTCAGAATCGACGACGGACTAGACCAATCCATAAAACTACTTTGAAGATTCACCTTCTCTTCTTCTTGTTGACGATGCTGCATCGTTCTCAGCGAATTGACACGTGGAAGCATGAAACAACGGTCGTCGATTTCCGGAAGAGTTTCCAGAACTTCATCGATGTGGGAAGAAGAAGACGAAGATGAACCGTTGCTGTATTGTGTGTATTCCCTGCTCGAAACGACGCCGTTTGGATTCGCTTTTTGTGCGCTTGAGTTTTTCTTGTATATTCGACACAGAACCCAATCATCTAACTGCAATCCAATAACAATAATTTAATAAAACAGTAAAAAATATTATTTTCATATTATAAAAATATTATATTTTAATTAAATACCTTGGTGCCGCCGTTGTTTCGAGAAGAATCAAGTAAGCGATATTCATGCATAATCCAATTAGTTTTGGTGCCTTTAGGAGCTTTACCAATATAGAAAACAAGTGCTTTTTTGATACCAACTTTTCTACCTTCGTTTGTGATAATCTTATCAGTTCCAGTAGCTTTCCAATATCCAGATCCAGCTACTCTATTGGGTCTAGTCCCGTTTGGGTACTTTCTATCTCTTGGACTAAAGAAATACCATTCTTTCTCACCAAAAATCGCTTTACCTACACAAATTAAACATAATCAAGATGTCAGAACAAGACACAGATACAGACATAGACACCGCAGTATTTTTAGAGGTGTCTGTGCTACATAAATACAATTAGTGGAATTGGTATGATTTTGATGAGACTTACTTGGGAGGATCCATGGGTCGAATTTGTAGAGATCAATTTCAGCAATAATTGGAAGAGAAAAATGATGACCAGCTACTTTGCGACATAGATATTGAACAAGAAGCTCTTCATCGGTTGGGTAAAATCGAAAACCAGGTGGTAAACTCAACTGTGAGAGAGTGTCGTTTTCTTGAACTCCCATTATTGTTTTTCACAAAGAAAAAATGGAATTATTGGGTTGAGGATGAAGAAGAAGATTTTGGTGGTGTTTTTTTTTTGTAGAGAGAAGAAGAAATGTTATCTCTTTGAATTTTGTTTCTTTTTTTCTCAATAAACGGTGTACATGAGGTGATATTTATAGTGAACATATGGATTGAAATTGGTACGGTAAGATTTGTCTTGGAGTTGAAAAGTGGGGTCCAGTGGAGTTATTCACCTCTTGGGAATTGCCATGTGTTATGTGCCAAAAAGCATCCTGCACTCGATCTTATCTGGATCAGATACGGTCGTGGCAATCCCTAGATTGCATAAAGTCAAATAAAACATAGTACTAGTATTTATTTTTTAAAATTAAAAATATACTACCTCCGTCCTTAAATATAAGACCGCGTTGAAAAAATTACGGGAATTAAAAAAGTTGGTTAAAGTATTAAATTTATTGACTATTTTGTATAATTTTACAAGTTTATCCTTAGGAGAGAGAAATAGTTAATGTGTATGTAACTATATTTATTACAGAGTGTAAAAAAAGATGTAATATAATTAGGGGTATGTGTGGAAAAAAATAATTAATACGCTTTGAAAGTTGAAGAGAGCCTTATAAAAAGGGACAAGAAAAAAACTCAACAGAGTCTTATAATTAGAGACGGAGGTAGGATCACCGTACGAAGAATCATTTGTACTACTTACGAAAGTAAAATGATCAAAAGTCTATCCATATCACTGAATCATTTTTCCTATTTGGGTGCTTTCAAAAGTATTAATAGTGAATTTGCTGTAAAGAAATATAGTGTTAGGCTGTTAGCCCATCAAAAGTTTATTTAAGCTCTAAACGGTTCTTAAAAATATATTAGATATATTGATTTTGATAATACAATTTGTATTTTTCATAAAATATCTTTATTTATTATAATTAATAGAATAGATAAAAAAGTAAAAGTTAATAAATAAGAATATATTAATAGAAAAAATTAATAAATATTATATTGAAATTTTAAAAAAATATTTATTTTGAGATATAGAAAAAGTATAAATAATACACTTTTATGAAACAGAAGAAGTATAGATAATTTTAATTATACTAATAAATTTAATGTATATGAAAAAAAATTAAGACAATCAAAATAACTCATCATAAACAACATAATAATTTAATATTTGATGGAGAGTGAATGTAGATATGTAACAAAAAATGAATAAGATAAAAGAAATTAATATAAATATTTATTCAGTTCAATCAAGTCGATTTACTTTAAAAATATAATAATTACTTTTAAAAATTATTTCAAAAAATTACAAAAGCATTATAAAAATAATAATAATTCAAAATTTTAAGAATAATATTTTTTTTCTCTAATTTTTCTTAATTTCGCCAATTTGTTATATATGAATCACACAAAGTCATGATATTAAGAAATATTTCTGAATCTTTTTATATTCTTTCAAAGTTTTATGAACACTAAGAACTATAAGGGTCTAATTGAAAGTTTGGAGGGCTTTTAAAAAAGGTAAGGATTGAGTAAAGAGAATTGACGGATTTTGGTTATAAGGATTTTAGAGGGTTTGTTTTTTTTATTCATAACACTAAAAACCGCATAATTTGGAAGAGCTCAACATTTGTATTGAATGAGAGTTTTTAAGGGGCTTGCATAAATTTTCCATATATATTTTATGCTGTTATAGTATTCTGAAAATTTAAAATATAACAATGATAAGCATTATTTTATCATTTTACACAAAATCATTCTTTCAAAAAATGTCAAATATTTTCTTAAAAATTTGTTTTCGAAATCCTTCCCTTCCCCTTCCTTCCAAACTCTCAAACAAATCCTAGGGAATTCTATATTTTCCTCTGTTAGAAGATTTAATTCATGATTTCAATAAGCTATTTGTGTTCGATAAGTTTGTGAGACCTAGTCGAAGTAGTTGTAGAATTAGATGTATTCGACAGAGTCGAATGCAATATTTAGTTGATTATGTTAAAATATACTTTGCATGTTTTAACATTGTAATTCAAAAGAACTAACAACTTTTCAGTACAACAGTTAATTTTTAATCAAATTCCCCATTCACGTAAAATCTCTCTCTCTCTCTCTCTCTCTCTCTCTCTCTCTCGCTCTCTCTCTCTCCCTCACACACATACACACACACACACAAGGTAACACAACATCAATGCAATTTTTCAGTGAATATAACGGTTTTCAAACGGGGAACTACGAGAGGCGGGTTGTGCAAATGAAGTCATCTTTAGATTTTAAGATGTGGCTGAAATCGTGAATAATGGAGTAGCGGCATTGGAAGTGAATGCGGACGATGTTCAGAAGGCTGCGTACAAGGAACAAAGGAAGAAAGATGAAAAAAATTTGTTCTTGATCCATCAATGTGTAGATCCTAATGTGTTTGATAAGATCATTGAAGAAGAATCATCTAAAGAAGCGTGAGAGAAGTTAGAGAACTTGTATGGCGAAGATGAAAAACTGAAGAGGGTGAAATTGCAGACATTGTGAAAATAATTTGAGATGACTCAAATGAAGGAAAACAAATCAGTGTCAGAATTCTTCTCGTGTGTGGTGTTGCTGACGAACCAGATGAAGGCATGTGGTGAATCAATCCCTGATTTGCAGAAGATTGATAAAGTCTTGAGATCTCTAACTGCAAATTTTGATTATATTGTCGTGTATATTGAAGAGTCCAAGAACCTAATTGAGATGAAGGTGGAATAACTTCAAGCTTCATTGGAGGCTCATGAGATGAGACTGAAGCAAATGAACTCTAAAAGGGAGAAACTGGCAGAACAAACACTACAAGCAAGATTCATCAAGAAGTCTAGAAAAGAAAAGGCAAAGTAGAGAAAGAATCTTGTAAATGATGAGAAGTCAAGCAAGAATTCAAAGAACAATCTGATTCAATCAAGAAAGTCATATGTAATAAGTATTCAGGGAAGAATAGTGACATGAAGGAGGTGCAATGTAATAACTGTCAAGGATTTGGTCATTATGCTCGAGATTGTCGAATAAAGAAGGAGTCAAGAGCAAAGGATGATGACGAAGTGCTATATACACATGCTAGAGAAAGTGACTCTGATGATATGTTACTCATGGCAAATTCTCAGTCAAAAGATGAATAAACCAATATGTGGTATCTGGATTCAAGATGCAGCAACCACATGACTAGAGAAAGATAATAGATAGCTTTTTAATCAAGGAAGGTTTCATAAAGTGTGCTTCAAGCATGAAATGTACGTCAACAATGCAAGAAGGCCTAGTAAAGTCATTATATGCTTGTATGGGGTGATTTATTGATTATAGGTACAAATGAAGCAGAAATAAAAAGGGCCAAGTTGAATCTAATGCAGGAATTCGAAATGTACGACCTGGGAAATGTTTCATATTTCTTAGGAACAAAGTTTAAAAACACAAGTGAATGAGTGTTCTTACACCAGAAGAAGTATGCTCAAGACATTTTAAAGAGGTTCAAAATGAGCAGTTATAATGCAGTTGTCACACCATTGGAGACTGAAGCAAATTTGAGAAAGGAAATAATTGATGAGTTTGTAAGGGAAACATTGTACAAGAAAATCATTGGATCCTTGAGATATCTGTGCAACATCAGGCCAGATATTTATCAAAGTGTCATAGTGTTGAGCATATTCATGGAAAAACCCCAAGAATGTCATCTCACTGCAGTTAAGAGAGAGTTGAGATACATCAAAGGTAAGATTGATTTTGGTGTGTTAATTCTAAGACAAAAGAAGACAAGCACATATGCAGAGGTATATAGCTACACTTGTTCATATTTCAATGGAGATCAAGATGATAAGAAGAGTATTGCAGACTACATATTTATGATAGAAGATGCTCCAATCTCTTGGAGCTCAAGAAAGTAAAGCAGTATGATAGAAGGTTGTGAGACCTAGTTAAAGTAGCTATAGAATTAGTTGTATTAGACAAAGTTGAATACATCATTTAGTTGATTATGTTGAAATGTACTTTGTATGTTTTGGGCTTGGGCTTTGGTTGCCTATAAATAGGCATATCATTGTAATTCAAAAGTGAAGGGAAATCGCAATCCAAAATGCAGCAGAAATAAAATTTTCCCTTTAGTGATCCTTACAAATGGGCATGATCAGTGATGGAAACCGTTTCCTTTTGTGACGATGAAACCTTTTATTCTGAATCGAATGAGTAATCACGAGCGTTCAATGATGAACAACAATGCCTCTTCTCAGTCCACACGAATAAATTCCTTCAGTTTTAGTGCTAGCTTCTACGATTGAAGGCTTTGAGTGAGAGAGAGAAGGAAAAATACAGCTAGGGTTTCAGAGTCTAAATTTTCATCAAGAGTGTATGCTTCTGCACAAGGGTTCTATTTATAGAACCACTTGTGTGGGTTTTAAGCTAAAAAGACCACTTACGTGTATGCGCACCATATCTTATGGTGTACCATATATCACCTATGCGTGTGGTACCTTACCACACTCTGTATTCTACTTAAGTGCATTGTACCCTACGGTGTTCTATATTTACTTAAGTGCATTGTACCTTACGGTGTTCTATATTTACTTAAGTGTATTGTATCTTACGGTGTTTCTTATTTACCCTACCTCTTATCAACCTGTCCTTATGTGTGTGACCCTGTAGGTTTTCGCGACGTTGACAATTATATTAAATCACTCATTTAATATAATTAACAATGACCGGTATCTAGCAACACATCACTGCTACCCAAGTCACGAAAATTTCATGTGATCTGACAATGCATATACCATGTGTGATAATACTTGTGTGTACAATTACCTTTTTGCCCTTATGTCTATATTGAACACAATGCATATACCATGCCATCCTTGTCCAGTTCAATATTGGGCCCTTAGACATTTATCTTGTTATGCAGGATGGGCAAATTCCATCTAGGTCACTCATGTCCCTCAGCAAGCTTTGCGGAGTACCCATCAACTGTTTTTATGGTCATCAAGTTACAGACAATATTATATCAGAAATAAAGTACTCAACTCTACATCTAGGGTCCAAAGTGGTTTCAGGTCGAAGGGTGGTATACAACATTATCACCATGAGAGTAACTTATGACACTTCACATAACATTCTATGTAGTACTCTCATAGTGGGTCAATCCAGTATAAACATTACTCCTAATATTCATACATATGTTAAGACTTGATAACTCCTATTATCCATGATCAATGAGATGTGATCATCAGTTTATCTACATAATAGTTTTAATGTATTAAGGTTATCCCACTTCACAGTAAAACTCAACTACAGATACTTTAAGAATATTGTCCTTATGTTTAATGAGATCTTATGATTAAGTCACACTTAATATTTCATTAAACAAACTAGCTATTTTAGGGACTTTATTATCTTGGAAAAACAAACATAATAAAGAAATGTCTTTTATTATTTATAAATAATTCGATACAAGTACCAAAAGTAATGGTCTATAGGGCTTACACCAACAAAAATAACTAACAGCTTTTCAGTATAATAATTCATTTTTAATCAAATTCCTTCTTCACATTTAATATCTCTCTCTCTCTCTCTCTAACTATTTTGTTTGTCTTTAACTCTAAAATTTTAAAAATTATAAAGATAAGAGATGCATATTTATAATTAATGAACCATAATAGATCGTTAATGAATTTAAAAGACAACTCACTAACAAACAAATATGTAAATTAAAACGATCAAATCAAAAATGTGCTAACTGTCTAAACCAAACTTGCTAATCAAAGATCACAGTCCAACTGACCGACCACTTTGTTTATTGGAATAGACAGAACCAACCTCCACCCCCGTCATCCGCGGAGCAGATTTCCATGAAACTCTCCCACCGAGCGAGTTTACCTTTAACTACTTTCTAGCATTCCAATTTTTGACTATCAAAACATTTATATTTTTTTTCTTCATCATCACTTGATGCCTTAAAAATTATTTCTACAAATTTTAAAGTAAAATTCTCAAATGATTTGATACAACGTTGTATTTAACCTCAAAACAATTACTAACTTTAGCCAATAACATAACAACAAATGGACACGAGAACCATATACACCAATCTGAGTAAATTTTAATCACTCGTACCTTCAATGATTTATATTAAAATCGATCACACAGTAAATGCTTATTTTACTCAATTATCTAAAAAGCCAAAGAGATAAATATGACACGTGTAAATGCAAACAAATCTTCTAGAAGCAAAATTTCCATCCAAAATCATACACTTTCTCACACACTATTTGTGTGTGATTAAATTTGCCAAAACATCAATAGTACTATAGAGGCACAAAGTCATTTTCCACGCATGAGTTTAAACCACGTCTTTACGAAGAAGACGCACAAAAAGCATCCACGTGCATGCACGTGTCCATGTGAAAGATTCACATATTTCATAGTTAGGCTGGATTTTTGTTATTACAACCAATATTGAAAATGAAATAGCATAAAGTTCATGCGGTGTGTGGTTTCCCCAATCGACACGTACCCCACCCTTTATCTTCTTTTTTCTTTTTTATCTTTCTTTAGGTGTTTCTTTCACTCATCAATCTCCACGAACACGCTTATAGGTACGAAATAATTATATTAAAATCATATATGTGGTTTTAAATAAAGAGTGATGACGTGGCTGGTCAAGGTCAACATATTATATAGTGGTGTATTGCTATTATTCTTCTTTGAATAGTGACGTTTTTGCGTTACATGAAATGTGTCTTGGCGTTACGAAAAGAAACAAATTAGTGCGATCGGTATCGTTTGGTTTTTGTTATGTATGCATTAATATAGAAGTTACAAAATTATGTATAAGAAAATATAACTCTATGGATGCATACAAAAATAAATATTTAGGGTATGCATGCACGTGGAGGGTTTGGTGTCACGTTTATTGGTGATGAGTGTGGAATTATGTGAAAGACGGTGGTGGTGTTTTGACAAGTATACTTGTGTAGATAATGTATGGTTGACAAGTAATGCAAAATAAATTGAAGATTGAATGGAGAGGTGATGTAGTCAATAGGGTGTTAGTTTGTATTTATTTGAAAGGTTGAGATTTGAACCAAGTTATTGACACGTTCACATTTGAGTTTTGTTGCATGGATTGATTTAGTTCAATTGTTAGTCAAGAAATTAAAGGTTAGGGTAAAATTTAATTGCTAACGTTGAATTTGTTATATAGATATAGTGCAACTAGTTAGACACATTGTATGACATGATTTCATCAAAATCTAATTTTGATCTCTAATGAACCTATCTAGTTGATGCTTCATTTCGGTATGACACTCGCATACATTCTTGTTTTAAAATTAAATATATTCAATGAAATATTAGGAGTATTTTAATCCTAACAATCACAATACAAACAATGTGATACCAATATCTAATCAAAACATTACATCTAATCAAGTGCCCCCTACAAAAAACGGAAGGGTTTTTTTTTGTCCAATCATAGTAATTACAAATATACCTATGATTCGAAGATGACACAAACCACCACCAAGAGAAAAGGATGGTTCTTTGAAAAATGTCATTGTGGTTCTCAATCGCATCGTTAAATATAATTTGATTTTTCGACCACCATATGCTCCAACAAGTACAAAATCAAATCAATGATGCCGATTTCTTTGAACACCTACCAACCATCTTCAAAAACCAATATAATAAATGATCACAACAATTTGATTCATTCTGACATTCAAGTTTTTTTTAATATATATAAGCAAAATAGATTAATCAAGGCACAAGGGGTGCATAAGCCAAATACAAAAACCACCTCAAAGAGGGGAGTGCGAAAGGCACGGACACAAACATCCAAAAGAAAGTTAACCCAAACCCAAGACCGGAAAGACACACCAATCCAACCAAGATAACAAGTAATCCGAAGATTAACCTACTAATAGCCAGTCCCACGACAAACGTTTAATAAAACCCAACCCGTCAAAATTAATTAAAGAACCGTCAACAAAAAGAATGGAATTTCTACAATCCCAAATTGTTCAGCAAATCGCCAAGCCAATGATCCACCCATAATCAACTTTAAACTTGGATTTAACCGCCTCCTCGATCGTAAGAAGGCGATCAACAAGCACTAACGAATCTAAGTTTAACGGAATTTGAAGTCAACCAATAGTTTGCCTCCACCAAATCAATGAAATCGGAAAAACCCTGAACAAGTGATCAACATTCTCAAGCTCACCATCACAAAAAGGACACAACGTATATGATTTACCGCACAAACCCCACGACATTCTAGATTCACTTTAGTAGGAAGACAGTTCAAAACCAACCTCCAACGGAATACCAAAATTTTGCTAGGGGTCTTTGTCCGCCACAAACGACTCAACGCTTCCAGAGCAGACCCCTCAATCACAACGCCTTCAATACAACAATTGACGATTCTATCATAGCGATTCGACACCGAAAACCCATATGAATTACACAACTAGATTACCTGATCCAGTCGCTCGCAAACTAAGGGAATAACCTGTAGCAGAACCTGCAGATCTAATAGCTGCAGTGCAACATTCTGTAGCAGCGGCCCATTATTCTCCTTGAAATTTAGCAAACAACCTCTGGTCTTCTAATTTGTGGAATTAGTTTACTAACAGGACCAACCACACAAATCCTAGGACACAGTGCTTTAAAAATGATGACAATTTGAGTAAAACTCTAACCTTTTCATCATTGTTTTATTATTGTTCTCACAGTTGGTAATTTTCGACTAACTAAAATAAATAGAACTTGGAATTGGAAAATAACTGGTGAAATGAAAGTAACGTGACAAGAATAAAATTTGCAGAATCTTAAAGAGTATTGTAAACAAACTTAAATTTCATAAAGAATTGCAAGTAATAAACTGGTGTTTTTCTCAAACGTACATTTTTTCCATAATGACTCGTTTCTCTCACACGGTTACTTTGAGTAATTTGAATAACTTGTATAATTTTGAAATGCACACCCTTTTTTCATACTATGACTACCTATTTATATGCAAACCAAACAACTGTCGATAACAGCTATTTCTCCTAAATGTGACAAATGGCGTCTTGCATGCTTCCTTGCCTTGGATATGCCCCACGCGTCTGATTTCTTCAACTGCATCTCCCTCTCAATTTTGAATTTCAAACTATCTGACGAAATACCTCTCCAACTCAAGTTGTCGAAATAATGAACTTCTTTATTACTTAGAGAAATTCACATCACTTGTTTCAGTTTCCAAACCGTCTTCGACTAGCTTTTGATTTAGCATCAAATCTTGAGTCAAAAATATTTCGACCAGCTCCTTCTACTTTTTGTTTTCCGGTCAATCCATTGTCGTCGAAAATAGCAGTCTACACCCATGCAGAAAACGGATTGTCCAATGCCACTCTCCGTCAGACCAAAACCTATTCTGACCCACGCACGAAAAACCCGGATCAACAGCCATAAAAACCAAACCAAACAGATGGCGCTTTCTCTCCATCAAAGATGACATTCAACTTAATGATAATCATAAGTAAAATATATTTAGAGTTAGAATAATGTGTATTTTGATGTGCTACATTTGTCAATTTTTTTATAATAGTTTTTAAGGATGTAGAACTTTCAACTTTATACAGATGTAAAAAGAAACATATATCTGATAATTCTTTAAAGTACGATAAGACGACTTGCTAATTTTAGTTATTTTGATCCAATGTTCTTTTAGAACAAATTCAACTTAGATTTTGAGATATTAGAATCTTATCGTAATTAACTTCGCTCTAAAAGAATAACATCAACAACCCTTTCTGTTATAGAAATGACGTTAATATCCTTTGATATTCAAATTTATTGAGGCTATTTGGTGGGTCTAACATGAGGGAACATTTTTTATTTTATGGCTTTTCTTTAAGAGCAATATATCTTTGTGAGAGACACATCACATACTCAACTAAAACCTTAAGGTGATAGGTGTATGCGTTCTCCCACTTATAAATGCTCAAGTCTCCACATTTCTAACCAATGTGGGACTTCTCCGCACTACTCGCACTTGTAATTCTTTTTCAACAATCTTCCTCAATTGTGAGTCTATCTACAATGTTTCCCATTTGCAAGTCTCCACATTTCTAACCAATGTGAGACTTCTCCACACTACTCACACTTGTAATACTTTTTCAACAATCCTCATCAATTATGAGTCTATCTACAATGTTCCCCCATTATGTGAAAACTCTTTTAATTGTTCATACACTTGTATCACCATTGACACTTTTTCAATGGCCTACCTCCTATCCAGTAGGAAATTTCGATACAAGTTGATCCCTTCACTCGAATCAAAGACTCGTGATACTATTTTTAGAGCTAATTCGGGGGGTCTCTTCATTTTTACTTTGCAGACTTTCTTCATGAGCAACACACCTTTGTGGGAAACACACTATATATTCACAAAAAATCTTAAGATAATAGATATATGGATCCTCCAACTTATAAATGTTCAAATCTTCATATTTCTAATCGAGACTTTCTCACACTACTCACATTTATAATTTTTTTTCAACAAAATCCAACAGCCTATAAGCTTACTGATAATATTACTTATAGGAGATCATGTATGGGGCTATATAAAAGTTAGTTGGACCATAACCTAGATTAGATCAGATTTGTTGAAATTCAAACCTTGCTATTCTTACTATATTCTTGGAAAATATCATCTTCGTTATTCTTATTCTTACATGCTTCCTTTAATATGACTAGTATATATGAAGGAAAATTCGTACGGTTATATTTGACTAGGTTATTCAACTTGTACATACATTTACCAAAAGCATAATTAGTCAATTTTCCAATAGCTAACATTTTCCATGATTCTCCCATAAAGCATATTCTTCTTGATTAGTATTGACACACTACACTAGCTGGCATTTCATAGATTAGAAAGGGATAAAGTTGTTTTAATTGATTATTTTTTCTTTTGGTAAATTTCAATAATAATAGAATATTTAAGATTTACATATCAGTTCAAAATAAACAAAGTTTGAGATAAAAAAATTTGGTGCAGCCATAATAAATACATTTCTTGTTATAAGGTGTGACTTGAATCCTACAATTTGGGATTTGAGAGATCATGTCAAACTTTACTTTTGGTTAAGAACACGTGCATAATGAAGATCTTAATTAGCTAAAGTCCGGTCAAAAATTATAAGTATATCCATTTTTTCCCATTAAATAAAAAGACTTCTGAATAGCGGTTGAATAATATGAATAATTATTTAGAAGAAAGATATTTTATAAGATTTTAGATAGGGAGTGTTTACTTGGTATGCACAATTAGTTACATTGATGAGATGTATAATATGTAATTACATGTCATTGTAAAAAGAGGTTTAGAAATTGACATTGCACGAAAAATAGTGACTTAAAAAAAAAAAAAAAAAACAACAACAATAATCATTTGGTTTTCTATAAGCAAATATATACTAAAAGTGGAGTACAAAGGTATTCAACTAATATAAGAGACGGGAATAAGACAATACTCCCTCCATTACTATTATAAGTAAAAAAAATCCCTCAAATCTTGATCACAATTATAAATAAAAGTCATTAAATTTTAGACTAATTAATATTTGTATTACTATTATATTCTTAATTTAATTCAAAAGCATTTAATGGTGGAAGTTGATTCATCAAATAAATTAAGGATATTATCGTAAATTTTAGTTTGATTGTACATGAAATCAAGAAAATTAATTACACTTAACTAACTTTCTTAATACATGTGAAAGTAGTTATTTTGGTTTATAATTGTGACCGGAGGGAGTATAAGGAATGTCAACTGAATTAAAATCTAATTACTCCATCCGTTCCACAATGAGTGACCCATTTAGAATAAAATAGTGTCTCAAAATATATGATTCATTTCAATTTCCAATACAACTTTTCCTATTTTACCCTCTAATTAATATTACTTTCATCATTCTCAATACATCATAAGAATATTTTAGTAAAAATATTATTATCTATCCTTCATTTATTCCTTTTTTCTTAATATGTGTGAAAAGTCAACTGGGTCACTCATTGTGGGACGGAGGGAGTAGTGAAAATAAGTCAATGATTCACAAGACAATCTACTGGATTTGAACACCAATCAGCTTAACAAAAGACCTTTACGCCTAAGTTTCTAGCAGTAAATCAATTTCAATCTAATCCTATGGCCCTATCACCTACCTCAACAACACCAACGACTGGTCCTTGGAAAACGACTGCATTCCTGCTCAACCAGATAACCCAACAAACCGTAAACCACACCAAATAACGAAGTTTCTTTTGAACTGTACCCTTGAACAAGTCATCGAAGCTGCTGAAATTTGTACCCGCAATGTCCAAATCGAATTGGAACGGCAAATCATGTTATTTATAAATCCGTTTCCAAACCTGAAAAACCAGCGGACAATCCAAGAATAAATGGGAAATAGTTTCTTCGGCTGTGCCACAAAAAGGACAATGGTTGAGTGATCCGTTAATGATCCCCCTGTTGGTCAAAGCAAATCACGTTGGTAAACGATTAAGCAACAACCTCCACCTAAAGATGAGAATATTACTCGGTACATTAGTAATCCAAATCTTACGTAACAGTTGGATAATATTTTCCTACACTTGTACATCAACAGCCAGCATTTCTTGAACAACTAGATAACTATATTTTATCGAGAAACCGTGTTTGCTCTGCCACCAAACAAAGTGATCATCAACAAGCCTGTTCAGCTGTATGTCATACAATATAGACAAGAGAGATTCCAATTCATCTGCTTCATTCAACCACAATGGTCTGTCATCCTTGAGTTTCACATTCCAAATCCACTTATTGTCCACCCAATCTCCCATATTTGATACTTTGATTTTATGGTTGACTGCCCTTGAAAAAATTAAAGGGAAGCAAGTGCTAAAAGAGTGAGATCCAATGCACCTGTTTCTCCAAAACTCAGTAGAATAACCATTGCCAATTTTGCACGAAATGTTGTTTGCGAACTAATTGCACTCGTTAGCCTCCAAAACACCAACAAACTTCAAACCTCTCCACCATAAAGAGTCATTTCTGTTAGATTTCGGTTTGGCATCATCAAGCATTTAAGAT
The DNA here is from genome assembly GCA_022829125.1 of Lathyrus tuberosus. Taxonomy (NCBI): domain Eukaryota; kingdom Viridiplantae; phylum Streptophyta; class Magnoliopsida; order Fabales; family Fabaceae; genus Lathyrus; species Lathyrus tuberosus. The sequence goes on from JALAZF010000034.1 coordinate 21,164,330, forward strand.
TTTATATCTCTGTATCTAAAAGACAGCAAGCCCGACCATAATTCATTAGACTCATTCAAGATACGCCATTTACATTTGCTTAAAAGAGAAAGGTTAAAGAATCCGCAATGTTTCACTCCTAAGCCACCTTGAACCTTCGGTTTGCATACCAATTTCCAACTAATCCACGCCATTTTCCGATTCTCCAAAACTCCACCCCAAAGAAAATTGCGATGGATTCTAATAATGTCGTGAGTAACACATTTGGGAGATTTGTAGAAAGAGAATGAGTATATTGGAATGGAGTTGAAAACAGAAATCAGTAACGTAACTCGACCACCAATTGAAAGAAATTTTCCACTCCATTTGGACAGCTTATTGGTAAGTTTCTCCAATAACGGTCTCCATGTACTGTGTCGCCTTGGATTTGCACCTACTGAGATACCCAGAAACCTTGTTTGAGATTGAGGCCTATAACTTTGCTCTTGCTGAAATTAACTGACAAACCCGACACCAACTCAAAACACCTCAATGCTGATTTAATAATCCAAAGGTTGTGCTAAGAACCTTCCCCAACAATTAACGTATCATCCGCAAATTCAAGTAAATTGAAACTTATATCATTAGATACCTTGAATGGACGAAACAAACCTAAGCGATTCACATTATGCAATAAACCTGTTAAACCCTCTACCACAAGCAAGAAGAGAAAAGGTGACAAAGGATCTCCTTGTCGTAAATCCCGTTCCACCTTGAAGTTTTTGGTTGAGCTTCCATTAACCAGAACCGACATTGAATTAGAGAATACACATGCTTTCATCCACTTTAGCCATTTGCGCCCAAATCACTTGTTGTTTAAACCAAAACGTACTGAAAAAGTATGAACATCGGCGCACGAGAGGCAAATTTGAGATAGAAAAGAATATTTCAACATGTTTTTTTACTACTTTTCCAGAGGATGTAGTAGTGGCAGAGATTAAGTGGAAATTCTCAAAATGTGGAGAGTTGGTAGATCTCTTCATCCCTCGTAAAAAAAAAAGCAAGGAACTTTAAGAAGTTATGATTAACGCTTTGAGTGTGTAAGTGGTATTATTTTTAATATTCAAAATTTACCTTTAATTTTGAATAATTTTTATTCATGTTTAATTTTAACTAACATGTGTAGAGCGGTGGAGAGATACAATTCAATCAAACGTAATGTACTTTGTAAAAAGCCAAGGTTCTATTACACAAAAGTAAGTATATTACTTGTGCTTTTTGATATTCTTTTATTTGTGTGTATTAGTGATATAAATATATGAAAATTATTTGTAGTTGAGAAAACAACCCGACATCCATTCTTGTGGATACTATGTTATGAGATAAATGTTTTATATTGTCTCTAGAGGCATTACAAATGGATGGACAAAGCATAATGTATTAGCTTAATCCATATACATGTAATTTATGTATATTTTTTAAGTTATTGTTGTTGTTGTTGTTGTTAGCTTATCATAATTTATTTTTTGTTCTAATTATAGGAGTTTAACGACAGATCACCATAACATGTGTCCTTTATCAGTAAGATTAAAGAATATCTCTCACAAGTTCCGAGTAATCTCTTCTTCTACTCCAGTAAACATAGCAAGTGTACTTTATCAACTTAAACAAATGTTGTATCTCATTTATAAGAACTCTTATCTCTTTTTGTAACTTGCTCTTATGCTTATATATTTGCGTGATCCGAGTGACATTCTTCGAATCTCATTCTTTCAAGGAAAGTAATATGTGCCTGGGTGGAACATGTCGCTTTGTCAAATCTACAACATGTTGCTGCTCATATGGCTAAGCCTACTAACAAACGAATGACCTTCTAATCTATCAGGTAATTCATGGTTATGAAGTCCACATTTTACATCAACCTTCCATCCATATCCATCTTTCAACGACGTTGACCTGATTTTAAATGAACAACCATATTTCTTAGTGGCACTTTGTGTTCTAGTATGTGTATCCTTGTATTTCTCACCTTTATCACAACCAACTATTACTTTTTTGCTTCTCCTTCTCTTTCCTGTTTTGGTATATGAATTATTGATTATAATAATTACTTTATTTCTAATTCCAACATTTTTAATCCATCTTATCACCTCTTTTCGTGTATCGAATCTTTGTGTAGTTGAGAACGCATCAAATGTATCTACACATATTTGATTTTTACCGCATATTTGTAAAGGGACTTGCATAGTTGCAACATAAAAAAAAAAAACTACCGGATAACTTACCATTAAGTTTTCTGGTAAACAAAATGTAGTTCATCGGATAACTTAACAACAAGTATTCTGGTACCTAAATTTATCTGCACTAGATAACATTTTACAAAGTTATCCAGTACAGTTAAAAAAAATTACAAATCGGATAACTTATGAATTAGTTATATGGTAAAACAAAATACAAATTGAATAACATAATTTAAGTTATCCGATAAACATAAAACATGTACCAGATGCCATTTCTGACAGTTATCCGACAAACATTTGTGTGAGTGTAAATTCCTTCAAATTCTCGAAAAACTTGAATGAGTAATAAAAAGTTAAAAAGTAAATTAGTTAAAATCATATAAAAACAAAGCTGAAATATTTTATAAAATGTAGAAGTGAGGGAATAAGTTGAGTACCTTATCATAGTACCTTATATGATTTGGATATTGAGTTTAGCCAAACCAAATTCAAACTAACCTGTTGTTTACGTAGAAAATTGGTCAAAATCGTTGGACTCCTAATTAAGGGTTACTTGCAGTATCAACCAGTGAATTCTAGAACATAGTGCCAAATAAAATCTTGTTTCTTGTTTTTCTATTGCAAAAGGGGCTATTTTTGACATTGTCAAAATATGGATTCTAAGTGACTAAACGAATGCGTGAAAAGGTCGACTTCGAAGGCTTTAGAAATGCAAACGAACAAAAGACAAAGACTGAAAATGTAAAATGAAATGACTGGAAAAGGAATGGAAGTAAAGCAATAAGGAAAAGTAAATATAAAATTAAAGAATTTACATTGAATGTAAAAGTTGGTGTTTCATTGTTCATACATTTTCTCAGCCATTACTCTTTTCCCCGGGCGTTGATACTTTGAGTGTTATATGAGATTTCTGTAGTAAAATGAACATACTGAATTCAACATAATGATCTCCTATATATACAAGTGCTAAATAACTACTCCTAACATTTCTATCTGCAGAGTTTGCCACGTGAAGCTCTGCATGCAGCTCGTCTCTATGCTTTCTCCACGTGTCCTTTAGAAAAGAAACTCATAGGCAGTTATTGGTATTTGAGCGTAGCATCTTTGCGCTCAAATAAATGCCTTTTCGACCAGTCATTGGTGTAAAAAAAAAATACCACGCGGCCGAGATGTCTCATAACATCCCAAAAAAAATTACTAAGTCCTGAATCTAGTCGAACCAAGCCCTTTTTGGCCATGTCATCAACGTACCTTCGCATTTGCACTTTTGCTGAGATTTTTTCCTTGTCGAAAATCCCAACTAACACCTACATACACTTTTAAAGTTTAATCTTTATTAGCCATATAAATCAACATCTTTGATAAAATACTTTAAAAAGTACAAAAGTCGCAGTGTACTAATTATAATCAAGTAATAATTAATATTATTTTATTTTTATGATTATATAATTTTCTCATTTTTATGACTTTTCTTTTAAAATAATTATCATTCAAATATATTTTTTCTAAGAAATTTGATGATTATTAAAAAGTACAAACGCAGTGTACGAAGGACTAAATATAATTAACAATAAATTGATGAAAAACAAGGTTGTTAATGTTTTGATTTAAAACGTAAACTCTAAGGATTAATTTTACGTTTCTAGGTAAGTATTTTGTGTTAAATCGCATGTAAAAACATTTTTATGTAAAATCATATTCTGAAATGATTCTAAATGATTGAAATCACTTCGAAATCGGTGAAATCGTTTAGAATCATTAGAATTTATTCTTTGATCCAATTTTACCTTTCATTGTCAAATTTTAAAAAAACCATTTTATATTTTGACCCATAAATTTGAAGAACCTTTTTTATTTGGAGATGAATTTAATCAAGTTGAAGATGAATACTCTAATGAAGATGATGTAGTAGAAGAATTGAACTTTCGATTAAGTTGAAGATTCATCATCATCATCATCATCTTCTTCTTCTTCTTCTTCTTCTTCTTGAAAACCCTTTTGTTCCAACAAATTGGTATCAAGGAGGTCGGTTGCGATTCAGAGAGAATCTGTAATGGCAAACGGAACAACAACATCAACGAAATTTCTAGCGAATCTACCAGTTTTCAAAAGGGAGTACTGAGAACGGTGGGTTGCGCAGATGAAGGTCATCTTCAGATTTCAAGATGTGTCTGAAATCGTGAATGATGGAGTACCAACATTGAAAGCGAATGCAGATGATGTTCATCAATCCGCACATAAGTAACGAAGAAAGAAAGATAAAAATGGTATGTTCTTGATTCAGCAGTGTGTTGATTCTAACGTGATTCAGGATGCAGTAACCACATGATTGGTAATAAAACCCGGTTCACCAAACTATATGAATTGGTTGAGAAAGTGATAAAGTTTGCAGATGACAGACACATCGCGTTAGGTGGAAAATGAGACATCTCTATTGTCAGGAAAGATGGTCGAAAAGCCAGCATTGCTAATGTGTTGTATGTACTATCAATGACATGTAACTTGATAAGTATAGGTCAATTACTTGCAAAAGGGTACAAAATGAAGATAGAAAAGAATCATATGAAGGTATATTATAGAGATGGAATGCTGATTTTGAAGACATCCTTGGTAGAATATAGAACCTTCAAAGTAGCGATCAACCCAGATAGATGATCACAAGTGTCTTTCTTCGGCTGCAGAAGAAGATAAAAACGGTTATGGCATCATAGGTATGGACATCTAAACTTCTGAAGCTTAGGTATGCTTAACCAAAAGAAGATGGTGTATGGCTTACCTCAAGTGAAAAAACCAATTAAGGTGTGTGAGGAATGTTGCAAAGCAAAGTAGGCTAGGAAAGCAAGCATGCTTTCCAATGAGGTCAAAGGAAAAGTTAGAGTTAGTTCACTCTAATATGTATGGCATAGTTAAAAGGAGAATCGAAGTATACTGAACATGACTAGGAGCATGTTGAAAGCTAAAGATATGCCAAAAATATTTTAGGCTGAAGTAGCTTCGACAAGAGTATACATTCTAAATAGATGTCCAACAAAGAAGATGGTTGAGAAGACTCCTTATGAGGCTTGGACAGGTGTGAAGCCAAATGTTAGTCATCTTAGAGTGTTTGGATCAATGTGCTTTAGGCATGTATGTGAACAATTGAGGATGAAACTAGATGATCAAAGTCAGACTATGGTGCTCATAAGTTATCATTCGACTGGTGCATACAAGCTGTATTCACTAAATGATGATAAACTAGTGATCAATAAAGTTTTTCTGGTGGATGAAAGCAAAGGGTATGATTGGAGTCATGGATCAGTTCGACTGGGGTCAGATACAATTACAACTTTGTTTGAAGAATATCAATAAATGGAAGTCCCAACAATTCGAAATGAAGTATCACATGTGTAGAATGCTAGTAGATCGATTAGAACAGGAATTGAGTTGACAAGGCTAGCTGGATATGAGAGATTTCCAGATCAAGCAGTTGATGCAAATGGTGATTTAATAGAAGAAGCAATGGTAATGGATGAAGCAGAACCAATCAATTTGGATTAAGCCATGAATGATTCGAATTGGTTAGCAGCCATTAAAGAAGAACTCAGGTCAATCGAAAAGAACAAGACATGGGAGCCTGTTGAAAATTCAATCAAGAAGCCAATTGATGTGAAGTGGGTTTCAAGCTGAAATGAAGGCTGAATGGAGAAATTACCTAACATAAGGCAAGACTAGTGGAGAGAGGTTTTTTTTGGAGAGAATCAGAATTATTGTGTCGACAGTAGCATATAGAGGGTGGAAGATACATCAGTTAGATGTAAAATGAATAGTTCTGAATGAACCTCTGGAAGAAGAAGTCTATGTCAGTCAACCACCAGGATTCGAAATTAAAAGGAAGGATTCAAAAATGTGCAGATTGAGGAAGGCTCTCTATGGTTTGAAGTAAACTCCAAGAGCTTGGAATAAGAGAATATATAGCTTCCAGATTCAAGTAGATTTCACAAAGTGAGTCTCTGAATAGATAGTGTATGTCAATGATGCAGACAGAGTCAGTCTAATCATCATATGTTTGTATGTAGATGATTTGTTGATTATAGGTACAAATGAAGCAGAGATAAGAAAAGTTAAGTCGAAGCTAATGCAAGAGTTTGAAATGTTTGACCTAGGGAATTTGTCATATTTCTTTGGGATGGAGTTCAAAGACACGTGTGAAAGAGTGTTCCTGCACCAAAAGAAATATGCCAAAGATATATTAAAGAGGTTTAAGATAAGCAACTGTAATGCAGCCGCTACGCCATTAGAAACTGGTGCAAAGTTGAGGAAGGAGACAAATGATGAGTTTGTAAGTGCCACACTGTACAAAAAAATCATTGGATCTTTGAGGTATCTTTGCAATATCAGGCCATCGATTTGTCCAAGTGTCGGATTGTTAAGTAGATTCATCGGGAGACCCCAAGAATGTTATCTCACTGCAGTTAAGAGGGTGTTAAGATACTGTTGAGTGCGAAATTGTTGTTATTTTGAGTGTGAATAATTAACACTCAACGACTTTATTCATTTGTTTTATGTTAATAATCCCCTACTTTTATGTACATTTTGTATAGTTTACGTACCATTGTATATATTGCATTATTGTGTATATATCAGTGAGTTTGATAAATTTTCATCTGTTTTTATAGGTAATAATGCATGGTTGAAGTATGGACCCATTTGAGCCAAAATAGATGCTTCAAGATGCCAATTTTAGAGTTTTTACCTGTCATTCGCGCTTAGCGCCATTTGTAGCGCGTTGGGAGATTGCTTGGTAAAGGCTGAGAATTTTAGTTTTAACGACCACGATTAGCGCGTTTTATGTCAGTTTGATAGTACTTTATGTGGTATCGCACTTAGCGTGATCTGAGTGCGCTCAGCGGGGTCTGCGAAACTCATCTTGTATAAATACATTTCATTCAGATTTTTAGGGTATAGTTTTAGGGATATTTTTCTTCCAACTCCATCACCAACATTATTTGTGGAAATAAGCTCAGAAACAACATTAGATTGTGCATCTTGACGATCTAGAGTCGAATTTTCTTCATTCGGCGTTGACAAATCGAGAGATGTTTGTTCTTCTTCCTTCCTTTCTATATTTTCTATTTTTTGGGGTGTTGTATGTATGTTTACTTTGATTGTATGTACATTTGTTGATCGTTGTATAAAATCTCTTTTACAAATCTTTATCAATGTTAATCTTTGATTTCAATGTTTATCTTAATGGGTTTGGATTGGCATAGACATATACGGTTCAAACTCGATCTAAGATAAGCACACTACTACGCAAAATCCCTTTAACAACGGTTGAAAAATATATATAATAACGCAGATCAAGGCGTTGTTATGTAGAGTATTGTGGTAAATGTGCTACTTATAATCACGGCCCTAGGACCGTTGTTGTATTCTGGAAAGCGCGCGGTATATCACAACAGTTATGCTTAACAATCGTTGTGATAGATAAGGTACTGAGTTCGAAACCCAACACAACAAATTAATTTCATTAGATGACGGTTAATATAGACAACCGTCGTGGTAAGTACCCATAGTTTATTATATACAAATGTATATTGCTTGGTTTACCATACACCTATTTAAAGAAATACAACCATTCAAATTGGAAAAGAAATATATAATCTGAAAATTAAACTATTCTTGAAAACCAACTTAAACACATCAATTTTTTTCGAATTGAATTCGTCTCATTCAGCACATATTATGTTCTTTAACGCATAATATATGATTCAATGGTCTGATTCCTTCAATGCATCGATATCTTTTATTATAGTTTACCTCATCATCGTCACTTATCAATGCGATTGTAAATTATATCGATGAATTGAAGCAAACAGACCATTGAACCATATATTATGTGTTAAGGAACATAAAATGTGCTGAATGAGACGGATGCGATTCGAAAAACATTGATTGATATAGGTTGGTTTTCAAATACATCTTAATTTTCAGAATATAAGTTTCTATATCAATATAAATGATTGCATTTTCATTAAAAGGTAAGTGAAACAAACAATATACATAGTATATAATAAACTAAACTTGTCAACCTGTATAAGAATTTTAAGATCAAAATATTGCTAAGTCACAAGAGGCCTCTATCTTGTGACTTAGCAATGTTTTGTTCTTGTTTTGAGAACATTTGTCAACAACAACAACATACAACAAAACAACATGCAACACAATAAAAAAACATACATTATTTAAGCAACAAAACCCCAAGTGGGACTGTAACAGATCAAGATACATTGAGTCAATAACGCACCTCTTATTGATAATAATCGTGGAACTGTAACAAATCAAGATATATCAAGTTCATCTAGTTTGTGAAGCAATGATTAAGAAATATAAGGTGGATGAAGTTTATACAATAACTTCACACTTCTTATATTTTTCTTCATTGCTTCAAAAACCATATGAAACTTCACTATAGTATACACTTGCTACCACCATACGCTTGCTACCACCATCGTCACCATGTATCTACTAGGAAACACAACAAAAATCAAACTTAACCCTAAAACATCAATAACATAATGTTTTCCACAGCATCCTAAAACCAAACCCTTAAACAATAATCCTAAAAAGAAGAGAGAAGGAGAACATACCATCTTCGCCGCCGTAGGAGTTTGCACCGGACGTTGCTCCCGTCAGATATCCTTTAAGCTTATTTTCTCCATTCACTTGTAATAGTATTGGTTAAGATTCATGAGAGGAGGGGGTTGTGTTAGGGTTTTCTTTAGAGAGAGACAGCAGTTATGAACTGGGTCACAAATAGTTTTATTTATATATTAAAAACTATCACTTTTCGTTACGGTTTAAAAGTACAACCGTAATCATATTTTATATTTTAAAATAATAGCAAACTATATCACGACAGTTACTCATAATAACCGTAGTGATATCCCTTATTTAAAAATAAATAAATAAAAGGAGTATCTTAACCTTAAATGAATTTTTTTTTCCACAACTGTGGTTCCAACCCATGAAAGATTGATTCTATCATATCGGTCATACTTAAAACCGTTATTATACCCTATACATTTTTAATTAAAAAATATAATATAAAGTTAGCGCCTGAGTTTAGAGATATCACCACGGTTTTTGGAAGAACCGTGGTGACTTGGGCGTTGTTGTTTGCGCGTTTTGTAGAAGTGGCGTCTGTTATATTTAAGTCTAATATTCACGTGGGTATCGGTTCTTAATGCTCCGTGTTGTTAAGTTGCGAGAGACATCATTGATGAGATGATACGGTTATTCTCTTGACTTTGCGTTAGGCATAACCTTTGTTGTGAGGGGTACGTGATGATATTGATAAGTGATTTAGGTGGCGTATAATTGATTGATAGATTTTTTAGTACTTTATGGGTAAAATGAAATACAATGTCTGATGAATTATTTCTCATACTTTAATTACATGTTCATATGTTTTTCTTTTTGCATTTTACCTTTTAAAACTATTTAAAACTAAGCTTAGAGACGTGGAGATTGTTGAACAACATTTTTTCCCTCACACCGATCCCTGTGGACACGATAAAATCCGGAGAGAATTCTTACAAATCTTTTGCTTCTTGCCGCTATACTGCAATTCGAACAAAATGGCGCCGTTGCCGAGGATTGGGTTCAAATATTGAATTGCATTGCGATAGTTTCTATATTTCTAAGCTTTGTTCATAATTGTCTATATTGTATATATGCTTGTATGGATACTTATTTTGCTTTTGTTTTCCATTATATTTGCTCAAGTGTTATATATATTTTGTTCCTGTAACGTTTGTTCAAGTGTTTGGTTAGTACACCTTCTTTAGGTTTGTGCTTTGAAGAAAAGCATCAACATGTCTGTGAGGAAGTTACTAGCCAAGCACAATAAAAGCGTCGAGCTAACGACGTCAAACAAGCGCTGGTTGGGAGGCAACCCAACAATTTTGGAGTTTGTATAGCTTTATATTTAGTAGTATAGTTAGTATAGAGTGAGAATGGATGGAGTGAATGAGAGAAAGAACCAATTTTGAAAAACTAAGTTTGCCTGTTCGCGCTTAGCGCGTGCAGAGGGCGCTTAGCGCGCCTTGTTTTGCAAAGAAAAATCTCTTATTCTCCTATCCACTTTCACCCATTTTGTTGTTTTATGTTTAGTATTTTTCATTTAATTTTGTTAGTTTTTAGAAATTTTGTGTTTGTTCAAGCTTGTTTTTTATTAGCTTGAGGATGCATTGTGTGATTGTTCAATTTTGATTGTTTCAACAAGGAAATGTATGGTAGTGTGAAAAGTTTAAAGAGAGTTGCATTGTCAAGGTTTGTGTTTATTGCTTTTCTAGAACATAACATGTTTATGAACCTTAGGCTTTGTAAAAATTACATGACATTTATTCTTTTGTAATGTTTGTTCAATTGTGAATAACTTTAGTTCATAGTCCAATGTGAGGAACCTTTCCATTGTTTACTAAATTGCATGGAGACCAACTTTCTTGTTTAACTCGTTTGAATTATGTTTAATATTGTATTTGTGTTTTTTGTATGATAACACTAAAATTATCAAGGCATTTTGTTTGATTTTGAGCACAACCACTTGACCAAATAGTCAATTTACCTTGTGAGTGAATGAGAATTTGCTTACCTCTTTTGAGCCTTTGTTAGAATCCATGTTGGTGTTGAGTTCAATTTTTGTATGGATTCTAATATTTTTTCTTGAACCATAAGCATGACTTGTTATTTGAGTTTTTACCATTTCCTAATAAGTTTGGAAGCATTCACTTTACATGATTGGTTGTATTCAAGTTGGGGAGAAGAAAGGTTGGTTGCTAAGAGGCTGAGAAAAAGAAAAAGTTTGAAAAAGAAAGAGAAAAAAGTGAAAAAGAAAAAGAAAAGAAAAGAAAAAAGGAAAAAGGACTTGAAAAAGAAAAAATAGAATAATGGTGTGCTAATAAGTTATGTGGAATGGTGTAACAATTTGGAAAAGAGAAAAAGGTGATTGGAATTTGTGAATGCTTGAAATTGTGAGAATTAATCACTCTCATTTGATTAGGCAAATTTTTGTTTCTTTTACCTTGAGAAAAATAATTATTTGTTACCCAAGCCACATTACAACCCTTACAGCCCTTGTGATTTTTGCTTTTATACTTCCAATATGAGTTTTTTTTAGATGAATGCATAATTTGAGCTGTTGTTAGCAAGATTGTTATGTGTGAGTTTGTCCCTCATGTTGTTTTTTCTTCATCTCTTGATGAAGTTGTGCGTTAGGTGTGAATCATTCTTGAACATTTGTGGCTTTAGAATTTTTGGCATGTATTTTGTACTTAGAATTTGTTTCATATTTGTTCTGTCGCTGTAGTTTAGTGGTAAGCATTGTCTTGCGTGTACTTTTAATTTGTGTACCATACATTTGTTTTCCATTTGTAAAGACTTGTTGAGCATGATTTCTTGATAATTACTTTTGTTTCTTTGAGTTGATCGATTCTTGTTTGAGGACAAACAAGTTTAAGTTGGGGAGAGTTTGTTGAGTGCTAAATTGTTGCTATTTTGAGTGTGAATAATTAGCACTCAACGGCTTTATTCGTTTGTTTTCTGTTAATAATCCTCCATTTTTAGGTACAATTTGTATAGTTTACGTACCATTGTATATATTGCGTTATTGTGTACATATCAGTGAGTTTGATAATTTTTCATTTGTTTTTATAGGTAATAATGCATGGTTGAAGTATGGACCCATTTGAGCCAAGAGGGATGCTTCAAGATGCCAATTTTGGAGTTTTTACCTGTCATTCGCGCTTAGAGCCATATGCAGCGCGTTGGGAGATTGCTTGGTAGAGGCTGAGACTTTTAGTTTTCACGACCGAGCTTAGCGGTACGGGGCCGCACTTAGCACATTTTATGTCGGTTTGATAGTACTTTAAGTGGGATCGCGTTTAGCGCGATCTGAGTGCGCTCAGTGGGGTCTGCAAAACTTAGCTTGTATAAATATATTTCATTCAGATTTTTAGGGTATAGTTTTGGGGATATTATGCTCCCAACTCCATCACAACATTCTTTGTGGAAATAAGCTCAGAAACAATATTAGATTGTGCATCTTGACAATCCAGAGTCGAATATTTTTTAATCGGCGTTGACAAATCGAGAGATGTTTGTTCTTCTTCCTTCTTCTCTATGTATTTTGTATTTGTTGGGGTGTTGTATATATGTTTACTTTGATTGTATGTACATTTGTTGATCGTTGCATAAAATATCTTTTACAAATCTTTATCAATGTTAATCTTTGATTTCAATGTTTATCTTAATGGGTTTGGATTGGTACAGACATATACGGTTCGAACTCGATCTACGATGAGCATATGTTAGATTTAGGTCTAATATTTACGTGGGTATCGGTTCTTAATGCTCCGGGTTATTGAGTTGCGTGATACATCATCAATGAGATGATACAGTTGTTCTCTCGACTTTGCGTTAGACATTACCTTTGTTGTGAGCGGTACGTGATGATATTGATGAGTGATTTAGGTGACCTATAATTGATTGATATATTTTTTAGTACTTGATGGGTAAAATGAAATAAAATTACTGATGAATTATTTCTCGTACTTTACTTACATGTTCATATGTTTTTCTTTTTGCATTTTACCTTTTAAAACTATTTAAAACCAAGCTTAGAGACGTGGAGATTGTTGAACGACATTCTTTCCCTCACACTGATCCCTGTGGACACAATAAAAAATGGAGAGAATTCTTCCAAATCTTTTGCTTCTTGTCGCTATACTGCAACTCGGACAGATACATAAAGGGTATGATTGATCATGGTGTGCTGATGCCAAGGCAAAAGAAGACCAACACAGATGCAGAAGTATATGGCTACACTAATTCAGATTTCAATAGAGATCAAGGCGAAAAGAAGAGTGTTGCATGCTACATATTCATGATCGAAGACGCTTCAATCTCATGGAGCTCAAGGAAGCAAAACATTATGGATTTATCATCATGTGAAGCTGAGCACGTGGCTACATCATATGCACCATGTCAAGCAGCATGGATCGAGATGTTGCTTGAAGAGCTCAAGATAATTGAACCTAAGAGAATGAAGTTGTTTGTCGACAACAAGTCAGCTATCGACCTGGCGAACCACCCAGCGTGTCATGGTCGAAGTAAGCACATAAAAAGGAGATATCATTTTCTGAGGGATCAAATTAACAAAGGAAAGCTTGAACTTGAGCATTGCAAGACAGAATGGCAACTAGCTGACATACTCACAAAACCCCTGAAGAAAGTCAGGTTCGACGAGTTGAAGAGAAACATCATCATGAAAAGTCTTGAGAACATGAATTAAGGTGTGTGTTCAAAGTTGTAATTCAATGTTATGTCAAAAGCAAGCATTTCACTATGTCGAAATAGCTAGTCTGGGGTATAGGAATAAGCTGTATTCACCTCTATCAAATACAACATTTAGTTGACATGTCGAAATATTTTGGAGATGTGTCGAATTGTATAGTTCTAGGCCGAGGCTTTTGTTGCCTATAAAAAGGGCATTGTGTGATGTAAATAAACAGAACTTCACTCAATATGAATAATAATTTTCACAATTCAATTTATAGTTTTTTTCTCTTTTCTCTATGTTGCTTCTTCTTTCATCTTTCTTGAAAACCCTTTTGTTCCAACAAAGATGAAGATGGAAACACTTGTTTTTTGAACTTGAAAAACTTATGAAACTTTTGTTTTCTTGAATAATCTTTTGGATGTTACTTTTTATGATTTGGTAGATAATTTATGTAGTTTGATATAGGTATATGAATATTACACTTTATTATTGTAATTTAGTTTTTTTTTCTTTATAATTAAGTTAAAATTTTAAATTATTGATACATTTATAATATTATTATTATATTTAAATTTCGTATATATAAATTTAATAATATGAAATAAACTCAACGATTTTACATTTTAATTTTATCTAAACAAAACGAATTAAAATAAAAACTCGATTCTAACTTCCTTGATGAGAAGAAAAGTGACCCGATAATAAAATTAAACACTTAAAATTGATTAAAAGAGCTTTAGAACAAAGAAGAAACAAATTAGTCAAAAGAAAAGTGAAAAATAATATACAAATACATTGCATAATGTTCTCTTTCTTTCTCTGGTATAGGAACAAAAACAAACATTGAGAGTTAGCGTTTAAAAGCATTAATTAGAATAAAGTGCGGCACCACATGCAGATGAATTAGGTGATATTATGTTCTGTAGGCGCCTAGCAGAAAAACGACAATATGGTGTCTAGCCAAACTTGAGAGCACAAGCATTAGTTTTTGGCTGCCTAACACAAAACTAGAAAATTGTTTCTTCACCTTTTCTTAAAGTATAATTTGCTTAACTGTTAAAGGGGCAATTCTTACTTGGATTTCTTATTCGTATTTATCCAAATATACTTTTTTCAATTAAAGAAATTGAACTAGTAAAGATAATATAAAAAATAATCTAATTGTACTATTATAGCTTAATGCAAGTAAAGTTAAATAAAGGCATATGACACGAGTTATATTATAAGATTCAAAATTTATCATGATTGAACTATAGTTAAATAAAATCTCATAAAATATTTATTATAACTAAATTATGATTAAATAGAAATTTTATTTATTTTATTATAAATAATAAATTTAAATAAATAATAAATTTCTATCAATGTAATTTTTTCGATAAACTTCTATCAATGTAATTTTTTCGAATTGAATTCTATTTAAAAAAATATTGTTTACACATATTTAATGATAATGATATTTTCGTATTATTATTTGATTTGATTTTACAATTTATTTTATTATTATATTTTATTTACGTATTTAAAGACTTTTAAGATGGAGTATTCTAAAATAGAGGTTTCACTAACATCATCTAAACTCAAACATAATAAATTTATTTAAAACTTTAAGAAACTCTATTATTTTGTATGGTTACTGAAAGTCAGTTTGTTTTAACTTTAAAAAAATAGATTTTTTATTTTATCTTTTAAAATGGATTTTAAATTTTTTTTTTAAATATTACAAATTTTTATAAATTTGTTTTTTATAAATTAAAAGATAAATTTTGACATACTATAACATAAACATATATTATTGAAAATTAAAATATAGTCAAAATCACAGTTTTTTCAAAAAGTTATATCTCAAAAATGATTTTTATGAAAAACTATTTGAAATAGCTTCAAAATTATTATTATTTTTTTTGTTGCAATTTTGCTACTCATACTTAAGCAATTAAGTGGCAACAACACACATGTAGAGGTTGACAAATGTACAATTGTGTCGGTAAAAAAATTTAGATTTTCACCCACATGGAGGTTAATTGAGTGAATTAATTATAAATGCTAAAATTATTTTGTTGAAGTTTAGTTAAATGGTCATCTTGTGTGAGACTATTTATAGTAGAAAATTAATCTAAAAGAAATCTTAATCTTCGAGTGAAAGAAATCTTAATCTTCGAGTGGTTGTAAGGATTGTGATAATGATGAAATCAACGAATAATCCTTTACATATTGTGTCGACTGGTGGGGGTGTATTGCAAACATTCCTGCAATTAAGTCACATACAATCGGAAGTGTGAGGTTAACAATTTAGAATAATATCTCTCTGAGTTCCATTGTTCATTAGGCATTATAGTTAAGGTTTAAGGTCTACAGATTATAGAATATTTTTTAGAACAATTGTCTTGTAGGAAAGATGTCATGATATCTTGTGATTCTTTCTATTTATTGAGAAGTCGATCTTGGAAGTGTGGTTTTCCTTGTCACTTAAGCAACGCTTCTTCCTTCAGACTTCCTTTCTTATTCTCTTATTCTAGAAAAAAGTGAACGTACTCCAACTTTGTACTACCTAAATCACTAAAACTCCTTTTTTATTGAACATGAAACTCATATTTATAGACAAATACATGGATTTCTAGCTAGATGCACTATTGTCTCGCCTACCACGCCTACCCTTCTTTGACATGCTCTGCCCAACCTGATTTTCTTCCTTAACAACCAATGCTTGCATGTCTGCCACGTGGCTCTAGCCTCTTTTGCTCGCCCAACGCACCACTTATTTGCCTAGCGAGCTAACCATTCCTTCACCAAGAACTAGTTGTAGCTGGTTGTGCCATTTGGCCATGCCTGCACCTAATGCACTTATGATGGGCCTAGTGAGACTTGTTCTTCAGGATTTTGCTCATGCCTGGTTTCAGCATGCTGAATCATGGTTTTCTAATACTTTTTACCTATTTTGATTAATGCATACAAGAAAAGTATAAATAGGTGTTTTCTTACTTTTCATAGATAAATTTAGGGTTTTGTATTGATTGTTTGCAAAATAAGTCAATAATTGACTACGTATTTTACTTATTTTCAATAGTTATCAATTCTTTCTAACTTATCTTTATGTTTGTCCTCAAACAAAATCAAAACAAATGGTTAAAAACATTTCATTATGCAATATTCATGAAAGGTCTCAAGACATGATTAATAAGTTTTTGAAATCACTTTGAAGTATTTCATAATTTTTCTTCAAATGCAAGTTCATTAATCAAAATTATAAGCATCCTTAAACTATAGCATGCAGATAACAAAATTTTCCTTACCAAAGTCTGATTTTTAAAATATGTTCAGATCAATAATTAAATGTTCATCAAAATCGTCATCTCACGTGTGTATCACTCAAATGGGGTAGCATTTCCCTCAATTATTAGATCATGTATCTATTATAGAATTATTTTTCACTTCATCTAAGAAATATCAAAAGATACATAATTAGTCATGGATCACTAAGGCCTTTCTTTTGGCTATAACGTGGCTAGGTTACAAAAAATATTGGATTATCTTTGGATTCAAATAGCCTAAGGATGTGAGAGCAAAGTATTTTAGGTATATTATTTTGTTTTTCAGAAATTGTCTCATTTCTTTTCTTCACACTTTACATTAATTATTTTGGTGATTTTCTTTTGTATGTTGTGACCTTTAATTTTCCCCTTTTTTTCAAAAGCATATTATTTTCTTTTCTTTTTACCCTTACTACTTGGTTTTATTTTTCACACATTTAATTTTCTCCTCAACTTTTTATTTTTACACATCTTTGCTTTTACGTGCTCTCTTATCCTTAAGACAAGGTGGTGACCATTATTTTTCTTAAAAATTCGCTATTTTTTTATTCATTTTAGGCTCAAAGGGGTTGTCAAAGGATCAGACATCGTAAGGTAGGCTTTTTGGTCAATTAGTTTTTCACTAAATAAACAAATAATGCCTTGATCATATTAATGAATTTCAAACATATGAACAATAGAAAGAGTGACACATAATTATTATAGTTAGAATGTATGTCTACTCTCAATCATTCATGTAAAACATGATGTATGTAGTCATCTCACTTGGTTTAGGTTTATGATTTTTGACTTACATTGACATGTTTTCACTAAACAAATAGTAAAGTCAAACTTTTGAATTAAGTAACTAACTCATGATCATGCTATTAATTTAATGATACTTATAATATTAATAATGAATGAAGCTTTTTAAAGATTATAACTTTTTTAATCATGCATTCATTCTTGATTTTGTATTTATCCTAAGCTTTGATTTATCTGTATTTGAATTTTTTAAATTATTTGAACCATCTGTCGACAAGCACTTCAGACAAAATATATAAATTATTTTAATCTTAATCATGTTCATGTTAAATAAATAACTGAAAGTAAATAGCAAAGCAAATGTCATAGGTTTTGGCCAGCTTTAGTCACAACATTCATTCCCTTCAAAAAAAATTGGCTTGTCCTCAGGCTTTTATCATGTGAAATTGAGGATTTGATTAAAAAATATGCATCTCAGATCTAAATTTTTTGCTTAGTGACAATAAAATTTCATTGGGCAAACTGGTGTATACTCAAAAAAATTAAATGTCAATGAAGTTTTCGCTTAGTGAGTGCATGACCTCGCTTAGTGAAAATCATGCTGAATCTCAAAACTTATTCTTTTGACCTATTTTAGAGAAATATAATTTACATAAAGGAAAATATAAAGCTAAAAATTTGGGCTTCCTCCCAAGAAGTGCTTGTTTAACGTCATTAGCTCGACGCATGTGTTACGGTTCTTTAATATGTCTTCTTTTCTTCTTTCTATTCTCTCTCATGGATTTGAGATAGGAAAGAAGTTTCTAAGGCATCATAGAATGTTTTGCACATCAACATCCTTTTGAGAGTGTCTGAAAACCTTGAATATGGATTTTCCTTAGTTGGAGTTAGTGTTTCAGGCAGATTCTGGACATGTGAACTTTTCAGCTTTTCCTCTGTTGTTGCTTGATCTTTTGTCTGTGCCTCTTCAGTTGAGTCTTTCTACAACTCTATTCCTTTTGCTTCTTTTCCACGTTCTTTTTCAACAACTTTTTTCCTTTTCTTCCTTACTACAATTTTCATTCACTTTGTGGTGTTCATTTGAGTTTGTTTGAGTATAGACATTGATATTTAGATAAGATAGATCCTTGACTAAATGAACAATTTGCCTTGCAAGATTTTCGATTGAAGGGTCTATTCTTTTTTGGTTTTCCATACTCACTTTCATGAACTGATTCACTGTCTCTTCTAATATTGATATATTGTCATATTAAGGAGTGTCTGGTTATGGATATTGTCCATAATTTGAGTTATTGTTGCTTTGATTCTTCCATGGTCTTAGTTGGTTGTTAAAGAAGTGTATTACTTCATATGGTGGAGGAAAATATCATGTGAGATGATTTTCAGCGCAAATCTCACAATAATATATTTTCCAGTGTAGGTCTTTGATAATTTTGTTACCTTGCATAAACAACTTTAAAGAGAACTAGCCAACATAATTAGTAGGTTAGTGACTATAAATGAATTATAAAAATATTAACAGATATAAAAAATACTTAAAATAATAAAACCCAGAAAAGGCAACATCGCGCACACCATACCTTTATCGCGCGTGCGATGCAATTAGTACAATTCTATCACGCGCATGATGCTACGCGTAATTGTTCTAGTAGCTGCACGATTTTGCTACCTTTTTACCTGATTTTTCACTAAGTCCAATTTCTTATCACTTAGCTATTTTTTCCTCATTCTTTGGCTTTTCTTCTTCATTTTGGCTCATCTTTCACTTGTTTTTCTCCAATTCTTTGCCTAATTTCATACAATGACGGACTATAATCACAACCCCAAATTGAATTGTTGCCTGTCCTCAAGTAACTTGTCTACAACCACACATTTCAATAGAAAAAAAGACGCACAATAACAATTGAACATCCTCATATATATTTTTCGTTACCTGATCATTGTTCTAGCTTCCAACTACCAACCGGAAAATTCTAAAAACGTCCTCAAACCTTGACAAGCACTCAACCTATCTCTCAGCTCACTATGACTAACTCAATGGACAAGATCATCTCTCATTCAACATGCAAAATAAATTATGCTTAGCTTGATCATGTTCTAAAATAATTCATCACAGAGATCATAACACACACATTAGAGGTCTTTTCAGGTTGTAACTTAGCTTATGTTCAGGTAGGATATTTTTAGGAAAATAGGTTTAAACCTTTAGAGTTAAGTGCCTGGCTCTCCTTCTATTCTCATACCCCTTTGTTCCTTTTTAATGGTACTAGAATTTTGGTCTTTATGTTAAATCTTTCTTCTTATTTTTTTAGGAAGTGTCTTTTTCCACTTCTTATTTTCTCAAAATTTTTGAACTTTTGATGAATTTTCTCTAGTACCTCAACCCTAAACTTATAACTTTGCTCACATTCAAGAGCAACCCCAAACTTAATCTTTTTCATAATACTTAAGACTAAACTTCTACCCAACTCCAAAGAGAGGGTGGAAAGAAAGAATCTTTCAAGTCATATGGCTAAGAATTTTAGGCTACGTCACCGAAATAAAGGCTAAGTTCAAAGTGGTTAGCAAATGGATATTCCTATTACTACAGGGTGGTTAAAAAGGCTCAAAGTTATAAACAAGGAACTGCCTCAATGTGTATCAATCAAACCAGATAACTTAATCGAAAATAGATCAAACCAGAGAAAATAATAATACATCCATACACTAAAAAAGAAAGCAAAGTGAACACTGGAATTTATTTGGCTCAAACTTTACTAGATGAAGTATCTGAAAGTTGAGTACAAGTCTTTTGATTCTTTTATCATCTTTGCCTTCAAGATGCTAGTTTCTTTTCTAATGATCCATTCTCTTTTGTTTTTCTTGGATCATTTGTTCAATGATAAAGTTATAACTTGTAAATCTGTAAAAAGAAAAAGCTAAAAACTTGTTAATAAGACAAGTATAGATAATACAATGGAAAGGGAAGAGCACTTATAGTAACTATTTATCTTCTCTACGTACATAATTGAAAATAAAAACAAACTACATATATTTTTACAAATTATTATTGCAGAAAAGATCATGCATATTGTTCATAGTGTTGTTGAAGTCGTTGTACTATCGAGTCCATTCTGCGTGCAAGTGGTCTCTCCTCTTTGCTTGCTCTTGATCTTGGTTGGTGAAGCATTTCTCCATCTCCTCAACTGATCCAAACTGAGCTCTTAAGCTTTGAGCCAGCATATGGTCTTCTTGTTGATTATAGAAGTCTCTGAACACCAGAGCGAATCTGGGCGGGTCAGCGTACAAAGTGGGCGAAACTTCTTCAATCCTCCTTGTAACCCCCATGACATGAGCTTCCATTCTTCTTTGAAATTCTGGAGTTAGTTGACCTTGCATTTATTATGATTGATGTTGTATTTGTGGTTTTTAGAGTTCTTCATCATTTATAGCGTAGTTGT
The DNA here is from genome assembly GCA_022829125.1 of Lathyrus tuberosus. Taxonomy (NCBI): domain Eukaryota; kingdom Viridiplantae; phylum Streptophyta; class Magnoliopsida; order Fabales; family Fabaceae; genus Lathyrus; species Lathyrus tuberosus. The sequence continues at coordinate 21,185,343 of JALAZF010000034.1, forward strand.
CTTTTTTATCTTGTTGAGCAACTTCTCCTTGATGCATATTTTCCAGCCTCCTTATAGGAGAAATGTTGAGAGGTGTCTTTGGAATGATAGTCTCATCTTCGGGGTACTCGGGTACATCTGCTCTCCTGCACAGTTCATTTATATTACAAAAATTCCCAACAGCTCGTTGTGCAGCGTTAGCCATATATTTGATATTTTCAGAAATTAAGTGCCCCAAGTCAATAGGTTCCCCCCTCAAAAGAGCTAAAAGACCTAAACCCCACTTCATAATGAATTGTCATTGATTATATGTGCTTCTAAAGTTTGCATAAAATAAGATGCTCAGGCTCTAGGAATTTGGCGGAAGTCGGCAGTTTTGAGTCGCAGCATTAAGCCACGCTCCACCGTTCACTCTGCTCTAGGCCTACAAAAAGTTCTATTATTTCTTGGCCTAATGCTTCATTCATAACCTTATACTCTTTTCTATAATTCCTAAGAGTACATGCAGGGGGGAGGTTATAAATTAACAAGATAATTAATAGTAGAAGGAAAGTAATCTATATACTTACCTCGCACATAAGAGGTGTAGGTGCCTACCGCGCCAAAAGTAGCATTAGCGTAAAACACTAGGTCTATTAATTTATTGGTTTACCGAATTAAATATTAAAGATTACCCATCACCTTTGTTGAAGCATCTTGAGCACCTCATCAAAACCTTGTAAGTCTTCACACACGAAGGCTCTTTCTCTCATAATGTGGTAATCTAACATCTTGAGGTATTTCTCAGCATGAGGCTCGAATAGAAACTTGTGGTTGGGATAAGTGGGAGCGTTTGGAGTGGGTGAAACCCTTGAAGATGATCCTCTTATAATTCGTTCTCTCTTTGGGGCCATGATACCTACAATAATACAACACAAAAACAACATGCACAGTGAAAAAGAAGAAAATGTTGTAGAGAGTACTCGAATGCAATGTTGGAAAGCAGAAGGAGTAGAGAAAGAATGATGAGAAAAAGAATTTGAACCCATGCATTATTTATAGGCCACATGACAATTTCTCATCGTGCACATTATACATCCATCATGCACACGATGACAACGGTTCCCTCCAACGTCTTTTGACAACATTTATATCGCGCAGGTTATGTATTCATCGAGCACGCGATGATAATGATTCAGAGATTCTCCCCAAACCTCTATATCACGCATATTATTAATGTATCGTGCACACGATGAAGGCCTATCACGCACGTGATAGCCTGCATGGTTATTTCAGGGGCATCACTTTTTTCCTTCTCTTTTATTCTTTGTTTTTTCTCCCTTTTTTCTTTGTTCTCTTCTTTTAACCTGTCTTATCTTCTACACAAAAACAACACACAAACATGACATGTCACAAAATAAAATTTAAAGAAAAAATTAAAATAAATTCTAACTAATGGGTTGCCTCTCATCAAGTGCTTCCATGCCTAAGGCACGTCAGGCACAAGGGAAACCTCACGCCGGTTAATTTACTTGTTGTCATCCCTTTGTAAACCTTACTACCCTTTTCTTCCAGATGCTAGCATGTATCCTAGTCCTTCACATACGGTGTCCAGTCATACACCTTGAAAACCACTTTCTTCTTGTTGAACTTCAAGACAAGTTCACCTGTCTCCACATCTATTTTTTTCCCAGTTGCCAAGAATGGGCATCTGAGAATTACCGATCCTTCTGAATCTCCTTTCATGTCGAATACCACAAAATATGCAAGAAGCACTAAACCATCGACATGCAGTAACACGTCTTGTATAATACCAAGATGGCGAGTAACAGATGAATCAGCTAAAGCAAGAGTCATATTACTCGGTATGATCTCTCCCAAGTCACACTCCTTAACCTTAATCAGTGGCATCACATTTATACTAGACCCCAAATCACATAAAGCATGTGGGATCTCCACTCCACCAATGGTGCAAGATATAGAGAACTTACTTGGATCCTTTAGCTTTGGTGGCAATGTTTTAGGCACGTGATTGTCGTCTTTTTCAGTCATGTTGACTTGTTCCTTAGACACTTTTTGCTTCATACCCTTTAGTAATTCCTTCATGAATTTAGGCATTAGTTCTAAAACCTCATGGAACGAGATACTCACCCGGAGTGTCTTCAGCATCTCCTTAAACTTGGCAAACATTCCTGCCTCATCTTCTTAAATATGTTTCTTCTTTATTATTGGGTATGGTGCCTTGATGTAATCAAGCAACTCTAAATTTGGGTCATTGTTGAAGCACAGAATAGGGCAAGCAAGCAAAAATATTTATTTTCAGAAAGAATTCCCTCCGGGATTTATGTCGTGTCCACAGAGATCGGTTCGAGGGAAAGAATGTTGTTCGACAATCTCTCGCGTTAATGAGTTTGGGTTTAAAATGGTTTAAAAGTAAATGCAGAAAAGTAAATATTAAAATAAAAAGAATTCATTCTTCAGAGAAAAGAAACTTATCAAGCATACATATAATCTACTCATCACAAATATAAATTTATCGATCATTTTCACTATACTACAATACTCGTCAAAATCATCCAGTTTCGCTCACAACAGTGTCCATCTCTGGCACACTAAGATGAGAGAGCAACCGTATCACTCTCTTTGTCACTCTCACGCACGAAGCCTCGAAACACGGAAGGCATTAAGTTCCGACACCAAAAAGATTATTCTCTAAATCTATCTCTAGCATCTAGACAATAGATATTCATCCCTGATCAAGATTCATGATGTTTATCTCTAACACAACACAAATCCAAACATAAATGTAAAAAGATCAAGGAAGACATCGATAATGATTTGTAAAGCAAGCTTTTATACAATATTATGATCAACAAAGATACATATGTTCAGAGTAACTATACAGACACCCAACACAAAAGAATACATAAAGAAGAAGAGGAATAAACCAAACATCTCGCGGATTATCAGAGCCGGTTGATGAGAAATCCACTCCGGATCATCCATATGCAAGCTTCAATGTTGTTTTCAAGCTAATCTATGAAGAAATGAAGTTTGATGGAGTTGGGATCACAAAACCCCAAAACCATAACCTAAAAAAAATGAGTTTTTGGACCTTATATGGTGTTTTTTTCCGTCCAGTACCACCCGACGGTGTTTTGGGCGCCCGACGCTAGCCAAAAATCATAGAAAGCTACTGGAAATCTCATTTCAACTTTTTTCTTCCGCCCCTGAACCGCCCGGCGCTGCAGGGGCGCAGCACACCAGAACAGCAGAAAAATTCTGCATTGTTTTATTCGTAACTTTTGAACCGTAACTCCGTTTTTCGCCCGGTTCGAAGCATTGGAAAGCTTATTCAATGATCTATACAATAATGGCAAGATATATTTGATAGAATACCTGCAAAAATGAGAGAAAATCAATTAAACTCATTGATATTTACACGATACGCAATATATACACTAAAACATAAAGTAAACGTATTTACAAACAAAGCGGGGTTTATTCGAACGATATTAACAAAAAGTATCGATAAGTGCACCAAAACTTATATACAAAAATAGTTACATTTTGCACTTATCAGTCATTGAGGATTTGCTTCTTAATTCTTCTCCAAGGGGAGTTTTTGTTTATTGTAATTGATCAATGGTGACTCCTCTCTCTTCTTGGTCACCCTGAACTTCACTCTCCTCTCTTTTAGTCCTTAATTATCCTTTTTTCCATTATCACCTATTCAGCTATTTTATTCTTAGCCTTGATAGTAATCACTTCAAAACCCGTTTCCACCGCCTTGCAAGACTCATTCTTAGGATTATCTACCGTATTACCTGAGAATCCTACACTCGAGCTTGCTAAAGAAAATATTTGTCTAGGCAACTGGCCAATCTGCATCTCTAGATTTTTAATGGATGCATCATGGTTTCTACTTATGGTCTCATGATTCTTATTTACATGATCAAAGCTACTTTGAGTTACCTTGATGAAGTTTTGCAAGGTTTCTTCCAACTGTGAAGGTTTTCTTTGGATGGGGGCTTGTTGGTTTTGGTGCATACCTTGATTTCCACTTGGATTTTGGTTATTGCTCCATCAGAAATTCGAGTGATCCTTCCATCCCAGATTGTAAGTGTTGGGGGAAGGAATAAAGACAGTAATAAATGTTGGGTTTTAATCTAAACTTATGTCCTTTCACTGTAGAGAGCAATAGTTGCTTGCTCTTTCTTTGCTTTCTTTTGAGTTGGAGCAATAGTTATGGAACTACTTCCTCATTTTTAACTCTGAAAATAGGAACAAAGATAAATGAGAGATATAAAATAACCTATTTTCATAAAAGTTGACAAAGGGATAGAAGGTGTAATTATTTTGTTTCTTTTGGTTGACCAGACTTCTCACCATCGTCGACTGTTTCAAGTTTCTTCTTCTTCATCCCTTTTGGGACAAATGGTAATGTTGCAATATTTCGACACAAGAAAATAGAGGGAAACATAAAGTGAAGTTAGTGCGTTTTACAAGTCCCTTTATTTCACCTTCTTGGATGGTGGATATGAGTTAGAGATGATCATGATCAATTATTAAAGGTTGTGGGAAATTATGTATACTATACTTAGTCGAAACTACTCTTTTGGCAGGTTTTTTCAATTAATTATTTAAAGATGACAAAAACCCACAATGCAACCGGTTGGGAAATGGCGAGTGAAAAGCTAAGCCAAATTTAAGAGTTTGTAATGGTGGGAATTTAGGAAGCTAAAATTCCAAAGCAAAATTGTATCTATCTTTTATGTAAGGAGGAAAATGAAGCTTAGAAAATTTTTCAATGATTTTTTTTGTTTTAAAGTAGAAGCTACATCATAAACAGTTCGACTAAGTTGATAGTCAATTTGATCCACTGTCGTGTACGGATCCAAAACGAGTATTTTTGAAAACGGTAGTAAAGGGAAGCGACACTCGGATGTCATATCGCAAGGATTCTTGTATTATTTCAACCAACTAAAGAAAAGGTTTATGGGGGTTTTAAGTTTTGATTTATAAAACAAGAGAAAAAGTGATTAAAATAAGTGATTATCAATTAAGCTATAACGGCTAATCCTACTGATTCAGATTCCGACTTATCATCGGCTATTATAACACCAATCCCTAAGCGGCTTCGATCTTATTCGATTATGAGATAAATTAGACAAGCGCTTATCAAAATCAAATGAATTATGTTCCTGTTTACTGAATTAAGTAAGCGGTTAAGAATATGACGAGTTAACGAATTAAGCAAACGATAACACGCAATTAAATTTAGGAACATGCATACAATCGAATTTAATCAATTATATCCTATGAACAACAATTGAATTAAGCAAACAATTGCAATTAAATTAAGCAAATAACTTCATAGAAAAGGATTAAAAGGAATCGAATTTAAATTGGTATTATAATAACCTCAAAGTGATGGAACCCGTAAGCAGCAGGATTTGCCTTCCGGAATTAGTTCTCCATTTCAATTGTAAAAAGCAAAGTAAAATCGTGAAAAAAAGGTTAAGAACAGTAGTACGACTGCTACTAGGTATATGGAAGCACACAAAATCTGGTTCTAACCCAACTGGGTCGAAAAACTTAAAAAAAACCCGGCCAAAAACTAAATATTTCTAAAGGCAGAATTCGGGTCCTGACTTCAACAAATTATTCGATCCTGTTACACTCCGAATCAGTGTCTTTGTACGACATGAAAATCGTATCTCTTTATCTTAGCTTTCTAACACCTGGTACAACGTGTCAATCCGATTCTCGTAGCTCCAATTATGACCCGAACAGTGGACAAGTATAAAATAACCGCTAAAGCTGAAAATAAGCCGGGAAAATAGATTAACGGCAAACAAAGACTTAATTATAAAAACATAACAAAACAATAAAATAAACGAAACAAACTAAGGAAATGCCTAATTGCAAACATAAGAGAATGCGCATTAAAATGAACTGATCAATAGATTATACACAGTTTTGAAATAACATTGAAAATCTCAAATATTTGTGATGTGCATATGTCATACCCCAAATTTTACCCTTAGATCCATTGATCGTCTTCATAACATATTAGATCAATCATGCGTGCATAACTAACCACTTCACCTAGTTGTTGTCTGTTTGTTTCATTTATGAGTACAGGTGCTGCTGCAGAAGATTCAAGGTCTTGAAGGCTGTGTTGTGTGTGTGATTATGGTTTCTCTAGTCTTTGTAAAGTGTGTGGAGACTCCTGTGAGTTATGACTTCACCCTTCCTGATCCCTAAGCCATTACCAAGCCTTTCTTCCTTCAGACTCCCCAGTTTTCTCCCAATTAAGATACTAGATCCTTACACCTTCTGATATGGAATTTGGTGCCCTAGGACTGGTCATTGGTTGCGTTGTAAAGTTATATTACAAGATAGTTTTCCCTCTTTGTGGTGAAAGAGTTTCAAGACTATATCCAAGGTTTCCTCGCAACGTTGTTTTTGTATTAACCACCAAAGCAAGAATGCATGGAATTACAAAGGGCTAAGACATGGAATAAAAATCAAGTGAATTCCTGTTACAGTCAAGACCTTGTTCTCACAATTCGTCCGTTTCGGGCCTATGATTTGAATCATTTAAAACGAAATTAGGATGGTCACGATTGAGCTCGATTTATTCAAGATAAAAAGTCACATATCAATAGATTACTCGAAGTCCAAAGGATGATCTACTACCTCTAGATCGTAGCCCATTTGGTTCTATGTCAAAGAGATATTGAACTCATGCCAAATTATTCTCAAGTTATTACTAGGAATTGTTTAAGACAGCTCAGCCACAAATATGCCATGAACCAATTTGAGATATATAATTGTCCTTGTTTTAAATTGATTCAGGATGTCTCCAAATTTTGGTTAGGTCGTACAAAGTTATAAGTGGTCGCCATCATCACTTAAGCCGCTATCAATTTTGATGCAAGAGGATCATTTCAAGGATTGTCCTCAATGAATATTTTGACTATGTGACTATGCTTAATATGCCAATTTTGTTACAAGTTATGCCACATTCATTAAAACCCATCATATTTTATTACAACAAATTGCCAAATAATAATAAACCTCTAAGTTACATTCACCAAATGTTTTGGGTTCTACACAAATAGCCAACTGTCCCACAAGAGCCTACAAAACGTGCGACATGCTGTTATGCACCGACCAACGGTTTACCACTCCAAGACACGAGACCTGCAAACTGCTACACATCCAACGTTCAAAGCCTGCAATTACGAAACCGTATCACTAACCGGGATGCCGCTATCAAACAAAGGCATGCACATAAGAGAAAGTTCAATAAGCAGCAAGTTGCAAGAGAAATTCAATGAAAATGGTAATTAACCGAAAGATGTTGTCACCGACAAACTTGACCTTAAGTTTGCGGTACATATCATGCGATTTTCGGAAATGTATCAATTGGATTTTTGTTGGAAAATACTTAAAGATATAAACCTCATGATACCTAGATTAGATGCTCTCGCCACTTCTTGAATGGTGGCATCACCATAGAAAGACGGCCCGAAAGAACCCGTGATGACCCCAGAATTAACCAGCGATTGTCATAAATCGTTACTGTTCAAATATTTGGACAAGGAATAAAAAGGTTTCTATTCAAGTCGCTAGATTTGGATACAAGAAGAAAGGTCTACGTATGGAATACCTCGTGGTGACGTTGTTTATCTTGCTGTTGGTGACCAAGTCCTTGCCTGCGGATGGACCACTTTGATTCCCAACTCTCTGTTAATGGATGAGTCAACTTAACAAAAGGAGCAAATATATGGTGGCCAATCCTTTACGCACTTTGTTATATCTTGTGTTCATGCCGACACCTTGTTCCAAGTATGCAAGATCCCTCCAAAGGCATTACATGAAAAGAGAAAACATGGTGGTCAAAGCACTTATGCTTGTGTAATAGTAACAGTAAATTGATGTGTTAGGAAGTACTCAGGACACATATTAAGTTCCAAACATGAGACATCAAATGAGTGAATTGAAAAGCGGAAATATGGAAATCACAATCACAGTATGATCATAAAGTTTACAGAATCAAAAGTAGTACACATTTCCAAGCATCCCAAAACCAAACATTTCTTTTAGACATGAGAAATAAGGATCAGACAAGCCTGTTTCTTTCCAGAACCAATTCAAGACAGTCCATAAGCTTTCTAAACAGCTCAAACGTGTTCAGAGCAACCATCATTTAATTTTCAAACAATATTCGAATTCCAAAGACAAATTAGAAGGAACATTAAGGCCTCAGATTTTCTCCTTATCAGAATCATACGCAAGATGTTGTCCAAAGAATTAAATGGGTTTTAAAAGGGAAATTGGAATCAGACTTTTTCTCATCATTTTCAATTTGAATTGATGGGCAATGTCAAAGGACACCACCAACATCAATTCTTTCAAAATTGGAACACCAGAGCATTCAACTCAAAATCACAAGAAATCACATTCAAAAACGATTTCTTTTCCACTTTCCAAAACAATCCATCAGACAATAGTTCAATATCTTTCCATAACAAGTTAAAACACGTCCCAAACAACATTTGAAAACTTCCCAAACTGTTTAAATCGTATCAGCCAACACTCATATCATTTCCAAAACCCCAAAAGCAATATATCAGACAAAAAATTAAAGTTTTCCAATTTTAGAGAAGCATGTTTCATCACATTCAATACAAAGATTTCTTGAGGACCTATATAAAGCATTCACACGCATCAGAGTGGGAGGACAAGGATCACATATCAGAAACCGATTGACCCTAAACCAATATACCAATTCATAAAACCAGCATTTCAAACCAATCATATACAAAACGTTCAAAAATAATTCAAATTTACACCAGGAAAACAACCCTTACACGAACCCCATCACTTCATACAAATTGCACGCAGCAAGAAGAATTCATTGATAAAGTTTCAGAAGAAGGTCATTCATACATCCACACCAGAAATTGAAACAAACACACATACACACATCAAAAAAAGAAGAAGAACTCACGAAAGAGTGAGTACCTGACTCAATTGACGCAGCGATGGACGACCTCATTTCCTTTACTTTTTTTCGCATTCTTTGATCTTCAATGTAAATGTAGTCACCATCAATATAATGAAATTGGGGCTGGGAATCATGGGGGTGGGGTTTATTTGAATGTTTGATCGGAGAGGGTGAGAGGTTGGCGGCGGCACTGTTGGGGTTTTATAAACCCTAACTTTCCTGAGAGAAGATGAGACGCGAGAACGAGATAGGAGAGAGCCATCTTGTTTTTGTTTTCTATTTTGTTTTGTTGTGTTTGGTTATATCATACACATGCACACACACAACCATACCATGCACCTTCCGTTCAATCGTTAGATTCTTCTTTGTCTGTGCATCGTACGGTGGAGATCTGAGGGTCCGCGATGGACCCTCTCTTCCTTGCACTCACCCAATCCCTCCGTCTTATTTAATAATTAATCTTTTTTTACTTAATTTAACCTTTCTAAATAATTCATAATTTCAAATTTGGTTTTTTTAACATAACCTTTCTTTGTTAAAAAAAATAAAATAATAAATATAGTTAGTTTTTTTTATAACTTTTAAAAATATAATCTCTTTTTATTTAGAATGATATTACTTTTATAATAAATATAACCTTTTTTTAAAAATATAATAAATTACCTTTTGATAAAACATTCTCCAAATTAGTAAAATCTTTTTTTAAATATTGGAAACTTAATGATTAAAATCCCCTTTTATTAAAATAAACCCCTTTTACTTTTAATTAAAAATAAATAATAAATAATAAACCTTTCCCTTTTAACATTGAAATAAATTTTTCTTAATGAAATAACTTCTCTTTAAATTCAACCCCTTAAATAATCGTACCCTATTTAGAATCCATCACGCGCCTGAGTGAATCGTATGCATGTATGTTATTTATCTTGTCTTTGTATGCTTACCTCTATTTGAATGTTTGCTCTTGATTATTTTCTAAACCTTTCAAAACATAAAAAAATCTCGATCCAACGTCGAGCCCCTTTTCTACCCATTGTAAGTCGATCGCTTCCGGGCATCGCCATCAACCTTTTTGGTCACCATACACTATACTAGCTCACATTTGCTAGTGCGCACAAACTAATCTAAGTTAGCCCCCCTCGACATTCTAAAGGAAAGGTTATTAACATTGACCTCGTGTCATAGGACTAATGCTTTAGAACCCTTGGCCTTAGGATTCGGAGTCGCCGTACTCCATGTCTCACCGTAGACACTTAGAATCTTAGCCTTAGGATCGGAGTCGCCGTACTCCAAGTAAATGCTCCGTCGTGAACATTTACAATCCTACCCCTCTACAAGCAACCTATAACTTTAGAGTCGCCGCACTCTATGTAAGGTCTTGTCTTAGACTTTACCTCCCCCTTGGAACCTTGACCCCGTTAAGAAGTTCCTCTCGTCAGAACTACGGATACTCTGATTCCGCTCCCCCTTGGGATACGTAGGCACAAGATGTGATATCTTGTCGAGTATACTTAGATACTAACCCCTAGGGTTTTCAGCCTTTAGCATAACACCTTTAGCAAGCGAGTAATAGATAACATAAGATACTAACAAGAGGTTCCTGTAGAGTACTACAAACGTTTAGGATGTTAATACCTTCCCTAGGCATAACCAACCCCCAAACCTTAGATCTCTAGGTTTTTTCGCTTTTGAACCTTTCCTTTGGATAAATCAAAGACGGCGGTGAACATTTTAAGAATTGTGATGCAAGTTAACATAATAGCTTGTTATCCTATTCTCACCGCAACAGAACTGGCGACTTCACTGGGGATGACCGAGGGTTTCCCCTATCTTGTTTTTTTACTTATGTTATCTTTCTTTATTTGGTTACTATATTTGCTTATTATCTGTGTTGGTTTTCTGGGTTACTATTTGTGTGGTGAGATAAGTCCTACACCCGGACTTGAGTGTAAATTATGATAGGACGATGCTACTTCAAGGAGACTTTGGAGGAGTCGATTCCCGAAGAAGTTGAATTGAGACATCACCACTCAGTTTAGGCCCTCTCGAATTTGATATTGTTCAACAAGTCCATTTGTGAAGACGATATTATTTCGAACTAAAGGCCATCGAGACTGAGGACCGTAGTTACCTTTAACCTAACTTGGCCTATTAGGACGTAGTGCGGGGATTATGAGGGAGTCTATTCCTGAATTAGTTGCTACGCGATACTACACTCAGACGAGATTCTCTTGAGAATATTATTGACTAACAAGTGATTTGGAAAATCGATAATATCCGAAAGATGGATTGTAGACTCTGGGAACTTTGTACAACCCGTTCGGCATGTACATTTGAAACCATAGTGCACACCTATTGGGATGGGTAGACCTTGGCTCCATGCTGTGACCTTTCAAACCTAGGGCCTTTTGCCTGTTTGTTTTGCTCATGTGTGCTTTGTGCTGTGTGCCTCGTGTGTTGCATACATTCATGAGCATCATATTGTAAAGATTCATGGAACTTAGCTCTATTTGTAAACATCGTAGGGATACCATAAACTCCAAAAAAGAAAGAAAACATTGAAGTACACTTACAAGAGTCATAACCTGGACGTTCTAAGGGGACTGGAGACCTTGCTGACAGATAAAGAAAGACTCGAGACCAAATATGGGAAGTTATTATCTCCATTCTATTATTGTTTTCCTGATTATTAATTGATATCTATCCTTGAAGAATTTCCTCAGCTGATGGAGTTACTCATTCAAGACAAGTATCCATTTCCTATCTTCAATTAATATTCGAGCTAATAGGATTACAAAAGGAGGATTTTTTGAAAGGAAGCTACTTCTTGCAAGAAACGGAAAGCTTAAGAAGACTTATCACATTCTAGTCATCAGTCAACACTTTGGAAACTGATCGTCGACAAGTTCATTTCGGAAGAAGTTCAATTGGAAGAAGAGGTCAAGGATTCAAGAAGACCGTTGGAAGAGTCTCCTTAGATCCATCATTATTAGCTTTTATTTAGTTATTACGTTATGACTGTTGTAAGGCGTACATACGCGTTTTTACCTTGTAATAAATGAGTCTTTAGTATTCCGGTACTAATGATTGTAACCGACTTTTTTATGATTCTTAAAACGAGCCTTATGGTATTCCTCAATGATTATAAATAGTCGAGTTTCCATGAATCTTGTTGCATAGCATTCACATTCTCATTTCTCTCTATCAAGGAACTTGAAATTTTGTGTTGCATGCATTTTACGAGGGATTATGGAAAGAAGGGAGTTTTGTCGTACACCTTCAAGGTTTTGGATGTTGAGCAGATAAGGGAACTAGGAAGTCAGATCAAAGATCCCGAGGCGTTCACCGCGAAGTATGGACAGAACCTCCCGCTGTTGCAAGTTCGAGTAGCTGCTGGCCTATTGGAGACGCTGGTTCAACTTTACGACATAATCTACCACTGTTTCATCTTCCAATATTTCCAGCTGATGCGTACATTGGAGGAGTACTCTGCTCTATTGGTTATCCCGGTCTCAGATTCACCTTCATTCTCCGGTGCAGAGGGAAGGCCTAGCCAAGAAGACATTGCAAGAGCGACCCACATAAAGCTGTTAGAGATCCGAACTCACATGGCGTTCAGAGGAGGAATCGACGGTTTGCCTGCCCAGTTCTTGTTCGAGAAAGCTCGACACTTTGCTAGCGTAGGGAACACTGGAGCATTCGAGCACATATTTGTGTTGCTGGCTTATGGTTTATTTTTATTTCCCAATGTTGAAGATTTTGTTGACGTCCATGCCATAAAGATTTTCATGCTCAAAAATCCCGTGCCTACATTGTTAGATGATGCTTATAGGGGTGTTCGCGGGCCGGTTTGGTTCGATTTTGGGAGAATCCGATACCCAAACCGATCAAAAATATATGGATTGGTTTGGATTGGATTTACACAATTTTGTTATAAAATCCAAACTGAACCAAACCAATAAACAACGGGTTGGTTTGAGTTGGATTGACCGGGTACATTAGAAAAAAATGTGCAAAAATATTTTTCAAAAATATTAACTTATATCAACTAATTTTCCAAAATAATATAAAATTCTTAATTTTATTGTTTCTCCATATTGGTTGTGCATTTCACAAATGAAGTTTCATTTTTTTCTTCTTGAAGTTGAATACCTCATTCTAGTTTCCATGATAATGATGATATATATTAAACTAATTAATTATGGTCGGTTCGGGTAGACGGGCTCGCGGGTAGAATTTTGGAAATCCGTTGCCCGAACCAATTAACATTGGGTTTCATTGGTTTGATTCGGTTTTTGTCCGAACTAAAAAAATGTCCGAACCAAACACAATGGTTTGGTTTGGATTCCGGTTTGGTTCAGATTTACCCGAACCAATGAACACCCCTAGATGCTTACCACTCTATCCATTCGAAGGCTCTGAAGGGAGAAGTTTGGATTATCTGTTGCACCGCTATCCTCTATAGGTGGTTTATTTCGCACCTACGGAGGTCTACTGATTTCTGGGATGTGAAAGATGGTTCAGAATGGCCTGCGAAGCTCATGGCTCTTAGTCATTCGGATATTATTTGGCATGATCTGATGTATGGAGGAATCCCCATGATTCATAGCTGTGGAGACTTTCCCAATGTACCTCTTCTTGGTACGAAGGGATGTGTCAGTTACAACCCCGTGCTCGGGCGTCGTCAACTGGGGCACCCAATGAAAGACGTACCCGATCCAGAAAGCCTGACAAGACTTTTTCTCTATCAAGGAGAGAACCTGGAGCTAAAAACCAGAATTGTGTTTGCTTGGCGTCACATCAATCAGTAAGGAATGACGGCAACAACGGATCCTGATTGTTCAGGTACTGAAGAGTGTTTAGCCCGGGCACGTGAAAAGGCTCTCATGCTGAGAATGCCTTATCCTCATCCCAAGCCTTCTATGGTCAAAATCGGATGAAGTTTCGAAGTTAAAGGCTGAAATAGAAAAGCTTACCCTGGACAAAGTAAGGATGCAACACCAGATCGACAGGTTGATGGAAGAACTCTGTGGAAGACAATGGGCATCATCCAACAGTTTAGACTCTTAATTCCTTTTGTGTTATGTTACCTATGTAATAAAACTTTGGAGGTGTACTGGCTTTTGGAAATTTAAAGTAAAATGTTTTATTTTCAATATCTACAATGACTGCAATTATGGTTTTGAGTTCCTTGATAGGTGCATCGCCTTGCATTTGCATCTCATATCATTTGCATCTTTGCATGTGCATTGTCCTTTCTTTTGCTTATTCTTGTGTCTCTCTCCAGTGTTTCTGTCACCCTGAATCCTCTGTTCCGAGAGACGAGTTGTCAAGTCACTACTCAGGCTAATCAACGAAGGAAGATGGATAACATGGAGCAAGAAAATCAGGAACTCCGCAAGGAAGTAACTACTCTGAAAACTGGTATTGAAAGGCTCTCTGCTTTGGTTGAAACCTTGGTTGCAAATCAGTCTGCTTCCCAGACCCCGCTTCAAGGGACCGTGATTTCTGGAATCACGCCGATGCCCATTTCTGAGATTCCCGACTTTAAGGAGCAAGCTACTAAGACCATGTTGCAAGGAAAGTATAAAGGATCTCGTAGCCAAGTTAAACAACATAAGGAGCAATATTATTCTTCTGACCAAAGATCTCCTTAGTATCAACAAGATCTTACCTATCAGCCTATGCAACAGATACCCGTCTATCAACTATTTGTTTATCAACCGGCTCCTGCTTATCATCCAGCACAAACTTCACATAATCATCAACGAGCGCCCAACGCTCCTAATTATCAACAACAGAGGGCTCAGGTACCTCATCTAAATGCTCCTAACAGAAGACCATTTAAGCCTTGGGTTTCTTCTATTCCGATGACTTATACTGAGTTGTACCCTTCTCTGGTGCAACAAGGTTTGATTACTACAAGAGCTCTAGGGCCGCTTCCTAATTCACTTCCTCCTAAGTGTGATCCCAATGCTCATTGCCTGTTTCATGAAGGGGCACCTGGCCATGATCTAGAAAACTGTTATGCTCTTAAGAGTATTGTAAGGAAGTTAATGGACCAGAAGATTCTGTCTTTTGGTGGCTCTCAATCAAATGTTAAGAAAGCTCTTACTGATATTTCTCCTACTACTCAAGTAACTTTGAATTATCATCCATAATCTCATCAGAGAATACATCAGAATCATGCTCAAATTCGCAGTCAATGGTGGTCCAATCGAAGACGTCCTCAGCATCAACAATCATACCACCGTAAGCCGCGTCAACATGCTAGACAAAGACTAAGGAAGTCGAGGCATTTCACTCTGATACCAATGCCATATAGTCATTTCTTGCCAGATTTAATCAAAGGTGAACTTATAGTGCCGAAGGAGTTGAAGCTAGTGCCTTCTCCATACCCACCAGGTTTTGAACCTAACGCCCGATGTGATTATCATGCTGGGGCACCGGGGCATTCAACTGATGATTGTAAGGTACTTTCGAGTAAGGTGCAGACCCTGCTAGACTCCAAGATGATCTCCTTCACACCTCAAGGCATTCAGATTCGCATTCCCCCACCCAATCACGCAAGTTCATCAATCCCAACTGTGGAAGAGATTACCAAGAATGGATGTGAAGATGTTTCTCATACTGATCTCGACAATCAACAGTGAAGACTCAATAGATTTCTTTTCAATCTGGTGCAATAAAGAGAATTCTTTCTTGAGAACTTTAAGTTGTTTATTTTGCTTGCATTTGTTTTCTTTCTTTGATTATTAAAGCGTGTTTACATGTAAGAACTTGTTATTTTGAACGTTTAATGCAATAGTAATATTTGTTTCAAAGAAATCCATTCGCTTCGCTCATTTTAAAATTGTTTACTGTTTTATAATGCCAATACTGCTGGATGGAGGATGATGAATTAAAACATGATGTCTCCTGTCATATGCTTTTGAACAAAAACCCTGCTAATGATATAAGGCATTATTTTTATCACTGGAGATAACCTCTCGTTAACTCTTTTGAGCCTCGAAATCAAAACCTCATTTTGTAACCTGGGGCAGGTTAACTTTCAATCAAAGCGACCGAGTACTCAAACCATCAAAATAGTGGGTACAAATAAACTTTGACCTTCAAACATCAAATAACCACACAAAAGGGGATGGGCACAAACAAACTTTGACCCTTTATATCAGTTTGTCTCTTAAACCAAACTACTAAAACCCTCAAAGACCTTATTGAAGTAGGGTTCATTTCAAAAGCATACTCGATGAGATAATGTTCCTGACTCCTATGAGCCACGCTTAAAGTTCGCATTGGCTTTATAAAAAGGAAAACTAATATCATATCCTAACTAGTGATTCGATCACAAGTTTGCGATATGTTTTTTCAATAAACTTCAAAACAAACATGACGTTGTACTAGCAGTTTCAGAATTTACTCTTTCTGCATGTAAATTTTACTTGATGTCATAGAAGTCCGTATGTAAACAGCTACAAGAAATTCAATCTCTGATTGAAACTTTGTTAAAGATGGCTACTTCATTTCAAAAGATAACCAATCTTGGGCATTGCTTGAAGACTCACCCGAGCAGGGGCAAGATGTTTTTCAGTTTGTTACCTTCACAAACTAATTTACCAAAGGGGTAATTTTGGAAGACTCAGTATACAATACCTTTAATCTGAGTCGGTTACGTTGAGATTCTACAAATCTCTCAAGAGTTGGAAAACACCGGATTATTTTTGAACGCCGGATCTTCTGTAAAATCCTTTTGAGATAACTCCTTTTTAGAATCATGCAGTCTGGGGCATTTGGGAATTAAAGACTTTTCCAACAATTGATATTTGAAAATGGCGACCACCATGCAAGTCAAAACTCCACTGACTTCATATCATTCTTCACCTATTTTCCCAAAAGAATATTCTAGTGGTATGATGTTTCCCCAACAAGTTCCTACTGCAGAAATTCAGGACCATTCCCTAATGGATATCCTTCAAGCAATTATGACAAGATTTATGTAAGAATTGAGCACCCGGTTGACCAAAGAATCCCCGATGAATATCCTCGGTCTCAACATTCCCTGATGAAGCGAGTGTTTATTTCACTCCTCGGATTTTTCTCAGAAACTTTAGTATTCCTCAGAAGTGGATGTTTATTTCATCCCCATTGAAGTCTAGATCCTGACGTCTACAACTACGATATTGGTAGAAGCTTCCCCAATGAGGCAGTGGATATTTATTTTATCCCCATCGAAGTTTCTCCGATCATGAGTTTGATCAGTCCCCAGTGGATATTTCTCACTCAAAATAATCAGATTCATCTTGACATTCCTCCGAGTGAAGTCATGATGTTATATCCCCAAGTGGATTATTATTTCCCCAGAGAAGTTTGAAAACTCGGAAGATTTGACTATGGTTCCGCCTATGGATTTCTATACAAAGCTTGACAGATGTATCTCTCGTGTAGAGGATCGACGAGCTTCCTCGTCGAGATGTTTCTTTCATCTCCAGTTTCTTTTGTCTGTTTTGTCAGCATTAGCATAAGCATGGCATCATATGCATTGCATCCGTGCGTATCTGCTATCTGTTTGTCTTTCGTCGCTTTATTTTTGGGTGTGTTCGCACCAAGTTTTGGGTTCGTCTGTTCTCTCCAAGTAGAATCGTCAACCTTAGGCATAAACTACTAATCCATTCTAAGTTCCCCACAAAGTTTGACCCTCGTGGATGATGGTTATTTCAGTTATCTTTTTACGTGCTTGGATAAGATAAAATCGCCATTCGAGTTCATTTCTCAATGGTGGGTCTTGTTTGACCGTTTCTTTCTAATTTGATCCTAGATTGAATTTTTGTCCCTAGGGATACCACCTTTACTTTTTGGTCTTCGAACCTATTTTGAGCGTGCATTGCTGTTGCACTAATGTCTTACAAGAAGTTTGCTTTACCACTACTCACTTATCTAACCTGTAGCCTCTCCGGAGCCCGCTTCTCATTTATCGTGTTATTTATAACCTCTCTGGAGTCCATTACTTATTTCAAGTTAGCCACAATCTCTCCGGAGACCACCTATTTACTTTAGATATCTACAGCTCTCCGGAGTCTACCTATTAATTTTACTACCCGCGGTCTTTCCGGAGACCATTTGTCTTTTATTTTAGTCATTTACAGCCTCTCCCGAGTCCACCATTTATTTCAGGTTATCTACAGTCTCTCCGAAGACCACTTATACTTTATTTATGTGCTTGTCTTTACAGTCTCTCCGGAGACTATCTACTTTCATTTCAGTTATCCATAGTCTTTCTGGAGACAATCTATTTATTTCAGCTATCCACAGTCTTTTCGGAGACAATCTATTTATTTAAGCTATCCACAGTCTTTCCGGAGACAATCTATTTATTTCAGCTATCCACAGTCTCTCCAGAGACAACCTACTTTCGTTTCAGTTATCCACAGTCTTTCCGGAGACAACCTACTTTTGTTTCAGCTATCTACAGTCTCTCCGGAGACCCATTATCATTTACTTCAGCTGCTTACAATCTCTCCGTAGAACATTTATCATTTTCGTTTACAGTCTCTTATCAGAGCGTTTTCCCCATGAAGTCCAATTGTGTTGGCATACAGAGGAGTTTAATAACCCTGTATATTTTCTGATGGTTCCTGAAGATCCCGTTTGATCTCTTTATTTTAAGGAATTTCTAGAATCTTGTTCCCTGATGGTTCCTGAAGATCCCGTTTGACCTCTTTATTTTAAGGAATTTCCAGGCGTTGGATATTATTTCTTATTGAAAACTCCAACATTTTCGTTTACACGATCTTCCGCCATATGGATTCTACCTTTTGCTTAGACGACAACTGGTCACGCTTTAACCTATCGGGTCATCGCCCTGGTTTCCCCCAGTGTTGTTTCTTCTCCTCGGTGTGTCTGTTCGTTCCCAGTGAGTTTGTTGCTCGCCGTGTTTCGTCTCTCGCTCCGTGTTGGTTTTCGTCTGCATCTTACATCTATTATTCCATCATCTTCATCATGCTAGAGTTCATGCCATATTAGCACTCATTAGGTTAGCTTTTTTCCATAGCATTGCATGTCATTGCATCTAAGGGCAAAATTTTTTGTTATCTATATTTAAATATCTTTCACCATGACCTAATGAAGATTTTTATCGTTCATGTCACCCCGTGAAGATATTTAAATAGGGGCAATTGTCATACCCCAAAATTTTCCCTTAGATCCATTGATCGTCTTCATAACATATTAGATCAATCATACGTGCATAACTAACCGCTTCACCCAGTTGTTGTCTGTTTGTTTCATTTATAAGTACATGTGCTGCTGCAGAAGATTCAAGGTCTTGAAGGCTGTGTCGTGTGTGTGATTGTGGAGTTTCTCTGGTCTTTACAAAGTGTGTGGGGACTCCTGTGAGTTATGCCTTCACCCTTCCTGATCCCTAAGCCATTACCAAGCCTTTCTTCCTTCAGACTCCCCAGTTTTCCCCCCATTAAAATACTAGATCCTTACACCTTCTGATATGGAATTTGGTGCCCTAGGACTGGTCACTGGTTGCGTTGTAAAGTTATATTACAAGATAGTTTTCCCTCTCTGTGGTGAAAAAGTTTCAAGACTATAACCAAGGTTTCCTCAGAACGTTGTTTTTGTATTAACCACCAAAGCAAGAATGCATGGAATTACGAAGGGCTAAGACATGGAATAAAAATCAAGTGAATTCATGTTACAGTCAAGACCTTGTTCTCACAATTCGTCCATTTCGGGCCTATGATTTGAATCATTTAAAACGAAATTAGGATGGTCACGATTGAGCTCGATTTATTCAAGATAAAAAGTCACATATCAATAGATTACTCGAAGTACAAAGGATGATCTACTACCTCTAGATCGTAGCCCATTTGGTTCTATGTCAAAGAGATATTGAACTCATGCCAAATTATTCTCAAGTTATTACTAGGAATTGTTTAAGACAGCTCAACCACAAATATGCCATGAGCCAATTTGAGATATATAATTGTCCTTGTTTTAAATTGATTCAGGATGTCTCCAAATTTTGGTTAGGTCGTACAAAGTTATAAGTGGCCGCCATCATCATTTAAGTCGCTATCAATTTTGACGCAAGAGGATCATTTCAAGGATTGTCCTCAATGAATACTTTGACTATGTGACTATGCTTAATATGCCAATTTTGTTACAAGCTATGCCACATTCATTAAAACCCATCATATTTTATTACAACAAAATGCCAAATAATAATAAACTTCTAAGTTACATTCACAAAATGTTTTGGGTTCTACACAAATAGTCAACTGTCCCACAAGAGCCTACAAAACGTGCGACATGCTGCTATGCACCGACCAACAGTTTGCCACTCCAAGACACGAGACCTGCAAACTGCTACACATCCTACGTTTAAAGCCTGCAATTACGAAACCGTATCACTAACCGGGATGCCGCTATCAAACAAAGGCCTGCACATAAGAGAAAGTTCAATAAGCAGCAAGTTGCAAGAGAAATTTAATGAAAATGGCAATTAACCGAAAGATGTTATCACCGACAAACTTGACCATAAGTCTGCGGTACATATCATGTGATTTTAGGAAATGTATCAATTGGATTTTTGTTGGAAAAAACTTAATATAAACCTCATGATACCTAGATTAGATGCTCTAGCCACTTCTTGAATGGTGGCATCACCACAGAAAGACGGCCCGAAAGAACTCGTGAAGACCCCAGAATTAACCAACGTTTGTCATAAATCGTTGCTGTTCAAATATTTGGACAAGGAATAAGAAGGTTTCTATTCAAGTCGCTAGATTTGGATACAAGAAGAAAGGTCTACATATGGAATACCTCGTGGTGACGTTGTTTATCTTGTTGTTGGTGACCAAGTCCTTGCCTGCGGATGTACCACTTTGATTCCCAACTCTCTGTTAATGGATGAGTCATCTTAACAAAAGGAGCAAATATATGGTGGCCAATCCTTTACGGACTTTGTTGTATCTTGTGTTCATGCCGACACCTTGTGCAAAGTATGCAAGATCCCTCCAAAGGCACTACATGAAAAGAGAAAACATGGTGGTCAAAGAACTTATGCTTGTGTAATAGTAACAGCAAATTGATGTGTTAGGAAGTACTCAGGACACATATTAAGTTCCAAACATGAGACATCAAATGAGTGAATTGAAAAAGCGGAAATATGGCAATCACAATCACAGTATAATCATAAAGTTTACAGAATCAAGAGCAGTACACATTTCCAAGCATCCCAAAACCAAACATTTCTTTTAGACATGAGAAATAAGGATCAGACATGCCTGTTTCTTTCCAAACACAATTCAAGACAGTCCACAAGCTTTCTAAACAGCTCAAACGTGTTCAGAGCAGCCATCATTTAATTTTCAGAAAATATTCGAATTCCAAACACAAATTAGAAGGAACATTAAGGCCTCGGATTTTCTCCTTATCAGAATCATACGCAAGATATTGTCCAAAGAATTAAATGGGTTTTAAAAGGGAAATTGGAATCAGAGTTTTACCTAACATTTTCAATTTGAATTGATGGGCAATGTCAAAGGACACCACCAACATCAATTCTTTCCAAATTGGAACACCAGAGCATTCAACTCAAAATCACAAGAAATCACATTCAAAAACGATTTCTTTTCAACTTTCCAAAACAATCCATCAGAAAATAGTTCAATATCTTTCCATAACAAGTTAAAACACGTCCCAAACAACATTTGAAAACTTCCCAAACCGTTCTAATCGTATCAGCCAACACTCATATCATTTCCCAAACCCCAAAAGTAACATATTAGACAAACAATTAAAGTTTTCCAATTTTAGAGAAACATGTTTCATCACATTCAATACAAAGATTTCTTGAGGACCTATCTAAAGCATTCACACACATCAGAGTGAGAGGACAAGGATCACATATAAGAAACCGATTGACCCCAAACCAATATACCAATTTGTAAAACCAGCATTTCAAATCAATCATATACAAAACGTTCAAAAATCATTCAAATTCACACCAGGAAAACAAGCCTTACACGAACCCCATCGCTTCATACAAATTGCACGCAGCAAGTAGAATTCATTGATAAAGTTTCAGAAGAAGGTCATTCACACATCCACACTAGAAATCTCAATAAACACACATACACACATCAAAGAAGAAGAAGAACTCGCGAAAGAGTGAGTACCTGACTCAATTGACGCAGCCACGGACAGCCTCCTTTCCTTTACTTTTTTTCGCATTCTTTGATCTTCAATGTAAATGTAATCACCATCAATATAATTAAATTGGGGCTGGGAATCATGGGGGTGGGGTTTATTTGAATGTTTGATCGGAGAGGGTGAGAGGTTGGCGGCGGCGCTGTTGGGGTTTCATAAACCCTAACTTTCCCGAGAGAAGATGAGACGCGAGAACGAGAGAGGAGAGAGCCGTCTTGTTTTTGTTTTCTATTTTGTTTTGTTGTGTTTGGTTATATCGTACACATGCACACACACAGGCATACCATGCACCCTCCGTTCAATCGTTAGATTCTTCTTTGTCTATGCATCGTACGGTGGAGATCTGAGGGTCCGCGATGGACCCTCTCTTCCTTGCACTCACCTAATCGAGCTTTATACCTTCGACGTCTATCTAAAATTTAAGAAACACCAGTGTTTAGAAAGGGTTCAAAAGTGGTATTAAGCCAAAGCTATAAGAGCCAGATAGGGCCTGAGACCAGGAAGTTTTCCTCGGGGAGTTTATCGTGATTTGAGATCATGGGAAGAAATTCCTAAAGACTCATAAAGGCAGCCTAATATCAGTTTACTAATACAAACGTCCTTGTTCTCATGAATCTGACTTGTAAGAGGTATAAATTTCTTGGCTACTTGGAGGGAGCTAGAACCAAAAATGAAATGGGATAGCCAAAGGGTGAGGAAACCAATGTGTTCATAGTTGGAGACTTCCTTAATTTTGTCTTGATGGTCTTTGATGTATTTTTTTGATCTAGGATGGTCAAAAGTAAAATTGGATTTGATATGGTGCTTAAGACGGGTCTAAAGTTTCCTAAGTTAGTCGAAGAACAGTAATAGAAACAATGCTGAAAAGAGTGGGAGTGACCATTCCACATGGTAAATTGAAAGCATTAGTTAAAGAATCCTAAAACCTGATGGTAACTATAAGCATGTTGGGGTTATACCTGTGTACAGTTTTTGATAGTTGAATCAAGTAAAAATACCTTGATCTTTCCAGGTTTTTTATTTCTTATTTTCTATTATGTGCAACCAACTTAGATAAGAATCACTATTGGTGGAAGAAGAAGAACGAAACACAGATTTAGATGTTCCATGAACCCTAACTCAAACCTTCTATCTTCAAACGCATGAGGTTTGGATGATGGTGAACAGGGGAAGAACTTTTCCAGTTTGGTTGGTTTCATAGATGATACAGGTATATGACCCAGAATCACATAAATGACACATATAAGAGAAAAGGGGATCAATACCTAGGAAGCCCAAATGGAAGCTTTCGCTTTCTCCATTAGATGTTCTGGAACATAGTTACGAATGTTAATGGGACGAGTCCTTGAAAATTAGTAGTAGAAGGAGTTGGGATTTTCATTTTTGTGCCAGAAATAGAAGTCACTGTTCTTAGAACTTGAGTAAAAGAAAGGGCGATAAAATTGGAAATTTGAAGAACTTAGATGCTTAGAGTTCAGAGAGAGAAACTTGTGAAGAAAAGGGAGAAAGAAAAAAAGGAAGGCACATATATAGTTATGGCAGAAGACTTTTTAGTTTCCTTCTGAAATAAAAAAAGTGGCATTTTGATTTTTGTTTTAAATTTGTTAATTAATGATTTTCTTTGTATTTTAATGAGGTTAAATATTTTGGCCCACGATGACCTAGGAAGTTGGAACCATGATGGCAGTTGCAGACACGTTCATTGACGTGACAATTAGGTGAAAGTGGTCATGATGACGATGATGTATGTAGACCACTTCGAATAGTGTCGAAAGTGTACTAAAAATGACATCTTTATTCCATATTGAAAACATTATCTAAAGTGGCATGTTTTCGCCACCAAAAATCACAAGATTTGACAGATGAAATTCTTGACAGAGGCAGTAGGTGGTACTTTTGACAACAATAGCAGTTCAAGAGCTGAAGACACTTGGAAGCAAAGAAGACGGTAAAATTCCACATAATAGTGTATATGTCGAGTGCTGGAGAGTTGACCATTGTCAAAGGTTATTGATGTACATGTATATAAGTTGATTTGATCTATGTAACAAGAGTTCACATTTTCATTGTTGTTCTCTATAGAATTCAAACATCAAAGTTATAGAGATAAAAGAATTTGTGAGAAATCTATGAATCTGCGTCCCACTTTTAATCTAAGAATTTTACTTTATTTCTTTTATGATTTTCTTCATTAACTTTCCTCTTTCAAGAAATTCTGTATTTTACTTATTGGGATTTCTATCCAATTGTACTACCTTCAAACTTTAAGTTATTTAATACAAATTCACTTTCTTAAACACTTTATGCACAATATGTCCTTAGGATTTTTTTTTTAATTTAATCCTTTAAGTGAACTAAAACTTGTAATTTGTTTTACTAAAAATACCAGTAAACAGACTCTCATTAACTAATTTTGAAAAGGATGCGTTGGATCATCTTTGCATTCCTCCATTGCAACTTCATCCTTGTGTCTGGGGCTTTGTGAGGGTCTTCCAATACTGGTATGAGTATCAGAAGAACATGGACTTAACTTCCCTAAATCTCTTCTTCAATCTCTTTGAAGTTAATCCCCCTTCCAAGAGTTGAGTTTGTGGGCTTATTTCTATTTGGTGACTAAGAAACGAGATTTTTCGTGTTTATATTGACAATTAGAAGAGTTTTAAGGAGTATTATTTCCTAGTTTTCCCCCTTTATCCTCTTGCGCATAATGAGTTCTTCATCATTTGTTCTCCTTCATGAGCCATAATAATCTTTTTTGAACGGATGAGGTAATTTTGGTCTTCGAATCACTTCTCTCAGAAAGCTAGAGATTATATTGTTTCGTATGGATCTCTTTCCGATGTAGAAAAGGTTATGAATAAAACATTGCTTTCCTTTTCTGACTTGGAAATATATTGTCACGACATCATTAAAGCAAATTCTATGAATGAGAGGAGAAGACTTGTTGGTATAACTCTTTCCTTTCTTTTACTTGAGATATTCACCTTCTCATATTATCTTGTTGGTTAATTACCTTTCTTTTGTAGATGACCTAAAAAAGAAGGACCCTATGACTGGCTGAGTCGCTCTTGTGCTAAATTATGGGTCTCCCATAGTTGCGTTTGCATCTCCAGAGAGTCAGAGTAAGAAGAACCATGATCATCTTGCTAATAAGGACCGGTATAAAACAATTATCGGGGGAAGTCCTGCAAAGAAGAAAAAGTTGAAACAATTTGGTTCTGCTTTAGGTATCCATATGGGGGATACTCTAATTCCCTTGTCATCCGTGATGGTTGGTCATTTGTATCAAACTGTTTTGGAGATGAAGAAGTGTGTGTCGGTCAACGACTATGAGCATATTCATTATCTCTCCCTTGTTGGAAAATCCAATTTTCTGGCAGAATCAGTCTATCAAGTCCTTCAGGTTGTTCCTTTTCTAAATTAGGTCGCAACTGGTCATACAGACCTTATATTTCCCTGTTTTTCTTCTCGAGAGGTCGAGGATTCAAAAGCTCATTATGACTTGGCCAAGGAGAATGTGGTTAACTTCCAGAGGGAATGTTCCGTGTTGTGAATTTGCTTGTGCATAATTTCTTATTTTCTGAATGAATTGAAATAGTTTGGATCCCTAGTTGCCTTGGCTGGTCGTATAATAGAACTTGAGAAGTTGTTTGAAGAGAAGGATCGGGGTGTCCTATAGAAGGAACTTTATTTGGAATTTTTGTCTCTAGTGGTCCAGATATATCTTCACTTGAGGAGAAGAAAGGTTGTCAAGCTGAGGATCTAAGGGCCCTCCAAGAAGAGTATGTCACCTTAAGTAACTAGTTGGGGGATGTTTCTGATGATGACCTGAAAAAGTTTATGTTTAACAGTATTCAGGAACAACTGGAGTGTCTAGTGTCTAGCCTTTGGGTTTTTCACTATTCATTTTTTAAATATAATCCTTATGTAACCTGTAGTTTTGATATATCAAATGGCTTCTATTTTGCTGTTCTTTTGTTTTAATTGTCTTTTTGTGTCCTTGTACCCTACTTAGAATTTATCGATTCCACTTTTCCTAACAGTGGAGATCAGATCCATCAAGATGTGGTCATTCCTTTGAACTGCGCTATGTGTCACAGAGGACCGTTCCCCAACCAAGGATAGGATCCACATCCATTCCTTCGAGGTATGACTCGGATTGTGGGGGATTTGTCTGGGCTCCATTATATAACACCCTTGGATTGACTAGATCTGGGGGTGCGCCAACTATGCAACGATGTCTGTAATGCGTTTCAAGACATATCAAATATGCAATAATGCGTTCAATATGTATAAGATAAACATGAATGTGTGGAATGCATTTTAAGTGGTATTATATACACAATATTGTGTTTAGTCCGTATCGGATACGCAAGAATTCATGGAATGCATTTTAAGTCGTATCAGATACAAAATAATGCGTATAATCTGCATTTTATACACAAGAATGCAAGTAATTTTTTTCTATTGTCCCGCAATATGTGAAACAGAAGAGATTGCAATAGAATAATAATAACAAGAAAATAGTTGTGTTCATACCGGATTTAGTTAGTTACACATAAATGGAATTAAAACAAATCATTAACTATAATACCGCTTCAACTTAGCGATGTTCCATGTGCTCGGTACTTATTTTCCTTTGAGCGATTCTAAGAGATACAACTTTCTCCTGGTGCTCGCTTGCATGGGGTAGGGGCCTTCCCAATTAGCAATTTTCCATCTCGGGCATTTTTCTTTTCGATGTCTACTTTCTAAAGTACTAAATCCCTAATTTGGAATTCTCGGAACCGGATGCGACATTTGTACCATGATGCCACACTTTACTTAATAGAGGCGCTGGTGAAGGTGGATACAATTCTCTTTTCTTTTGAAAGGTCGATTTCCTCTCTGATAGATTTTCCATTGCTTTTTGTTGGCAATGAATTTGTTGTCCTCCAGCTCATCTCTTTGATTTCTATTAGGATAACAACTTTTATCCCATATGTTAAATGAAAAGGAGTTTCTCCCGCGGTAGAATATTGTGTAGTACGGTAAGCCCATAAGAAATGTTGCATTTCGTTAGCCTCACTTCCTTTGGCTTCTTCCAACCTTCATTTCAATCCTCTTACTATAATTTTATTGGAAACCTCGACCTGAACGTTTGATGCAAAATATCGTTTGGTTCTCAACTCTCCCAGGAGGGTTTTTAGTCTTTTGTCTATGAACTGTGTTCCATTATCAGTGACAATGGCTTGGGGCGCTCCAAACCTGGCCAATATGTTCTTCTTAAAGAATTATATGACATTTTCTGCAGTGATATTAGCTAATGCCTCGACTTTGATCCATTTAGCAAAATATTCAACGACAATAATAAGATACTTTAAATTCCCTAGTGTCAGAGTGAAGGGGCTGAGGATATCCATTCCCCGCTGCACAAACGGTTAAGGCAATGTTAATATGTGTAGTTCGGAAGATGGGGCGTTGAAGACATCGTTGTGCCTTTGGAATTTGTCGCATTTTTTCACGTACCCTTGATCGTCCTGAACCATGGTTGGCCAATAAGATTCTATCCTCATAACCTTTTAAGTATGCGCTTTTTCCCTAGATTTTGCCCGATGATTCCTTCATACGCCTCCAAGAGGGAGTAATTGGCCTCTGCTTTTCCCAAGCACCTCAACAATGGCGTGGATAAATCCCTTTTGTGCAAAATTCCTCTGACCATGTGTCACAGCTCGAAAGATACCCGAGCGCATCGCACGCTCGATGATACAACGAAGTCACCACCGAACTTTATTTATTCCAAAAGGAAAGGGAAAATATCGATAAAACCAAGGAAAAGAGAAACGGGTAAGGGAGTCGGTTATGTGAGGTGAAGGTATTAGCATCCCTCACACATGTCATACTCGACGGGAACCATTTTACTTTTTTTTTGCTTGGATGGGTGTTACTATCTAAATGTTACTTGCGAAAGGGAAAATATGGTTTATAATTAATGTGCTCGTGGAGGATTGGGGCCCTCGTGCCTACGTATCCTCATAGTGCAATGAGGAAATCAGAGCTCCGTAGTTCGGAGAACTAAGAGTGAAATTGAAGGAAGGCTGGAAGAAGGTTGTGGAAGAAGGGTGCTCGCCAAGATCTCGCAATCTTGTGTCTACGTATCCTCATAGTGCAATGAGGAAGTTAGAGCTTCGTAGTTCATTCAACTAAGGATAGAATAAGTGGTGTCATAACCAAGAGAAGGAATAAGAGTGAGAGGAGTGACAAGGTTTGTCAACCAAGAAGTGGTGATTAACCCTAAGGATGAGAGATTGAAAGAGGTTGGTATTTTAACCAAGGATCGGTGATTAACCAGGTAACGGGTATTTTAACCAAGAGGTGATTAACCCTAAAGAGAAGAAGATGGTCTTTTAACTGAGAATCGGTGATTAACCAAGGAAAGGGGAAGATGGTCTTTCAACCGAGAATCAATGATTAACATAGGAAATGGGAAGATGGTCTTTTAACCGAGAATTAGTTTTTAACCAAGGAAAGGGGAAAATGGTATTTTAATCGAGAATCAGTGGTTAACCAAGGAAAGAGTATTTTAACTAAGAGGCGGTGATTAACCCAAGGGGGAAGTGTTTGGTCCAAGAAGGAGCTTGTTGTTAATGTTTATTTTAGGTATTGAGAAGAAAGTGTTCTTGACTTGAATTATACTAAAGTCTACGAGTGGAGGTGAATATTTCAAACGAGGGAGCTGGGCGTCACGTGTTTGAAATATTCAGAATGAGTGTAGAAAAGCTCCATTCTCATTCCCTCTTCACTACTTAAGACTCATGACACACAATTATAGTCGTATTTTAAAGTGCTTGCAAATTTATTTAAGAAAGTTCCACTTGACGTTGAATCAAGGGTTTTAAAGGTTGGAAAAAGTATTTGGAGTTTGAATTGTGAAAGGTGAAATGAAATGGAAGGGTGCGATTCGTAAGAATGAGATAAAGATAGAAGTATGAGAATGAAATAAAGGTTGATGGCGATGCCTAAGCATTCGACTTACGGGTGTGAAGGATAGTGGAACCCTAAGGTGTGGTGAAATATGAAATTCAATTAATTCTTTTGAAAATAGCTTGACATTGGATCAAGCTTTGTTCTTATCTTGTTTTTGAAATCATTTTCTATCGTTTTTTAGTTTTATCTGTTCATCATGCAAGGCATACAAGCATATAAACAATCAAAGTGATAAATCCTAAATTATTACATGTCCATGGGAATGGGGAAGCATATGAACCCACCTTGGGGATACAACCTAAGGTAGAACTTTAAAGAAAAAAATAAAGCGATAAACTACGATTATTACAACAATTTGTATAATGTCCAAAAGTAACAAAAAATGCTCCAAATGATACCTCAAAATGAAAGCCAAAGAGTTAGTAAAATGCACTAAACATGATGAATGAGATGACACAAAAATATTCAACAAGAATTAACCAAGAAAACAATGTACAAAAAAAACCCCAAAATATTCACTCAAGTATAAGAGAATTAAAAATATTTTTATGGACATTAGATGAACAAAAATTAAAGGAGAAATTCTACAATCAAATCACATACATATATCTCATATGTCACACTTCATCAATATTTAACGATAGAACTCTAAAAATTTCATGTGAACAACCAAAGAGATTAAGTATGTAATCAAACCAAAATTGAGCATAAAAATCAATTCAAGATTAAATATGGATCAGTTTGTTTCAGCTTTAAAAAAATGAATTTTTTCTTTGTATTTTTGAAAATGAATTTTACAAAAACGTTTTTCAAAATAATACAAGTTTTTTTAAATTTGTTTTTTATAAATTAAAAGACTAATTTTGACATTCTATAACATTAATATACATTATTGAAGATCAAAACATAGTTAAAATCACAATTTTTTAAAAAAGTTGTATTTCAAAAATGATTTTCATGAAAAACTATTTGAAATAGCTTCAAAATTAAGTGATTTTTTGAAATTTTGATATCCAAAAAAAGTTTCGAAAAAATGATGAAATACCTAAAATAACATTTTAAGAATAACTATTCAAACCAAATTTTCATTTGAAGCTTTTATGAAAAGTTTCTTTGTAAAATTTTTTTCTACAAAATTATGTTATACTATAAAAATCATTTTTAAAAAAAGCCAAAACAAACGGGTCCAAAATCGATTTAAGATTAAGCATGAAAATCAAGTCAAAATTAAGCGTGAAAATTAAGTCACATTGAGCAGTCGAAATTAAGCAGGAAAATAAATGCTAAAAAAAGGGAAAAAAAAAAAGGAAGTAGAAAAAACCAGAGGTGCAATGTGTAGAAATAAGGTGTGAAAAGGAAAGCCAATAGGCTTAGGAGCCTTAGGCCCAATACACGTTGACAAGAGAGGGGGAAAGAAGCTTCGGAATACCTATCATTCTCATCCAACTCAAAGCTCTTCCACCTCCAAACGAACTCTGTCCGCTCTCCGCCGCGCCGGAAATTGCTTTCGGCGGCGGTAGAGCTTCAATGGACATCAGCCTTACACCAAAATAAACGTTTTTGTCCTCTCCTTCAGTATGAACAAGGAAAAACCAAGAATCAAAACACATCTACCTCAATTCCAGATTCAAACAAACTTCTATCAACTCATCTCCAAGCGATTAAACATGGATTCAGATTGAAAGCACAAAACGGAGCCCTAAGTTATGGCTCCGCGTCGTAGTGCTCGAATATCGTATCATCATTTCGAAACTGCTCACGAAAATCACGTTCTAAACGCGAAATTGGGACGGGAATATAGCGAAGTACAGATTCAGAAGCGACATACATTAATAAATTAAGCGAGAAATCGAAGAATACGTACCGAAGAGGGATTCCGCCGCGATGGCTCTCCAAAATCGGCGTCGTCGGCAGCTTCGCAGGTATTGTTTCGTCCTTCTCTTCCTTGCTTCTCCTCAATCTTCCTGCTCAATCTTCTTCAATTTTCCTCTGCTCTGTGCTGCAAGTTGTTGACGGTGTTTGTGTGTGTGAGATTGAGTGCAGTTCTTGTTGATTGAAAATTGAGAGAATTGCAGAGAGATTAAAAAATGTCAGTGATGAATCTGATTGTGTTCTTTTCAATGAGCGAATGAATATTGATTATAGAGTGGCGATTGTTGAGGGTGAGAGGATTTAGCATTGAGAGAGTTGAGGTTGGAGAAGGTTGAAGGTGATTGAATGAAAACCTTGTAACTGAATTGTGATGAGAGTCACAGAGAATTTTGAGACTTTGTGAATTTTTCCGTGCTATTGATTCCCCCCAAAATGAAAGTGGTGAAGGTTATGTATAGATGAAGAGTTAACAGAATCGGTTATGAGTTTCACTCTGTTTTTCTCTCGAGGGCAAAGTTTGTTAAGAGTTATAACAGAGTTAGAAACTTCTGTTAAATCTGTTAGGAATTAGTTTTCAGTTAAAAAGTTAGTTGGAGATTATGAGTTAGTTAGGAGATTATGAGTTAGTTAGGAGGTTATGAGTTTAGTTCAATTCATTGGTTAGTAAGGTTAATGGCTGTGATAATTATGTTAACTGCGAGTTTGAAGTTATGGAGAAGTTAGAGTTAGCTTGCACTGCGTTTTTGCTTCAGCTAGAAATTGCTCACTGCTATTTTAATTGTTTTTTTTTTTTTTTCCGTTTTTTAAGTAAATCATGAGATTAGTTCAGTGTTGAATGAGATGTGGGATGTAGATGCCATGAGGCTGACTTGTTAGATTTAGGGGTGTGCAAAATATCCGGTTGTAACATCTAAATCCATAACCAAATTTAAAACCATTTAAAATAACCGGATTTAATTAAATGGTTATTAACCAGTTTAATTATTAATGGTTGGTTATCCAACCATATTTTATTTTTGGATCCGGTTATAATCCGGTTATTATTCAAAGTCTAAATATTTCAATTCAATAATAATTTTTTTTTAATAAAAATTTAATTTTTTATGAAAAAATTTATTTTTTTTCAAAAAAAAAAATTAACTTCAACTTTTTTGAAAAAAATTATTCATTTGAAAGCTGCTTTAACTTCGACATCTGCTTTTTCAAATGGTCTTGCTCACCTTTTAACTTCGACACTTGAAGATGAATATGTAGGAAACGCAATTTTGTTTTGTGGTTTAACATTGAAAGCAGAAGAAATTCTTGATTATGGGATTGGAAAGGTTGCTTTGAAGATGAACAAAACGATTTCTGTGTATTCTGATGATGAGAAAATAAAAAACAGTTATTAGCGTTGGTTGAAGAAACCAAAGTTTCTTACGGGTGGTGACTTGACACGCAGTTATTATTCCTTGGCAACAACAAATTCTCCGAGGTTTGATGTTTATGGTAATGATTTTGGTTGGGTAAAGCCGGTTGGTGTTCGAAATGGCGGTGCAAATAAAGTTAATGGAAAGATTAGCGTCTTTGTTGGGGCTGAAGAGGGGAGTATAGACATTATACTATGTCTTCCTTATAAGATTCTGGATGCTATGGGAAATGACACTGAGTTCTTGGGTTACTAGTTTTAACTAAGTAATGTTCATGTATAAACTAAAACATGTGACTTTCTAGTTATTGAAAAAAAATTAATTTTTTTAAAATCTAATAAATTTTTTTCTTTTTTGAAAAAAAATTAATAACCGGTTATATAACCATAACCAAATTTATAACCGGTTTTATAACCAG
This sequence comes from Lathyrus tuberosus, assembly GCA_022829125.1. Classification (NCBI taxonomy): domain Eukaryota; kingdom Viridiplantae; phylum Streptophyta; class Magnoliopsida; order Fabales; family Fabaceae; genus Lathyrus; species Lathyrus tuberosus. The sequence continues at coordinate 21,218,206 of JALAZF010000034.1, forward strand.
TTTTGATTGAAATGTTGTTATGGTTATGAATCCAAACCATTTAACTGGTTTAAAAATGGTTATGGTTTGGTTTCTAAAAATAACCAACCATGCACACCCCTAGTTAGATTAGCTCGAATTCCTTTCTGTTTTGAATTTAAATTAAAAAATTGTTAGCATGAAATCCATGAGAAAAAGTTTACATTTGGTTAGTTATGTCATGGACTGTCAGTGTTAGTAAAGAATAGTTAGTCAATTGTGTGAAGGGTTACATGAAGTTAACTGTTAACAAATGAAGCAACACAGTCAGTGGATATTGAAGTTGCAGTAGGTTAGTTTTTGATTGGTTTGCTGTTAACTGTTTAGGAATATTTGGAAAGAATGTTAATTGTTATTGTGGTAATTAACTGTGAACTCAATTTGGAATTTCACCGGTTTTTACGTTTTGTTCATCTGCAGCTGTTGAGGTGTACATTCAAGAAGCTTTTCTTGCTTGATCCTTCATATCAGCAGTGATCCGGCTCTTACTTAGTGAAAGAAATTTTCCAGTTGACTCTCACGTGTAAGTCTGACAAATTCTTTTGAAGGATCAACCTACAGTTTTCTACAACAGTTCCAGTAAAGTGATAATAATATCTTTGTTTCAGACATTGAAGCCTTTTATAAGGATGCTCGTGCCAGTCTCCACTTCATGAGCTTGCTCTCCATGGAGCTTATGGCTATGGATCCATAATAGTGCCAGCGCTTGAACGACAACAACAGTCACCACATCGAAACCAAATCCAAGATGAGCCACTCCTTCTATCATATTCACGGACGAGCCAACTTTTTGGCCAGATGCAAGAGCTGCATCTTTTTTTTTTTGTTGTGGCGGATCGCTTGAAAGAGCTCATCAAGTGCAAAGAATATAAGGTTATAACTCGATTCATTCATCGATTAGTCTCAACACTTGTACTACTCCTTAGTTGTTTACATGAGAGGAATACAAATTAGTGTTGTGTTATTACAGGTCCTCTCGCAGAACTAGTGATTTTGTTACGTATTCCTGAGAAGCAACACAAACTCTATGGGAATTGGGATCTGAAGCTTGCTGTGTTCGGCTCTATTGGTTATTCTGACATTTTCAGCTTCTATGGTTGACTACTGCATGAAGTTCATCGCAGACATATCATGTAACGCATTGGTATCTGCTGTTATCAGATTCGTAAGCTTTCCCGATGAGAACTTATTTATAGCAGCTACCAATGTAGATCTGAGGCGCATAACATTCTGGAAGTACTGTGCCTCACATCAACCGACATTGACAAAAAATGGAGAATCATGGATCTAAAAAGCTGGTCATATTTTCAGTAATTGGCGCAAGACGGGATTGATAACGGTAACACAATAGTTGGATGAGATAATAGAAGCTCAACACGTTAAACCGTACAGAGTTCCATCTAAATTTTGGCGAAGAGATTCCGAAAGACTTGCATGGAGAAAACGGAACCGAAACTGCTGGTCTGAAAACAATTTATGACCAATCCAAGTTAATGTCAAGTATGCACTCAATGCCGTAACTTGTACTGTTTTACCATGGCCAATCTCATCAGCTACAATCCCACTTAATTTATTGTTGTACAAAGAAAGCATCAATTGCCATCCAACAAGCTGGTAGTCTCTCAGTGTTCCTTTTTTTGTAATATGTACATGTTGTGCTATATATTTGTAAAATGTTACATGTACTTATTAATGAAAATGCAATTTGTATATTTTATCTTCTTATATTAAAACAAAATTGATATTGGGAGTGAATATTAAGGAAAGTAGGCTTAACTAACTTTGAAATAAGATAATAATACAATAAAATGCAAAAAAAAAAAAAATGCAAGTTAACCTTGAATCAAGTTCGTTATTTAAGCAAAATGCAAAAATGAATGTCTTATGCCAGGTGAATAGGGCATGTGATCATGCAGATGAATAAAGTCATAAGTCACGTAAATGACACCATGGTGTACCCTCTGACCATCTTATAACTAATATCATGTCAAATATATATGTCATAAGGATTCCTGACTCAATGTACTATTGAATCGGGATGTCCATGAGGGTAGAATTGCGTACTGCCATTGATTTCCCCTTCATTTTGACATTAGTCTCTCTCTCTCTCTTTTTTTTTTTTTTTTATATATAATTTTTTTTAATGATTTCCTAAATAAAAGAGTGTCTGGTTCTCCCGCTTCTAGTACTATGCATTCGACCCCCATTTCTATCGCGGGTGTGATCATGGTAATGACAACGAATCTAAATGGAAATAATTTCAAAAGCTATCTTTCACTCACAACAGTAATTTCTATTTTTGATTATCTACAAGATATCCATGGTGGACAACTTCAAAGCAAAGGAGGTAAGAATTCACATCAATAAATTAACAGCATAAATTGCAAGGTGGAATTCAAACATCTACACAGTCGGAAACAATCACACAAATCATTCTCACTCCCCATCCATCAACATACACAACAATCACATATTCATCATTAAATTATGCAATGTGACTCTCAACTTCAAATAGATTCATATGCATGTGGTACCATATCATCATCAATTTGTTCACTCAAGAATTGAGTTCACCTTGCTCGAACCCCAAATCCACCCTGCTCAGATTGTAACTTGCCTCTTTCATCAACAATAATGACATAATGAATGCATGTCATAATACATCAATGCAACAACAACACGATGTTTAAAGTCCCCTTATGACAATAAACAAAACATGCATTGACCCAACGATAATAGTTCCCATCCCGAACTATCATCCCACAACAACATAATAATAATTCACAACATAATTCATTCTCATACTGCAACATATCATCATCAAAATTCATAAGTAACACAACATCATCACCGATTATGCACATATCCAACATTCATCACATACTTCATAAATTTGATTAAAATAATATTTAATCGTTAAATCATACCAACATCATTCAAACACTACTTAACAATGTATTAACATTACTCAAAACATCCACGAAACTCAAAAATCGAAATATGCCATTTATCATCATCAAAACAAGTATTTACGCCCAATTAAGACTCATGGCGGGTTACCCGTCTCAGGCATGACGCCCACATGGACATCACAACACAAACATGTAACCAGCGTGACGATCAACTCCAACATTTAGCTTGGGCTTCATGACAGGTTGCCCGTCGTGGCCATGGAGCCTGCCATCGACCTGCAGAATGCAGAATTTCGTTTATGCTATGGAGTTCACATCAGAACTCTGATTTTTCAGTACAGGTAATCAAATCAATCAGGAAATAATAGGAAATCAACATATTAACATCACTCAACCTATATCTATCAATGAGCAAGCATAATCATCAATTCACCACTTTTATCATGATTCCAAAAATCTTCAAAACTAACCAATGGTGAAAACATATTAACACATCAAAACAGAAATTACCCCACATACATGTACACGGATGTCATCATGATAAACAAATTACAACACTAATTGATTACCAAATTTCAGATTCACATATAAACACAACAAAACATGCATAATCATACAAAACCTATTGGAGGTTAATGACTCCTCAAGTGTACCCCTTAAACATATACCCATTACTGAATCAATTGTCCCCCTTACCTTAATTCCTAGCAAACAATCTGAATATGAACTGGTTTGAATGTTCTCATTTCACCTAAAGTTTTAAGTTTTTCCTTTTTCCTTTAGACTCTTTCTCTCTTTTCTAAAGTTTCTATGTACTGATAAAACACTCCTAAACTTAGATTATGTTCCTAATTTATATCATTAAGGTTAATCTAGTTGATATTACAAACTCACCTCTCACTTACTAACATCCTATCTCCTTCCTCCCCTCTATTTCCCATGATTCACACTTTGACCCCAAACCTTATACTTTCACATTTTAGTTAAATAATTAAAATAAATTCCAATAAAGTCCACTAACCTCTACTTACTCTCTACACTCCCACCTCAAGGTCACACACCCCTAACACCCATATTAATTCAATTATCGCACATAATAATTAAATTAAAAAAAAATCACGAATAAACACATCAAATAACAATTCAAAAATTAGGGCGTTACACTTAGCTCAAAAACCTACAATTACAACTTTTATATAGGTTGAGTTCAGGAACCAACAACCAATGCTTTTATACATGCTTAACTTAAGAACCTACAACCAGAGTTTTTATACAAGCTTAGCTCAAGAACCATCACCCTAAAGTTTTTCAAGTTTAGATTATAACCTTTAAAATCTTTAAAGATATATTACCTAAGAGAGTCACACTATTAAATAAAATAGATTACGCATAACACTGGTACAACACAACTCTCATAAGGAATTTACAATCTTTCAGCACTACGACAATTCTCGTAAAAAACCACTTTCATAAACAAAGAGAGAGAGAGAGAGAGAGAGAGAGAGAGAGAGAGAGAGAGAGAGAAATAGTTGAAAGGTATCCATTAAAAAATATGGCGTGTAAAATAAAATGTGTGTGTGTGGTTGTGCATGCGTGCGGGCGTGTGTGCTTGTGTGTGCACGTACGTGGGTATGTGTGTGTGTGTATGTGCGTGTGTGCACATTTGTGTGTGTGTGTGTGTATGTGCGTGTGCGTGTACATTTTTTTGTGTGTGTGTGTGGACGTGTATAAGTGTGCGCGCGCGTGTGTGTGTGTTAGAACTTCAAGACTTACTCTTGATCTTTTACAATTTAAACTAATCTCTAAAATTTCAAGCGCACGATCAAACAATCTTTCACACTTTCTCACTTTCAAACTTCAATTTCCTCTGCTTGATGCAACAGTTGATTAGAACTTCAATTGGATATTTGAATCATTTAGCTGATGAGGTTTAAAATATATTCTTTTTTATCGGATGCTATCATAAAAAATATTGGATAACTGATATCAAATCACTCTTTGAAAAGAGTTTGTTAACATCATAAAGTCATTTGAATTATGAAGTAATCATCTTTAAAAGACGTTTGAAAGTTATCATAAGTTGTCATAATCAAAACCAACCAACAACTATACCTGCAAACACATGATCCATATTCTCCTCTTTTTTAATGGGGACAAGACATCTCTTATAGTGGTGGTAAACAAACAACGGGAAAGATACAAAATTTGGAGTCGTTAAGCTATCCTTCACAGATAAAGAGAATATACTTTACTCAACCTAAGAGTATACTTCTCCCCAATTGTAATTATAAAAAAGGCGAATAAATAAACAACACAAGTACATAGATCACACAATAAGTTTGGAAGCAATTAACTTCTAATTAAATTAGAAGGAAAATATTTGATTATAATAAAGTAATAAATGCGGGAAAATAAACACACTAAAGTAGGAAATAGAACATAGAGCAAAACAACTATATCATCGTCAAAATAAGTCATTATATTTTCTATTGAATGTTTATTTAGAGAGGCAATTTTCTTGGATAACATTTAGATAACTTGGGTTCTCTCGAGAGCTTGAGATAATGGAGGTTAGCATTGCTTATGTAGACAAATCTTGAGGAATCTCGTGCTCATTAGCTTCTAAACATGTTGGTCTATGCTCTAAGTCCTTACTGATGACTCAAATCTCTATCTGACGTAGAGAATTCTTTCCAAACAAGGTGGGAGGGTTTGACCATTCACCTTTCAGGTTACATCCAATATTAGACATGATTCTTTTGATTAAATCCTCATAAGGTAACCATGTTATAGTCCTCCTTTTGCATTTTATCATATGACACATTACTCCATATGCCTAATTGGTTTGAAGATTTTGAGTGAGAAGCCACGTGATCACCACGTCATCCTTCAATAGTTCTTAACATCAGGTCTTTCTTAAAAAGAGCACACGAGTTACTAAATGGTGCATGAAGTGGTAAAATGCTTTTAATAGATTCACCTTGAGTGGTAGTTTGCAACTTCCCATATAATTGATGAGTAGACTTCGAGTAACAACAAATAGCTTGAATTTATGAGAATTGGATGAAGACTCAATGGTGTAGATTTTTCTGTACGATGGTAGATTGTAATAATTTCCAAAATTCTCCATTGTGAGAGAAATCTTAGTCTTGCATACTTCTGATATGAGAGCCCCTTTGAATTTGAGATTTGCATAGAATATCTTGATTAATCTTAGATACGTATAGGCTTTGTCTTCTTAAAGAAGAAATTATAAAGTATGGTTAGACATACATTTTCGTAGAAATTAAAGATTTTGAAATACTTTGCATCTAGATGGGAAACTTTGAAAACATGGTGGTCGAGAAAGAATTAGTCATGATAAATTTCTTGAGATTTGGATGAGAAAGCTCTAGATCAGTAGTCATTTGATGAAGGATTTCCAGCGAGAAATTTCTTTGTTGATGCCATAGTGATGATGAAAATAATAATAAGGAAAACAAGAGAAAGAAGTAGGAGTGTCAAAATTTGCTAATTCAATAATTCTGCTATCTTTATTAGTAAAGATGGAAAAATTATGATTGACATGTTCTTTACCATTGTTAAAACATAAAATTGAATAAATAATTATGGTTCTATTAATTTATTATTCATCAACAAAATCCAAATTACCCAAAAATAATCATCAATAAAAGAAACAAATCATCTCACACTAGAAATGTTACAAATAGAGGGCGGTCCCTAGTCATTAAAATGAATAAGATCAAATGATTCAACTTTTAGTTAGACTAAAAAAAGAAATAGTCTAGTAATGTTTAGAAGACCGACAAATGTTATATTTAAAATACTCTATTAGGGGTATAGAAAGCAAATAAAGTAGGTTGAAGTTGTTAAATGTAAAGTAAGAATTGGGCTTTAGAAATTGTATAAATGTTAGTTATCCAAGCCTATTGTAAGTAACGAATGATGGGAGTGTAACAGAATAGATCAATGAAATCTCTTTTCATCTTCTCCTTCTTCATACTGTTATGCATTTTTCATTGTTCTTAGTTCACAAATCATGATGATTAAGTAAGATCCAATATGGTATTAGTAGCATTTTTCTTCAAATCTTGGCTCCACAAGATTTTATTTCCTTTTTCCGCGTTTCAATCTTGCTTCACATTCTTCTTCGTCTTCTTTCTGTCGCTTCATCATGGAAGATCAACAGCAGAATCCGTTTTTCGTCCATCATTTTGATCATCCAGACTTGGTTTTGGTGTCACACCTCTTGACGGAAGAGAACTATCCGTCGTGGCGTCGTGCCATGCTTATAGCTCTCCGTGCGAAGAACAAGATTGGATTTGTCGATGGTTCGATTCCGCAACCTCCAGATAGCGATCCTCAGTTTCATCTATGGCAGCGTAATGATAATGTTGTCGCATCTTGGCTTTTGAATTCTGTTTCAAAAGAACTCACCGCCAGCATCATCTACGCATCTACCGCGGCGGCGATCTGGAATGATCTCCAAGAACGTTTCCTTCAGAAAAATGGCCCTCGGTTGTTCCAGTTGCGTAAAGATTTCATCACTTGTACTTAGGGAACTCTCTCCATCGACGCATATTACGCCAAAATCAAAGGGCTTTGGGAGGAGCTAGCTGAATTTCGCCCAATCCATCAATATGTGTGCGGCGGTGTTTCACCCTTGATTGATCACATCAACCGTGAGTATGTTCTGACTTTCCTGCTAGGTTTAAATGAATCTTTCAACTCTATTCGCATCCAGATCCTTCTCATGGATCCTTTACCTTCATCGAGGCGTGTGTTTTCTCTTGTGATTCAAGAAGAAAAACAAAGGGTGATTAATGCAATCCCTAATGATAACACTGAGACCCTAGCAAATGCTATCCATGATTCAAATTCCATGTCCAAGAATGGGAAGAAAGATAGACCTCTATGTTCTCATTGTGGTCTACTTGGTCATATCAAAGACAAATGCTTCAAGCTTCATGGTTATCCACCTGGATACAAAAAGGCAAAATCAAATGCTGCTTCAAACTCTGCAGCAAATGCAGTCAACATAGACAATCCTGAGGAAGACATGCCTTTGAACACCAAACAATATCAGCAACTCATAGCATACATTCAAGGCCAGATGGCTCGCCAATCCTCATATGGATCTGCAACAGGTGATTCAGTTGGTATGATTTTAACTTCATCACATCACAATGCATATCCTCTCTCACACACTTGGATAGTTGATTCAGGAGCCACATAACACATAGTGCACTCTTTACATATGTTTAGCTCTTATAAATTTCTGTCAAATAAATTTGTGACTCTACCTAACAACACAAAAGTTCCTGTTTCTGCAATAGGCACAGTAGTGTTAAACTCTCATCTAGTGTTGAAAAATGTGCTGTACATTCCTCAATTCCAAATCAATCTTTTATCTGTTGGTTAATTATTAAACCAGTCATCATTCTCTGTTGTTTTCTCTGATTCCAACTTTCTGATTCAGGACAGTCAGAAGGGGAAGGTGATTGGCAAGGGTGAATATACTCATGGCCTTTATTTCCTCAAAATAGAACCTGAATGTACCTCTGTTGCTCTTGATTTTTGTTCTAATAAGAGTATATCAGCTATACCAACATGTAATTCTGTTGGTAATGTTTCTGTATCTACTTGGCATGCTAGATTAGGCCATTTATCTGATCAAGTATTACAAATGATTCATAATAAAGTTCCAGCTTTAGTTCCTCAAAATGTTTCATATAATGAGTTTTGTAAAATTTGTTCACTTGCAAAATTTCATCGTTTACCCTTTAAGTCTAATAACAATCATAGTGCTTTACCCTTTGATTTAATACATTGTGATGTGTGGGGGGTCCTTTTAGTAAATCCATCTATGATGGTTATCACTACTTTCTAACTATTGTTGATGACCACACACGATATACATAGATTCATTTAATGAAACACAAATCTAAAGCTACTATGTTAATTAAACTGTTTTTTAAGTTTATCAAAACTCAGTTTAACACTTCTATAAAGGGAATTCGCAGTGATAATGCCAAGGAATTACTGTTGACTGATTTTTTGCAAGCTGAAGGGGCAGTGCATCAGTTTTCTTGTCCTCACAGACCTCAGCAAAATTCAGTAGTTGAAAGGAAGCATCAACATCTCCTAAATGTGGCAAGAGCTTTATTATTTCATTCAAAGGTTCTGTTGGTTGCAGAATAGGGCAAGCAAGCAAAAATATTTATTTTCGGAAGTATTCCCTCCGGGATTTATGTCGTGTCCACAGAGATCGGTTTGAGGGAAAGAATGTCGTTCGACAGTCTCTCGCGTTTATGAGTTTGGATTAAAATAGTTTCAAACAAGAAAACATAAAAGTAAATATTAAAACAAAAAGAAATCATTCTTCAGAGAGAAAAAATCGTCCGACAATGCATATAAATCACTCCTCACAAACTTAAACTTACCGACCAGTTATACTCCACCTACAATACTCATCAATATCATCCAGCATCGCTCACAACACAGGTTATGTCTAACGCAAAGTTGAGAAAACAACCGTGTTACTCTCTTCGTCACTCTCGCGAGCGAAGCCTCGAAACACGGAAGGCATTAAGCTTCGACGCCTATTGAAGATTTTTAGCCCTAAATCTATCTCTAGAATCCAGAAACTAACAGACAATCATCCCTAATCGAAGTTCGTGAGGGTTATGTCTAACGCAACCCAAACCCCGCGTATAAAGCAAAAATCAGAGACAATCACCAATAAAGAGTTGTAAAGCAGATATTATATAACGCCATGGGCGACAAATATACATGAGTTCAGAATAAATACATATACACAACCCAACATAGAAAAAAAACACAAAGAAGAAAAGAAATGAACCAAACATCTCGCGGTTTGTCGGCGCCGGTCGACGATCAATCCACCCCGGTTCATCCGTATGCATGCTCCACAGTTGTTTTCTAAGCAAATCAGTGAAAAATGAAGTTTGATGGAAGTGGGAACAAGAATCCCCAAAACCATCCCTAACAAAATGACTGAAAATCTAATATATACAATCAGAATTTCGCAGGTTCGCTAGGCGAGCCTCCAAAAATGGTACATAAATGCCTCTGAAATGTTAAACCGCCCTTGCTTTCCTTCGCGGGTTCGCTAAGCGAACGATTTATTCGCGTAGCGAATGGTCGCTAGTTCATTCGCCTAGCGAACTATGGTCTTTTTCTCCTTTGCACTTTCTGCCTCTACTCGCTGGGACCTTCGCCAGCCTTCGCTAGGCGAACCTTCGCTATCACACTCGCTAGGCGAACATGACAGAAAAACAGCCCCTTATTTGACCACAACTTCTGCACCGTAGCTCCGATTTTCGCAAGGTCGGAAGCGCAGGAAAGCTTATTAGATGCTCTACAAGAATATTGCAAAATAACAATAATCGAATACCTACAAAAATGAATGGAAAGCAATTAAACTCAACGATATATACAAGAAAACGCAATATACACACGAAAACGTAAAGTAAACGTATTTACAAACAAATCGGGTTTTATTCACACAATATTTACCAAAAAGAATCGATAAGTGCAACAAAACATATACATAAGAATAGGTACAATTTGCACTTATCAAACTCTCCCCAACTTACCTAATTGTTTGTCCACAAACAAGAATCAAACAAACTTGAAAACACACAAAAGCGATAACCAAAGAAAGACGAATCAACAGGTTTTGAAAAATGGAAACGAATGAATGGTTCAAATGAAAACGGTACACACAAAAAGTAAATACTTACCACTAAACTGCAACGATAACATAGTCACGAAACAAAAGCAAAGTACAAAAGTCATGTCAAAAATTCTAAAACAACACAAGTTCAAATGTGAATCACACCTAGCAAAAACAATCATCGGTAGATGAAAAACACAAAATGAGGTTCTTTCACTCACACAACAATCTTGCAAACAAAAGACTAAATTATGCATACATCCAAAAATTCACATTGAAAATACAAAGGCAAGAATCACAAGGACTTTTCAAGGTTGTAGCGTGGTCGGGTAAACAAACAAGGGGCAATTTCTAAAGGTAATTGAAACAAAAACTTGCCTAAACCTAAGGGAGTGAAAACTCACCAAGATTCACACACAAAATTTCAACCAACTTCTTCAAAAATCCCAAGTGCTACACAACACACAATACTTATTTAGCACAATTGTTGAAACTCATTTTGTTTCCTTTTTCAAGGATTTTCTTTTTCTTTCTTTTTCACTTTTTTCTTTTCTTTTCTTTGTCATATTTTTCTCTTTTTTCTTTCCTTTTTCAATCCGCATAGAATCCAACCAATGAGTACACAATCATCCTCTCCCCAACTTGAATTCAACCACATCATCATGTGAATACTCCCTACTTTCTAAGGCAAGGAAAAAATCCATACAACAACATATAGTTGAGGTCTAAGAAAAAACAGAATCCATTAAAAAATAAGTGAACTAAATACTCATAGACAAGCATTAAGTTCAAATAAAAACATGGATCAAAAAACTCAAAGGGGTTACGAATTCTCACACACTCACAAGGTGAATTGACTATTTGGCTAAGGTAGTTGTGCTCAAAATGAAACAATTGCCTTGATCCTTTTCATGCATTCATATAATCAACACAAATAAAAGATTCAACATAATAAAATCCAGTTATAACAAGAATGTTGATTCTCCGCGCATATATGATCAATGGAAAGCCACCTCACGAAAAGGTTGGGAACTAAAGTGATTCACAATAGAACAAGTATACAAAAGAATGGATGGCATGGAAGTTTGTAAAATGCCTAAGTATCATGAATATGCTAAAGTATAGAAAGAGATAAATACATACCTCAGACGTGTACAAAACTTAACAAAATCATTACCATACATCCGCAAGTTGAAACGAACCAACTTGGAAAATCACAATAGCATCCTCAAGAAAGTCAATCAAAATATGTGAGCAAACAACAACCAAAAACATTCGAAAAGAAAAACTAAGCTTGACGCCTTTACGGTGCTTAATTAGAAACTTCCTTCATTCATGCCATGGTGATGTCTCACTGCGCAACCAAAAGCAAGCGTCTTAACCAAACACTTGAACAAACGTCAAAATATACAAGTATCAATATAAACAAGTGAAAATATACAACATGTACGATATCTACAAAACTCAAAAACAAAGAAACTATCGCAATGCGATTCAATATCAAAACCAATCCCCGACAACGACGCCATTTTGTTGGTTGCAGAATAGGGCAAGCAAGCAAAAATATTTATTTTCGGAAGAATTCCCTCCGGGATTTATGTCGTGTCCACAGAGATCGGTTCGAGGGAAAGAATGCCGTTCGACAGTCTCCCGCGTTTATGAGTTTGGATTAAAATAGTTTCAAACAAGAAAACATAAAAGTAAATATTAAAACAAAAAGAAATCATTCTTCAGAGAGAAAAAATCGTCCGACAATGCATATAAATCACTCCTCACAAACTTAAACTTACCGACCAGTTATACTCCACCTACAATACTCATCAATATCATCCAGCATCGCTCACAACACAGGTTATGTCTAACGCAAAGTTGAGAAAACAACCGTGTTACTCTCTTCGTCACTCTCGCGAGCGAAGCCTCGAAACACGGAAGGCATTAAGCTTCGACGCCTATTGAAGATTGTTAGCCCTAAATCTATCTCTAGAATCCAGAAACTAACAGACAATCATCCCTAATCGAAGTTCGTGAGGGTTATGTCTAACGCAACCCAAACCCCGCGCATAAAGCAAAAATCAGAGACAATCACCAATAAAGAGTTGTAAAGCAGATATTATATAACGCCATGGGCGACAAATATACATGAGTTCAGAATAAATACATATACACAACCCAACATAGAAGAAAAACACAAAGAAGAAAAGAAATGAACCAAACATCTCTCGGTTTGTCGGCGCCGGTCGACGATCAATCCACCCCGGTTCATCCGTATGCATGCTCCACAGATGTTTTCTAAGCAAATCAGTGAAAAATGAAGTTTGATGGAAGTGGGAACAAGAATCCCTAAAACCATCCCTAACAAAATGACTGAAAATCTAATATATACAATCAGAATTTCGCAGGTTCGCTAGGCGAACCTTTTACTCGCTAGGCGAGCCTCCAAAAATGGCACATAAGTGCCTCTGAAATGTTAAACCGCCCTTGCTTTCCTTCGCGGGTTCGCTAAGCGAACGATTTATTCGCCTAGTGAATGCTCGCTAGTTCATTCGCCTAGCGAACTATGGTCTTTTTCTCCTTTGCACTTTCTGCCTCTACTCGCTGGGACCTTAGCAAGCCTTCGCTAGGCGAACCTTCGCTATCACACTCGCTAGGCGAACATGACAGAAAAACAGCCCCTTATTTGACCACAACTTCTGCACCGTAGCTCCGATTTTCGCAAGGTCGGAAGCGCAGGAAAGCTTATTAGATGCTCTACAAGAATATTGCAAAATACCAATAATCGAATACCTACAAAAATGAATGGAAAGCAATTAAACTCAACGATATATACAAGAAAATGCAATATACACACGAAAACGTAAAGTAAACGTATTTACAAACAAATCGGGTTTTATTCACACGATATTTACCAAAAAGAATCGATAAGTGCAACAAAACATATACACAAGAATAGGTACAATTTGCACTTATCAGGTTCCTATTTATTTTTGGGGTGACTGTGTCAACACAGCTGCATACTTGATCAATAGAACATCTTCACCTGGATTGGATAACACATCACCTTATGAGCTGCTACATAAAAAGGTACCTGACTATGCCTCTATAAGAGTGTTTGGTTGTTTGTGTTTTGCTGCCACCATCCCTATTTATAGAAATAAATTCAGTCCAAGGGCTACTCCTTGTGTCTTGCTTGGTTTTCCACCAGGAGTAAAAGGGTACAAACTCTTGGCTTTAGAAACCAAAAAAATCATGATCACTAGAGATGTCACATTTCAAGAGTCTATTTTTCCTTTTCATTCTATCACAGACATAAACCTTCCACCTAATTTTTTTCTGACACTGTTTTACCAAATTCCATTGCTGAACCTATATGCCCTACAACTCTTAACCCTATGTATAATCCTGAACCTCATGAGCCACATCCAGAAAACGCTACACATTATCCAGTATCCCCAAATGTACCTGGTACTGACAACATTGCTTTACCTGCTGACAACATTGTTTTACCTGCTGAACAAAACCAGCACCTTAGGAGATCTTCTAGAGTACATAGACCTCCATCCTATCTTCAGGATTTCCAATGCAATGTTAAATACCCTATTCAAAATTACTTGTCTTATGACTCAATTCAACCTTCCTATAAACACTTCATATGCCAGATATCTAGCATCTATTAGCCTTTTTACTATCATCAAGCAGTCACAAGTCCTGAATGGAGACAAGCCATGGCAGAAGAACTTGCAGCTTTGGAAGCTAACAATACGTGGTCTGTTCAACCATTATCAAAAGGAAAAAAAAACTGTTGGGTGTCGCTGGATATACAAAGTAAAGTATAGAGCTGATGGTTCTTTGGACAGGTATAAAGCACGCCTTGTAGCTCAGGGATTCACCCAACAGGCTGGTGTGGATTTTTTAGATACTTTCTCTCCTGTAGCGAAGCTCATAGCTATGAGAATGTTACTTGCAATTGCTGCTCAGAAATATTGGAGTTTTGTTCAGCTAGATATCAACAACGTATTCCGTAATGGGGATTTAACTGAAGAGGTGTATATGCAACTTTCTAAGGGCTATCCAATCAAGGGGGAGAACTTAGTCTGCAAGCTTAACAAGTCATTGTACGGGTTGAGACAAGCATCCAAACAATGGTACCAAAAGTTCAGTAATACGCTGACTTCAATGGGATTTAAACAGTCTTCAGCAGACCATTCTCTTTTCTGCAGTGGTCATGATTCCTCTTTGGTTATCCTATTGGTCTATGTTGATGACATAGTACTTGCAGGACCCGACCCTCAAAGGTTAAAACAAGTTGAAGTTCTTCTAAAACAGCATTTCAAGTTGAAGGTTTTAGGAGATCTACATTATCTCCTTGGTTTAGAGATTGCTAAATCCAAGACAGGTATACATCTCTGTCAGAGAAAATATACCCTTTAGCTTTTGGAAGATACAGGTTGCCTAGCTTCCAAACCAGTGGGTGTTCCCTTAGATTCTTCATTGTCTCTTAATGATACTGATGGTGATCCTTTAGAAGATGTTTCTAGTTATAGGAGATTGATTGGAAAACTTATGTACTTGACGATTTCGCGTCCAGATATCACATATGCAGTTAATAGACTGAGTCAATTTATGCAGCATCCTCGGACTTCTCATTTAAATGTTGTCCATCATGTTCTTCAATATCTCAAAGGCACTCCAGGCAAAGGATTATTTTTTCCTGCAAAGTCTTCCTTTCGTCTATCCGCATTTGCAGATGCTGATTGGGGCAGTTGCAAGGTGACTAGAAGATCCACAACTGGGTTTTGTATTTTTTTGGGTGATGCCTTGATAGCATGGAAATAAAAAAAACAACCCACCGTGGCCCGATCATCTGCAGAAGCCGAAAATCGCGCCTTAGCATCTCTAACATCAGAATTGCTTTGGATCAAACAGTTATTCAGAGGATTTGAAATCCAAGTGGACTCTGTTATGGTTTTTTGTAATAGCCAGTCAGCCATTCAGTTAGCTTCAAATCCCCTAAGCCATGAGCGATCCAAACACGTGGACATTGACTGTCACTTTATTCGAGAGCATGTTCACACACAGTTTTTGAAACTGGTGCATGTTAAGTCACAACAGCAGCTAGCTGATCCCCGCACCAAAGCATTGTCAAAACCCTTGTATGAGTTCCTTACTTCCAAGTGGGGATTGCTAGACATCTACCTTCCCACTTGAGGGGGAGTATTAGGGGTATAGAAAACAAATAAAGTAGGTTGGAGGTGCTAAATGTAAAGTAAGAATTGGACTTTAGAAATTGTATAAATGTTAGTTATCTAAGCCTATTGTAAGTAACGAATGATGGGAATGTAATAGAATAGATCAATGAAATCTCTTTTCATCTTCTCCTTCTTCATACTGTTATGCATTTTTCATTGTTCTTAGTTCACAAATCATGATGATTAAGCAAGATCCAATAGACTCACCATATTGTTTTTAATACAAGGATGAAAACATACATTTCATTGATGGAAAAACCTTGACGCTTGTCTTGAAGCTATATTTGGGAGGTAGAAGAAAAAACCAAAATGCTTGTCAAGACGCTTGTCCTGAAGCCATATTTAGGAGGTAGAAGAAATTAACATCTAACAATTAGTAATCTTAACCTTCAAGGATTAAAAAGAATATAATCAGACATAGAATGTTACATCTTAGATGTCTAAATTCAAACTTGCCACTTGAGAAAAACAAGTTAAATGAATTTTCTGTACAATAATACTCTTTCAAATTGAGCAATGAAGTTAACATAAACTTAGTGGATACTAACTAACTATCTTTGGTTAATTAACTCAATTTAGTTCCAATTAAAGCCTAAACATAGCTTTCAATTTTGCCTCTTGTTCTGTTATAAGAATTGATAATACTACCTCTGTTCCTTTATATAAGAGACAATTCAGTTTTTAGGTTTATTGAATAATCAATGTATTTGGTCAGTTTATAGACTAGATACATTAATTATTCAATGTACCTAAAAAGTGAGTTGTCTCTTATAAAAAGGAACGGAGGTAGTATTATTTATTTTCAAGCAACAAATATGATTTTATAATATATTGAAAAACTACATATAGATTACTTGCACATAAATCTATATAGGATACATCAAAATCAAAATAAACTAAGCCTATTTCTTTGTGATTCCTATCCTCATAAGAGCAAAATAAGCTATAAGTCTATAACCAATTAGCATTATTACTAGAGCCATTGCAGCTATCCATTGTGCATTCAAATCAAACCCTACTTGTTTTATAGGAGGAAACTCTTCAATAGGACACTGACCTTCAGAGCAAGGGTATGTGTCTCCACTATGAAACTGTGATCCAATAAATAGCTGATATGTATAGTAGCTAATAGAAATGTACTTGACCCAATCTATGAACTTTGGAACATTCTGAACATAGAATCCACCAGCTAGTAAGAAAACTAGCATCAACACTGATGCAAGTGTGGTTGCTGATTTTTGATCAAGTACAATAGCACCAAGTGCAAGTCCTAGTCCTTGTGCAACCAACACATTCAATAAGAGGCTGAACAGTGTTTCGAAGAAGTTTAGCGCCGTTGCCTTGAGTCCTGCCATGAAATATGTTATGAGAAGGAAGACTGTTGGGAGGACTAGCTCCATTGGTAGGTCAGCTACCATTCTTGAGATGAAGTAGGAGGAGAGTCTGTACATTCCTGAGGATCTTTCTTTTTCTAGCATCATTAGTTCTTGAGGGAAGGTGAAGATTGCTTGGAAGAGTGGGAAAAATCCCCAAAAGCCTGTTATGAAGAATAAGAGTCCAATCTGCAAAGGAAGATGAGATGAGATGAATATACAAAAAAAATGATGAAAATAAAATACGATGTTTGGTAATGAAGTTCGGCCAATTGTGCCTACGTTATTTTGCTAATTATCACCTGATCCTGCATGTGTGACGTATCGGATTTATACCAAAGTAGTCCTGAAATGACTGCAACTACAAGAACTTGACCAATCCTAAGGACAGAAAATGATTCATATTTTCTCTCTTTAATATCTCTTCTTAACAATACAAAGAATTGTTGTGACCAGCTAGTAGGCCATTTCTCAGAACCTGTCTCTTGAAATCTACCATCAGAGTCATTGATTTCGCGATGTTCTTCTACCTTCAACTGTCCATCAGAGTTACTCTTAAATGCTGAAATCAGTTTTTGCTTGTCTATGATATGGTCATGATTCGCGTCATCGGTGTAGATACCTGCAAAATTTATGATCCAAAATATTAAATCACATGTTAAATTTGGTAAAAAAATGCATAGAAATTTTAATTTTTTTTACCATTTGCAAGATCCAAGAGGAAATCTGAAGGGTTCATAGCCATAGCAGGAGCATAACCAATATTCGAAAAATGTTGAATAGCTTCGGACCCTTTTCCAAAATACACAACATTCCCTTCAGCAAGCAACAAAACTTTATGAAACATATAATATAATCTACTTGAAGGTTGATGAATTGTCATCACAATAGTCCTTCCACCTCTTGCTAATTCCGACAAAGTCGATACAATTCTCTGCGCCGTAGTAGAATCCAAACCAGAAGTAGGTTCATCAAGAAACAACAAACTAGGGTTTATAAGCAATTCTTGTCCAATACTAACCCTTTTCCTCTCTCCACCAGAAACTCCTCTTAGAGTAGTATTTCCAACGATGCTATCTTCGCACTTTGTTAATCCAAGTTGATCAATAACGTTTTTCGCAAGTGCAACTTTGGCTTGTTTTGTGAGAGTATTTGGTAATCTAAGAAGTGCTGTGAAAACTAGGGTTTCTGTCACTGTTAAGTGAGGGTAAAGAACATCATCTTGTGTAACAAAACCTGTGTTTCTTTTTATGACATTCGAAAAAGGTTGTTCATTGTATGTTATTTTCCCATGAAGCTTTCCACCAAGCCTTCCTCCTAAGGCTGTTAATAGTGTCGTTTTTCCACTTCCTGATGGACCTAACATTGCTAGCATCTCACCTGGTTCAACAACTCCGTTTACTCCTTTTAGTATTGTTTTCTCTTCTACTTTTACATTCTTCTTGAATAATCCACCACTTTTATCGTTGATTTTGTACACAACATCATCAAACTGCATAAACATCATTCATTTTCCTCAACAATTTAGATACATCTATCAAAAACATAAAGAAAAATTCGGTAAATTTTGTAATACACACATGCATGCATTCATGCATACGTACCTTAAGAATCACAGGACGTTTTCCTTTGTGCAAAACAACAGGTGCTTCTTCATGCACTGTCTCTTTGTGAATTGTTTGAGACTCAATATCTTCCATATCTGTTTTGAAACCCTAATAGATCGATCTTAAAACAAAGTATTGAAATAATATATAAAAGAAGCTTAGGTCAAAAATGACGCATGAGATATGAAAGAAGTAACCATCTCACTGCGTGTACATGTTGTGAATTTCAACTAAGAAACTCACAGATACAAATCTTTTTGTAAAATCATAATGCGTCATTGTATAGTACTTTATAAAACACTAATATTAGTAAATATTCTGTTTTTTTAAATAGGGCCAAAAGAATAAAAGTGAGTTTGTATACCAGAATTCAATTTAAGATGGAGCGTGATGAGGAAAATAAGTTATATAGTTTTTTAAAACAATAACTTCTTTCATAAGTTTCCCTTCAGTTTCCTCACTACTCGCTCTTTCTGTTACATACTAATATACAACTGGCATAATAACCAAATTTTACGCTAACATAAGGTATATAGTATAGTATAGTATATATAATTTTTTTAAAGTTTATAAATACTATGTTGCAATGTGTTATATATTTGACGTGTACGATAGTACTTTATAAAATACTAATATTAGTAAACATAAATGTTTTTTTAATAGGGACAAAGGAATAAAATTGAGATGACTGTTGTGTTCTGGTTTCTGTTTCAGAGTTTCAGTGTCCTCACTATTCGTTGGTTCTGTTACGTCTAAGTATGTATATAGAGGTGGCTAAGTAACCACATTTTACGCTAACACTAGGTATATTAATTTTTCCTTCATTGATAGTTTGTTGTATTTTTTATATAGGTATTGAAGTTTTTGAATGTAATGTAGCAATGTTTTATACATTTGGCGTTCATGATATTAGTATTGTGAAGTAAATATGAAATTGTGGTTGGAGTTTTTGTCTTGCGAAGGGAAGTGTTACGGTGGTGCAAAGTTTCTCACGTGTAGTGTTAAAAAGTAGTTCTATTATGAACCTTCACTTTGACGGTCTTTTTATTAGTTTTTTTTTATAAGCGAGAGAAATTGCATTCATGTGACTACAAGGGAGTATTCAACCCTAATACAGAAGCCAAAGCAAACAAATAAGGAGAAATCCATCTAGACTAGTGAATATAAGCTAAAGGACTTAAAAGTCAATCCTTCATATCACATACAAGAGGTTTCTTAGCATAATACAGTTGGTCGAAAAGAACTACAAAGTGTCAATCGAAAAAAAGTTGATGAGTGTTCTTGATTCATGAGGAAGGATAATTTCGAAGTCTCCTATGTCTCAAAATAGAACCTTCAGGATTGAACTAAAGGTGATAGAGCACAAATACCTTGCAATTGCAGCCAGTAAGGATGAATGAATTTGGCACTACAAACTTGGCCATCTCAACTTTAAAGTCATCAGAGATCTAAAGAGAAGAAATATGGTTTCAGGGTTACCAAAAATCGACATTCCAAATGAAGTGTGTGAAGAATGTGTGCAGGAAAAGCAACACAAGAACAACTTCAGCAAGGATGCAGGAAGCAGGTCGAAGCCAGTTCTTAAAGTCATACACTATGATGTGTGTGGACCTATCCAGGTGGATTCAATTGGAGAAAACATATACTTTGTCATATTTATAGATGATTTCGGTAAAAAGCTGTGGACTTAACGGATCAAGAAGAAAAGTGAAATGATCAAAGTATCTGTCAAGTTTAAACCTATGGTCGAAAGACAAAGTGGTTGAAAGCTCAAGATTCTGAGGACTGATGGTGGTGGAGAGTATGTGTCAAAAGACTGCGGCACATTATGAGAGAAAGAAGGGATTGTGCATGAGGTGGTGTCACCCTACACACCACAGTAGAATGGAACTGCAAAAAGAAAGAATAGAACCATCATGAATATGGTCAGAAGTATGTTGAAAGGCAAGCGTCTTCTTAAAGAATTATGGGGAGAAACTGTGTCGACTACAACATGCATACTGAACAGATGTCCGAAGAAGAAGCTAGAAGGAATTACCCCTGAAGAGTGTTAATCCGATGTTAAGCCTAGCTTGAGTCATCTGAAGGTATTTGGATCTATATCACATAGACATGTGCCAGATTAGTTGAGAAGAAAGTTTGATGACAAGTCGATTCAAATGATTCTGATAGGATATCATTCGACTGGATGATATAAATTGTTTGATCTAGTGAAAAAGCAAGTAGTGATCAGCATGTACGTGATCATAGACGCCTTTAAGGAATGAGATTGAACTGAAAATGTAATGAATGATTAAGTGAGAATCTTACGTTAAGAACCAAGAAGTGAAGTCAAAAGAGAAGTTCGACAGGAAGAAGTCGGAGGTCAAGCAAGCACAAGCATACCTCAAAGAATGAGACACATGCCTGCAAGGTGTCATACCCCAAATTTTGACCACAAGATTTCCCATCATTGTGCAAATCATCACCACAATATGGATGTACCTTCATGCCTCATCAATCCTCTCAAAGATTGTTGAACATTCACTACAATCAAGAATTAGGGTTTTGAACCCTCTTAGAATACTCAGACAAAGGATCAATTAAGAATGGACATGATCCTCAACTTGTCAAACCTCTCAAACATCCATGAAGGATCAAGAGGTCTCCTACATCAAGAATTAAGCATGAGAATGCAACACTTCAATCTAATCAAGCCTTAAGATCATCAGAGTCACCAAATTAGGGTTTTTATCGACCAAGGCCTCCAGAGGAAAATTTTCACCTGGGCATGAGCTAATACTTCAAAACATTGATCCAAGAAGCTCAAAGGGACCTCATGGACCCAATCATAGAGTCAAAATAACCTCAGGGGATGCATTCATCAAAAATCAGGAATTTGGGTTTCTTGAGCTAATTCACCCCTAAGTTGACCTTTGGAGCAAGACATGAGCCAAGACCTCAAGAAGTGTTTTGAAGACCTCCAATACATCATATTTATCCATTTACAAGATTGGATTGACCCAAAGAACTTGGTTCATAAGCAATACAAGGATTCAAATTCATCTGGACCAATTAGGGTTTTCTGATGAAAAGTCATATGTACCTTTGACTTTTGACCAAGATATGATCCCAAACCTTGGGATTTGATTCAAGACACTCTAAAACACCTATGAAACCCATACATTAGGTTTGAATTAGGTCAAGGACTTGATTTCATAGAGGATCACAAAGTTTGAAATTCATCTGATAAAAAGTCAACTGTGCCAAAAAACTAAGTTTGAATTTTTGAATTTCTTGACAAACAAGGCTTCCCTAAGTAAAAAACAATGTTAACTTATGGTTTGGATCATCATCCATCAAGAAAAATCAAGAAAAATAGTGTTACTTGAAATTTCACTAAGTTATGAAAAAAAGTGATTTATACCCAACTTTGCATGACCATAACTTGTGATCCAAACAACCTTTTTCTTCCATCCAAAGCTCAAATGAAAACTCTCATTACATAGTTCAAGATTGTCAACTATGGATTGATCAAAATCACAAAAATATGAAAATGACCATTTTTTTCAACACTTCGAAAAAATTTGAGACAAAATCTGTCTCATGATTTGTCCAACTTTGAGGCCATTTTTCATTATGATCCAAAATGATTCAAGACCAAAGTTAAACATCAAAGTTAAAGTAGGATATACAAGCTTTCCAAAGAGTACAAGAACTCCCATTAATTCAACTTGAGCAAGAAGTTACAAGCATTAAAACATGTCTTGCTCAAACTGATTTCTAAGACAGATTTTGTGCATTACTTGTAGAGTACTTTATAAAACACTAATATTACTAAATATTCTGTTTTTTAAAATAGGGACAAAAGAATAAAATTGAGTTTGTATACTAGAATTCAATTAAAGATGGAGCGTGATGAGGAAAATATGTTATATAGTTTTTTAAAACAATAATTTCTTTCATAAGTTTCTGTTCAGTTTCCTCACTACTCGTTCTTTCAGTTAGGGGTGTTCGCAGTTTGGTTTGGATCGGTTTTGTAGTAAAATGTCATCCGGTCCAAAGATATATTTGCTTGCGATTTGGTTCGGTTTTGGATGATTGGTTAAAAAAATCCGATCCGATCCGATCCAATTTCTTGCGGTTTGATTTGGATCGGTTTTTTGGATATCGAAATTACAAATTATAATTTTATTAATATTGTAAAAACACTAATATATAACATATACTTTATTAAAAGTTAATATTACAAAATGATAATGATCAGTTATGATTGAAACAAATGAAATAATAAAAATTAATAGATTAAATCAAACTAATAAAATAATATTTTATAAAAGAAAATATCAACTAATAATAAATTAACACAAGGTATTATACTAATAAAAAATCAATAAGTATAAAAATATATACATGCGGTTCAGTTTGGTTTGAATCGGTTTTGAAAAATCAATCTGAAATCTGATCCGAACCGATCGGTTTTTATAAAATGACATCCAAACACATCCAATAATTTTCGGTTTTTTGCGGTTTTTGGTTTTTTTGGATCGGTTTGCGGTTTTTATATGGATTGGTTTGGATTTGAACACCCCTACGTTCAGTTACATACTAATATACAACTGGAAAAATAACCAAATTTTACGCTAACATAAGGTATATAGTATAGTATATATAATTTTTTAAAGTTTATAAATACAATGTTGCAATGTGTTATATACTTGACGTGTACGATACTACTTTATAAAACACTAATATTAGTTGACCGTACTTGATTAGAAAGTAGACTAGTAGCCAGCGACGTCGTGAGCTCCGTAACTCCGGTGGTGATGAGACGGCAGGGGGTGTACCTGCAAGGTACTCCGATGCCAAAGTCAGGAAAAGCAGTAGGCAAGTACAGAACGAAGAGTAAGGGTTTGAATGTAATGTAACCTGACCCTCTCATGAGAGAGGGTATTTATATGCTACACCCAGCGCAGGGCCAACAGTCATTTGCCTTGGGCCTTACGATCCAGCCCAGCACAGATAATTGCCAGGGCTTACGTGTCGTAATGAAAACCAGCACATGGTCTTCGTCCTCGAGTAACGGTCCCGTGATCTCCGGGAGGTGGATTGACCAGCTCCTTCGGAGGTGGGCATTACCTGATGACGTGTCCCCGCGGAGAGAACATGTGGAGAACATGGGGGAAGAGCGTGAACTCACCCCGGAACGTGTAGCGTCTGCTCGACGGGTCATGTCGCTGGGGTGTGCCCGACGAGGAGGTGAATTGGGCCTTAATCGGTCGCTTAGCATGATGTTGGGTTGGGCCTGCCCGACTGAGGGGTAGGCGCTGGCCCATTCCAGAACAGGAGCCCCCCAAGTCATTGCTTTGGAGTGTAGGAGTAATGACTTAAGAGGCGGCCCATCTGTCGGGGAAGTCCTAGGAGAGCAGCATGCCCGAAGTGGTAAGCTGAGGGGAAATGTAGACGGTCAGGCGTGGGGCGTTCGCTGCGCGCCACTCTCGGGGATTGATGGTCTTCTGTCCTTTGAAAGGTTGTTCGTGGTCGACATTGCGGGGAGATGAACGAAAATGGACGCGCTCATCCCGCAGGCACATAGGGAAGCAAAACGGAGCACACGGGTCTCGAGTGCCATGTGTCGCTTGCCATCAATGCCTAGGGCGGCTAGGACCCTAGGCACTCAAGTGTCTAGAGGCGCCTCGAGCTCTATGACGACTTCTATAAATAGAGGTGGGTCCGTGCCATTTGCATGTTTCCACTATCTCTGCTCACCATTTTCTCTCCGTGTCTTCAGCCTCCGTCGCAGTCCTTCCGCCGTACACCGCCGCATCGGAGATTCCTTATCATTATTTCAAGTAAGTTTCTGGTTCCTTCTCCTTATTTTACGCTTTCTAAGGTGGTTTCTCCGGCGAAATGATGAAGTTCCCGAGGAGGCCACGGAGCTTCCGGTGAAAATGGCGGGGCTTCTTTAGATTTCTGATGAATGCCTCGGGGAACTAGGATGAATCTCTTGGGGACCTGATGAGGATTCCGAGGACATATGAAAAATTCCTCGAGGACATAGGATGAATCCCCGAGGACGTGGGATGAAGATGTCTTGGACCTGATGAAGGTCTCGGGGACATAGGATGATTCCCCGAGGACGTGGGATGAAGACGCCGTGGACCTGATGAAGGTCTCGGGGACATACGATGGTCCCCCCGAGGATATCTGCTCGGGTCCTCAAACTTCATGTCTCCCCAGCGCGGGGAGGTATAAAGTGTGAGTGCCCTCCCCGAGGACGGCTCTGGGCTGAGGTGTGTTCTTAGCATGTTCCCCGACCCTTTCTTCGATCTTTCACTTGGCTTGCGGTGGAAGGGTGGATTTGATCTGGACTATCAAATTCACCAATTGCTTATGCTTTTCAGGTAAAATGGCGACCATGGCTGTAGGATTTATAGAGACTGATGATGAGCTCGACTCCCCGATGGCGCCGATCACTGGTGACGGGGAACGGCAACCAGAGGACTGGGCTAGCGAGGAGCCTCTGGGCGTCGCGTCTCAGATCGTCACAGATTCTAACGATGTTTTTGCCACTGTCGAGGATCGCCTCAAGGGCACCTCGAAGAACTGGTTAGTGTACATGCCTCTATCGCACCAACGTATCTGCTCGACATTCAAAGGGATGAGGTTTCCCCTATATGAGTTTACCTTTGACGAGGCGGGCCGGCGCCTGCCCTTCAGTGGTTTCCAGCAAGAGGTGTTCACCTGGCTGCGCCTGGCACCTTCACAACTGCACCCCAACGCTTTTGCCTTCATTTGCGCCTTTGAGCTCGTTTGCCGACATCTCCGCATCGGGGCGACCATACCTCTGTTCTTCCGGATATTTCACCTGCAGAGGCAGACGATCGAGGGAAGGTATGGTTGGGTATCTTTCAAGCAAGTGAGCTGGTTATCTCGGACTTACATGGACTCTGTCCATCACTTCAAGTCCCGGTGGTATGTCGTAAAGCTTGTCTCGTTCAAGGCCGCAGAAACGGTGTACCGTCGGGTGCATAAAAAAATAGACGAATAGCAGGTGGAAGTCCTCGAGGCGAAGTTCCCCTTGCATTGGACATATGCGCACTTCAAGAAGGGCACAAACAACTACATATTTAGCCCGAGCGCGCTGTCCGAAGATGACCATCTGGCCCACGAGGAGATAGTCAAGTTCGTCGCCGGTTTTAAGCTCGCACAAGTCATGACTCCGGACGGAAAGTTTATCCACGCTGACGAAGGGGAGATCTTAGAGGAGCACCGGTTGATCAATACGAGGGCCCTCCTTGAGACGTTTACCGACGAGGATGTCCTCAAGCTGTTAGGTGGTGAACAACCCCTTGTCTGGGCTTTTTTGTAAGTTTCTGCCTTTAGTTTACTGACGTGTTTCAATTTTTTCCTTTGCAGGCAAAATGTCAAGCGCAGAGGATCGTATTAAGAGGTTGGAAGCTACCTGAGGGTCGATGAAAAGTGGAAAAGGGCGAGTCGAGCAAGTCAAACAGCAAGTGCGGGGCCCAATCCTGACCCCCGGGGACTCATCCAGTTCTCCACAGTGCAGCCAATATCCCAACTCGCAGGGGTCCCCGAAAAGGCAACGGACCACCGGGCAGGTGCAGGTCGACCTTACTGAAAGTCCCCAAAGCGAGAAGTTCGTGCTCCCGCCTTGTCATCTGAGGCCAAATTTCTTCTTCGAGGCAAACTCATTGGCCATCAGCGCACCTGAAGCCCAGGCCATCCTGGGGGCTAACCGGGTCTCGAGGAGAAAAGCCTTGGTGGACGACGTGGCCGTAGTGATGCGAGTTTGTGCTTTAGCCTTAGTCCTGAATGACGAGACCTGTCCTCCAGCGGAACTGACCAAGCTGCAGGATAGCTTTAAGTCACTAGAGGCCGAGATAAAGAAGCTGACCAAGGACCTCGCTGAGTGCAAAAAGCAGAACGAAGCCCAGGTCGAGCTTCAGGGGCTGGCGAGGATCACCGAGCTAGAGGCGGTTGCTTGCCCTGCTGAAGAGGAAACTGAGGACGACAAGCTACTGTCCTCTCGGGCTGACTTCATCGTGAGGCTCAGGTAGACCGAGCAGGATGTCCTTCAGACTGTCAAGGTGGGCTTCGATAGCACCGTACAACAGCTGCGGATCGTGAACCTCGACCTCATCACTGAAGGGACTGGCCCTTACCATGATGTGGTTGACGACCAGATTATCCCACTGGCGTCTGAGGAAGATGATGATGATGTGACTATGGAAGATGAGCAGCCTGAGGATGACACAATTTAGTTTTTCCTTTGCTTAGTTGGCCTACGTGCCATTTTCTTTTGGCTTTGCTTAGTTCGGCCTGCGTGCCGTGATTTTGTAGTAATTTCTGCCCGGCCTCCGCGCCAAGGGCTTGTGATATTTGTATGTACTTTCTGAACAATGGGCGTCTGCCCGATTTAATGCTTTGTCTTTTGTTTATGTGTGTGATGCTTGTATGTTTATTGATATATCTGTTTCGTTTGTATCTAAGTAATTGGGGGTTTTACTCGACTCTGTTGATCCTCGACAGTGTAATATTCTGACCTCATGGCGTGGGTTTCCCATTGCGAGCTGGGTGCCCTGCCGAATTGGTACGGCAATGGTGGAGCTCAGTTGAGGTGTCCCCGTCGGACAAGGGACCTCGCACACACTCAACGCGTGCCTTGTCTTTTTGTCCCGAAGGGAGTCGCGCTTTTACCTTAGTGCGCCCCCGTAGTAGCGACGCGGAGGGGTCGCGGACAGTGTTTAACTGTAATACTGTTTAAGCTTTTCAGCATTCCATGGTCAAGCAAGTTCTTCCCCATGTAGATTTTCGAGGTAGTAGGCTCCTGTCCCCGTTTTCGCGCAGACGCGGTAGGGGTCCTCTCAATTCGCACGAGCTTTCCTTATCGCGAATCTTTCTGGTTCCTTCGTAGGACGAGGGTGCCTATCTGAAAATCACGTTTAATAACTTTGTTGTTATAGCGCAGAGTTATCTTCTGCTTGAGTGAGGCTTCGTGGAGGTATGCGCCCGACCTTATCTCTTTGACGAAGTCGAGCTCCTCCTGGAGGGCCTCATCATTCGTCTCCTCGTCGAGGGGAGACTCCGTTCTTCTCGAAGGTTCCCTTATTTCCACAGGGATCACCGCCTCAGTTTCCTAGGTCAAACAGAAGGGGGTCTCCCCGATAGTGGAGTGCGGGGTTATTATGTAGGCCTAGAGGACGCTTTGTAGCTCCTCAAACCATCTTTTCTTGGCGTTGCCCAGTCTCCGTTTCAGACCTCATAGGATCACCCTATTCGTAGCTTCAACCTGACCGTTAGTTTGTGGGTGCTCGACCGAGGTGAAGTGTTGCTTCGTGTCCAGCTTCGCGATGAAGTCCTGAAAGTTTTTATTAGTGAATTGTGTCTTGTTGTCGGTGACAATTGCCTGGGGCACGCCAAAATAGGCTAGTATGTTCCTCTTGGAGAAACGTAGTATGTTGTGTGCCGTGATTTTGGCCAGGGCTTCGGCCTCGATCCACTTTGTGAAATAATCAACACCGACAATCAGGTACTTGTTTTGGTACGACCCCACGACGAAGGGCCAGAGGATGTCCATCCCCCACCATGCGAACGACCACAGAAATGGGAGCGTTTTGAGCTCACTGGGCGGGGCCAGGTGCATGTCTCCGTGTCGTTGGCATCTGTCACACTTCTTGACGTGCTCCTTGGCGTCCTGCTGCATGGTGGGCCAGTAGTACCCTGCTCGTAATGCTTTACGGGCTAGTGATCGTCCGCTGAGTTATTGCGCATTGATCCCTTCGTGGATCTCTTGGAGTATACCGGGGACTTTGGACTCCTCAACGCACCTGAGAAGAGGGATCGAGAAGCCGCATCAATATAATTTGTCTTCGACGATTGTACAGGAGCAGGCGCGCCGCCTCACAACTCCGGCGTCTTTAGGGTCGTCGGGTAGCTTGCCCGTGCTTAGGTACTCGTACACCGGGGTCATCCAGCTGTGGCTGTCTCCAATGGCGTTCACGTCAGCCGCGGGGATGGTTTTCTCGATGCTCGGTCGAGATAGCACCTCTTGGATGACATATTTATTCCCACATTTCTTCTTTGTGCTCGCGAGTTTTGACAGAACGCCCGTTCGAGTATTGTGTTCGCGCAGGACGTAATTCACTTCCGTCGAGGAGAACTTTTTCATCGCTTCCTTCACCAGAGCCAAGTATTCGATGAGGCTGGCTTGGTATTCTCCCCGTACCTAGGAGGCCACGAGCTGGGAGTCGGTGAATATTCTGACCTCTTTGGCCCCGAGGTCTTCAGCTAAGCGTAACCCGGCGAGAAAAGCCTCATACTCGGCCTGATTGTTCGATGTCGGGAAGGACAACATGAGTGAGACTTCAAAGAAGATACCTTCCTCGTTTTCGAGGATGATGCCTGCTCTGCTGCCTGTAGCGCTGGATGCTCCGTCGACGTAGACCGTCCACTTTTGGGATCCGTTGGTTGTAGGATCTGGGAGGGTCATTTCTACCACGAAGTCGGCTAGAACCTGAGCCTTCAGGGCCTTCCTCCCTTCATATTGGATGTCAAACTCAGCGAGTTCGAGTGACCATCTGAGCATCCTCCTCGCCATGTCTGGCCGGCCGAGGAGTTGTCTCACGGGTTGCTCGGTCCTTACCACGATCGTGTGGGCCAAGAAATAGTGTCGCAGCCTGCTGGCCGCGGTTACGAGGGCCATAGCGACCTTTTCGATCTGCTGGTACCTAAGTTCCAGACCTTGGAGGGCTTTGCTGATGAAGTAAATCGGCTTCTGCCCGTCGAGGGTTGCCCGGATTAGGACTGTGCTGACTGCTTCGCCCGTGATGACGAGGTACATGAATAACGTCTTCCCTCCCTCTGGTCGTGAGAGAACCGGGGTTGTGAAAGAACTTGCTTGAGGTAAAGGAGCGCTTGCTCTCACTCCTCGGTCCATTTGAACGTGGCTTTCTGGCGTAGAAGCTTGAAAAATAGGAGTACGTACTGTGCGGACTTGGCCATAAAGCGGGACAACGAGGTCAGCATCCCGTTCAGCGGTTGTATCAAATTCTTCGAGTTCGGTGACTTGTCGGGATTCGCCTCGATTCCTCGCTCTGTGAGGTAGAAACTGAGGAACTTACCCACTCTGACGCCGAAGGTGCATTTGTCGGGGTTAAACCTCATCCTGCACTTCCTCGCCGTGTCGAAGACCTTCTTGAGATGGGCCGCATGGTCGACTTCTTCTGTTGATTTGACGATCATGTCGTCCATGTAGATCTCGAGCATGTTGCTAATCTCTCTCTGGAAGACTTTGTTCATCATCTCCTGGTAGGTCGCGCCGGCGTTCTTCAGGCCGAATGGCATAACATTGTAGTAGGCATCCATGAAGGACAATAGTTTGAAACCTGCAGAATTGTCGACCAGCTGGTCGATGTTAGGCAATGGATAAGAACCTTTCGGGCATGCCAGGTTAAGGTCGGTATAGTCAACGCACATCCTCCATTTCCCATTATTTTTCTTGACAAGTACAATGTTAGACAACCAGGTTGTGTAACTGGCCTCCGAAATAAAAGTTGCCTCTAAGAGGTCTTTTACAGCTTTTTCAGCAGCCTCCGCTTTCTCGGGAGACTGTCTGCGCCTACATTGCACTATATCCCTAGCGGCTGGATCTATAGTGAGCTGGTGACAAGACACCTCTGGGTCGAGGTCAGGCATCTCGGATGGGCTCCACACGGACAAATCTGTGTTCTCCCAGACAGGCCGGGGAGACCGGTGCCAATCTTTACGGTCCTATCTGGATCATCTCTGAGGGCAACGAGCTCGAAGTCTTCGTCTGGGATGGGGCGCGTTGGGTGGATAGGCTTCCCGTTGGCTTCAGCTGGGAGGTCATTGTCCACTGCTCCCTCTTCTTGCTAGCTGGGGAAGCGGCTGTCGAGGTCCACCGCGTTAACGCGCGAGAGAGGCTTCTGCACTGCGTCCAGGCTTGACTTCTCTCCGGATTTGGGCTTGACGTTGATCGAGCTTAGGCCCTTGGTTGTAGCTTCGAAGCATCTCCTTGCAGCTTCGATATCCCCGTGGATGGTGACAACCCGACCTCGGGTGGTGTAGTACTTCATCTTCAGATGTACTGTAGATGGTACCGTCGTGAGCTCGACTAGAGTTGTCCTCCCCAGGATGCACTGGTATAGGGAAGGACATTCCACAACCAAAAAAACGGGTCTTGACTTGCCGGACAGTGTCCTCGCTCCCAAAAGTGAACATCAGTTCAACATAGCCCCATAGTCTGGTGGTGGTGCCATTGAAACCCTGTAGATCCGAGCCCACGTAAGGGGTCAGATGCTTCTCGTCGAGCTGGAGTATTTCGAAGAGGTGGGCGTACATGATGTCCACTGAACTCCCTTGGTCGACAAGGATCATGCGGACGTCGAAATTCGCCATCTGTGCCCGGATCAGGAGAGGGATGGTGGAGTTGGGCCCACTGTCGGGCAGCACCTCGAGGTAGAAGGTGATGGGGTTCGACTTCCCTTGCACCTTCTCAAATGTGGCAGTTTGTGCTGAGCTTGCGGCTTCCAGCTCGTCGAACTTCTATTTGATTGACTCGACGGAGACCTTGTTGAAGCCCCCGTCGAATATAACCATTGTTGTGGGAAAACTTTCCCATGTGCTACGGGCTGTGACAGGGTCCTCGGGGGGAAAATTCTCCCACCAGCTGCGAACTGCCGCGGGGTCCCCAATCTCTTCGGGAACTTAAAAGTCCTCTGGCCGGGTGACGCTGAGAGCGACTTGCAGTCTGTTCTCACCAGAGGGAAGGGTCGTCTCCTCGACGCTTTGTGCGTCCTGAGCATCAGGTCGAGGGGCGTCATTCTCTTTGTATACTGTTTCAAATGCCCCTCCTTGATTAGGATCTCTATCGCATCCTTGAGGTGGATGTACTCTTCGGTGACATATCTGTGGCTCCGATGGAACCTGCAATATTTGGACTTGTCAGTGTTCGATTTTGGGGGCGTCGGCTTCGGAAAGCAGACACCCCCTTTATGAAATTCTAAGTTGGCGCACTCGGAGAGAATTCGCTCGCGGGGAGCAGTGAGTGGAGTGTACTCCGTGAACCAGCCAGCTGGACCTCTCGGCTCGCGAGAGTCTATGGGACGACCTTCGCGTTTCCTCTCTCTGCGCCGGGGGGCAGTATAGTCTTCATCCTGGGAGCTCTGGGGGCCCTCTTGGTGTCGCGAGTCGCGAGCAACGTGGGCGGCCTCTGACTCCTCGAACTGGATGTATGATTGAGCTCGGTGGAGGAGGTCTTCCAAGTTGCGGGGTCTATGGATGCCCACAACCTTGGCGAACTCGGTCCCGTGACGCAGTCCCCGCTCGATCAGGAACTTCTTCATGTCATCGGTAGTGGGTACCTCGACGGCTTCCCGGTTGAATCACTCGATGTAACCTCTGAGAGATTCTTCTCTCCCCTGGAGGATGGCTTCCAGGGAGGCCACCGTCTTCGGGTGGCATCGGGATGCAGTGAAATGCCTGGAGAACTGTCGCTTCAGTTCTTTCCAAGAGGTGATGGACTCCGACTTGAGGTTTTTGTACCACGCCATGACTCCTTTCCGGAAAGTGGTCGGAAGAGCCTGTATTTGATGGCTCCCCAGACATTCATGTAGTCGAGCATTTCCTCGAAGCTCTCTACATGATCGTCGGGGTCAGCGGTTCTGTCGTACGTCCCCAAGGGTGGAGGCTTTTTCATACCCACAGGTATAGGGGTCTCCATAATCTCCTTGGACAGCGGGTTCCGCTGGTCACTCATAACTGGTGATCGTGACGGGCAGTGGTTACCCCGACCATGCCCGTGTCATTGGAGGGAACTCCTAGAATGGCTCTTCGGCTTTTCGCCGTCAGCTTTGCTCCTCTTCTGGGAAGGGGAGCATCGTTATTCCTTCCGAGGCGGGGAGCGATGGTGCTTTTGGGCGGCCATAGGCTGGGGTCGTTCCAGGGGCGGGCGACATCCCGCAGGTTAGGGGGAATGGCTCTAAGAGTTGACTAGTGGTGTCCTTCACAGGGAAGAAGAACGACTGGGAGATGGAGGACGACGATGTCTCTATGGGGGAGAGCGTCAATGTCGTCCTCTTTCGAGCGCTTCTATCCTCACGTTCGGCTGGGAGATCAGTTGGTTGGTCTGGTTGATCAGAGCGAACAGGGCCACTATGTTCGGATCAACATTCGGTGGCACGGGGATCGGCTGGTAGACAGTCGGGGTGCTGTCCTGTTAGGCGGCGTTGTATGCTGTGTCGTCAGAGGAAAGGGAGGCAGTAAACCCGTCCTTTTCTTCGCCTTCGTCGACGTTAATGACCACATTGTCCTCGTGGTTGTCTCCATTGTTGAACTGTGCGAAGGCTATGTCCGGAGTCTTGGCCTCAGGCTGGGTACTGGCCATGATTGTCAGAAAAATGGAGGTTGCTTTGGTTTTACGAAGTGGAAAATGGGGAAGCAAAGATTCCCACAGACGGTGCCACTGATCGTACCTGATCAGAAAGTAGACTATAGGCCAGCGATGTCGTGAGCTCCGCAACTCTGGTGGTGATGAGACAGCAGGGGGGATGGGGGGTGTACCTGCAAGGTACTCCGATGCCAAAGTCAGGAAAATGAGTAGGCAAGTACAGAAAGAAGAGTAAGGGTTCGAATGTAATGTAACCTGACCCTCTCATGAGAGAGTGTATTTATATGCTGCCCCCAGCGCAGGGCCAACGGTCATATGCCTTTGGCCTTACAATCCAGCCTAGCGCAGATAACTGCCAGGGCTTACATGGCACAGTGAAGACCAGCACGTAGTCTTCGCCCCGGAGAAACAGTCCTGTGATCTCCAGGAGGTGGGTTGACCAGCTCCTTGGGAGGTGAGCGTTACCTGATGACGTGTCCCCGCAGAGAGAACACATGGAGAACGTGGGGGAAGAGCGTGAACTCTCCCCGACACGTGTAGTGTCTGCTAGACGAGTCTTGTCGCTAGGGTGTGCCCGACAAGGAGGTGAATTGGACCTTAATAGGCCGCTTAACATGATGTGCCTGCCCGATTGAGGGGCAGGCACTGGCCCAGTCCAGAACATTAGAAAACAAATGTTTTTTAATAGGGACAAAGGAATAAAATTGAGATGACTGTTGTTTCAGTGTCCTCACTATTCGTTGGTGCTGTTACGTACTAAGCATGTATATAGAGATGGCTAAATAACCATATTTTACGCTAACACTAGGTATATTAATTCTTCCTTCATTGATAATTTGTGGTATTTTTTAAGTAGTTATTGAAGTATTTGAATGTAATGTAGGTGCGGTGATAAAAAGTAGTCCTATTATGAACCTTCGCTTTGACATCCTTTTTTAATGATCATTCTCTTATTAGTTTTTTTATAAGCAAGAGAAATTGCATTAATGCAACTAGAAAGGACTATTCAACCCTAATATAGAAGACAAAGCAAACAAACAAGGAGAAATCCATCTAGACTAGCTAATACAAGCTAAAGGACTTAAAAGCCAATCCTTCATATCACATAGGTCTCTTGGATCTCGCTCCGAATGAGTCTCACGAGAGGGATTTAACCAAGGATACAAATTTGTTCACAACTTTATTGCCTCCCTTAAAAAGGATGTCTTTTGTAACTAACCAAATATACCAAGTAACTGAAAGACAAAATAGAAGATAGAGATTCTTCTAGATCTTTCCTTTCATAAGATTCCAAAGACTTTTAAATGATCTAAAATCATATAGCACAATGGAACATCTGATAATGACCAATCCATTCAAAAATAAGTTGCCACACACGAGCTGCCACGAGAAAGAGAAGAAAGAAGTGCAGGTGAGTTTTCCCAGAACCCAAACAAAATGGATACACAAGGTTATGTGGACCACTAAGGACCCTTTGTTTAGCAAGCTCGTCCCTGGTTTGGAGTTTATTAAGAAGAAGTCTCCAAGCAAAAAATTAACTATTGTTGGACACATTTGATTTTCTAAAAAACTTCAGAGCATTTGACAGTTCAAAATTCTCATGGGAACTTAAAATAGAGATATTTGCCCGCCTGGAGTAAGCAGACTTAACCGATAACTTGCAGCTTCACGCCACCAAACAAAGACATCATCTAAGACAAGATTAGGATTAAAACTTATAAGAATAGTTTGAAGTTCCTCTCAAACACTCCATGAGGTACTTGATAGATTATAAGAATTAATCATCACGTTATAGGTCCAAACACTGTTGATCCAAGGCCCCTGAACCACCAACTTTTAGTCTAAAATACTGTAAAGAATTTTTGAATTGTAATTCCTTGTGTTGAAGCAGTTTGCTCGATAGGAACAAGGAAATTGTCAAATAGCCTAGTGTGTGTGTGTGTGTGTGTGTGTGTGTGTGTGTGTCAAAACACCTAGTTGTCGAAGTGTTGAAGAGTTAGCCTCGACATGGATTTTGTCTTAAACCTAATTTTGTAGTGTTAGCAAAATTAGGTATTTTGGGCCTTTTTGTTTTTGGACTTTGCTTAGGGAGCAAGCATGCTAAATCTATAAATAGGGAGTGACCTTATTATTGTAAATTGTGATTCACTTGAATAAGATTGCAATTTTGAGAGCAGAGAGTTACTTTGCAGAAATTCTTCTTCTTCCCTATTCTGTATTGAATCCCTAATTTTCTTTCTTCCCAAATTCAATATTTTCTTGTTTTTCATCACCATTGTGTAGCAATGCAATCTTGCAACCAAGGTTGGTTGATTCACTCAAGTGAAGAGTGAAAAACAAGTGAGAATTTGATCGCCATGATTGAATCTTGTTCATCAAGATTGATTCAGAATTATTCAAAGTCTTGTGTTTAATTCCAATAGCCAATATCTAGAGCACTTGCAGAGCGATTTGTGGAAAACAAAACACGATGGCGATGAATTATCCGAATGGGCATTTTCCGACAATTCTCCCAATTATAAAGGGTCAAAATTATGAAATTGGTGCAAACTGATGAAGCTAGTTTTCTATTATCAAGAACTTTGGGATCTTGTGAAGAAAGGAGTAACACCACTTGGAGAAAACACGTCGGATCAAGAAAAAGATGCATCCAAATAATTGAAGTAGAAAGATTATAAAGCTCTCCTTATAATTCATCAATATGTTGATCCAGAATTTTAAAAAGGCCAGGGATGTAGAATGAGCGAAAGAAACATGGGAAATCTTGGAGAACTCATTTGGAGGCGTAGAGAAGGTGAAAGAGGTGAGGTTACAAGCTCACAAAAGAACTTATGAATTGTTTCATATGGAAGAAAGTGAAAGCATAAATGATTTTTCACTAGGGTTATAAAACTGATAAATCAAATCAAGGTATGTGGAGAAGTGTTGACATCAAGATCAGTTGTTGCAAAAATCTTGAGGTCATTAGCTTCAAGGTTTAACCACATGGTAGTAGCCATAGAAGAGTCAAAATATTTATCAACATTGACAAAGGAAGACTTTAAGGAATGCTTGAATCTCATGATCAAACGATGGCTGAAAGAGCTACCGGCAAGTCGAAGAGTGATGTGGCTCTACAGGCACCATCAGCAAAAGAAAAGAAGGGAAAAAGAAGTTGGAAAGGTAGAGAAGGCTATGGTAATTCAAATGGCCGAAATCAACAAGAAGGAGGTTGGTCGAATAAGAGAAAGTCCTCATACCAAAGCAACCAAAGAGGTGGTGCAACAGGTAGAGGTGGTAGTAAAAAACTTGACAAAAGTCACATTCAGTGTTTCAATTGTCAGAAGTGTGGTCATTGCTCTAGTGATTGTCCTGAAAAACAAAAGAGCCAAGAAAATGATACGTAGTTTGCAAAGCATGAAGAAAAAGAGATGTTGCTGATGGTCACAACAAGAGATGCAGAAAGATTCCAGGACCAATGGTACTTGGACTTAGGATACTCATCACACATGACTGGTAGGAAGGATTGTTTTATCAATATAAAACCTTCAATGAAGAACATGGTGAAATTTGCAAATGACAATACTCTAGCAGCTGAAGGTATTGGTGATGTTCTGATTATGAGGAAAGATGGCAAGAGGTCAGTAATTTCCAATGTATTCTACATATCAGGCATGAAGAGTAATTTGCTCAGCATAATGCAGTTGGTCGAAAAGAACTACAAAGTGTCATTCGATGAGAAGATGATGATATTTCTTGACTCAGGAGGAAGTACTACTACGGAAAACCCATTTAAAAACGGTTGGAAAATACACATAATCACGCAGATCAAGGCATTGTTATGTAGAGTGTTGTCATAAATGCGCTACTTATAATCATGGTCCTGGGACCGTTGTTGTATTCTGGAAAGCGCGCGGTATATCACAACAATTATGCTTAACAACCGTTGTGATATATACGGTACTGGGTTCGAAACCCAGCAGCAGCAAATAAATTACATTAGATCACGATTAATGTAGAAACCTGTTGTGGAACGTACCCATAGTTTATTATATACCAATGCATATTGCTTGTTTTACCATACACCTCATTAAAGAAATACAACCATTAAAATTGGTAAAGAACTATATAATATGAATATTAAACTATTCTTGAAAACCAACTTAAACACACCACTGTATTCCGAATGGCATGTGTCTCATCGTGCACATTTTATGTTCTTTAACACATATGTGGTTCAATGGTTTGATTCCTTCAATGCATCGATATCTTTTATTATAGTTTACCTCATCATAGTTGTTTATCATCACGATTTTATGATAACTTATCATCATAACAATCATGATCATAACAATCACGGTGATAAGCAACGACAACGAGGTAACGTAGAATTATAGATATCGATGTATTGAAGCAAACAGACCATTGAACGATATATTATGTGTTAAGGAACATAAAATGTGCAGAGTGAGATGCATGCAATTCGAAAAACATTGATTGATATAGGTTGGTTATCAAATACATCTTAATTTTCAGATTATAAGTTTCTATGTCAACTTAAATGATTGCATTTTCATTAAAAGTTTAGTGAAACAAACAATATACGTAGTATATAATAAACTAAACTTCATCTCCTGTCAACCTATATAAGAATTTAAAGAACAAAACATTGCTAAGTCACAAGAAGCCTTTTTCTTGTGACTTAGCAATGTTTAGTTCTTGTTTTGAGATCATTTGTCAACAACAACAACATACAACAACACAACAAATCCATGCAACACAATAAAAAAACATACATTATTTTAGCATCAACACACTAACAACATACAATATCACAATGACTTCATACTTCTTGTATTTTTTTTCCATTGCTACACAAACCATATGTACCTATCAACTCATACTATACGCTTGCTACCACTATCATCACCACTGTTCCGGACTGGACCAATGGCTAGGCATGTCCCAATCCACTTCTGCTCCCAGAACGGCCCAATTGCCTAAGTCCGGCCAATGTGGGGCAGCATTTACCCTCATGCCCCATTACCGGGAAAACTTCGTCAGATGACCCACAGGGTCATCCGATCCTCCTCGGCATTCCTGCTCGTCATGCACGACTCTACCATCCAGAAACAGTCATGACGCCAGTGCCCAGAACTATATCTTTGCCTGTAGCAACGTCTAGTTTCGGGCACCCCTACCCGTCTTAACGACTAGTTTCTGCCAGTTACCTATTCTCCAGGAAATAGTTATTTTGCCCCAAAAATAGGGACCGTTGGCCACGCGCTGGGGGCACTATAAAAACCCTCTCATTTGAGAGGGTCAAGTATTCAAAATCATCCTACGAAATACATACTTTTTTACTTTCTATTTTCCTCTCCCGATTCTTACTTTAACATCGAAGTGCCTTACAGGTACACCCCCTCCTCATCTCACACACCCAGCATCACAAACGTCTTTCTTGACCCACTTCAGGTTCTGATCAACCGTCAAGATCAATGGCGCCGTCTGTGGGAACTCTGTTATCCCCGTCTAACATCCACCGTAGATTCAAGACCAAAATAGCTCTCTGTCCAAGACTCCAATCATGGCAAGCCAGGATCACGTTCGTGATGTTTGCAACCCTACTTTTCTCTCCATCAGTAAGACGGATACTGACGAGACCGCACCTTTCTTCGAAGGCGATGCTCATCATCTGAGAGATGGGGCCACTGCATCTCCCTCTCCCACTCACGCTAACCGCATTGAAGACCAGCCCTCCCTAGACCTCCAGCCCGTTACAGTTCCGCCCAACGCCGACCCGGCCATGACGACCCTTCTTGAAGCTCTCAACAAAACCAACCTCTTAATCCTCCAACAAAACAAGAGGATTGAAGCCTTGGAGGAATCCGCCCGACCAAGATCCCCTCAGCCGAGGAAAGATCGTCAACGATCCATAAGTCCACCTCCCCGGCGTGAAAGAGACTGTCGGGCACATCAGGAGCCAGAATCTCATGCCGTTCAGAAGCATGACCACATTTCCCCACGGAACCAGTACTCCCCAGGAAACAAGAGGACCAGGAGAGACCAACGTTCACCCCTTTTCAGATCTAAGGGTCGGCCACGAACCCCGTCTCCCCGCAGAACTCACCTCTTTGTCATTTAGCAGAGCACCCCATCCCCATCATGGACCAGTACCCGCAGCGACGACGAGCCTCACGGCCCGTTGTCTCAGGAATTTATGGATATGCGCCTCCCAAAGGGATTGGAGAAACCACCATCTTTGGGCAATTACAACGGTATGAAAGACCCTGACGAGCACATCAAAAATATGGATGCGCTGCTCGACTATCGTGGCATTCGGGGAACCATTAAATGTCGTTTGTTCCCTACCACACTCAGGAAAGGGGCAATGACATGGTATAAGCAACTCCCTGACGAGTCCATCACCTCGTGGAGACAACTGGGGAGGATTTTCTACAGACACTTCAACGGCATCCCGCTGCCACCCGAATACTGAAGCCTCCCTTGAGGCCATAATCCAAGAGAACGATGAGCCTCTCCTAGCGTACATCGAGAGGTTCAATAAAGTGGCGGTACAGGTCCCAACCACCAATGACATGAAGAAGTTCTTGCTCGAGCGAGGGCTTCATCCCCGGACGAAGTTTGCTAAAGCTGTTGGTATTGCACCTACTAGGACTCTGGACGCCTTCCTCCTCAAGGCACAAGCATTTATCCAGTACGAGGAGAAAGAAGCGGCCAGCTCTGCCCGGGTCTCATGCCACCAGGAAAGTGCCCGTACCTCCAAGAAAGATGAACCCTCGACATCCCTTCGGGGAGACAGAAGACGTGAAGATCACCCCCGAGACTCGCGGGACAACAAAGGACCCTCCGGCTGCTTCCATGAGTATACTCCCCTGACCATCTCCAGGGAGAAAATCTTCTCCTAATGCGCCAGCTTGGAGTTCAAACAAGCAGGGGTTCGATTCCCTAAGTAGATACCGGACAAGCCGAATGCTAACAAATCAAAATACTGCTGTTTCCAGAAAAGTCACGGCCACACAACTGACGACAGCATCCACCTAAAGGATTCCATAGAGATACTGATCAGGGACGGCCACCTGAAGTAGTTTATAAAAAATATGGAGACTCCCCGGCAGGACGCCCAAGAGTCTAAGAAAGTCGAGGACGAGGTGCCTTCCTCAGAAAAGACAAACCTTCAGGTTGCCATGAGCATATCGTGACCTGAGGACTTCTATGTTCTTGAAGAGCTCAGTGCTCCCCCTACTTCACAGCACATAGCCCGTGGGAAACTTTCCCCTCCGCCATGGTCATTTCTGGAGGGGACTTCAACAAAGTCATCGTGGGCTCCGTGAAAAGGAAATTCGAGCACCTTCTCAGCACGAGCTCCAACAAGAGTACAACGCTCGACAAAGTCCAGGGAGAATCGGTCCCCATTTCTTTCTACCTCGAGGAACTCCTTGGTGGGGCTCCAAACTCAAGCATTCCACTGCTCATAAGAGCCCAGATGGAAAATTTTGATGTTCGTCGAATCTTAGTCGACCAAGGCAGCTCGATCGACATCATGTACTCGCAGCTATTTTCAACCCTCTAGCTAGATGAATCGCACCTGACTCCCAACGTGGGTTCTAACCTATAGGGCTTCAACGGGTCGGTCACAAAGTCCTAGGGATATGTCGAGTTGATCGTGACTTTTGGATCTGCAGAGACGGTCGTGTCTATTAAAGTCTAATTCCTGGTTATCGACTTCCCGTCTCTCTATCAGTGCATCTTTGGGCGGCCGACCTTGGCCAAATTGGTGGCCGTACCCTCAACT
Source organism: Lathyrus tuberosus (assembly GCA_022829125.1). Classification (NCBI taxonomy): domain Eukaryota; kingdom Viridiplantae; phylum Streptophyta; class Magnoliopsida; order Fabales; family Fabaceae; genus Lathyrus; species Lathyrus tuberosus. Next base: position 21,259,266 of record JALAZF010000034.1, read on the forward strand.
GTGCATCTCAATATGAAGTATTACATTTCTAAGGGTCTGGTCGCCACTTTACACGGGGACATCGAGGCAGCAAGGAGATATTCGAAGCAGCCACCAGAGGACTCAACACCATTGCTGCCAAGCCGAAGACTTCCAACAACTAGAAGCAGCTCCGAGGAAGCCAAACCGCTGCCCCGTGCCGACTCTATCGACCTCGACAGCCGCTTCTCCGAAGATGACCAGAAGGAGACCCAGACTTACCCGAGCGGCCCGTCAACTTCAAACAGCTCCAGCGACAGCTCCCATCCGATGCGCCCAATTCCAGATGGCGAGTTCAAACTCGTCCTTCTCGGCAATGACCCCCAGCGAGGAGTGAAAATAGGGACCAGCCTCCCAGACATAGCAAAGAAACAACTCAAAGCTTGCCTCCTAGAGAATGCGGACTTGTTCGCCTAGAGCGCCACAGAAATTCCCAGCTTAGATCCTGCTGTCGCCTGCCATCTGCTCACAATTGACCCCGCCGACAAGGCTGTAGCACAACGTAGGAGAAAGTAGTCTCCGGAGAAAATGGAGGCCGCAGAACAAGGTGTAAAATACCTCCTTGAGGAAAACTTTATTTCGGAGGCCAAGTACACTACTTGGCTGTCCAATGTTGTACTCGTAAAAAAAATCTAATGGAAAGTGGGTAAGTGTGTTGATTATACTGATCTCAATAGGGCATGCCCTAAAGATGCTTACCCCATCCCCAATATAGATAAACTTGTTGATAATTCTGCCGGTTTTAAACTGTTATCGTTCATGGACACCTATTCGGGCTACAATCAAATACTGATGGCGAAAAGCGACAAAAAGTACACAACCTTCATGACCGAGTCTGGCAATTATTACTACAACGTAATGCCCTTCGGCTTGAAAAACGCTGGCGCGACCTACCAGAGGATGATGAACAAGGTCTTCCGGGGAGAAATCGGTGACATGCTCGAAGTCTACATGGACGATATGATCGTGAAGTCCCACGAAGAAACCGATCACACGACCCATTTAAGAAAGGTTTTCGAGCAAGCCAGGAAATACCAGTTGCGTTTCAACCTGGAGAAATGCACGTTCGGGGTACGAGCGGGCAAGTTCCCCGGCTTCTATCTGATGGAACGAGGAATCGAAGCTAACCCCGACATGTGAAGGGCGTTCTGCGAGTTTCCTACTCCTAACTCAAAGAAATCCATCCAATCCATCAACGGGATGCTCGCTTCATTATCTCGTTTTATGTCCAAGTCTGCCCAGCACGCTCTGCCATTCTTCAAACTCCTCCGCAAGGAGGCAGTGTTTGAATAGACAGAGGAGTGTGACCAGTCTCTCCTCCACCTAAAATGAGCAATGTCAGAACCTCCAGTCCTCTCTCGACCAGATAACGGCGAAACCTTGTACCTTTATCTCACCATAGCAACCGAGGCCGTTAGCGCCGCCCTCATTCGGGAGACGCCCGACGGGTAAAATCCCATATACTTCATGAGCAAAGCATTACAAGGACCAGGATGAGATACCAACAAATAGAGAAAGTAGCTCTGACTCTCATTAATGTTGCGTGAAGACTAAGGCACTACTTTTTGGCCCACATGATCGTGGTCCGAACAGATCAACCCGTGAAGCAACTGTTAGGATGACCTGACATGGCCGACATGGCCGACTTTGTCGCAGAAATGACGTTTGTCGATTTCCCCAATTGCGGGGTGCACAAATGAACTATCTTTGTCGACGGGGCATCCAGCTCGGCAGGAAGCGAGGCAGGTATCATGGAAAACAACGAGGGAATTATTGTCGAAGTCTCGCTTACATTATCTTTCCCTACTTCTAACAATCATGCTGAGTATGAAGCCTTCCTCGTCGGTCTACGCCTAGTCAAGGACCTGGGGGCCGAAGAAGTCGTCATCTGCACTGATTCTCAACTTGTGGACCTTCAAGTTCGAGGAGAATATCAGGCCAAGAATGACAACCTGTCAGAATACTTATCCATGGTCAAGGAAAAAATGATGAAGTTCTCAATAGTAGAAGTAAAACATGTTCCCCGCGAACATAATGTCAGAGCAGACGTGTTGTCAAAACTGGCGAGCATGAAGAAAAAGGGCGAAAACAAATCTGCCATCTAGGAAGTGCTTCCTCAACCTAGCATCGAGAAAACCTCCATGTCCCTTGACGTGCAGGTCATCAGCGATAACAACTGCTGGATGACCCCCGTTTATAATTACCTTGCCAAGGATGAACTCCCATCCGACCCTAAAGAGGCCAGCATAGTCAGGCATAGAGCCTGCTCATACGTCCTGGTCGAAAATAGACTCTACAGGTGATGATTATCCATCCATTTGCTCAAATGCATCGAGGAAGAGATGTTCGCCCAAGTCTTGCGCGAGATCCACGAAGGGATCAACGCTCAACACGTCGGGGGGAGATCCCTCGCCAGGAAAGCCCTATGAGCAGGGTACTATTGGCCGACCATGCAGCATGATGCTAAAGAACACGTGAAGAAATGCGACAAATGCCAAAGGAACGGGGACATGCACTTGGCTCCACCCAATGAGTTCAAAGCAATGTCCTCCCCGTGGCCCTTCGCATGGTGGGGCCTAGACATCCTGGGGCCATTCGTCGTGGGGTCGATCTAGAACAAGTACTTGATAGTGGGTGTTGACTACTTCACCAAGTGGATAGAAGCAGAGGCTCTGGCCAAAGTAACGACCCATAACAAACTTCTCTTCTACAAGCAAAACATCCTTACCCGCTTCAGCATTCCCCAAGCAATAGTCACCGACAAAGGGATGCAGCTCACGGACAAAAATTTCAGGACTTCGTCACCCAACTAAGCATGAAATAACACTTCGCGTCCGTCGAACATCCCCAAACTAACGGGCAGGCCGATGCGGCAAACAAAGTAATCCTGTGGGGCCTCAAACGAAGGTTGGACGAAACAAAGAAAGCTTGGGTCGAGGAACTACACAACATACTCTAGGCCTACCGCACTACGCCCCACTCTTCGACCGGGGAAACACCTTTCCACCTAGCTTACGGAACTGAGGCAGTGATCCCCATCTAGATACACGTGCCATCCAGGCAGACTGAATCCCCCCTGGACGAGGAGATAAATAACGAGGCACTGAGAGAAGAGCTCGACCTCGTCGAAGAGGTCTGATCAGGAGCGGCTCTCCGCGAAGCTTCATTAAACAAAAAATTGTAATCAGGCACAACACCAAGGTTATACGGCGAGAATTCAAAGTAGGCAGCCTTGTCTTCAGAAGTAACCACAAGGATTCTCAAGAAGGTAAACTCGCCGCAAACTGGGAAGGACTCTATCGCGTCCGGGCAAAGACGGAGAATGAGGCCTAATACCTAGAATACCTCAACGGGGAAGAACTTGCTCGACCATGGAACGTCGAAAAGGTAAAACCATATTATAGCTAAGGCCCTAATCGTCGGTTTGCTTCGTCAGAGCGACGAGCATAACGTCCCGACTATGATGTGCGCCTAGGTACAAGCGCCACATACCAACTAAGGCAGGATCCCACTCAAGAACGAGCAGGACCCATGCCCGACGATGGTTCCTCAACCGAGCCCGCCGTCATCAAAGTACCATGATAGGCAGAACACCCAGCTCGCGATGGGAGGTTCACGCCCCGAACACAGGCCTCAAACGTGACCTGAGCTCTGCTCTCATGCCCGGACACTACCCTGGCCGTTCGTACAGTCCCCCTCATTAGCGAACACATCTCTGTCGAGCAAACCCCGACGCAGAAAATCATTCAATGTCACTCTTATCGCGGGCAGGCACCCGTATCGAGCAAAGTTACTACACTTAGCGGAAATAAAAATAAATAAAGCCATGCGCGAATATAAAGCATACAAAACCGACCAGGACAGATAGACACATATATTTCATAATAGTCAATGGTCACGAAGACCACGATTATACTTGCTACATGATAAAGGGGCCACGCCCCAGACAAAATGATAAATTACAGAAAACATGGCATGCAGGCCAGAGATATAACAATAAGAAAAAAATGAGAAATCACTCTTCCATATGCTTGGTCTCCTCGGGGATAGTCTGCATCGGCTGAGGCTCCTCTTAAAGGATATGTGCATGCTCCTCGCCAATCTGGAAGAAGCCGGGGGTGAAAATCTTACCACCTTCAACATGATACAGAAAACTGGTCCCCTCCGTGGACAGTTGTACTCATGGATTCGCAAGTTTGAGCTGAACCACGACATTATTGAAAGATTCCTTTCCGATGGCGCAGACGCCGTCCTCTGCTCGCACGAAGCGGGAAACCAACTTAGTCCAAGACTTCAACTCCTTCATATCGTTGTGCTCGTCTTCATTTGTACCCGCCGCATACCTCATCTGCTCGGCCAATTCCTCAACAGCTTTCTTCTCAATGACCAAGGTGTCATTCTCCCCTTTTAACTTAGTCACCTCCTCCTGAGACTTCCTCCTCGCCTCCTCGGCAGCCTTGGCCTCCTCCTTGGCCTTCTTCACCTTCTCCTCCAGGGCCGATATCACTGCCTGGGCCTTCCTTAGCTCAGACTCGTGAGGAGAATCTTCCTCGGCGTAGACCGCTTCCATCTCCAGTACCCTGATCAGTGCAGAGGCATCCTGCGCCAACATCGCCCTCTTGCTCGGGCGGTCTATTCTCTCGAGCTTTAGGGACTCTACCAGAGGAACCGTCAAAGAGGATCCCTCAAAGAACCTTTTGTCGTGAAGGCATGGCGGAAGCTCAAACTTGCTCTTCTCCCCCGCCCGACTAAGATCCACTAGCTCGTTCTGCCGGACTCGCTTGAACCTTGAAGTCCCAGGCACCGGAGAACCCTGGGCAGGAAGAGGAATAGGCGAGGAGCTCCCCAACACCATATGAGGAGGGGGCACTCGTTGAGTAAGCTGAGTCTTTGGATTCGTTGCACCAGCCTTGCCCTTCGCCAGGGCATTCTTCACCATCCTCTCGTGCGCTGAAGGCATTTCACCTACAAAAACATAACGGACACGTTAGTAAACGAGGAAAATGATAATTTGAATAAGCTATAAAACAAAGACCACCAAGAAATTTAAGGGCGTCAGCATGGGTCTTGCACTCAAGAAGCCCCTTTGTGTTGATATAACGGCTTTCCACCTATTGCCCACCGTCTTTCTCGAAGATCGGGTCCTCTTTCTTGGTCCAACACTCTGCAAGGGTAAAACTATTGACATAATTCACCAGCGCTACATAACTGATTTTGTTGTCTTCTCCCAACATCTCTGGCTGGGCAAGATACTGGTCGGTTCCCTGGGAGAAATGAGCCCCGCTCCAGTAAAAGGGGAACTTCATCACTCTGTCCGCCACCACTTTACCGTGCTCGTCGTAAAGGTCATTCCCGTCCTCATTCGTCGATACTTCCCAGGCATACGTAGAATCCTGGGCTCTCTCCAAAATGGGCTCGATGATGTAAAACCTCTCCTTAAAAGTACTGATAGAATCAGATAACGGTTTAAACAACTTCTTCGCCTGCTTCGGCGAGACCCTGCCATACTTTCTCCCCAAGACTTGCCTCTGGAGATGGAAGATTGTAAAAAACAAGGGGAGGGTGGCTCCTATCTTTAGGAAGTCACACGTCAGCTCGAAGGCACAAATGAACACTAATGAGTTGGGATACAGCTGTGAGGGGGCCAGATCCAACTGCACAAAGACAGACCTCTAGAAGTCGGTGAACGGCAGCCTCAGCCCAATGTCCTTAAAGACGTACTCGTACATCAGGAACATCTCCCCGTAATCCATACAGATACGATCGTCCTCACCTGGAAAGTGCACCTTTCACTCCCCTTCAGGCCCCACAGTCGTGAAGGCATCCCCGGTAAATGAGGAAAAGACAGAGGCATGTTCTGCGGGCTCTGCGACTGTCCACTCCTCCGTGGAGGCCCGCTTAGGAGGAGTCTCGCCGACATCACTGGGAGTGGCCAAAACTTTTGTGTCACTACTCTCTGAGGAGCTCTCCTCAAAAGAATTTATAAAAATCTCTTGATTAGGTTCGCAGGCCATCTTTTTCACCTGAAAAGCAGAGGATAAAAGTGAATTTGATGACAAAATCAAATCCACCCTTCCACCGCTAGTCAAGTGAAAAAGGCGCGCTAAGGGCCGAGGGCGACGTCCCCGGCCTAAGCCCTAATCAAATCGCATAAGTATTACGCAGAGAGATGCCTGGAGCAAACCCTTCTACGCACGCGGAGAGATTCTCCCCGGTCCACTACCCAAAATTCTTTTTGAATGTCCGCCGGAAAACTCATGAATCAGCCGGAAAACCCATAGGTACACCGGAAAACTCTTGAGCTCCACCAACAACACACACGCTCGTCGTCGCAACGACGTCAGAAACAACCTAACCTACAGGTTCCTAAAGCTCCGGTGACGACGACTGCAGCAGAAAGTGGCCAAACCACCGTCTACCACCAACAGTCACTGGAAACTGCTACTGTAACTACCTAGAATCGTCCTAACCGCATGCATTCTTGAAAAACATGAAGAAAAAAAATCTGAAAACTAGAGTAAAGTTGAACAACTTACGTGGTCGACGAGATATCTGAGGGTCGAAGACGTTGCTCGGAACTGGTAGATCGGCGGTTGATGGCGGCTTGAACGGCAGCGATCGCAGAACTCAGACAGAGAAATGATGGAGGAGAGAGAAGCGAAAAGTGCAAATGAGAAGCTTCTCCCTCTATTTATTGGAATTTTGAAGACACATGCACGAGCACGCGAGGCTAGGGGCATCATCATGACCCTAGCCTAGCCATCATGACGCATTTAATGCAGCACAAGGCTCAAGGCACACGTGGTGTCCCATCTCTTCAGATCACATCAACCGTTGGTATCCCCGCACACCGGGCACACCAGACAAAGTTACGTATACCACGGGCACCAACTCCCTCGGGCATCATAAAACAATTCCACCTCGTCGACAAGCAACGACCACTTCAGATCTCCCCGGGACTGCGAACTACCCTTAAGTCGTCACTCTCATGCTCTGGAGCAACGACTTGGGAGGACTCTTGTTTCGGACTGGACCAAAGGCTAGGCATGGCCCAATCCACTTCTGCTCCCAGAACGACCTAATTGCCTAAGTCCAGCCAATGTGGGGCAGCATTTACTCTCCTGCCCCTTTACCGGGAAAACATGGTCAGATGACCCACAGGGTCATCCGATCCTCCTCCACATTCCTGCCCATCATGCACGGCTCTACCATCCAAAAACAATCACGACGCCCGTGCCCAGAACTCTATCTTTGCCCATAGCAACTGCTGGTTTCTGGCACCCCTGCCCGTCCTAATGGCTAATTTCTGGAAGTTTATATTCTTCGTGAAATAGATATTTCGCCCCAAAAATAGGGACCGTTGGCCACGCGCTAGGGGCACTATAAAAACCCTCTCATTTTAGAGGATCCGGTATTCAAAATCATCATACGAAATACATACTTTTGTACTTGCCATTTTCCTTTCCCGATTCTTACTTTAACATCGAAGTGCCTTGCAGGTACACCCCCTCCTCATCTCACACACCCAGCATCATAGACGTCTTTCTTGGCTCACTTCAGGTTCTGATCAACCGTCAAGATCAATCACCATGTATCATCTTTACTATACAACTTCAGCTATTTCAAATAAATAAAATTGTTAGTATTCAAAACAAATTCAGCTATAGTTGAAACAAAACCCTAAGTGGGACTGTATCAAATCAAGATACATTGAATCAATAACGCACCTCTTATTGAAAATAATCGTGGAATTGTAACAAATCAAGATATATTAAGTTCATCTAGTTTGTGATGCCATGAAGAAAAAATATAAGGTGGATGAAGTTTATACAATAACTTCATACTTCTCATATTATTTTTCCATGGCAACAAAAACCATATGTACCATCACCATACTATACGCTTGCTACCACCATACGCTTGCTACCACCATCATCACCATGTATCTATAAGGAAACACAACAAACTTCAAACTTAACCCTAAAACATCAACAACATAATGTTTTCCACAACAACCTAAAACCAAACCCTAAAACAATAATCCTAAATTCTAATCAACAGCATCCAGAAGAAGAGTAGAAAGAAGAGAGCAGGAGAACATACCATCTTCGCCGCCGTAGGAGTTTGCGCCGGACGTTGCTCCCATCAGATATCCTTTAAGCTTCTTTTCGCCATTCACTTGTTATAGTATTGGTTAAGATTCATGAGAGGAGAGGGTTGTGTTATGGTTTTCTTTAGAGAGAAACGGCTGTTATGAATTGGGCAACATATATTTTCGTTTATATATTAAAAAAATACCACTTTTCATCACGGTTTACAAGAATAATCGTAATTATATTTTAAATAATAGTAAATTATATCACAACAGTTACTCATAATAACCGCAGTGATGTCCCTTTTATTATTTATTTAAAAATAAATAAAAAAGAAAGGAGCGCCTTAACGTTAAATGAATAAAATTTTATATCACAACGGTTACTCATAATAACCGTAGTGATATCCCTTTTATTATTCATTTAAAAATAAATAAAACATAAAGGAGCGCCTTAACGTTAAATGAATAAATTTTTTGAGAGCGTTGAGGTTCGAACCCATGAAAGATAGATTGTATCATATCGGTTATAATGTCAACCGTTATTATACCATAAAAATTTATAATTAAAAAATAAGATAAAAAGTTAGCACCTGAGTTTAGAGATGTCACCACGTGTTTGGAAGAACCGTGGTGACTTAGGCATTGTTATTTGCACGTTTTGTAGTAGTGAAGGTTAATCTTGAAGGCTCCTATGTCTCAAAATAGAACTTTCAGGATTAAACTAAAAGTGATGGAGCACAAGTGCCTTGCAACTGCAGCTAGTAGGGATGAATGAATTTGGCACTACAGACTTGGCCATCTCAACTTTAAAGACATCAGAGATCTAAAGAGACGGAATATGGTTTAAGGGTTACCAGAAATCGACATTTCAAATGAAGTGTGTGAAGAATGTGTGCAGGCAAAGCAACCCAAGAACATCTTCAACAAGGATACATGAAGGAGGTCGAAGGCAATTCTTAAAGTCATATATTATGATGTGTGTGGACCTATCCAGATGGATTCAATTGGAGGAAACATATACTTTGTCAAATTCATAGATGATTTCATTCAAAAACTGTGGACTTACCGGATCAAGAAGAAAAGTGAAGTGATTGAGGCATCTGTTAAGTTTAAATCTATGGTCGAAAGGAAAAGTAGCCGAAAGCTCAAGAATTTGAGGACTGATGGTGGTGGAGAGTATGTGTCAAAAGACTTCGACACATTATGTGAGAAAGAAGGGATTGTGCATGAGGTGATGCCACCCTACACTCCACAGTAGAATAGAACTGCACAAAGAAAGAATAGAACCATCATGAATATGGTCAGAAGTATGTTGAAAGGCAAGCATCTACCTAAAGAATCATGGGGAGAAGTTGTGTCGACTACAACATGCATACTTAACAAATGTCCGGCGAAGAAGCTAGAAGGAATTACCCCTAAAGCGTGTTGGTCTGGTGTTAAGCCTAGCTTGAGTCATCTGAAGGTATTTGGATCTATATCACATAGACATGTGCAAAATCAGTTGAGAAGAAAGCTTAATGACAAGTTAAGTTAAATGATTCTGATAGGATATCATTTGACTGGAGGATACAATTTGTTCGATCCAGTGAAAAAGCAAGTAGTGATCAGTAGGGACGCGATCATGGATGGGCTTAAGGAATGGGATTGAACTGAAAATGTAAAGAAGGATTCAGTGAGAATCTTATGTGAAGAACCAGCAAGTGAAGTCGAAAGAGAAGTTCGACATGAAGAATTCGGAGGTCAAGCAAGCACAAGCAGACCTCAAAGAACGAGACACATGCCTGCAAGGTTGCAAGAATGTGTGATAACATCAGATGACATGGTCGATATTTAATGTGAGCTTGTACATTATGCTTTCTATGCAGATGTCAAACCAGTCAATGCAGCTGAAGCATTGAAGCATTCGAAGTGGATGAAAGCAATGAATGAGGAACTAAAGTCCATCGAAGTCAACAAAACTTGGTCACTTGTCTAATTGACTAAAGATAAGAAGGCAATCGATGTGAAGTGGGTATACAAGGTGAAGTTGAATCCCAAAGGAGAAGTAACTCGACACAAGGCAATACTTGTAGAGAAAGCATTTCTTCAGAAAGAAGAAATCGACTTCGACGAAGTTTTTGCACTTGTTCCTAGGATCAAAATAATCAGGTTGGTTGTTGGTCTAGCAAATATGAATAATTGGCACATATGTCAGATGGATATGAAATGTGCATTCCAGAATGGCCTCTTAGATGAATAAGGCGAAGAACATGAACAAATAGAAGTAACATGAACAAGGCAAAGAAAGTAAGGTATACAGTCTGCATAAAGCCTTGTATGGACTTAAGCAAGCTCCAAGAGCTTGGAATAAGAAGATGGATAACTTTCTAAAGGAGAAGGAATTTGTGAAGTGCACAACTAAGCATGGAGTATATGTAAGAAGAAGTAATAGTGAATTGCTTATACTATGTCTCTATGTCGATGACTTGTTGATAATAGGAAGTTACAAGAAGGAGATCGAAGATTTTGAACATGACCTAAGTGAGGAGTTTGAAATGTCAGACTTGGGAAATCTCTCATATTTCCTTGGCATCGAATTTTACAAGAGTGATAGAAGTTTGATGATGCACCAAAGAAGATATACAGGAGAAATACTCAAGAGATTTAAGATGCAAGAATGCAACCTAACTTTGACTCCAATTAAGCCCAAATTGCAACTGTCGAAAGACACAGATGAAGATGATGTCGATTCAATGGAGTACATAAGACTCATTGGATCACTTTGATACCTTTGTCACACAAGGCCTGATCTAGCATATAGTGTAGATTGATTCATACAGAAGCCAAAGGTACCACGCCTAGAAGCGACGAAGAGGATACTAAGGTATCTGAAAGGAACTCTCGACTATGGCATTTTGTTTCCTGCAGCCGATGAAGGAAAATAGTGCAAGTTAGTGGGATACACTGGCTCAAGTTGGTGTAGTGATGTTGAGGATGGAAAATCCACAATAGGCTATGTGTTTATGCTAGGTGGTGCGCTAGTTACTTGGAGTTAAAGAAAGGAACCAGTAATGTCACTATCATCATGTGAAGCAGAGTACATAATTGTTTCTCTCTGTGCATTCAAGAAAAGTGGATGGTGAATCTGGTCGAAGAGATTACATGGAAGAATCATGGAATAATTACAATGAAGATCGAAAACATGTCTGCTATCAATATAGCAAAGAAAACGATATCACATAGACGGAGCAAACACACCGAAATAAGGTTCCATTATCTTCGAGAGCAAGTAATATATAGGAAGATGAACTTGGAACATTGCAGAAATGAGAATCAGATTGCAGATCTATGATGAATGCATATAACTTTGACACAATGAATTAGGTGGTGTGTTGAATTGTAATTCTTTGTGTCAAATCAGGTTGCTCGACAGGGACAAGGAAATTATCAAATAGCCTAGTGTATGTCTCGAAACACCTAGTTGTCGAATTGTCGAGGAGTTAACCTCAACATGGATTTTGTCTTAAAACTAATTTTGTAGTGTTAGCAGAATTAGGAATTTTTGGTCCTTTTGTGTTTGGGCTTTGCTTAGGGACAAGCAAGCTAAATTTATAAATAGGGAGTAATCTAATTATTGTAAAGTGTGTTTCACTTGAATAAGATTGCAGTTTTGAGAGCAGAGAGTTAATTTACAGAATCTCTTCTTTCCTATTTTGTATTGAATTCCTAATTTCCTTTCTTTCCAAGTTTAATCTTTTCTTGTTTTTCATCACCATTGTGCAAATATACAATCTTGCAACCATGGTTGGTTGATTCACTTGAGTGAAGAGTGAAGAACAAGTGAGAATTCGATTGGCGTGATTGAATCTTGTTCATCAAGATTGATTCAGAATTACTCAAAGTCTTGAGTTTAATTCCAACAAGAATCAAATAAACTAAGGAATTGCAATTTCAGAGAATCTGATCCAAGCCATTTATGTCTCCAAAATTCAATGTCTAAACCGTTTCCTACTTAATAGGATATGCTATTGCCAAACCAATTTGAATATTCCCCTCAAACACCCAATGAAGTCGTAAGGTCTATCCACTAATAAATTGATGATTTCTTGCATGTTGTAGACCAAGAAGGATCAAGGATAAATCCTTTAATACCACTATATTTAAAGGATAAAGGGGGGGGGGTGCCAAACCGAATTATGATCTGAGATAATTTTTCATGCCTATTTACACAGCAGCACCATTGGTGGACTCTCCACAAGTGCACAAAAATATCAGGTATAATATAAAAAAATGTCGGACCTACAGAGACCAATGTCAACCTACAATTATCTATTTCCGCTTTGAAAATCTAATGTTATCGGTAAGAGTTTTGATTTAAAACAGATTAAAATAAATTGTTTCGGAATTAATGGAAACGAAGACCTGAATGTAATTTCTAGGTACCTTCGGGACTCATATAAAATTCAGCACCGCGATGTATTTTAAAAGTTATGTTAGAAAGAATTATTAATTTAAAAATACTACTCACTTTCGCGCAACCTGTATTGCATTTTGGAACTGTAATCGTCTGCTTTCACACGTTGCAAGTTACAATTTCGAAATACTTTTTGAAAATTAATAGTCCTTAACTAATTTATAAAGTGTTGTCGCCGTTTTAAAAAATAAAAAATCTGAATTTTAACGGTTGGGTACTTCTTTCACACTTTCGCGCTGAAACTGATATCAATGTATTTTCCGCTTTTGCGGTAAAATTTTGGCTTTTTGAAATGAAACACAGAACCATAAATTTTTTTTTGTGATAAAAAATAAGTGCTATTAGTTTTATCGAGTCTCATCGGAACGACGGTCCTCACATATCAGACATTAATAAATTAACCGTTCATATCTAATGTAATTAACATACTGTTATTGAATTGCAAATTGAAAATACTAAACATAATACTTATATATATATATATATATATATATATATATATATATATATATATATATATATATATATATATATATATATATATATATATATAAGAAACAGTAGCATTAGCGTGGAAATATATATAATAAGAACTTAGAATAAAAACAACTGAATATTGATAAATAAAATGAATCTGCAATGTAAAATTGGAACAATAAAGTGTTAGAATTAAATTCGGAAAAAAATATTCCAGTAAGATTGTGTCACAAACGATCCAAGTGTGTACAAAATTCTCCAAAATCTGATTGCTAAAGTGCATTTATTACTCGATGTGAGCAAATATGTGCTTTTAAAAATAAGTACTTTTTTCCTAAATAATACTAAAAGACTTGGATCCTTAAACTGAAATTGAAAATCTAGTATATAGCCTAAAATTCGTGCCAATAACTGCTGAAAAGTAGAGGAAGATGGTCGAGAAAAACATGCAGAGTGGGAAGATTGGATTAGCTTAAGCAGGCGAAAAACCAACTTTGGCCAGGCTGATGGGCGCCAACCCTCTCTTTTTCCATATCTTCAAAGGTTTGCAGCCTTCAACCTCGTTAGCCTACTAGATTTCCATTTTTTGCAGCATTTTGTCTAGTTTTCGATCCCTTTTTGTTTGTTTTTGCTCATCTGAGTGTTCAATCAACACATAACTGAAACGCAGAATAAGTACTAACGTAACATAAAAATATATAAAATGACACTAAAATGCATGTGAATCGAGTTAAAATACACTATTTTATCCTGTTAGCAAACTCTCATGAAGGTGCGAAAAGCACAAGAAAGGGAGGGTTTGAATTTGGTTTTAAAAACAAAAGCTTTTTACCAACTCAAAAACTCAACAATAAAAAAATTTAACAATGAGACAGACACAACGATTTTTATCCTAGTTCACTTGAAACTCAAAGCTAATCCAGTCCACCCGGCAAGGTGATTTCTCCTTATACACAAGGACTTAATCCAATATAATTAACTGATTACAAATGTACTAGTAACAACTGGTGATTAACAAACCACAAAGACAAACCGTCAATGTCTTTTCAAGGATACTGACCTAACTGACCCCTCAAGGAACTATAAACAAACATTTTGAATACAGATTGTGTGTTTACAAGTTGCTTCTACACAAGCAGATTTTACACAAATGAAATACACAAAAATACTTAAAGAAAAGTTTACACAAAGTTGAGAGCTTTTCACGTAGAAACAGTCTTGTATATTTGGCAACTTTCTTCAAGTCTCCAAGTCCTCTATATATAGCATGAAAAAGGAACCGTTGGAGGGAAAATTAGGAATATGAAAATGTAGTAATCCATTAACGGAATAACGACAGGTGTGAAGAATAGTACAATCCTTTCGCCAACAAAATCAGATAGTGGATGAATAATTTCGTTTTGTACTGTGTATTATTTTTTATCACGTATCCTTTATCCTTATCTTCAAATTCATTGTCTTCTAAAGAAAATTTGATGAAGCATGAATAGAAGAATCTCATTGCTTGAAATCAGAATCTTCACAATCATCAATCAGAACCTTGATAACATCAGCGTCAGACTTGAGATCTTCAAAAACTTCAGTATCTTCAGCTAGAAACTTTGGAAGCTTTCCATTCTTCAGAAGTTTGATGATAAGAGTCACATCTAGAAGCAGAAACTAAGAGAGCATTGCAGCAGCAACATGGCGTCTTCTCAGAAGCTTCTTAGAATTGAATCAGCGGAGAAGCGCATTTTAGAACACAAAGTTCAGATACTAAGGACGTTGCACGTCATATTCTCAGAATCAAAACTGGCTATTAAAACTTCACAAAAACAAACCGTTAGGTACCAAAATTGTTCTCACACAAATACTACCTTGTTATCATCAAAGCTTAAAGGTATAGATGCAAAGCCAAATCCTGTTCTAACAATCTCCACCTTTTTGATGATGACAAAACAATGTATTTTGATGAAGAATTCGTACAGGGTAATCACAGAAGGACATATCAGAAAAAAACACAAAGCTCCCCCCTGAGATGTACAGTCCCAAAAAGATAAAATCAGAATGAAAGAGCATTTTCCTGATTAACCTTTTTGCAGAGCAAGAATGATCTTATATCAGAATCTGGTTTTCTTCAGAAGTTACTTGAACTTATCCAGAATACTGGTTGTCAGAGTCAACACTTCTGATGAACTTCGCTTCAAAAGCCTGGTTAGAAAACTTAGCCAAATTTGAAATCTTATTGAAAAATCTTCAGATCCTGGTTAAAGCTTTACAATCTTAACGCCTGGTTGGAAGTCTTTCTCAACCTTTGAATTTAATTCTTCAATTTCAGGAGCTTCTAATATTTTATTACTTTCCCTGAAACATCTAACAGAATATTCTCAAAGTAATTGTTAGCAGAAATATTAGAAATGTTTGGGTTCTGATTCATGAATATAAATATATCAAAATCAATACGTTTCTCCCCCTTTTGTCAGCAATAAAAAAACTTAGACAAAATAAAATGAAAAAGAAACAACTTCATTAAATAAAAACGCCAGAAGGCGCAGAAGTACAGAACAAAAGACTAACACAAACACTAAATCAAAATAACACAAGCAAAAGTGCATAAAATATTTTAGAAAAAAACTAAGGGTTTGTGTTCTGCGGGGGAAGTATGGAGAGGATAAGCTCAAACATATTTTCCTGCCTATCCAAACACTAGTTGACTAGGTCTTTATCTTTCTTCAGTTTAACAAGAGTCTTCAGAATTTCTGGAGTCACCCCAGAAGATGAAGTTCCAGTAGCAGCAACATTTAAATTTTTAGATATCGACCTTTCATATTCCTTTATTTCTTTATGATGTATTCGACTAGTATAGCAAGTACACACCTTGTGCTCGACAACCTCTTCACTATCCTCCTTCAAGTCTTCTTTTGAGACTATCCAAACAATATCATCAACAAGGAGCAGGATCAGGTTGATAAAAACATTGTTTCTGGTCTTCTCGGCGAGCATCCTAACAAATATTCACATCATAGTGTTCTTCCTCATAAGAACTATCGAATCCCTAAGAAGTCTAAATTGAAGAGTTGGTAGTGTTAGATTGACACCATGTTCTAAAAAGAACAACATGAACTTGTGGGAAGTATTAATGTGATCACCCGTCTTAGTGATAGATCGATGATACATGCTTCCAATGACAATTTTGAACCATACTCCCAAGATATCTTCAATCTCTTTGAAGTTCGATGACAAAGTTGCCATTGCATCTCGTTTAGGTTTAGTTTTGATAAAGGCAACTCTATTCCCTTTATTAACATGAGAGATGAAATCAGCGATGGTCTTCTCTGTAATCTCAAGTTTTCTTCTAAGGAAGTAAGAGGTAACCTTTTCCTTATCAGCCACAACATGATTCAAAAAATCTTTAACAAGTAGTGGAAAAATAGGACCTTTCAATTTTTTGAAGAAAGTATTCCAACCTTGGAATCCAAGCATTCCAGTAAGATCAAAACCATTATCTTTCAGATTTTCGAAATCAACAATAGTCTCGCAAAGCACGAAGAGGTCTTCAACTGAAGTGTCGAGAGTGATATCTGGCTTTTTAGGAATGACAAAGGAAGGAACTTGTTGTTGAGGTTGTTGAGAGCGTTGATAAGATTCAGCCATTGTAGACAGTTGAGAGTTGAAGGAAGAACGTTGAAGTTAAATAGTTGCAGAGAATGGTTTAAGGTTTGAAAGAGAGAAAAGTGTGGGAGAAATGTGAGCGTAGTGTGAAATGTGAGAGAAGTGAGTTTATATAAACGTTTAAGAAATACTTACAATAATAACACATAATTACAAATAGCTAATGCATAGACATATGGGGATTGCGTAAAGATTTAACCTATTTTCAAGAAAAAATACGAAACCCAATATGTCACATCATCAAAACACATGTTCAGGAAGTGGGACAACTATCTCCACTAAAGACCACGTGTCGTCAAACGAAAAGACAACCATTAATGCTATAACTGTTTAGAATCCAGAAGATACATCGATATGATTTCCTTTTGAATAGAACCTTCTTGATTCTTGAAACTTCCTCACTTGATAAAGCTTATGTTTCATAAACAAACAAATAACAACACAACCTCATAATCTTAATCAAGATTTTTGAAAGCTTAACATTCTGATAACATCATTTCATTCTGGACAAGATTTTATAAACAGATTTTTCAGAATGAAAACGAATCTATCTTGAGCAAGGGGTTTTGTGAAGATATCAGCCCACTAGTGGTCTGTATCAACAAATTTTAAATGAAAGATACCTTTATGAACATAGTCATGTAAAAAGTGATGTTTAATTTCAATATGTTTAGCCCTATAATGCAAGATAGGATTCTTGGATAAATAAATAGCAGAAGTATTATTACAGAAGATATAAATGTTACTCTCAGAAATCTGATAATCTTCTAGCTGACTCTTCATCCAGAGTATCTGAGTGCTAAATCCAAATGTTGCAATATATTCAGCTTCAGGTGTTGAAAGCGCAATTGTTGATTGTCTATTGCTAGACCGCGAGATCAAATTGTCTCCCAGAAATTGACAACTTCTAGAAGTACTTTTCCTTTCTATTATGTCTCCAACATAGTCAGCATCATAATAGCCTACTAATTTGTATTCACTTGATTTTCTATAAAACAAACTAAGATTAGTAGTACTTTTCAGATACCTAAAGATTCTCTTAACAACAGTTAAGTGATTCTCCCTAGGGTCTGATTGGAAGCGAGCACACAAACAAACACTAAATAAAATATCAGTTCTAGAAGTAGTTAGATAAAGGAGAGAGCCTATCATACCTTTGAATAGCTTCTTATCTACCTCACCACTTACCTCTTTCTTTTCTAGAATGCACGTGGGATGCATTGGAGTTTTTTCTAGCTTACATTCTGACAAGTTAAACTTCTTCAGAAGTTCTCTTGTATACTTGCTTTGATGAATGTACGTTCCTTCTGAACGTTGATAAATTTGAAATCCCATAAAGAACTTGAGTTCTCCCATTAGACTCATTTCAAATTCTGCCTGCATTAACATAGAAAATTCATTGCAAAATGAAGCATTAGCAGAACCAAATATAATATCATCAACATAAATTTGCACAACCAGAATATCATTCTTAAAGGTTTTGCAAAAGTGCGCTGTGTCTACTTTTACTCTGGTGAACTCGTTTTCCAAAAAGAAATTATTTAGTCTTTCATACCAAGCTCTATGAGCTTGTTTCAGACCATATAACGATTTTTTGAGTTTGAAAACAAAATCAGGATTTTCAGAACTCTCAAAGCCAGGGGGTTGGTGCACATACACTTCTTCAGAAATGTACCCATTTAAAAATGCAATCTTAACATCCATCTGATATAGAATGATGTTATGATTGACTGCAAACGAAAATAAAAGACGAATAGATTTTAACCTGGCAACTGGTGCAAAAGTTTATGTATAGTCTATCCCCTCTTGTTGACTATAACCTTGTGCTACCATTCGAGCTTGTTTTTGACGACCTCACCTTTCTCATTGAGCTTGTTTCTAAACACCCATAGGGTTCTAATAACATGGATACCCTTTGGTTTCTGAACAAGATCCCAAACATCATTTCTGGTGAATTAATCCAGTTCTTTTTGCATAGTCAGAATCCATTCATTATCCAGAAGAGATTCATCTATAGATGTTGGCTCTATCAAAGATACCAAACCCAGAAGAGATTCTTCATATGGTTTGATTGAAGATCGAGTTCTGACTGGTGCGTTTTTATCTCCCAGAATCAATTCTTCAGAATGATAAGTTCTTGGTCTACTCTTCTTCTGATGATATGGACCAACGACAGTTTTTGGTTGAGTCGTTTCTGAGTCTTTAGCTTCAACATCTTTGTCTTTGCCTTTAGAGTCTTTGTCTCCAGAATCTTTGTCCTTAGATTATGAGAAAGTAATCTTTAAATATGCAAGTTTCTCAACTAGCTTTGACTTTTCAGGGTCAAGCTTATCATTGAATCTAACATGAATTGATTCCTCAACAATTCCTCTCTCTCTCTCTCTCTCTCTCTCTCTCTCTCGTTTGATGCACAACAATCACAATCTCATTTTTTGAAAATTTTTCAAATCCCTCTCTCAATCACAACGCATGAATAAATAAAAAAACTCAAATACAACAAGAAGAAAAACTATCGATCAGAGATGTGGTTGGATCTTTAACATCGGTGACGAGTAGTGCTTGCGATGGTAAACAAAGAGAGTATCAGCATTAACTGGTAGTTTCGTGGAGGCACACGATTCTCTTTGTATGCTGGTGCAACATTTTTTTGTTGACAGTGGTGTTTTTGTTTGTGGAAATAGGATGTGCGCCAGAATCCTTGGTATGTGTGTGGTGGTGGTTTGAAAAAGTGTAACACTGTTTGGAGGTGTGTTGCTGATGGAGTTATGTTAGTGTGATGAGAAGATGAAGTGAGAGTGTGGATGTTTTATGAGGAGTGGAAGGTGTGTTTAAGGTTGTAAGTAAGTAGTGTGAATGAGAAAGAAGTTTGTGTGAAGTTTGAAAAATGAAGTTGATGGTGGAGATATTTTTATGTGTGTGTATGATAGTTGGTGAGTTTTGTAAAGAGGGTGATGATGTTGTGAGGGTTATATGAAGTGGAGAGTCATTTTTGTCACTGTTTGTGGAAGGAGATACATGAATATGGTGGTTTTGTTGTGGTTGTAAGAGGTGAGATCTTGTTGAAAGAAGAAGAGAAGGCAGATCATGTATAAGAATTAGATGGAGGAAGTGTTTACTAAAGGGTGGTGGTTAGAATTTGGATGGTAGAAGAACAAGGAAAATGGCGTGTGTTTTATCACTTTCTATTGGTTGTAGTAGTGAAGAAGTAGGATATTGAAGGTGATGACATTGAGGGTGGGAGGATGTTGCGGGTTGAAGAAGTGAGGGAGAGAAAAATTCTGAGATTGTTTTGTGAAAATAAAGGGGTGTTTGGATCAAAAAACATTTTTTTAACCTTTTCTTCTTTTCAATTTAAGGTGTCATCTGCGGTCTTTTGATTGGCTAGTCTTTCTTCTTGGAGCGTGGCTTTTTGTGCGTTGATTATTGGTCTCTTCATAGCACTATATAGCAAAACTCGCGTGTTTGTTTCAGAATGTATTTGTTGTCATATTATTGATTTGTAAAAAAATGTATAAATACAAAAAAATTACAATTAGTGAAATATTTATAAATTAATTAACGTAAATTAATTAATTTTAAAAAGTTGTTGTAATATTTGAATAAACATAATTAAAATAGAAAGTTATAAATTTAATTTGAATTTAAATATCATTAATAGAATATATCAATTAATTAAATGGGAAATGAATTAATTAGAAAATGATATACAAACTAATAATTATTTGAAGTAAATAAAGACTAAAAAAAATGTAATCGAAAATTAAATAAATGATTTAAAATTTAATTTGAATTGAAACATCATTAATAGAATATATCAATTAATTAATTGTATTTTCAGGGAAAAATAATAAAAAGTATTTTTCCATAGAAAAAAGGAAAATCA
Source organism: Lathyrus tuberosus (assembly GCA_022829125.1). Lineage (NCBI taxonomy): Eukaryota > Viridiplantae > Streptophyta > Magnoliopsida > Fabales > Fabaceae > Lathyrus > Lathyrus tuberosus. The sequence goes on from JALAZF010000034.1 coordinate 21,279,843, forward strand.
ATGAAATTAAAGACTAAGTAAATGTTATTTGTGTTGAAGGACACGGTTAGTATTCCCACACGTGTGGTTAATGAGTAAAAGCAGTGTTACCAAAACCAATTACCCTTGACATTAATTCATTCAGAAACGAAGCAGATGGATTGCAGTATGGAAGGGGGAAACGACAACCATTTCTCCCAGGATCGGGGTGGTGTTGATCGCGAAAAGAGGTAAGGGTAATTGTCGTGTATGATCGTTATGGGTAAATGTTGTAGTGTGATGAAGTCGGAGTAAGATAAGTTCATAATGCATGCGACCTAAATTGTGGAAAAATGTGGAGTTGAAGTGAAGAAATAAGTTTGTATCAGTTATAGGTTAATTTGAAAGATGTTTGTTAAACACATAATATTGTTTTGATGATCTGATAAGAATGATTGATTTGCATGGATATAGTTTAGTCATAGTTTGTTTTGACTTTTGTTATGCAGAGGTAAGAAATCACGCCAGGATAAGTATTTTGATATGTTGGAGGTTGAGGAGAAAAGGTTGGAACGGAAAGGGAAATTGAAGTTTGCATCTGCGAGAGACTATATTTATAGCAAGAAAAGAGAGAAGTTATCCGAATTCAATGCACCGAAGTCGTCGATTGTCACTGGGAGGTATGAAAAAACACATTTAGAATGGCTATGGGTTGATTGTTGTTATTTTCTCTAAATAATTATTCCCTTACAAGTTATATTAAATTCTATGTAATGTGTAAATGTAAAAATGATAGGGATAAAGGAACAGCCCAGCTGGGCGAGAAGAGTGTTGCAATGGTGGGTTCATCAGATTTGTCAAGGTAATAGCAGTGTTCATCTTACAAAGAAGATGGCACGTTTGTGTTGCTTAAATGAAATCTGTTATTGTATATATTTTTGTTGCACTTAAGTAAGAGTAGGTTCGATGTACTGAGTTTATGAATTGAATGAATTAATTAGAATGAATAGGTTAATAGGTTAGTGTAGGAAGTGACAAACTGTTGGAATTAACATGTTTCGTATAACTTGAGTACCATAACAATCTGTCAAGTTTGAACTTTAGTAAAAATATCCATAAATTATGATTGGATTGTTTCAGCTGTGAAGATGAAGACGGTGGTTCTGGTGGTGCTCATGTTGAACAACGTGAGGGTGCAAATTACATTACGTGGGAGAAGATGATAACAAATGGAAAAACCGCAAAGAACAATGTATCTGTAAGTTTCATATACCTACATTAGTATAAAATTTTGTAAGTGTTGTAGTTTTTCTGATTGAATAATGAATTAGATGATTAATCATAACTGAATTATGCAGCAACTTCCACAACGTGTTATCAGGACCAGTTGTTTTGAAGGTGTCAAGCACATTGAGATGCATGACATTGACATGGTTGAGACATATGTTGCTGTGGTTACAACTCGGGAAAGGGATCATTGTGTTGAGCAGCATATAGGTCAAGGATGGTATACATTTGCGAAGGACAGACGGCTCACCAATGGCGACATCCTTTAGTTTAGACTAAGTTACCCGCCGGCGCGACGCATCAATGTTAAGTTGTACAAAGCTTCAAAGAAGGCATAGGTAGCAGTTTGAATGCAACGGTTGAATGTAGAAGAAAGTGTTATATGTTGATGTTTTGAAAGAAACTGTATGGAAGCTTGTTGTGTTTGGATGTAGGTAGTAAATAGGTTCTTAAGACCAGGAATTTAAATTAACTTATCAGTAATATTGTTTTTACGTTGGTTTGCACACAGTTGTATAACTTATTGATATTTGTATTTTGTTATTATGCATGTGTTGACATAGATTGTATGGGCGTTAAAAATACATGGGACATGAATATAAATATGTATAGTAGAATGCCATTATTGTTGAATAACACATGATGTCGTGTTGATAGAATATGTTGGCAGGTTTTTATTTGTCTTGATGTGTTTTAACATTTACCAAATGGAATCTATTTCTTTCAAAAGGTGGAACAACAAATCCAAAAGGGATTTTAATATCACGTGCACACACATGGTAAAGTTTGTCCTTAATAGAAATATTTGGTGGTACAAGCCAAAGATTAATAATGACCCGATGTGAATAAAGCCTTGGTAGGTGGGTTGTAATTGGTATTAAATATCAGGCAGTGTAGTGTTTGGGTGTTCAACGCAAAAGAAGAAGTTAGAAGTATCAGCTACTGAGAACTCTTTCATTTTCCTCTCTCCTACAAATAGTGAAGATTAAGCATGGAGAATTGTGGACCTTTGAAAGACTTAGAAGTCCTGATATGATGGAACATGCTTATAGGTTTGAATCTCTTTTTATTTACAACTATTGTTGTTGCTGTTGTTAACATTTTATATTACACAGTTTTGTGATTTGGCTTATGGTAGATAGTCTCTCAATCTGACCAGTTTGTAGATTGGAGAATAGTTAAAGTTAAGCCGTTTGATTTTTCCTTTGATTTTAGTTTGGACAAGTTGGAGTTGGTGACAATGTTGATCGTTATTTTCATTCAGAGATTGGTTAAGGGCTTTGAGAAGCAGGCCATTCCGGCTGTTCTTGTTTGTCAACGCTACTAAAGACATATGTGTTCTTGTGTGTCAAATCGATTTCTAAGTTGTTAAGGAAGACGTTTGTACTTTCATTGTGCAGGTTTGGTTAGCTTGGTACTTACAAGGATTGAGGCTGCTAGAGTTTGGCAGCAGGTTCCAAGGCAGTTGCTGCAAGATCAGGTTTGTTCAAAATTTCCTTGCTTCTCCAAACGAAAGTGTAGTTTTGAGTCTTAGTTGAATTAACATGGAAGATGTTGAATTGATATTAACGAATATTGACATATTCTTGCAATGGATGAAAATTGAATGGAAGTAATTGTCTCTATTAGAGTATTACAGTATATTGAATCAATTTATTTTATGTAATGAAGATTCTATCAACGTAGAATGCTTGAGTTAACATATAGTGTTTATTTCTTTGCCATTTTCTATGTTAGTTAAAACATATATGGCAGGCCATATTGCTAGGCCAAGGCCAAGAAGGGAACAACTCAAAAACCTACATTCAGTGTTGAGGATTATACATGTACATTGTTGCTTATATATTACTGACTTTTAGGTTGCTTGGGGCTAGGTTGAACAACTACACAACATCTTTAAGTTGTGTGGCTCTCCAGCTGAGGAATATTGGAGGAAGTATAAATTGTCAAACGCTACTATTTGTAAGCTGTAGCAGCCATATAAACGATGAAGTAAGTGATCCCTGTGTACTATCTTTACATCTGAGAATTTAGATGCAACACATTTCACATCTGTTTTCCATCTGCAGTTTTTTACCACTGAGCCTTATGCTTGTGAACCATCGAGTTTGCGAAAGTATCCTTCTAGCAAAGAATTGGATGTAAAAATGAGAGATGAAGAAGCTAGAAGGTTATTTTATTCTTTTTCATATTTAACTTCTTGACTGACTCTGTTCAGTTGCTCACATGTTTTTCATTTCAATCCCTGGCAAAAAGCATTAAATGGAAAAGCTAATGCAGATGGTGGAAAAAGAGTCAGACCACGGGAGTGTGGTCATGCTATGCCGGCCCCAGAAGGCAATGCAGAGATCCAAACAAACTTAGATGTAAGTTAAACATATAGTTATTTTGTCTGTTAGAGTCATACTTGACATTGTAATTTTCATTTTGTGTTGTTACACGATTTGTCTGTAGTTACATTTTCATGAATCATAAATCATAATGTCACCTGGAACTTGTGATAGATTCTTAAGCATTTGTTTACATGAGAATCTCTGATCATGTCTACCCTGATATTTAAAATATTATTTTTGTGATTTCTTTTGTTTTCTTCTGATTTAAAGTCATTGAAGTTTTTGAGAAATTTGGTTGACTTGATGATGTTCCTGGTGAATGGAGATTTTCATTAAAATAATGTCTTGTGCAAATATGACATGTGTGTTTGACTGAATTTCAGAGGTCCATTTCAGAGATTTCCAGAAATTGAGGAGTTGTTTATGAAATTATTCGATGGTGACATAACCAAGACATGGACGATTTTAACGAACAAAGGTGTGTACCATGAACTTATCTATAACCACCAACCGGTTCATTTAGGATGTTAACTATTTGACTTTTAAATACACATTTTGATTACTATTGTATATTCCATTGATATAATTATTAATAGTTGCCCTCTGTATTAGTAAACTTGAAAATCTGTTGTATCAGAAACATGTTTATCAAGATGCACATAATCAGTTATGTTTTGTTAATTGATCAGTTAGAAGGTTTCCAATGACATTTGAACAGCCAGAGGTGTTAATTATTGAAATAAAAGCAAAGAATAGAACACAAGATGATAGATAGCATGATCAAGACAGGATCTGGGAATACTTCAGAATATATTTGTTGTCATATTATTTATTTAAAAAAAAATGTAGAAATAAAAAAAAATTACAATTAGTTGAAATATTTATAAATTAATTCACGTAAATTAATTAACTTGAAAGAGTTGTTGTAATATTTGAATAAACATGATTAAAATAGAAACTAATAATTATTTGAAGTAAATAAAGGCTAAAAAAATTTAATCAAAAATTAAATAAATTATCCAAAATTTAATTTGAATTTAAACATCATTAATAAAATATATCAATTAATTAAATGAAAAACTAATTAATTAGAAAATGGTATACAAACTAATAATTATTTGAAGTAAATAAAGACTAAACAAAAATTTAATCGAAAATTAAATAAATTGAAAAAGAACTATATAATTGAAAAAGAAAAAAACAGTAAATGAATAAAAAGTGAATTAGCATTTAAGAGAAATATTGAAGAATATTAGGAAGTGTTAATTAAAGATGTGTTTATTGGGCAATAAAGAACAAATTAAAGATAAAATAAGTAGCATAAAAATAAAATGCATAATTAACGATTGTAAGTTAATGAAATGACGGTTTGGGCTTAGAAATGGAAATAAATTTGGAAACAAAGGAAAAACGGAATATGAAAATGAAATATGCATTAATTAAATATGAAGTAAATATAGAAATAAAAGTAGGGCATAAATATAAATAGGAGTAGGGAAAACGATTTATGGTTTTTGTGAAGGGTAGCTGAAGGGCGTAGGAGGAAAAGGGCAAGAGTAAGGAAAAGGAAGACGCATGGAATGGGTGAATGGAATGATCCCGACAAGGCCCATTGATATATCAAGCGGGTAAGTGAAACGGTTAGAGATATGTAATAGGGTTCACAATGTTTGTCTAATTTGTTTTGCATGTCATCCAGGTCATCGTTGGATTCAGAGATGGATCCAGATGTTGTTGCAGCAAGGATCAAAGTGCTAATCGATGAGGTCAAGGCCGGGAATATAGGGGAATCTAAAGGACGTACGCAGAAAAAGAAGGGGAAGGATGATCGGGAAGACGGTAAGTCTGGAAACCATAATAGGAAAGGGCGGTCAAACCGAACCGGAGATTGCCCTGGAAGTCGTGTGGGCAATGGAAGCGAGAAAAGGTGATAATGTGAAAGATTTTAGTCTGGTGTAGGAAAAGATCGTGTTAAATGTTTTAGAATGTTGTTGATTTATATCCGTGTCGGCGTGTTGTGTGTGTATGTTAGATTTGGATGGAACATAACAAATGGGAAAGCTGAATTTATACATAATTTAGGATGTTATAATGAAATCTTTTTTCATGCAGGACTGCGCATTTTGAAACCAAGGGGAAACATCAATCGTCTATTATGAAGGATGTGAGAAGAATCCGCCTTTCAAACAGTAGCATTGTTAAAGAGAGTCTCATTTCTGTGAATGAAAAGTCTAAAAGCAGAAAAGGGCAATGCTAAATATTAGAAAGTTTGTGAATAGTGAATTTAGAATTGTTGTTTCAAACAACAGTACATACTTCCATTTGTTTATTTAGTTGGAATCTTTGAACTGCCATTTGTTTCAAACAATTCAGTTTGATAATTTATGGGGTACTGTGGTGTTTGTAAACATTTAAAGATATGATAGTTGAAATGTTCAAAAAAAATTTATGTTGGTGATGATATTTTCTTATGACTGAACTGCAGGAAGGAGCTCGTGGCATCGGGAAAAGGAATGTCACAAAAACAAAGGGTGGTACGCAGAACCATCTGGCACAGAGAAGGTGTTGATCAACCCATTGAAAGGTATGCATCAGAAATAACATATAAAATTCGATGTAATAGTTACATTTAATGCTCTTAATATGTTAAAGACCTTTGAGAACTATATGGGAACTAATAGAGTATGTTATTATTATCAAGTAGTTTGAATACTAAATTAATTTATTCACTCTCATTCAGGACCGAGGTTGGTTGTTTTGGAAAAAGTTTGTCAAAAACACAGAATTTCGTGCGACGTCGTCGGGGCACCGAGGTCCTTGTAGATCGACGTATTGAGCGGTAATGTTTTTTATTTCGTTGTGGATGAAAGCATTAAGGCTTGTTTGGTTGTGTTGGTAGCGCCTTTGGGTGTAGTTTCTATAACAATATAGTTTTAAAATATAAAATCCATAAACCATGTGACACAAAAAATTTCAAACATAGTCACGAAAGACTACAAAGGCATGAATTGAATTGGTTTTAAAAAGCAAGAATTGTTAAACTCAATTTGTAACGTTAGGATTATTTGTATATTGTGTATTAAAAAAATATTTGAAACCCAGGGAAGAAGAATTACGTTCTGACTCAAATGATGAATACTATTGGGAGAAAGTCATGACTGCAGGTGACGTGGCAAAAATGCAAGTGTTGGTAAGTTACCTAGCAGAGATAAAAAAATAAAATGTTTTTGTATGCATTGAAATTGTTTGGAATATAACTGTGTTCTATATTTTGCTAGCATTTTCCCAGAGAAGTTACAAAGAAGTATCTGGCATGGAATCAGACGTCAATAGAGTTCATCGATGAAGACACGAGTATCAACTATTTTGGGGAAGTGCGTTGTACAAAAAGGAAGCATAAGGTCAGTCACAAAGAAAAATATGTTGCAGGTGGTTGGTTTGACTATGTGAGAGCTAAGAAGCTTCACAAAGGTGATAAGCTGGGATTTTCAATTCCATGCCCTCCTCATAAGATGTATGTCTGTTTGCTGAATCGTTGAGCATCGTACAACAAAAAAAGGATTGTCTTAATAGTCAAGGATAATAAGTTTAACTGGTGGAGGTGTCTTGCTTAAGGGGTGTGCAAAGGAATGGTGATTTGGCGTTGGGGAAGGAAGACATTTTGTATGTTTTCAATGATGTGGGTAGTCAGTTAAGTATTTTGGTTAACAAAATGTAATGGGTATATGACTGGTTGTAGTTATGTTTTAAGGATATTGTTGTGTATGTTAGATCTGCTAAAATGGATTATGATATTTGAAACTTAAGTAAAAGTTTTATGTAAATGAAAAAGTGTTCTGCATGTATGTATGCTACGTAGTGGAATGTTAGTATAGTGTGAAATAGGTATGTTAAGAAAGTAATAAGATTATGTTTCTTTAAAAAAAAAGGATGCAATATGTGCGATTGTGTGAGGGACGTCCACATTTTTAGATGGAGATGTAGTATTCATAAATTTTGGCATAAAGTAACAAATATTGGAAGTAGTAACATTTTTAAAATGACTAACCGTTGTTATAATTGTAATATAAAGCAGAACGAAAAAGGAAATGTTTGATTGAAATGAAAATGACAAAGTTTAATATTGCATCATGAAGAAATGGAAACTAATGGATTTTATAAACATGACATTTTTTGTGTGGAGAATTTAGTTCAACTCGAAATCGAATGGTGTCGCCGGCTTTGAACAAATTTGATGTGCAGAATTCATCTCAGTCGGGGCCCAGCTTTGTCCGAAATAGATTTCCAATGTTGTATAGAGTGAGGAGTGATCTCTTTCCGTTATCACAACACAAATTGAGATTTGTAAAATTGTTATTGCTTAACATTGCAGCGAAGGCCTCCTCCAATCTCTATAGGGAATAAAAAAACAGTGTTAGACAATTATAGTGAGTATGAATTAGGTAAAATGAAATGATGAAAGAACAAAAAAACTCAACTAATTTTGATGTTTTGATAGTACTGTCTGTGAGACCAATGTCGAACACAGCAGTGTTTTTGTTGGGAATGAATCTGCTATGGAAACTGGGTAATTCGTTGATGTTGTTTGGGTTTTTAAAGTCAAGGATTTCGAAATTGTCGTTACCATAATAACCAAAGTGAAGCACCACATCAGTCGGTAAACCGTAGAAATCCACAACATCATTCCATCCACTAATTATGAGTGGATAATGTTGATCCTTGTTATATATAAGGAGATGATGGACACCTTGGTTGTTCAAAACGGTCCACGTTTTTGTTATATCATTTTCATAAAGACTTAGAAAATGAGGGTCAATCTCAGGCCAAAGCTGATAAAGCAAAGAAATGATGTTACAAATGAATGGAAGAAGAAATATAAATAGGAAACAATAAATGAAATAACATAAGTAATGATAACCTGTGTAGATAACTTAGCAACATGGAAGGAGTACTCCAAGTCTGTATGAGTAAGTTTTCTAGTCAAAGACATTATGAATTTCTAAGAAGGGGTGGTTGTAGGGAAAGAAGTGGAAGGGAGTACCTATATTAGTGAGCAAAGTAATAAAAAAAGGAAAATGGTTGTTTTATCACGTGGGAATAATATGATAGAATGCTATGGAATATATTCCTTTGCAAAAGGGTGAGGATAAGAAAGAATCTTGCAAAATAAAAAAATAATAATTGTGTACATACAAAAGGGAAGAAAAAGTCTTTGGGGTCTGTTAAAGGGAGATAAGTATGTTGTTTCATATTAGACATGGAGATGCATTTCTGACTTTGTAAAAAATACATCATCAATGGAGTATATGCATAATAACTACAAATATTTTATGGTTGTTAGTCATTGTAACTGTTGGGTAGTGGGGTCACATGTGGGTTTAATATGTTAAAACTTAGAGTGGTGTGTTGAATTAGTGAGTTGTGGAGATAATGGTAATTTATATATGGATACTTTATGATACTTTACACGGTGTGTTGAATTATTGAGTTGTGGTCATAAAGAATAGTTAGGAAAAATAAAAAAGGTTGGTGGTTGCCATTAAGTCCTACAGTTAGCAAGCATATATTTCATCCACAAGCGTTTGGTTGAATCATAGAGTGTGGAAAAGCATATATTTCATTCACAGTGGTGGTTATACAAAATGACCAATTGAATCTGGTGTGCACAACCATCAGTGCTGTAACTACCTTGTAAGTTGGGTTGTCTGGTTTTGTGTTCAGCATCAATGGCAACCAGTGCAGGCTTGGGAGATGCAGATCTGGTGGATACTTTTGAAATTGCAAAGTTGGACATTCAAGTAAGTTTTCTATTAATTAAACTGAATGTGTAGCCCAAAATTTTTAGTATTTATATAAAAATAAGCATGTAAAATCATAATCATTATATATGTAATATAGCCTTATCCGGAGATGGACCCAGAATTTGTTAGAAGTCATATTGAAGATCTTGCAAAAACATGGAGGATAATAAACAACGACGGGACTGTTGCAGAAATTGTTTTTAACGGGAATGAGGATGTTCCACTTGTTGTTGCTGGTTGGATGGAGTTACAACAGGTGTACGAACTACCAAATAATGTAGCAGTGGTTTTTGCCTTTTATGGCAACGATAAATTTGAAGTTGTTGCGTTCAAAGAGATATCCGATTATGAGGAGTTACCAATGTTCCATAGTAGGTACATAAACCAGAAGGGGATATACGCATTCGATGTTGATCTTTCAGAGGAAAGTGTGTCCAGACCAAAATTAGTTGAGTTCAGATTTCCTATGTTATTAATATTTATGATAGATTGATCTGTTTTACATCTATCACTGATTGAGTTTTATATTTTCTTTGTATGATAGAAATTGCTTGTTGAATTTGGAAGAGTTCTGAAAGATTATGATTATGAGGTTATTACACTGTGCGGTGATAATGGCTGCACTCAAATGTAATTGGTCCTGAACATAGATGACCCTCACCGCACCAAAATAGGATATGAATGGGATACATTCTATGAGTCAAACCAACTAAGGGTGGGAGACAGAATCAGATTTCGGTTGGATGTAAACGATGCAAACAAAAGATGCAATGTATATAAAATTGTAAATTTCTAAGCTTAATGTAATACATAAATTCTGCCATCAACTATTATGTATCGGCACGAACAAATGGTTTGTAGCTTATCATGCATTTAGTTTAAAGATTTATCTGTTTTTGACTTGTTTTAGTGTTACCGTGATATTAAAACGGAATGATACACAACTTTCTTTTGAACGTTGTTAGATGATACATGTCATAATAGAATTCGTACATTACAGAATATAAATGAACTTGTCAGAATGATGTTATATATGAAAGTAACACAACAGAAAGAAACTATAATAACATAGAGCAGAAAAAACAAATACAAAACGTAGTATGCAAGTTATATAGATTACACTATATAATTTACACATTATTGAACACTTCTTTATAAACCACATTAGTTGTCGTATTTTTTGATTTGTTTTCTTCGTTGTGTATCAATATTTTGATCCGTTTTTTGGTTGTAACTCTTGATAGTGCAACATATATTTGACTGTGCGTAAAAACATCTTGAGGTAGGTAAAGACCGACATGATCCACAGATTGACCCTGTGATTTATTTATTGTCATCGCATATGAGACAATAATTGGGAATTGACGCCTGGTAAGTTTAAAAGGCCATGGAGATTGTTGTGGGGACATATCCATTCTAGGAATATAAACCAATTTCCCAAAACCTTTTCCAACCATAATCGCTGCCTCGAGAACATGATTTGCCATCCTTTTTATTATGAGCCTTGTTCCATTACACAAACCTTCTGATTGATCAATATTGCGCATAAGCATGATAGGTGTACCAATCTTTAATTTAATGTGATGATTAGGCAATCCTGAGGTTGCAAGGGAACTTAGAAACTCGGGTGTTAGGATATCGATCACTCCCCCGTCATGAATTTCAGACTGATCAACAGTGTTGGAACTGTAATAATCTCGTATGTCCCCTGTGAGATAAGCCGAATAGAAACATAAATAGAATAAACCGAAAAAGGAAAAATCAAAACCAAAATTTAGCAAAAAATGCTAACCTGGCATCAATGTGATGATCCGATTATTAATTTAATCAACAACTTCCAAAGTCGAAGCTAGTATAGCTCTATTCTTTTGGTAGTCATTTGATTGATAGTTTGATAGAAAATTCGGGTATGTGCTTTCAGTAATTGCATCAATTGGGTCAGCATAGCCAGTAATCAAAAGGTCTTTCGGAATTTCAATGCTGGCATATCCATCATTAGGTTCGGAAACTTTCCCTTCGCCAATTTTCAAAATCCAATTGGAGAAATCCCGTATTTCAGCTTGTTCAAGTTCATTTTCACCACACTGCAGGCGCATATTTTTGGTCAAAGTTAAGACCTCCACAGAATGCAATATGTATGATGCATTTATTGTAGAATGAATTATATCCGAACGGCTACCCCTTGGTACCACCGGCAAAATTTGTCTAAAATCCCCACCTAATACAACAACCTTGCCACCGAAAACACGATCAGTATTACTAAAACTACTCATGACATCTTGCAATGTTCTGTCTAGTGCTTCAAAGGCATGTCTGTGTGCCATTGGGGCCTCATCCCAAATGATCAATTTTGTTTTCCTTAGCAACTCAGCAATGTCATCACCGTAATTAATCTTACAAGTTGAATTTTCCAAAGTAGGCACAGGTATTTTGAATTTTGAATGTGCCGTTCTCCCGCCGGGCAATAATAGAGATGTTATACCGCTAGTTACAACTGTCAAATAGATATCATGCTTCGATCTCAAAGCACTTGCAAGTGTTCGCCAAATATATGTTTTTCCTGTACCGCCATACCCATGCAAAAAGAAAATTCCACCTGTTTGATCTGAGACAGCGTTCATGATTTTTTCATAAATCAGACCCTGTTCATCTAAACGAAATACGGAGGTTTAAAATTGGACATGAATAGAATAATTCAATGAAAATGCATTGAGACATTTATACAGACCTGTCAGACCAAGAAACAGAATAGCGAATTCTGCTTTCAGTGCTACGATATCATAATTTCTTTCATCGTATATAAACCTATTACCTAGCTGCTGCAGAACATAATCATCCGGATACAGCATTGGTCCAAAACGTTTAAGACTACTTCGATTCGCTTGAAGCAGTTTTTCAATTTCGGTTAATTTTAAAGTCTGTAACTCGCATTCTAATAATATTAAATTTGTTATATAAATCAGAAAAGGTGTTAAGCACAATCATCCATGTGTGAGAAAATATGTGTAAGGGAAAACAAATTATACAAACAATGAGTAATGAATTGAGAACCAAGAAATATATACCTGAATTATAAGCCAAACGTCTCTGTTGATGCAAGATACCATCAGATAAGAACTTAAATGACTCGTTCCAAACATATTTCGGCCTATTGACGGCTCCGGACATCAGCATGACAATAAATACTCTCCTAAGAAAATCCCCAGAACCCCATTCACTTGCTTCTTGAATAACACCAATATACTCCTTATCGTCTCCGACAAAGCCCATTGCAAAGCAGGCATCTATGAAAGTATCATATTGAACATCTCCAATTCTGCGTATTTGTTCATAAGAGGTTGGTCCAGTAACCACCGTCAACATCATTCGCAAGTAAAACAATTCTCCCGTGGTCGGTGAAACCCATATTAAACGGCCAATTGTGAATCCCTTTTTCCTAGGCCGCCACAAACATTTTTTCTTCACATAAACAAATTTGGATACAAATTTTCCATATGTCAATGACTTTGCCTCATCATATTTAGCATTAGCTACCAACCATGCAGTAAACATTGATTCGGTCACACTTGCTTTTTCCAAAATATTTTCCATGCGTGCAAAATCAGTATAGTAAACAGGTTTTTCGCCTATCAAATGATAAAACATCCTTTTCACAGCTGGTTTCTGACCATGTATATCATAAGAAAATATTCGCCAGCATGCCTCACTTGGGGAAACATATCGGCAATCCAAATACTATTTTATTTCGTCCACCGGTTCTGTCGTATTTCGTGCATTTGATTTTGAATTAACAATTGTAGCTGTTACTCTATCATATCCCTTGTGTATATATTTAAAAAGATATTTTATTGATATACTCTGGTTACACCATTCTATGTTGATATGAGCTCGATATTTCAGTAGCAATCTCGCATTGTATGGAACAACATGTCGGTTGTCCAATGAAACTCCGTATTTTAAAATGGTGTGAACGTGTGATCTTCTCCTATATAGCGGATAACCTTCTGCATCAATCACCGTGTTTTCATTGTTTTTTTTTGGGAAAAACTTTGAACATCTTTGATTTTTCATGCAGGGAGATTTGGGTCGGGCTAGACCACATAGACCATGCATCATGTTCTGTGCAACCAAATTATACAAAGCAGGATGGAGAACTGGGTCTGGAATCTCAGCACATATTATGGCATCGATATCAGCTAGTGTCAGAAATTTGCTCTGAGGATGTAAGAATAATAATGTATGAGCGTGCGACAGTCCTCGCTTTTGGAATTCAATTGTGTACATAACTGGGAAAAACCATATAAACGCATAGTTAAGAAAGGACTAAATGAACTGTGTACAAGACACATGAAAACATAAAAATAATTCTAAAAATGCGTACATGCCAAGACTTTGCCCATGATATGATTCTTTGTTAAATCTGTCATCAATTCGTCAAATTTGATTTTGAAAACCCTAGAAATTATATCTGGTCTGTCATGTGCCTTAAGAGTAGTATGGGCTAAGAACAGCGAGATTTTAGGCCAAGCTGGATTGCAGGTAAACGTCACGAACAAATCGGGAAATCCTAACTTGCTTGAAATGGCCATGCCATCAAAATACAGTTGGTCCATATATCTCTTGCTACCCACATACGATGATGGAAGTACAACTCTTTTGCCTTTCTTGCCAAGTTCTTGCTGGGAACCATCACCATATTGGTCATTTAATTATCTATATTTCCCTACTCATAATTTCGATTGATTGTTGCGCAACCAATTTAGTCTCTGGGATTCCATCATTGCATAACCGTCTACCAAAAACTGCTGAAAAAGTCGGCGTGAGTGGACCAGAGTCGCAGCCTCATTCTTCCTGTGTTGTAATCTGAAACATAACCAATCTTTAATTGTTTGTCTATTTTTCTTTGTAACCAAATATTCATAGCGGTATTTGTGAAGTATATCATCTCTAAAACCGTCCTCACCGTACGCAAAAATTAGAGGGTACTGGTATGCAAGGTATGCCGGATGAAATTTATCTATTCTTTGCAGTTTGCCATCCTTTGACTGCACAATAATGTCTCTCTGAGATGCTGAATCTATATCACCGACAATGAGTTCAGCAACTTCTAAAATAGTAGGTGTGTTGTACAGTCGACCATCTTGCTGACGATCATGAATCAATTGTAACTTTACGTCTAAAAATGGATTACCTTCCAATAGATCTCTTGTCATTCTAAAAGCTTTTGCATGAACGTTACAACCATCTAACGTAATCTTCAACTTCGCAACTATTTCCCTCGTTATAACTTTATTATCCCTTTTTAATGGAGAATAACATTATGTTAGGAGAAATCACACAATGTGAAATAAATATTCAAATTAGAATGAGCAGAAATACCTGAAACAATCCATTCTGTTTTCAATTTCATTAGCGGTATCATAAATATACAACTGAGCATATTGAGGGGGTTTTCCGCTTTCTGGTAGTAAGCCACCAATTCTATGACATGTTTGTCCATGAAGCCTCAACGTCGATGGGCCTCTACCATTTGAGTGGGTTTTGTCAAATTGCATACCCGGGGACGTGAAGGAAAACATAGCATTGTATGTCCTAATGTTATCTTGGTAGTTCCTACTCTCCGGAGATGTTTCATATAGCAGTGATCGCAAAAGAAGCGGCGGTTCTTTAAGGATAGGCAGGACAATCTCGCCGCCTCTACAGCAGACAGTGAACTTAGGGATAGTGGTATGCCTTGATTTTGTTTTACGTTCCTGGTGCCACATACAAGCGTGACAAAACTGACATTCCCATACCTGTTCTCCAATATCCGAATAGCCTGCATAAAATAAAATTTCAGGTGATAATACAGAAAATCCACGAGTTAGTTAAAAGTGGTGAATTCTAATAAGTACACATACATTCTAAATTTGAATCAATCATTGGTTCATGATTGGTCTCTTCATTGGAATCTGAATTGTCCGTTGCTGTTTGATCATCATCGAAATCAGATTGATGTTCATCAGTTGAATATGTAGCAGCATCTACAGAAGGAGTTATATAATTTTCATTCATAGGAGTAGATGATTGATGATCATGATTTATGGGAGCATGAATAGTTACATTCACAGCCTTTGATGATTGGGATCATGCGAATTACGTGTCCTAGCAAGCATCGTTGCATTAAATATATTGCGACTTCCCATCACACTTTTGGCCTTTGATGTTGATACAGTTCTAGTTTGGCCAGAGTCACGTGAACGGGACCTGGAATTTAATATTAGTCTTCTTCTTTTTCTTGCAACCCAATCAGGTTTGGCATTAGAACCAGAAACAGGTACATCAGTTTTACGGGCATGAGAAAAACTCGGGCTAGGAAAATCTGCATTGTTTAGATTTCTCAGGGCACTATTGCACTGCCATGATGTCAGCGTTTCCGACTGGTCGCAGGTATGTGAGGCTAACTTGTCATTTATTATTAGTCTTCTTCTTGTTCCGGCAACTAAATTAGCTTGAGGACTGTGATTAGTAACAGGTGTGCAATCGTTAACATGATCTGGGAGCCGAACTGGGCGATCAAAAATGGGAAGGAGGTTGATTCGTGGAGCAGCATGAAACCCTTGGCATGGAAAACTGTTCTTGTCCTGGTAATGTTGCTGCATCGGCGGAGTGCAACAGATGTTTTGAGGATCATCCAGAGTGCATGAAACAGAA
The DNA here is from genome assembly GCA_022829125.1 of Lathyrus tuberosus. NCBI lineage: Eukaryota > Viridiplantae > Streptophyta > Magnoliopsida > Fabales > Fabaceae > Lathyrus > Lathyrus tuberosus. The sequence continues at coordinate 21,295,915 of JALAZF010000034.1, forward strand.
GGATGCAAGACATCTCCAAGTTCATTATCAGTCTGTCTATTTTTTCTCAAATTAATTATCAGTCTCCTTCTTTTTCTTGCAACAGAACTATTCTTTTGACGGATGAATGATCCAAGGCCATCCATAGCATGTAGTAGATTTGCCAAGGAGTTTAAATAAATTTATCAAAGGTCAAGAAAGATATTTAAACCTCTGGTTGAAGGTTTCACAGGATTCACAAATATGGGGAGTATTCAGAAAAATTGCAACCATATGATTATAAAATGAATATCTGTGTAGATAGGTGAGTTTCATGGTGTTTATGTGGCAAAAGTGCAGACAAGTAAATGGATATAATCTTCCTCAAGTTCCCAAAACCAATGCATGTTAAATATCTAAAAAGTGAATTATTAAAATATTTGTTTAACCTGTCAAATCGGGATACATATAAACATTTAAGTTTAGAATGGTTGTATATTGAGTAGGTTTTATATTTAGAATAATTGTATATTTATGTATACGTATATACATTTTTTAAATTATATAGATAAATATATATATTGATGAATGATGAACTTGACTCGTTAACATTTATGTTTATTAATTTTGTTTAAATAATGTTATATATTATGTTAAGATTCTTTATAAGTTATTACATTTTAGTTATTATTATTAATTACTGAAATGAGTGTTACAATATTTTAAAAGTTATTAAATTTTAGTTAATAATACGAAATAATGAAATATAATTAAAATTGATTATACTACATCATGAAAAATGGTTAAAAACAATTAAATATAGAACACAATGAAATAATGCAATATACACGTCCATTTATTTGTGTAATGTGTTTAAAAATTTTGTAATATTTATCAATGATAAGAAAATGAATTAGAGTAAAAAATTTAAAAAATTTGTATTGTATTGATATTGACTTTAAATTTATAATGTCTAACTAATGAACTTAAAATTGAAGAAGACAATGTAAAAATGAAATGTAATAACGCACACCAAGTTGTAGAAGTCTAAAAGTTGATTTCCATAAACATTGCAAAGATAGAATACATGGTAAAGGACTGTATTGAAATTGAAATCTAAGTAAGAGATTTAATCAGTAAATCTAAATCTCCTTGCAGACATATAGTTCTCCCACGTATAGTCCCGATCATCGTCATCATCCGAATCAACTGGATCATCGTCCCGTTGTTCGTCTTCATCCGAATCAAAACATTTGAATTTCGTCAGATTTTTTGCTACTTTCGTATTTCTTTTCCTCTTTCTTCTCTGTTGTAGTGCAGGAGCGTCACGTACCTTAAGAAGAAACCCAGTTAATCAAATATGACAACATGAAAAAATAAGCCACTATCTGTTAAGATCCATATAATACATAAACATACAGGCTACATATAGTTATATACGGGCTAAAACATGCAGGGGAAACAAAATTGTACCAGGGGAAGCTGCAACATTGTTTGAAACCGGCCAGCCTGTTGTTGGGGTTCGGCGAGGTCAAAAACTGTAGGTGGTTGCACGGCCGTAGCTAGGTGGTTGTCAGCACGGGGTTGATTGCGGACAGGAGGTTGGAGTTGTTGTTGGGTCTGTTGATGTTATGTAGATTATAGTTGTTAATCACAATGAAACAATAAGGCAGACAAATATTTACTGAATAAAAAAAGCAGCAGTAATTGTAAATAGCAAACCTGTACAACCAGTTGCCTGTCAACAGGGTGATGGTGACCGGCTGGTAGTTGTGATTCCGCAAAATGTTGCATGTCAGGCGGAGTGCGGTATTCAGTAGGGTCTGCAACATTGGTATTTTCGTTGGATGCCATAATTGATATTTTATGTGTTTGAAGTTTGGTGTATGTTGTAGAGAATAGGAGGCATGAATAAATAATAAGGTTGTGACTCTGCAGCTTCCCCCCTACATTGGAACTGGAAATGCAATTATAGTTTAGAAACTATAAAGTTGGAATATTGACAGGCAAAATTATAAAGAGTGGTGATGGTTAAGTGTACCATCTAGTTGGAAATACAATGTATGAACTTATTGCTCATTAAAGGCAATGAAAAGTATCAATGAGACATAATTCGGAAACAAAATATGAGATATAGATAACAATTGAGAAAACAAAAGTTGCGGATTGTAGGTCAACTATCTGGAAGGAAAAGTTGCGGATTATATAAAAAAGCTGTGAATATTAGACATTAGACATATACATAAAAAAAAGACTGAATGAAAGAGGTCTTACAAAATTCTCCAAGGCTTTAAAATTTCCAAAAGTGGGAGGGAGAAATCGTTGAAGATCATTATCCTCTAACTTCCTACAAAAATTGGATCATAGACATGATTAAACCAGTAAGAGGATCAGTTAATGTGAGAGTTTATCCTCAAAAGATCCTCACGAAATTGCAAAAAACATAAAAAAAAGTTACTATGGTCTTGTCAGTTTGATAGCTTATTCTGTACAATTTGTGTATCTGAAAAGGGCAAAGTGCAAAAACCTGGTAATGTCAGTCATACTTGTGGAATATCCATCAAAAAATTAACAATATAAATGAAAAGGAAGCATACCAGAAAGTATCATATTGAACATATCCAATTCTGCAAATATTGACTTTGACATTTGAACAGTCAGAGGTGCTAATTATTGAAATAAAAGCAAAGAATAGAACACAAGATAATAGATAGCATGATCAAAACAGGATCTGGGAATACTTCAAAAGATAATATACAATAAGCATCGTAGCCAGAGAGAATTACATTGTTTGTAATTTACATGTGGCATCCTAGATGACCACCAAAATTTTAAAACAAACTACAAATTAGTTAGACAGCATCACATGAGCTGCAATTTACATATACCGTTCTAGATTGGTACCAAAATGGAAATATCAGTTCCAAATACACCTTGACGATAAAAAACCTAAAATCAACATCTAGTCCAGCTTCTCCAACTTAATAATTTTTTTGAGTTTCTTGTCAGTTTTGGTCGAAGAAATATCTGAGTCACAGGCATTCTGCCTCTTTGAGGTTGCTGTGAGAGGTCCAGGTTCACAAATGGATGTAATTTCTATGGCCTATGACCATGAAAAAAAGTTAGCATCAAAGAAACCTTGTTGCAATAATTGTTTACAAATTGTATGAGTCCAGTTTATATGCATACCACATCCATGGCCGAGTCCTCCGCGGAATCAGAACCAACCTCATCAACAGAATCTGCATTATCACTCTTTGAAATGGGCAGCATAGGTCCATGGTCAAAAACAATATAAATAAAAAGGAAAATACAGTAGATAAAAATACAGACATGCATACCAGAGACATAGCAGAATCCTCCAAGGAATGTGATCCAACCTCATCAATAGGATCAACGCTCTTCATCTTTGGAATCAGCACTTTGGGTTCAGCACAACAAACAGATTGTATTTCCACTTCCTGGGACCATAGAAACATTAAGAAGAAATTGGAAATGTAACTGAGAATAAGTAAATTAATAGAAATCTGTAGCGTAATTGGCATGCATACCGCAGAATCACATTCGGATGCATTTTATATGTTCTACGACCACATAAAAAGCGATAACAATTGAAAAATCAGCCCCAATCGGTTAGCAATATATTTGAGAAACCGAATAATCTAAGAAATTCATCTAAGGGATTATACTCAACCTCATCAATAACAGTAGCACGCGTCTTCCTTGAAACTGGGAGCTCAGGTTCCGTGGCACAAACCGATTGAATCTCAACATCCTGCCTCTTTGAAGTTGGTGTAACAGGTTCAGCATCAGTCTTGGATGTAACAGGTCCAGGATCAATCTGGAATATAAAAATGGCAGCAATAAGGAGGGTTATAAATTTTCAAAAGCTGGCTGACATGCATATAATAAAAACAGCAGCAATAACCACACTAAACTTGTGCAGCCAGGTTGAGATGCATACCACAGCCAGAGGCAAGACAACAACTTCGACTGAGATGGCATCATCAAGAGTCTTTATAATCTGCACAAGAAAACTGATATTAGCGGGGAAAGGTCAATTCTTTGAAGGCAACATAAATTAAATATAATGATACAAGAAGTTGTAGATAATTGTGATGGAGTCGCCGGCTGAGGCGCTGAAGCTGGCTGAGATGCTGTTGCCTTCACATTGAAAGAAAAGGAAAATGTCGAAAACGGGTGAAGTAAAGAAGCATTGACGATGAAATGAAATGTATGGTACCTGAGTTCCTTCCCAAGGAGATTTGAGTTGTTTCACATAAGTGGGATCCTGAAGAAGCATGACAACCGAGCAACTCTTCCAATACGGCTGCCACTTAACCTTAAAAGCAAATTCTAAGTCCAACATTTCATCAAGCACCAATGGGAAATCCAGTGGATCCACAACTCCTTTCTACAGAATGGAATCTAAATACCAGGACCAATAATAGTACGCTATGACATTTATGCAGAATGAACTTTAACCAAAGATGAAAACCTTCACAAGGTCGTCATGCATTTGAGCAGCTGACACTCCCAACAACTGCATACATTCTCTGTCCCAGAAAACAAATTTACAGCGCTGGCTATCATAAGCAACCTCTATTTCAATCTTGTACCTAACATACAGAAAAGGAAAAATGAACACCAGATCAAAGGACTGCCATACATTATAATTTACGAAACCTTAAAGGAATAGACCTATAAATCGCAGTCTCAGTGGAATGTCCATCGTCACACATAAAAGGTGAGCTATCCCCGCGCGCAGTCTTTGGGCATTCATGGCACGCCATATAATACTAGCCATGCTGAGAGGCAAGAATTTTTCCTGTTGTTGCGACAGTTGCACAAAAGGTATCCTACAATAGAATAAAAAAAACTATTAATGTTAAAAACTATCAAGGGAGTGTCAACGAAACAGGCTAAGCGATTTAGATTATTAGGCGAGACACACCATACCCTAGAAAATTTACAGATTTCATTCAGAGGCAGCATAATAGCCCTGGAACACAATTTTTTTAAGGGAGTGTCCTGGGAACTGTCTGCATTTTGGGAACCCTGGGAAAATGTCTGTCCAGAAAGCATGACAATAGAATCAGAAGGGACACTGCAGGAAAAGACAAAGAAAAATAAGATTCATGCAATACGAATAAAGCATCATTGAATACAAACATGTGGCAGAGAATAACCTTTTAATAAAGCTGTTGATAGGGGAAACATCAACATTGATCAACATTTTTGTCACATTAAAAGTATTAGAAACAACCAATGGATATTTTCCTGCATCACACGCATGGAACAAAAATTAAAACAAAACCAAGAAAATGTTATTTAACTGAACATTCACCACATAATATGATAACACAATAACCAAGTGAACAACCTTCTTCTTTGACTTTTGCGTACTGCAACAGAACAACAGTCGGTCCAGACACACCAGTATGGTACTTGTTAAATTTCATGAACTGCACCGCATATGTCTCCCACAAAGTATAGTTAATTGTGTTGTTCCTGGAAGAAGCAAAACTATCTAATAAGAAACACCGCGGCCAGGAAAAAGGGAAAACAAACATAAAAGGTTGTGACAACAGCAAAACCCACGCATTGTCCCTAAGCATCATATTAATCTGCTCTTTCCTTCCCCCACTATGCGCCTGAGTGAATCCTATGCTCTCCACCATACCGACAATATCTGAACCAGGAAACACCAGAAAATGAACATGCATAAAAGTAATGCGCTGGTAAATTGATAACAACATGTATTGAGTGAAAGATCATAACTGATGAGCATATCTCTTTTATAGTTTCTACTCATTATATCCGCAAAACTCGTAAGACGGATCAGGATCGGCGGGATTTGATGTTTTCCTACATCAGCGACACAGGTCCCTCCAGTGAATTTAACCATAAATCGGTGTGAGGTCGGCTTGAAGACCAAAGCATTCGGTACAACCTAAAAATTGGATATAGTATATGTCACATCCACCCTCAAGATGGCATCAAACATCTCCTCCACGACCGGTGGCACGACAACATGAATTTCGCTTGCCTTGCAAATGAACAAACACAGAAAACAACATCAAAACACGTTCGCAAAACACAAGTTAAAAGACCATCAACCGGCTAAAGAACACCAAATCAGTTAAGAAAGAGCAAAAATAAGGAAGCAAAATAGAACAAACAACAACAACACTAAACCAAAACAACCATTCCAAGTCACCGACAACCAAGCTTATCGAACACAACCATGAACCGGATAAAGGACACAAAATAACAATCAAGTCACCAAGCAAAAATAAGGCAGAAATGAAATCAGATATATCAAATAGGATAAACAACACCAAGACTAAACCAAAGAACTCGCAAAGTCACATCCTTATCAACCACAACCATTTCAAGTCACCCACAACCATTCCTATACACCACAACCATGAATAAAGGGACAAAATAACAACAAAGTTGCTCAGCAAAAACAACTCAGAAATTCAATCAGAAAATGCAAATAGTATAAACCACACAAAGACTATACCAACAAAATAATGAGAATCAAATGAAGATCGAAATAACGAAACAGCTAACGGTGCTAGTAAAGCAAAGAAAGAACCAGAGAAAGCAACTCACTGATGAACGCGGACCGCAACCTTCCATAAATCTTTGGAGTCATCAAGGTCGGCAAGAGCAGCGAACGGATGAGACATCGGTTTCAGAGGCACGACAGAGAAAACGAAGGGGCGGCGAAGGAAAATAAGGAGCAGAGAAGGAGGGAAAAGGTGGAAAATGAATGTGTCTTGTTGAGTGGATAAGAAGGAATGGAAGATGATCCATATGTGTGGATGATGATGGAAATCACCGGACTGGACAGACGGGGATAGGGAGCATGGGGAACGTGGCCGTGAACAGTGCAACATTCAATGCAGCTTCAGAAGCAACAATGCAACAGATGCTTCGTGGTGAAGGGAGAAAGCAACGACGTGGAAGCTTATTGGCCCAGAGGGGAAAAATGGGTATTTCCACAGCCATCTAAATTCTTATATGTTAGATATGTAGGGTTTCAATTTTATTAAAATACCAACAATGCGCCCCTTAGATAACTTAGGTGACAAGAAAAATGAGTTTTAATATTAAATTGATAAAAATTCACTCTTTTTTAATAAAGACAAAATAAAAATCAAATGACTGTGTATTTGTCTCTATTTATTTTTCTCCAATATTTTGAATAAAAACAAAAGCTGAAATTTTTTCCCGTTAATTTTACGCACAATTGAGAAACGGTTCAACCGATCTGTTTATAAAACCAAAATTTTATTTTGGTCAACTTTTTAAACATTACGGTGAAAGAAATGCATGCAGTGATATGCAAATGATATAATGTCTTGTGAATGCATTAATTTATTGTTTTAGAAGCAAAATTGTCGTGTGACTATCCACACAAAACCTCCTCCTTCAAACTGAATAGAGCCTTGAAAAGGTCATGTTCCCACATGAGCAACATGCATATTGACCTACTTATATCTTGCTTAGTCGTCGGCATGACTTCCTTGCTAGCCTATATATAATACACCATTGATTCCTCCACAATTTACATTTTCGTTTCTTGAAGCATGCAAAGATCCACCTTTCCTAAAGAGATTCACTTATTTATTGCCTTTTGTTTTGTTAAATTTCCATTCCCCTTAATGTTATATGAGAGAAAATTCATTTAACACCCAATTTGTTGACATCCTTCGATTTGAGTCTCTCTTGATCTCATTTTTTCATTCGTTTGATTTCAGCTACATAAGCACAATCATTATCCTCACCCTTGATTCTTAAGTACAAAGATTTGTTCCATATTTTTGAAGCAACGCCTCATCTTCTTTAGCCCAAAATATCATATTTCCTTGGATAACATCAAGATCAGACGTGGACTCACAACAAAGTGTTGATGCACCAAAAAATATATCATTAGAAGGCGAAGAAGATAAGGATTGAAATGAGGATACAAGTTCAATAGAATTGACAGATTTAAGTGGAAGTAAGGAGGAGAAATAAGGCCTGTCATATGGGAGAGGTTTGGATAACAAAGGGATAGATTCTGAGATATCTGGAAGTTTCTTTGATGACTCTCCCACTTCACCCAAATTCTAACGTTTACGCTTGGGTTGGGCTACCAAAGATGGAGAGCTTTAAATCCCAATAGAAATTGATTAGATACTCGTAGCGCCAAGAGGGACCAGCTGATGGGGGCTATAATGATCCAACAAAACTTAATCATGATTTGAGGGTTTCTGAAAAGGACTTCCAGGTAAAGGAATCCTTGTCTAGGGATGATTTAATATATCCTTCTTATACTTTTCCACCTTTTCCTAACATTTTTGTAATCTAGGGCCACTATCATTCTTTTTAAATACAACCATAACCTGATTTTTTTCTGCTTGTTGTTTGGCATTCCATAAAATTTCCTACTTCCTATTAGGGAACCAGCTCTGTCCCCTTCAGATGATGCAAAACCTTTGTCTTCTTCATACCATTCACTTGGAAACTCATATGAGTTTTTACTAGATGAATCATCTGAAACAAAACATTCTTGCAATTGAATTATGAATGGCCCTTGGGAGTCCTCAACTAATTTTACATTGAAAGATAGGCCATTAATCTAAACCTCTAGATCTTTAGTTAATACTATTAAATGCTTCGTTCTAACTAGAATGCGGGCCACGTCTATTTTTTAGTGTAATCTTGTGTTATGAGCTGCCCATCCATTCTATCACCAGAGGCAGATATGTGCCCAGGCATCACCTCCATTTCAGACTCTTTTAACCCTTGTTACATGCATCACCCACGCCTTACCCCTAAATCATTATATTTTGTAAAGTGTGGAATTAGGTGAATTAGGTGTATAGAATTTTTTTTCGGGTTTTGATTTTTACTTTCTTAAAATTACTAAGTGATGAAATGCTGTAAAGTGTGGAAAGTAAATGACACGGCGATATATCCTGGTTCCCCTCACAGTCCGAGAGTACTCCAGTCCCCTTTCAACATGAAAGAGATTTTAATATTGTTAGATCTCTAGACAAGACAACCTAGTCTTTCTATACAAGACTTTAACCAATAAAACCACCAAGAACAATCCTCTTGGATCGACCAAGTTGAAATGAGAATAATCCTCTCACTTTCAACCTCTTGCTTCCAACAATCCTAGACAACAAGGAATACAACAAACCAAGTAATCTTAATTCCAACAATCCTGGAAAATAAGATATGAATATAACAAGAGTTTTTAAGAATAATGAAATTTGTAGAACAATTATCATTTTTAGTGATGTATCAATATAATTGATCTTCCCTTCCAAACAAGCAATTTATAATGATAGAATATAGTGCTCAAGTGTTTGTAAATATGGTATGAATTTTTCTGGATTGATATGGAAATACATGCAGAAAAATTCCTTGTGAAAGTTCAAGAACACAAACACTTGTTTTGAAAATTGAATGATTATAATGATGTTAAATTGCAATGGAAGAGGTTCAATTTAATTTGAAATTTCATATATTTATAAGTGCATAATACCTCTTTGAAACATTGTAAAGTTATGCAAAAATATCATGAACAATTGTCAAGTTAAAAAGAAATGGTTTCATGAAAAGATGCATGAAAAGGTGTTAACAATTTTTGAATTTCAAAATTAAAATACTGCTTCAGTCTGATGTAAATTAGGGCGGTTTTTAGTGCTGTTACGGCAGGTCAAAACGCCTTAATTTACCAAAAACTGAATATTTGAAAAAATTGAAAAAATAAAAAATTGTCTAAATATTTGAACCAACCTTATGCAACATCTATTGATTTATTCAAGTCAATAGATTATATTTGAAAGTGATTTAACATGGTTCAAATATGAAAAATAAATTTTCAAATGTATGACAAAAAATATTTTGTTTTTTAAAGCTAGAAATAGTGATATATTTTCAACCAAATGAACCATGCATGCAAGTGAATTTTGGAGATTATTTTGAGCACTATTTTATCAATATATATTGCATGCTTATACCTCAATAAATAAAGATCAATGCAAGTCTTCATAATGTTGCAATTTTGTTCCATAGCCATATTGCTTCATGGTGCTTTTTCTCAGCATTTGATAAATGCACATAGTAGTTGTCTTCATCAAAACATGATGTCGAAGAAGCTTGACTTCACAGTTTTATTGGGCTGGGTTTTTTGAAATTTCAAGAAAAAAAAGGTAAGATCAAGTCAAAGGTAAAATCTAAAGATTTTACACGATTTTACAGATATCAGAGAGATTTAAAACGTGTAAAATCGTTCCAGTATACGATTTTACTTAAAAACAATTTTATCTACGATTTAGTACCAAATGCCAAACTGGAAACGTAAAATTTAAGAGTTTAGGGTTTAAATCGCAATTTTAACAACCTTGCTATTTATTTTTGTCTTTACCCTGGATAAAATACTATCCCCTCTTTAAGACTTTAATGATGAGTATAACACTGCTTAATACTCATATATCACAAGAGAACAACCTAAAAGGTAATTTAGGGACATATATAGTATCACATAGTAGTTAAAGTCAATAGTAGTGGTAGGTTCTCCAACTTGATAAAAAAGAAGTTATATCAAGTTTCTCTGTTTAAATTAAAAATGATAGGTAGAAAGCCAATTGTTATTCTAGAACCTTATTCTGAACGTGTTGTTATCATATCTTTGAGACTTGTTGGTATGCTCTGTTAGGAGAACAAGTCCTCCCCTAGTTCAACAACAAAAACAAATAGAGGAGCCAATGGGGGAGTAAAATCAGTACTCCCTCAAAGGTGCTATCAATTTAGGAAAAAAAATCAAGTTTCCATGGTTGACTAGGAATATCATAGCATTGTATCCACGTGAATCTCTCTCATCATCCACATTAGAAGGTTTCCATGGAAGCACCTCTTTGAACCGCTACTTCACCCGATCACTAACGTCTTTCACCAAAGCCATCATTTCGCCTTACACTTAACCCTCAAGCAAGAAAAGGTTAGCTCTTAGTGGAGTAACTTGCATGGAAAAATATCCCTATGTGTTAAAAACCTCTTGGATGTTGTATGATACCCTTGGGTTTTCGACAAAAACAACAAAAGCTATTAGAAATCTCGAGATATCATTCTATTCCATATTAAACTTAACATTACGTTCGATGTCAATTTTTGAATAACCACCATTTGATCCCAATGCTTCTACATATGAGTTTCCCCTATTACGCAAAGGGAAGGTGTTAGCACCAAAAAAGTCTATAGTACTCTATACGAACCTCTAGAAAATCTAGCGTTTGGCTTAAAAAGGTATTGTTTGCAAGAGATTGGTGAGGTGAAAAGAGAATTTTTTTTTTAATAATTTTGTGTTTGACAAGACTTCTTGAGCCTCGTGCCTACGTACCCACAAAGTACAATGGAGGGTCAAAACCTCGTAGTTCGTGGTAAAAATAATAAAATGGTGTGTTATGATTCATTTTAAATGAAAAGACAACTTGTCATTTTAAGGAGAAAACTTCAACTAATCACCCACATGTGAAAATGGACCTTTGCATCACTATGAGAAAGACTCCAACTTGGTTAAAATAAACAAGTATGCCACTAACTCTCAAAGGTGGAAAAGAATCAACTTATTTAAAACAATACTATAGGGATAGGAGGATCACATTTCAACTATAAATAACTAATGTCTAAACTTTATGAAAAGTTTTAATGCAAAAAATGCACAAAAGGCACAAAATAGTTTGAATGAGTTTGGTCTTTTTAAAGTCTTTTGAAAATGGTCTAATTATGCTTAAAATTGACTAGCATTTATTAAGAAAGTGAGTTTGAATATGCACTTGACAAAGTCAAGGTTTATTATGAAAGTGGTTCTAGTTTGGAAACAAGAAGATTTTTGAAGAAAAGGGAGAAGTTTTTGAAAATTTAAGAAACGGGAGGAGATGAAGAGGCTATCCTAAAGCATAAAATAAAAGTTAAGGAAGAAAAGATCTAACTAATATACAAGCCTTTGACATAAACAAGCCAAAACTCCCATCCTTTAGACTCAGGCAACCAAATAAGAAATAAGATAAGCAGAGAAAACCAAACATCAGATGAAAACCAAGGATCCAAGCCAAGTCTTCAAAGAGGTCAACTCAAGGTCAAAGTACCAAATAAGATACAAGGTCTCAAGATATAACTCCAAAGTAGAAGGCAAGGAACCTAATTCTAAGTCCATCATCCATAAGCAAGGGATAGTCACCAAATAGTCCAAGGAGCATTAAAAGTCTTTTAAGTGTTTAAGCCTTTATTAATGTCTTAAAAAGAAAAAAGAAAGTCCAAGTGGAGAAAGAGAAAAAGGCATAAACATAAACAACATGATAATATGATATGAAATGATAAGCATAAAAATAAAGAGCATAAAAGATAAAAGAACCTAAAAATAAAAGGCATAAAGTAAAATTTAGTACAATTAAAGTTAATGTTAGTGTTAATGAAGACATTTTGTCATTTAAAGTAGATTACTCAACTAATCAACCCAACAAGTGTGAGAACTTTGCATCATCCTTTGAGAAGGGCTCCAACTTGGATAAAATCAACAAGTATGCCACTATCTCTCTTAGGTGGAAAAGAATCTACACGCTATGGAGATAGGAGATTTACATCTAAACTATTAATGATTCATATCTAAAATTGGACTAATATGACCACTTTCCGTTTAGGGACAAATTTAGGTCTATTTTAAGCAATTGTAACACAATCTATAAGGAAGATCATACTATGGGAGGACGGTCAATAACAATTTATGTACCATACATGTTAGAGATATGATATAAAGATCATACTCCTAAAACATGTAGCAAAAGTCAAAACAAGGTTGATCAAGACCTAAGTCAAGGAAAGATGGATCCATTACATCAATCAACCTCTCATAGTACTTTGGACAAACTTATGCATCAATCCAAAGTACCTCAATTGATCAAATGATCAATCAAATGGTAAATTTGAAATGATAAAAGTTCATCAATCACCATTCAAGATCTCATGAACAAGATGGCCTACACATCCTCCAATTGATCAAAGAAAGGGTGAAAAAGAAAAGGAAAGGGATGAGAAGAGAGGATCAAACAAAAAGGCAAAACCAAATTGGATCCAAGTGGTGATCAAATCATCATCAAAATCAATCATCCATTTTGGTGGATTAGGGTTTTCACCCCATCAACACCCAAGATCCATTGAGTTTGATGAGACCTATGATCAAATCAACCAAGATCCAAGACCAACAAAAGGCAACGCAAGTCAAACCAAAATAAAATGCAATAATATAAATTAAAATGCACTAAAATGATTTTTAAAATTAATTTTTAAATGAAAATAAAGATGAAAATACAAATGATGCATTGAATCAAATGAGAAATGATCAAGAAAAATCAAGCAAGTCAGAAACAAGTCAAGAATGCTATATAAAATTTTTGAGAATTTTTTAATGCATAAAAGTATTTTTAAACTAATTAAAATGCTAAAAAAAGAGAAATATCATGAAAAATAGAAAATGATAAAAATAAAATATGAAAATTTTAAAATCAAAAAGAGAAAAATAAAAGAAAATTTTAGAAATTATTTTGGCATTTATTGATTAAAAATGAAATTTCTATGAATTTTCAATGAAAATGCAATTTAAAAAAATAGGAAAAACAAAATAAAAGAGGAAAAAACAAGATCTAAGACGTAGCAAGGAATCCTGCATCAATATGCTTCTGAACTTCTTCTTTAATTTTGATGGCCACATGCGGGCGAGTTCTTCTCAACTTCTATTTGATTGGTGGACATTCTGGTTTTAACGGCAAATGATGCTCCATAATATCGGTATCAAACCCTGGCATATCCTGGTAGGACCAAGCAAACACATCTGGGTATTCTTTGAGAAGTTTTATCATACTTTCTGTGACTGCTGGAGCAAGCAATGCTCCAATCTTGACTTCTTTTTTGTCTTCTTCTGAACCCAAATTGACTACTTTTACTGGCTCTTTGTAAGGCTGAATGGTTTCTTCCTCATGCTTGAGTAACCGAGAGATATCATATGGAATTTCTTCATCCTCTTCCTCTTCAGCTTCGAACACTGGGAACTCAAAGTTAGGAGAAGGCATAGGGTCATGTTTTCCAATGGGGTTTTCTATGGTCAATCTGCACATATGATTGATGCTGGATTTTAAAAAACAGGTAAAATGCAGAGTGTGTGCAGATATTGAAAGTGTTTATTATCATTTGTTTTTTTAGGCTTACCATTTCCCGAAAAATCAAAAAGTAAAAACAACAGTATGGAATTGAAAACAACATCTTTATTATTGATTAATCAATTCTTGAAACAAAAGCCCAGAAGATAAACTTTTTTGCCTTGGGCAGAACAAAGAGGAAACATTTTTAAAAGGGGGCCCTAGAAAATATCTCTCGCCTAGGGCAGAGCAAGAGGACACAACAGACGACAAAAAATTACTTAGATATGTGAACAATAATCGGGACATGAACATCTATCCAATTCTGACAAACCCCTCCATGCATCACAAAGTCCTGTGAATCCTTCTCAGGATCATCTTCAAGGATGGAACCGACTTCCAGTGGAGTAGAGACTTGTTCTTCAACTGTATCTTTGTCTGGCCACGGGATACACTTAAGTTTCTTTCGAGGAGTGTAAAAAGGCACATATGCATCTTCTGGTGACATGTATCCAGGATCCTCAAGGTAAGGCTCCCAGTCTTCAGTAGGAATAGATGAATCATCTTCAAAGTTATCTTCCATCATAGTATCAACTTCTGGTGAAATAGGAAGAGCAAGACATTTCTCAGCATAATGATCTTCCTTAATCATCTCGTCGTCTGATTCAGGTATATACTCAAATTTCTTCCGAGAGTAAAATGGTACATATGTATCCTCTTGTGATATGTATCCAGGATCATTAAGGTAAGGCTCTCATTCCTTTACAGGAATGGAGGAATTATCTTCAAGGTCATCTTCCATAATAGGATCAACTTCTGGCAAAGTAGGGTGGATGAAACCTCCATTGTGGAAAACATCTTGAATGGGATGAATGACTTTATCCTTCTTTGTAGCTTTTGCAGATACTGGAGAGAACCTGATGCCTCCTCTAGTCTTGTTATCAATAGGGATAATAACCTCTCCCCATCCTTTAGCGGTCCCACTTTCAACTGCTCGTACTGCATCTTTGTAAGAAGAAATGGATGTCCCTTTCTTCATATCTTCATTACTCACATAAAGTGCTAGGAACTGAGTTCCAATGGCCTCTTCAAGTTCCAAATAATAAAATGAAGATAGGTGACTCACGATCAGAGCTTGTTCACCACATAATTAAAAAGTGATCTGGAAAGTATGAGGCCCAATAATTATGGGGAGATCAACCTCACCAACAACAGTCTTTCGGGATCCATCAAAAGCTTTAACAACGATTCCACTGACCCTCATAGGATCTACTTGAAAAGATAATCTTGAAAGAGTGGACTTCGGTATGATATTCAATGATGAACCAATGTCCACCAATACGCTAGACAAAGCATCATTCATACAGTTGATTGAGATGTTCAGTGCCATGTTATAGTTTTTCCCTCCTCTGGGAGCTCCTCATTACAATAGCTCAGGTTGTTACAAGTAGTGATATTAGCAACAATCTTGTTGAACTGATCCATGGTCACATCGTGGTCCACAATATTGTATTCACTATTTCTGATCATCCTTAACACCTCATCATTATCCTTCCTTTGATTTATATCACTAGATTGGCCTATTTTAATAGGTTCCCCAATTAAAGTCTCCTTTCTTGCAACAAAGTCCTCAGCTCTTTTGGAAAATACGCGTCCATTTCTTGTGACTCTTCCTGTATCCGCGATGTTAACGAATGACGGTAGTAGAACTTCTCTGCCATTTTCCACCACAGTTGCACTATATTCGTAAGGTATAGCCTTTTCAGGCTTACATAGGACTGGACCTGGAAAATAGATGACCAAAGGAGGCACGGTTGTCTTTCAACTGTCATAAGGGTTCTCTATACGTCAGGTAAATGAGGAATAGGAATCCTTTGACTGTAAAAAGGAATTTCCAAAAGTTCAGGTTCGTTAAATTGAGGAATTATGACAAAAACTTCCTCCTCAACATCAACAGGTTCCCTTTCATTGTAGACTGAGATAACTCTCTGGTATAGTAATCCCTAAATATCATTGCGAACAAGGGGACACCCACGTGGGTTTCTGAAACAAATTCTGCAAGCTGCATGATTATGGTGATCGGGACCAAAGTAAGCAAGCCTACATAAGCATTTGTGCATCTTCACCAAGAATTCTCTAATGTATATGATTTCATAGACTGCGTACTGCCCTCGACAACCATGAACCATGTTGACTGGATTGTAATCCCTCATTCTCTATTCTTGGATATAACCCTTATCCATTTGATCTTGAAGAGCTGTTTGCACAAAGTAACATCTTTGATTATTCTTAGAACATATTCTGCAACGGTGATAATTATACGGTGGTATCAAACCATACTCACTCAATCTGTAATGCATTTTCCACCAAGTTCATATTCATTAGACGGACATCGTAGATTTTGTAGCTGCCTGGGCATCCATGCACCATATTCATGGTAGCTCCCCCATGCTGAGGTAGCGGGTTTGCTTGAACATTTGGATTAGTGTCTTTGAAAGACAAAATTCCATTCTTGATGAGCCTTTAAACATCAGCTTTAAAGCTAAAGCAGTTTTTGATACCATGACCAAGCGCTCCTTAATGATAGGCACATAATTTGTCAGCTTTAAACCAATAGGGAGGATGCTTTGGGATAACTGGAGGAGACCTGGTTTGAATATGACCCTTTGCTAACAAAGCTGGGAATAGCTTTGCATATGTCATTAGTATGGGATCAAAGTTGGGTGTCCTTTAAATACGGTCATTATTGTTGTATTGCGGGCGAGTCTGTTGTGAAGGTTGTTGTTGCCGTTCTAGTATTGTGGTTGTTGTTACTGATGTTGATGTTGATATTGTGGATTAGACTGGTAATTCTGAGAGAATTGTGGCTGGTAGGCTGGAGTTAGCGCTAAGTTGATAACATGAGACTTTGTTGCTACCTATCATTGTTAATACCTTCGCCTTTGCTGGCCTTGTAAGACAGTGTTGACGTCTTGTTGTTTCTTCTTTTAGAACCCACTTCCATGTTTCTTAATGCTACTGGATGGTTCTGCATCCTTAGTCAAACGTCCACCTCTGACTTCTTCCTTAAGTCGTACCCCCACGTTCACCATCTCAGTGAAATCATTGGGTGCGCTTGCGACCATGCGGTCATAATAGAATGGTCTCAATGTTTTCAGATATATTTTTCTCATTTCTTTCTCCTCGAGGGGAGGGAAAATCTGGGCGGAAACTTCACGCCATCTCTGAGAATACTCTTTGAAACTTTCCTTTTCCTTTTGAGGCATAACCCTGAGTTGATCTCTATTAGGAGCCATGTCTAGGTTGTATTTGTATTGTCTTACAAAGGCTTCACCAAGATCATTAAAAGTATGAATCTTTTCACTATCCAGTCCCATGTACCATTTGAGTACTGCCCTAGTCAGGTTGTCTTGAAAGTAATGGATTAGCAGCTGATGATTGCTCGTCTGAGTAGACATCTTACGTGCATACATAACCAAATGACTCTGAGGGCAAGAGTTGCCCTTGTATTTTTCAAAGCCAGGCACCTTGAATTTGTGTAGAATTTTAACATTTGGAACCAAGCAAAGGTTTGCGGCATTTTTCCCAAACAAATCTTGTCTGTGAAGAGCCTTAAGTTCTTTCTGCATCTCCAAAAACTGATATTGGAAATTGTCCATCCTTTCATCCACCCTCATACCTTCACTGGGAGCGGTATGGAAGATCTGCTTTTCATTGTATGGAATAGTGTGTACCACATGAGGTGGCATAAACATGACTGCATTGACTCTTGGAGCTTTAGGAGCCGGAGGCCTGTAACCCTCTGGCATAAAGTTGGGAGGCATGCCCTAAGGAAAGTTGTGTGGCATGGAATACAGCGGAGCACTAACGTGCGCACCAGAGATAGGTGCGGAGATGATTTCTGAGATCACGGTCCTTTGTATAGCTTCTTGAGAACTAGGTGACGGCTGATTCTGAGCAGCCGTCATTGCTTCCATCATGTTGTTGAGTCTTTCCATATTGTCTTTCAAAGTAATAACCTCTTCTCTAAGCTCCCTGTTTTCTTGCTCAAGTTGGTGCATCCTTCTCTGACGACTTGCCCGAGTATTTTATTGATGAAACAATTTGACTATTGGAGCAAAGACATGTGTAAGTTCTTGGAATGCAAAAATGCTTTGATTGATGCATGATGTGCAAAAAAATGCAAAAGACTTTGTTTTCAAGGAACTTTTAGCAATTATGTTGTAAATATCATAAGATGGATAACACTTTGAATAACTGAAAAATCTCATTTCATTAATGAACTGGCAGGATTACAATTTTGGAAGTACAACTTCAAAAGTTCTTAAAATACAAGAGAAAAGCTAAGTCCTATGAGTCCTAAGGAATCCTCTCTGATGAAAGTCCAACTTCTGGCTGTTGCTTCCTTTCCTGTCTTTTTAATTGAGCATTTTCAATCGTAAGCTGGTTGACGATCCTCTTCCAAGCACCAGAAGTAGGAGGGATACCATTAGAGAAAAATAAATTCTCTTACTCTTCTTGTCTTTCCACAGCATGTTGTTCAAGTATCTCGATCAAGTCGTCCTTTTCTTTTAGTTATTTCTTCAACTCTCTCTTCTCGGCTCTTGAAGCATGATACTTGTCTTCCCAAGTGTCTCTTTCCAACTTCATCCTAGTCAAGAGTTCTTGATACTCCTCTCTGTTCTCAATAGGAATGGTAGATGATGATGCTATAGCAAAAGTTAATGAAGGTTTCTCAAGAGAATAAGGCATATTGAGTTCACAAGCTCTAGTGCGTACCCAATGAGTGTAGGGCTCAAAAGCAACACAATTCTTCCTTTCCAACTGATCTTTTCTTTTCCTATGAATGGAGTTTCAAGCATTTACAACTCTCTTTTTCAAATCTGGATCTCCTCCTTCATTGAGATAAAAGAAACCTAATACTGAAAGACTGCTAGGTTTGTCCTTTATGGGGTACCCAAACTGACGTCTTGTGAGAGCGGGGTTGTATTTAACCCCCCCCCTATATATACCAAGAAGAGGCACATTAAGGAATTCTCCACAACCGTCAATAATAACTCTTGTGTCATAAGCTGGGTCATACCAGTTCAAATTTGTATGAGAGAGAGACACAAGCCTCTGAGACCATCTGAGTTTGTATGGATTCTCTGTGAAGAGCCTAGTTTGAGGTAAGTGTGACTGAAACCATTTTTACAACAAGGGTCCACAACATATGATCGCTCCACCACCCTTCTTGGTCCTGTGATGAATAGAATGATAAGTGTCTCCAAGCAGAGTAGGCACTGGGTTACCACTCAAAAATATCTGGATAACATTAACATCAACATAGTGATTGATATTTTGGAATAGCACAAAACCATATATAAGTAGCGCAAAGATAGTTTCAAAGGCACCCATACTATTTGCTTCAGCCAACTTTGTAGCTTTTTCTATCAAGAAACTGGAAGTTAACCCCTGAATTCCTCCTTTGGAGGTAAAGTTGTCTTTTACATCTGAAGTCTCCAAATGAAGAGCTTTTGCAATTACTGAGTACTTAGGAATTTCCTCTAAGCCATTGAAAGGAATTTTGTCAAACACAGGCAAACCAACCCAATATGAATACTCCTCCAAAGTTGGTGTAAGCTGATAATCTAGGAATGTGAAACAGTGGTAGAATGGATCATAGAATTGCACAAGAGTGTCAAGAATCCCATCTTCAATATTAGTCTTCATAATACCCAAGAGTCTTCCATAGCTTCTTCTGAAATCCTCTGGACAAGAGATCATACGTCCTAGCTTTCTCAGTTCTGTTACATTAGGATCCTTGAAGTTGTACTTCCTAGTGTTCCTTTTCTCAAAATCCATGGTAAAACCTATGATATTTGCAATAAATGTTTTAATTTCCTTGAATGATTTGATTAAAAATGATGTTTAATGAATGCATGAATGTATGGATGCTCACACACAAGGTTACAAACATGTGGGTTTAAAGGTTCGATGTTATGAGCATGGAGTCATGGGTCTAACCATTCCAAGAGGTATGTACTATGGGTTTATTGTACCTGTAGAACGGGTTCAATCATGGTTCCCAGAGTCATAGATCCATCTTTTGGATATTACTGGCTTGCACAACTACTTATGCGGGCTAATAATATTCTCAAGAGAAACTCGTATGAGTGTAGTATTGCGTGACAACTACCTCAAGTCTACACCTGGATAATCACCGCACTACATCTTAGAAAAAAAAGGACAAGTGGGGGTAAAGGGATACTAAGGTCCTCAACTTCTCAGGCTCCCAAATTGGAAAAATTAATGGCATTACGACTACTCGCAACGACATTAGTAATTCCAAAGGGGCCTCCGCTGAGTGTGATTATATCATATGTTACTCATGCATAGGATTACTCCAGACATGTAACTTTGATTATACCAACATCTTATCTTATTTATGTACACTCAAATCCGGGTTAAGACTTGTCTCACTCATAAAGATCAACCAAGAACCCAAACATATACAAGCAAATAATATATTAACAATAACACAAATATAATAAGATAGGTTTAACCCTCTTTTGGGTTCCTCCTCAGTGAAGTCACCATTTTTTCTGTAGCGCGGTGAGAATCAGAGACCAAGCTATTGGATTAACTTGACTCGAGAATCAAATATTGCCACCGAACTTTAATTTATCCAAGGGAAGGGAAAAATATCTAAATAACCCATAAATATGGAATGTGAAACAATGCAATAAGAGATCTATGGTTCAGGGGTTGGTTATAATAAGGGAAGGTACTAGCAAACTAAGTATCTATAGTATCCTATAGGAACCTCTTAAAATATGTGTGTTATTTGCTTAAGTTATTTGCTATTGATTGGGAGAGTTGATTGTTTTTGAGTGAGTGTTGGGAGTGGGAAATGTTTTTGTTGTTTTTATAATGTATATGAATAAAGGGGGTGAAAATAAAGAGGTGTGCTCGCTAGGATCTCGCAATCCTATGCCTACATATCCTTAGAGGAAGTCAGAGCATTTGTAGTTTGGGGAACTATGGGTAAAAGCACAGTTTATTGGGTTTTTAGGAGAAGAGACAAGTTGTCATCTTAAGAGGGACTGCTCAACTAAACCACCACAAACATTGAAATACATGGGATCTTTGCATAATAAGAGAAGGACTTCAACTTGGATATAGAATTAATAACTATGCCACTTACATCACTTAAATGAAAAAGTGTCTTTGCACCATAATAAGAGAGGGACATCAACTTGGATATAGAACAACAAGTATGCCACTTACATCACTTAAATGAAAGAGAAAGTTTCAAAAGTTTGATTTATGTTGTGGGGATAGAAGAGACATCTCTTTTATAGAGATGACTCATGTCTAATCTCTTGGGGAAGAGTTTTGAGTTTGAAGCCAAAGATGGCCAGGGTTTGATTGAAGTTGAATTTTAAGGGGGATCCTAATGTTTGAACTAAGTCTAAACAAAGAGCGAGGGGAATACAATAGCTTATATGTATGCATATGACATGAAGTCAACAAATATCATTTTCCTTGGATCTACTACAATTGAAATGTTATAGCCAAAGATTAATCACAGTTTAAATGCTAAGAGGAAAATCACATAGCAATATGATTCTATCAAATTAGGGTTTAGGGTATGATGAACATAAACACTAATGTCAAGAGAAACTTAACAGACATAGTTTATCAAGTGTTAACAAGTATAACATTAAGAATGAACTGAATATACAAGTATGATTAAGCATGGTATCAAGACATGTGTATAACAAGCAAAGCATAAGATAAATATACATGCTTGACATTGTGGAAGTTTATGAAGGAAATACTTGAATATGTGAGCAAAGATTTAATCAATTGAAACATCACAAACAATTTTAAACAAGTACATGTTCAAAACGAATCATGAATCAGATGAACATGGTAAGGCAAAACCCTAAAGAGAGTTTATGAAGGAAATACTTGAACATGTCAAAAATTTTCTCATATTAATCAAAGTGAACGCATGAACAAGATATTTAACATGGTTGAATCAAGGGTTAAAGGAACCAAACTCAAGTGGAAGCCCTAGTCATGCATCAAGGTGTTTCCAAAGATCAAGCAAGACTAAACCCTAAAGGTACCATTTAAACAACTTATTTAATCAAAGCTTTTTCAAAGGAAAATGGAACTTATGCATGGTATAAGTCATCAACAAGACTCAATCAAAGCATACTATAGCCACATAACCACATATGTTCAATTAGATCAAATAAATAATCTAAAGAACACCATTAAAAGGTTTAAAAATACAAAAAAGGTACATGTTTTCAACTACACAAAAATATATAAACTAAATATCATTTTTGGTATTTTTTGATGTATTCTCAAAAAAGAGGGGATAAATGACAAGTGTGCAAAAAATCATTCAAAAATAATTAATTTTACATATATAAATGATTAGGAGAAAAATGAGAAAAATAGCATGAAAATAAGTGGTAAAAATATAAGGAATGCTGACCACAAGGATTGAACTCGTGATCTTGAGGTTGCAGGCCCAAAAGGATAACCACTGGGCCAGGCGCGGCCTGGTGACAAGTAGTGCATGCAATGAATAATATGTGAAACTTCAAAGTGAAAATGTTCAAAAAATAAAATAGCAAAAGTCTGGGGTGATGGGGATTCAAACCCCAGACTTTATGCTCACTATACACACAAAACCAACCTTTTAACCACCACGGCGCAATGCCCATTTAGTTTAATATTTGCATCTAATTAATTATATAATAAAACATCATTTAAAAATGGGAATTTTGGCGCCGCCACCATCGTCTTCTTTACGAGCTTCACACCACCACCTTTAAATTTCTCAAAATCACAACTTTCTTATTTCTTCATGAAATCAAATGATGTAAACATCAAAGTTGCTTGAAATTTTGTGATGGATTAATTGGTGTAATTTAATTGCATTTATATTCAGTGTATCTCACACAATCAGATTGAAAAACATAAACCCTAGAAACTGGAAAAACAATATGAAACTCCATATGTCACAGATACAAGGCAATTAATATAGGGGAAATGATCAATACATCATGACAAGTAAGTTTGTAACTCAAATGAGTGAAAATGATGCATGAACCATAGAGTTTGAGAAAAAACAACTTACCTTCCAAGTGAAAATCGAGTTTCTACTTAGAGGTGTTCCTGAACGTGTTGATGTGTTTGAACTATGCTGAGACCTTCTGGAACTCCTTGACCAAATCAATATGCAGTTTGAAGCAAGTGAGATATGATGGAAGTGTTCAAGCTCTTACAGAAGTGTTTAGATGGTTTAAATCACTTCTATTAAGTTTATAGAAGGTGTTTGGATGCTTAGATTGAATGGAAAGTGTTTGGAATTGAAAATTCAAATTCTCACTTCAATGGAACTTTGGAAATTTGAAGAATGTGTGATTCTGATATGGAGAGTGTTTGGCAATGTTTTGGTGTATCGTTGTCTCTTTCAATTGATCAGAAATGACCTCTATTTATAGAAAAACAAGTTAGTTTTTTAGAGGAAAAGTTTGGATCAAGATGCATCCTATTATCCAATGAATTATGACATGTTCCTAAACTTGAATGCATAGTACAAGTAGCTTCCTTTCTAGCATGTATAAATCTTGACAATTTGAACCATCGGCATTCAGATTGTGACTTGATCCTTGGTGTGTAGAACAAATTCTTGACTTGTTGGAGGGGTTTCTTGACTAATTGGACTTTTCACTTAATGCTTCAAAACAAAACTTAAGTTCATGCATTGGGATGAGTTTTTCCACTATGAAAAGAGATAGAACTTTGACAAATTTGGTATTATCTTGAAGATCTCATGGGATACTACAAGATTTGTGTTGATCTTGTGCAGAGATAAGGCTTGCAAAGTGCCCAAAAGTGTATCCTAAAATCGTGTGCCACAAGAGCCTGTCTTGAATTCAGCTTCATCAATGCCTTTTGCAAAAATCATAACTTCATGCTCAAGTAAGATAAATCTTTGTTCTTGGACTCTTTGGAAAGATGAGAGGATATACTATAACTTTGATGCTGATTTATTTTCTTGAATCATCTTGGATAAAGAAGAAAAATGCCTCTCAAAATTGAAACTTTATGCTGAAAAACACTTAGAAAATTTCTCTAAGTGTTGGATATTTTGCCCATTAAGATTTCCAAACTTTGGCAACTTATATCTTTCAATCCTTATGAGATTTTGAGTTGATTCTTTCTACAATGTTGAATTGTGTGATCTCATCTTTGAGTACATGCTTTGAGCAAGAAAAAAGATTACTTGAGGAAGAAGTTACAAGCTTGAAAAGTCATGCATTTGTTAAGGTATTTTCATAACTTAGTGAAATTTCCAAAACCCAAATTTTGCAATTTTGATCTTTTCTTTGACTTTCTTGATTGATCATGATAAAATGCACTCATTAATCATATTTTCATGATATTTGACTTGAGGGAATCATATGTGACCCAAAGATGCCTAAAATCAGACTTGGACTTGATCAATTATTTCACTTTGTATCAGATGAATTCAACTTTGTAATTGCCAATGAATCAAGCTTATTGAGCAATTAGGACTTGTGAATGGTCTTCAAAGATGTATTTGAGGTCCTTGAATCATGTTTTGAAGTGTAGGATCATCCTCAGATGAAAAAGTCAATTGTAAGCCTCACTCAGTCAAAACCCTAATTTGGTGCATCTGATGAACTTTAGGCTTGATGGATTTGAAATGATGCAATCTTGTACTTGATAATTGATGAAGAGAAACTCTTGATCTTTATGAATGAATGAGAGACTTGAGGTGTTGAAGATCACACCAATCCCTGCCTAATCACTAGCTTGAACATCTTGAGGCACAACCTAACTTGTAAAGCAAGCAAGCATTGTACTTGTAATGGGTTAATGATGCATAAAGACACACACACATGTAATGCTAAATGTCATGCAAATGATGTAAATGTGGTGGAATCTTAAGGGGTAAAAATTAGGGTATGACACCTAGCAGAAAGTCAACTTGCGGGGGATTTTAAAACTCAACACAGGGTGAGAGAAAACCCAACAGTTGACTGCTATCTCAATACTTCTTAGGAAGAAAATATGGTTCAGATTGGCCATAACAGCATCAAACCATAACAAGGGAGGTAAAAAAACCTGTTGGGGATTCCTCATCAAGTTTTAGCACAAAACGGGATAGGATCCAACAATCATATCCACACTTATATATGCTTGATCACCCAAAGGCCGGGGGAAGAAGAACCACGCTCGGCTGAGGAAATCTGAATCAAAACTTAGCGGGGGAGCCCAAGTTTGGGATGCTTGAACTAGCGCTCAACTGAGGAATGCATCAACAAGATCAAACTCTGATTGGGAGATTATCAACAAACACTATCGGGGATAACATTGAAATCTACGCTTCGGGATCTTACTATTCTTGGAGCAACCATTGACATTCCTTTTAATGTTCATAAATCAAAGGAAGATGTTTTTATAGTTTTCAAAAGCATAATTGTTTATTTATCTATTTGTTTCAAAAATTACTATAAAAATAAATGAAATTTTGCAAACAGAAACAAAATAAGAATTGAAAACAAAGGGACAAAGGCCCAAATTTTATTGATAGAGTGGTAGCCCGCAAATGGTGTGACCCCATAGATCGTTACAAAGTTTGAAAAATGATTAATACATGGAAAGGGTTACATTGAAATACAATGACCATTATTCTCCCTAACAACTCTGAATTCCGATGTGCTTAATGTGAGAACAAGATTTGGTTTTGCAATATTATCTCTAAGTTTTGATGATATCAAATGAGTATTTCTGCATGAACAATTTTGTACAACTAATTTTTGTTATTTGTGAGAACTTAACAAACAGGTTATGCTTCCGTAAATTGGCGCGAACATAATGCTTAAAGGAAAATACTCCGCCTATACACTTGAAAAGCAGAACTCATTTTAAGCTAATATGAAGTTCATAAGACTCTGATACAAAAGGAAAAGAGAACGAGTTTTGAAGATCTGAAGACAAAGGTTCTAATTGAACAAAGTCCAGATGCTGAAGACCTATGCTCTCTGATCAAGGTTCTAAAGACCTAACCACAATCTCTACTCATGCTTCAACCAGATACTATCAGAAGCCTCTAAAGATATGAAGACAACGCACCAAGCGAACAAGGTTCTGAAGACCAAGTGTTGAAGACTCTGAAGGCACTGCTCTGAGGATTCGAAGACTTGATAATCTTAAGAACCAAGCTATGTTTTCCCTTTTTACTCATGCTCGTAAAAAGCCTATGAAGTTGAGAAGCCAAGAAGACAAAGCTACATAGTACAGTTGTACCACAATACAATGTGAAAATATATTGATAACAGTGCAACGGTACAAACGAAGATATTCTGACAAAACAGGATGCTCAACATGCAAAAGTTTTTATCTGTCCTCACGCTTCTAGCCGCCAGCCTAGTTAGCTATCATAATTACGCTTCAACGGCTCTTTTTTACACGGCTATAAAAGGAAGCAAAATACTTGAAGAAAGATACACATGAACGAACTGCAAAAATACTTTCCAACTGAAATCTTTCTTAAGTCATTATGGTTGAAACTGGTTTACATATTTCAGCTTGTATAAGAAGCATTTTTCTGTAAAGGTAACTTATTCAAACTTAGGTTTGTGTTCCTTAAGAAAGACCGTGTGGTTGTATTTCTTGAGAAGTCTAGGACGTGTTGTCTTAGAGGTTGTTCCTTGAGTAAGACCTATGAGGTTGTATTACTTGAGAAGTCTAAAACTTGAGAGTTTTAGAGGTTGTGTTAGTCACCAGCATTTGGCTAGTGCATTGTACTGATTTGATTGAATAGTGGATTAAGACCTCGTTGAGAGAGGCAAAATCACCTTGGCGAATGGACTAGATTAACTTGAGTATTTCTCAAGTAAACTAGTATAAACATAACGTGGTCATCTCTTTGTTTTCAACAAAAGTCATTAGTGTTTTAAGAAAGAGTCTTATAAAAGGAATTTATTTTAAAGAAACAATTTTATTTTGAAAAACCAATTCAAAACCCCTTATTTGTGTTTTTCACACCTTCACTTAAAACTTCCGTTGAGAATGGTTGAATGAGAATTGTTAACAGGAAATGTTGCTTCAAATGATCAAGTCTGGCCTGATGCAGTTATTTGCCATAATCCCTAACTTTTTCTTGGATTGCCCTTTTGGGTTTTCAATCTACCGGGATAATTATTTTTGTTTATGTCTCTAACTTTTTCCTGGATCGCCCTTTCGGGTTTTCAGCCCACCGAGACGCTCATTTTTGCCTAAGTCGCCCTTTCAGGTTTTCAACTTAGTGAGCTGTTCTTTTATTTTTTTTAGGTGAAGTATTTCTTTACTGCATCGACATTCACATGACACTACTACGGAAAACCTATTTAACAACGGTTGGGAAAGATGTATAATCACGCGGGCGCAGGCGTTGTTATGTAGAGTGTCGTTGTAAAATGATACTTACTATGATGGCCCATTAAATGTTGTAATAACCTGGAAACACCGTGCCCTATCACAACGGTTTTTGAAACGAACTGTTGTGATAAATATAATGGACCTTGGTTCGATTCTCAACTATGCCGTTTTGATATTTTTTTTTGGACAACGCGCGAGATATTATAACGGTTATGATGTATAACCGTTGTTATATATTCTGCTGGATTAACAAATATCATCCTGCTTTTATATATAATCCCATTTTTTAACCTATATTATTGTTCATCATATCACAACAGAAAATACAACACATATTTGTGATAAAGTTTTCATTTAAGTACTTTTAGTAAGAATTGTGTGCCATATCGAAGACAACAAAATAAAAGTTTCATATAAAGTTTCATAAGTGCAAGTTTCATATTTAATACATCTAAATTAAACTCCTAAATATTGAAGACAACAAAGACACTTTTAAGTTTTAATATTCAAATCTAAATGCCCTAGCTGACATAAAATTACTCCAACTATATGGTGCCACATCATTATCATCTAAATCGACCGAAGCTGTGCTCCTTCTCTTTCTTCTTGATATCCTTATTCTCCTCCTGGTTTGTATTCCTTGCAAGGCGACCGCCTGTTGGGTCTGTACAGCTTGTTCGGGCTGGACTAGTGGTTGGACCTCTGCAGCCTCTATGACCTAGACAACTTCCTTGACTTCTATAGCATCTACGACCTGGATAACTTCTTGGACATCTACAACATCTTTAACCACATGCACAGTTTGTTGGACTTCTTGGACAACTTCTTGAACATCTACAGTTTGTTGGACCTGGACTGCATTATTGGAACTCATTTTTATTATTCCTCTTTAATGATGCTGCTTGTGTGATGGTAAGAAGAGGAATAACGTATTTATAATGATTTATCTGATTCTTCATCTTCTCTCTACATTGAAAATCTAATCGTTTAAGTTGAAAGTCATTATTATTTCTTTAATTCAAAGACCATAGCTGGTTATTGAATAGTGATGGTCAAGTTACTCATTAATTTTTTATTATATTCTTATTTAAGATGGGGCATTGGAAATCAAAACATTAAATAAACTAATATAGGCCCTAATGTTATTTACATAAGAAGTGGTAATGTGTGTTTAAGGAATAATGGGCCCTAAGATGCCACACCATGATGTTCCTATAAATTTTTGTTATGTATAAAACATTACTAAAATAACCTGTCACAAAACATTAAATAATGATGATATAAAAACATTCATTGATGATGCGTACATGGCTACGATGAAAAATTTTAGATTAGAAGTTTTAGTAAACAAACATCAAACTGGACCAGATTACGAATAAATTAAGTTTAAAGTAGAAGAAAATAGAGCGACATACTTATTTCCCGGACTTCTACCCAAAAAGGATGCACAGTCTGCTTTGATGTCATTGTTCCATTCAATCCCTGAATAGCTTCCTCAGCATTCTTTCTATTATAGAAACAACTGAAGGCATTAAAATATAGCGTATATGGCAAGCGAGGCATAAATAACACACTACTGATGATATTGGCAATACAACAAGTGTTACCTAACACCAACTTGAACATCATGCCTACCAGATTTCTTGCAAAACTTTGTATAGCCCAACACACAATAATAACCTAAAGCATATGAAACATGTACTCTCATACTGACTTGAGCATATACAACATAAACAAAGAAAAAGAATTAAGATGTTGAAGAATACCGTACTTCGAAGCTGAGGAATCAAATGAAGGAAGAGGGTGAATATTTGAGCATATACAACATAAACCAAGATAAAAGGAATTAAGATGTTGAATAGTACCGTACTGATAAAGATGAAGATTTGAGCTCCAAATGAATGGATACGAAGAAAGTAAAGATTACGCCACCGCTGTCGTCTCTGACTCACTTGTTCGCCTAGGGCGTCTTATGAAAGAAATACAGATTAAATTTTGTTTTTAATTTATCAGTAAACCCTTAAATCTCGGCCGTGTAACGCAACCGTAATGGAAATGTAAGTCCTCTAACAACGGTTGGTTTTCTTCACCGTTGTAAAATCATTTACAATTTATTTTTTATATAATGGACTTAAGTGACACAAGTGTATAAAAACGGTTGTTTAAACTAACCGTTGTAAAATCATTTACATTTTATTTTTTAAATAATGGACTTAAGTGACATAAGTGTATAACAATGATTGTTTAAACTAACCGTTGTAAAATAATTTACATTTTATTTTTTAAATAAAAGGACTTAAGTGACACACGCTTAATGTACTCTAAAAAATGGAAAAAATGAAGTTGCTGAGAATCGATGCTTGCTACACATCATTTATTACTACAGTTTTTATAGACAACCGTCATTAAATCACTGTATATAAATCCAGCTACTCACTGGGCGCGAAAATTTTAATATATTACAACGATGTATATTTCTTCTGTTGTAAACCTGGCATTGTTGTTTGCACGTTTTGTAGTAGTGGGACGAGTGAAATCTTCACCATCCATAGTTGTAAGAAGTAATGCACCGCCAAAGAAGGCTCTCTTAACAACATATGGGCCTTCATTAATTAGGACTCCACTTGCCCCTTGAATCAATGGAAAAAGACGAGATCATTTTGAGAACGAGGTCCCCTTCTCTGAACACACAAGGTCGAACCTTCTTGTAAAAAGCTTTCTTCATTCTCTGTTGATACAACTGGCCATGACATAAGGTCGTCATTCTCTTCTCTTTACTCAAATTAAATTGATCGTATCTATTCTGACACCATTCAGCCTCAGTTAACTCAGCTTCCATTAAGACTCTCATAGAATGGATTTCAACCTCTACATGGAGCACTTCCTCCATACCATATACAAGAGAGAAATTGGTTGCCCTTGTTGAAGTGCGGACGGATGTACGATACCTATGTAAAGCAAAAGGGAGCATTTCATGCCAATCCTTTTATGTTACAACCATCTTCTAAATGATCTTCTTTATGTTCTTATTAGCAGCTTCAACAGCCCCATTCATCTTTGGTCTGTAAGGAGAAGAATTATGATTCTCAATTTTGAACTCATCACACAACTCTTTCATAATCTTATTATTCAGATTTGACCCATTATCAGTGATAATCTTGCTCGGAACACCATACCGACAGATGATTTGGTTCTTGATAAACCGGACCACAACTTGCTTGGTCACATTGGCATATGATGCCGCTTCAACCCACTTGGTAAAATAGTCAATAGCCACCAATATGAAAGGGTGTTCGTTCGACGCTTTAGGCTCAATCATTCCAATCATATCAATGTCCCACATGGACAAAGGTCATGGAGATGTGATAACATTGAGAGGATTTGGAGGCACATGAATTTTGTCAGCATAAATCTTGCATTTATGGAACTTCTTTGCAAATTTACAACCACTAGCGCAAAAACGGTTTTAGACAGCGCTTTTTTAGGCTTTAGACAGCGCTTTAAAGCGCTGTATAAACCAGCGACGCTATAGGTTTAGACAGCGCTTTTGGTATTACCAAAAGCGCTGTCTAAAGGGGCGTGTATTTAATGAAAAGCGCTGTCTATGGTACCTTTAGACAGCGCTTTTTCACATTATATGGATTACTTTAGACAGCGCTTTCGTCAAAAGCGCTGTCTAAGCCCTACCTTTTTTTGACTTTTTTGGTACACCTTAGACAGCGCTTTCTCCAAAAGCGCTGTCTAAGACCTTCCTTTTTTGACTTTTTTAGTACACCTTAGACAGCGCTTTCACCATAAGCGCTGTCTAAGACCTTCCATTTTTGACTTTTTTAGTACACCTTAGACAGCGCTTTCACCAAAAGCGCTGTCTAAAGTGGACCTTAGACAGCGCTTTCACCAAAAGCGTTGTCTAAGGTGTACGAAAAATTTTATATAATTTTTTTTTAACCACAATTTTACCAGGTTTTTTCAACCAGAATTTGACCTGTAATTTTCAACCAGCAATTTTTTTCAGAATTGGCAATTCAAACCATTGGCCTTTCTACACCAAAATTATATATCCAAAATTGGCATTTCATACCAATATATATATTTAAAATTACAAACCAATATTGTATATACACCTATTTATAATTACAAATCATTACATTTTTCTACAAATGCACATTTTACTTATTCACCAAAATTGCATCCAACCAAAGCATTGCTTCCAACCAAAGTTATTGCTTCCAACCAAAGCATTTTTTCTACAATGCACATATTACTTATACACCAAAATTGTATATACACCAAAATTGCATCCAACCAAAACATTGCTTCAATCTACATTATAGGTCCTGAAAACACAAAGATTGTAATTCAAAGTATTAAAATTCAAAGTATATACACCAAAAATTGTAATTCAAAGTATATACACCAAAATTGTAATTCAAAGTTTGTAATTCAAAGTATATACACCAAAATTGCAATTCAAAGTATATACACCAAAATTGTAATTCAAAGTATATACACCAAAATTGCATCCAAAATTGTAATTCAAAGTTTGTAATTCAAAGTATATACACCAAAATTGCAATTCAAAGTATATACACCAAAATTGCATCCAACCAAAACATTACTCCAACCAAAGTTACACATATTAAAATTCTCATCAATTAAAGTAAGAGTATAATATTATACCTTAAGTTTGTAAAATTCCGAGCTCCATAATGTATTGACACCACTCCTCTTTGATTTCATCCAATAGAGCCTTTATGTAAGTAGCACTCCTGAATTCTTCAAAATACTACATAATAATATAACATATAGTTTGATTTAGTTTTAACTATTTCATTAGACAATATGAGAGATATGTGTTAAAATAACTCATAAGTTAGAAATACATACATCGGGTGGAATCTCCATTCGATCCAACGAAATAGTGTCTCTCATAAATCTCAACATGAAATAGCCGCAATCTATTTGATTGCGTTGCCGAGGACACTACAAATGAAAATAAAATATGGATAAATTCTAAGTTTTATCAAGTAAGCATCACTAATATAATAAAACATGTGATAATTAATATACCTTCACATAATTCCATGTAATGGTGTGGTCGATTCCCCGATGTTCTCGGAATGCTTGTATAGTGCTAATAAAATATAAATGAATATTTAGAACAATTCACATAAATAAATAAATATACACATTTCTATTTAGAACAATTTCACTTACGTGTCAATACAGTCCTTCATATCCGGGTATGTGGTCCAATCATTTCCTAAGGAATCCAGATAATACACTACTCCGCGGATAGGATTGATTGCAACCAACAACCAATGTCCACTGTAAGATTAAACAAGTGTTAGATAGAAACTTTCTACACGAAGTCAAAATACAAAAAAAAATATAATAGATGAATTTAGAATGAAAATCTAACCCAGTATTAAACGGTAAAAAGTACAACTTTTCCGTTTCTTGGTTGTCCATAAAGACGTTGCGTATATACGCATGGACCTCATTTGGTTTCGTCAATATTTCGGTTAAGTTGACAGCGCTGGGGCATAAGAATGCAAATCTTTGCTCCAATCCCCGGGGGCGCATAAAACTGTCATACAGAAACCTGAAATAAAAACATCATTAACATTAGAATATTCATTTGAAAAATAAAGTAAATAAGTTGTTCAATTACCAAAGTAGATCGGATATACCTCAAGTATATATTGACAACAGTGACGCCCAATTCTGTATGTTGGAAAACTTGCTCGAAGTCTTCATTACCAACATTCTGGTCAAATTCAAAGCCATACAAATCTTTCTCCATAGTTATCAGACGAACACCTCCAGTCGGAATATCCGTCATTAATTGTAGAAAGGTCTGAAGGCACGTCCTAACCTTGCCGATAGGTTGTTTTCTAACCCTGGTATTCTTAGCACCAACAGTTTTTTGCGTTGAAACGTTGCTAATCACTTTACCAGGCAGCTATAAATCATATAATTTGTTAGATGAAGTATAAGATATCCAATTTATCATTTTCTATGCATATAATTGTGATGTACCTCTTTTTTTGAGACAACGGACTCGGTATGCTCCGGAATCCGCTTATCCTTTGTTTTGGATTTTGTTGGAGTCTAAATAACATTGCCATGTAAAAAATGAAAATAAAATGCTCGTAAAATCTTTGAATTTACACATTAAGATTAACAAAGGTTTATAACGGTTTTAAGCATATATACCTCATATCCTACGAGTATGAGATTTGACGGCCATGCAACAAACAACCCTATAACTTGTCCCACCACTCTTACCTCCGAATCATCGTTAGGATAGGGTAATAGTGCTTCATTCTCCATAGCAATATCAACTGATACTTTCAAACTTCCAGTAGGGAGGGATTCATTATGAAGTACTGTGACCCCATTGTTAAACACTTTTCCCTTGGCAACCATCCGATGAATTGGTGAAGATAAGAATAGTTGACATTGGTGAATGCCCTAAAACCAAAAATACATATGTCATTGTTAATGTGTATATATGTAATTAAATAATTTAAGCTACTAATATAATTTCATAGATATATATATATATATATATATATATATATATATAATTACCTCTGGAATAATCGGATGAAAGCTGCAGTTGATACTATCCTTCTCTGATCCATCTCTAACACCAAAAGCGTTATCCCTTTCTTTTTCCTTTCTTAATTCCCGCACCTCGGCTTCTAGTGCTTCCAATTTAGCTTCAAGTACTGAATAACTAGCAGCCTTTCCCTTTTTAATATTCAGGGAGGTCGGGGTGATCCCAAATGCCTTACCCCTCACCCGACCAGGATACTCAGGGACATCTAATGCCCGACTAAGTATGCTCCTGGTATCATCTGCAGGTACAGACTGAGATAACGCCTCCTGAAAATCAGATGAATATCAAATATTTGTCAAATATTTGTTAATAAAGTTTTGACTTAATTAAAGAAATATTGTTATACTTACACATTTCTCATATACTTGTAGAACCTCTTCTGGAACAGATCCAGACTTGCCCACACGGGCTTCCTTCCACAAGACATGTGCAGGAAGAGATGTTTCAGAGCTACCCGCCTTTTGTAACTACATATAAAGCCAAATAATATGATCAAATATAACTCATGATGAACAATTATTATGTCATTGCAATTTATTGATACTTACCAATTGTTGCTCCAAACGTCCATATCCAGTACGTCCTTTCCTGTATTTATATTGGGGATCTGATGCTCTATCCCGATTAATTGCACTTAAACTCTTAAATTGCTCGGTTTGTCGTTTGGCTTTAAACTTCACCCATTCTTGTGGTGAAATGAAACTTGCATATTTAGATGGAAACTCTCCATCAACAAAATTACCTTCAGCATCCTTAAGATAGGTTTTGTTTAAATATGTCCTAAACCCTCTTAGGAGCTTCCCTGCCAATCTCATCAAATAAGCTTTTCTGTCGTCCTCGACATTAAAGCACCTCTAAAAAAACCATACACATTGGTTAGTACAAATAATTTAAACGACATAATTAGTTGGCATAATTAAAGACATAATTATGGTACCTTTATCTCATTCCAAATTTTTTCTTTGGTTTCCTTCAACTGTTTGTTTCTCCAGTCATCTAAAGTAATAGGAACCTCATTCCTTACAAGTGTACCAATGAAACTTGTCAACATATGACCGTTAGGCTCAACAAGTGTGCCTGTTTCGCTCCAATGCACATTATAAGTCATGCCTTGATTTCTAGCATGGATCACTCTCCTCATTATGGTTATTCCTCTCCTAATCTCTTCTTCCATAGTTCTGCTACTTCCAACCTGATCATCATGTGGATGATCATCATCATGTGCGTGATCATCAGCATGTGGGTCATCATTGTTAGTAGCCATCTAACCTGTAATAAATAAATCAAGGATATCAAATATAATATATAACAAATATAATAAAGAAATAAAGGATATCAAATATAAAAAATATGACATAATATATAACAAATATAATAAAGAAGTCAAGGATATCAAACATAATATATAACAAATGTAATAAAAAAATCAAGGATATCAAATATAACAAATATGACATAATATATAACAAATATAATAAAGAAATCAAGTATATAACAAATTTTACCTCTTTCACTAACATCTCTTTCTTTTCTTGGTTGGAATATGAATTACTTGTTTCTTATCAATGCGGACGGATGAATGGATCCAAATTCCCTCGTTATGGTCAATGTAGAAAAATGTAGAAAAATGTAGAAAAATGTAAACAAACACATTATATAGCAATAGTTAACAATGTAGAAAAATGTTAACAAGAACAAACTATAATAGATGTTCTAAACTAACACTAACACTAACACTAACACTAACCTAACACTAACACTAACACTAACCTAAACTAAACTAAACAAACACATTATATAGCAATAGTTAACAATGTAGAAAAATGTTAACAAGAACAAACTAAACTAACACATTATATTGATTCTATTCCTATATCACCAAAAATGAAGTTAGCACATATTTTATTCTTATATCCAACAACAGTCCAACATTAGCAACAACATTAACAACATTAGCAACATTATCAACATTAGCAACAGTCCAACATTAGCAACAACATAAACAACATTATTATCAACATCAACAACAACATTATTATCAACATCAACAACAACATTATCAACATTATCAGCAACATTATCAACTGAAACTCTGAAACTCTGAAACTTCCAAACTGAAACTCTGAAACGTGTAAAATGTGTAATACTCTGAAACGTGTAAAATGTGTAATACATCAACAACAACATTATTATCAACATCAACAACAACATTATCAACAGCAACATTATCAGCATACCTTATAAAATGTGTAATAATCTGAAACTCTTAAACTTCCAAACTGAGTGACGAAAACGCGAAATGAGAGAGGAACAGACGGTCACGGTGGAGTAAAGGTCGTCGGAGTCGCGAAATGAGGGAGGAACGGTGGACGACGGCGCGGTGGACGACGGCAAGGGTTTAGCTCAGGTTCGCAAGTATCCGTTCGCAACAGGGGAGGGAGAAGAAAGAGCGCAAAACTGAAAATGAAAACTGAGTATATTCATATATTTTAATTTTATTAGACCTTAGACAGCGCTTTTCAACAAAGCGCTTTCTAAGGTGGCCCTTAGACAGCGCTTTAAAAGCGCTTTCTAAGATTGGCCTTAGACAGCGCTTTTGTTTTTACTTTTTTAAATATTTAAGACCTTAGACAGCGCTTTCCTTAAAAGCGCTGTCTAAGGTCTTATATTTTTTTTAAATTTAAAAGGCCTTAGACAGCGCTTTTAAGGAAAACGCTGTCTAATATTTTCCATTAAATTTTTTTAAAAATTTAAAAGGCCTTAGACAGCGCTTTTCACTAAAGCGCTGTCTAAGGTCTTATATTTTTTTGCGCTTTTCCTTTATTAAATTAATAGATTCCGTGTTTTTGACCTATAGCAGCGCTTTTGTAATAAAGCGCTGTCTAAGGTGAGATGTTATAAGTCCTTTTTGTTGTAGTGAACAATCATATTCTATTGTCAACCAATAGTAACTTGCTTTCAACAATTTCTTTGCCATTGCATATCCATTGGCATGGGTACCAAAGGATCCTTCGTGAACTTCTTTCATCAACATGTAAGCTTCGTGTCTATCCATGCACCTGAGCAAGACCATGTCATAATTTCTTTTGTAAAGCACATCTTCATTTAGGAAGAAACTGCCAGCCAACCTTCTCAAGGTCTTTCTATCCTTCTTGGATGCCCCAAGTGGGTACTCTTGAATTTGGAGAAAACAATTGGCGCGAACACAATGCTTAAAGGAAAATACTCCGCCTATACACTTGAAAAGCAGAACTCATTTAAAGCTAATATGAAGTTCACAAGACACTGATACAAAAGGAAAAGAGAACGAGTTTTGAAGATCTGAAGACAAAGGTTCTAATTGAACGAAGTCCAGATGCTAAACACCTATGTTCTCTGATCAAGGTTCTGAAGACCTAACCACAGTCTCTACTCATGCTTCAACCAGATACTATCAGAAGCCTCTGAAGATATGAAGACAACGCACCAAGCGAACAAGGTTCTGAAGACCAAGTGCTGAAGACTCTGAAGGCACTGCTCTGAGGATTCGAAGACTTGATAATCTTAAGAACCAAGCTATGTTTTCCCTTCTTAATCATGCTCGTAAAAAGCCTCTGAAGTTGAGAAGCCAAGAAGACAAAGCTACATAGTACAGTTGTACCACAATACAATGTGAAAATATATTGATAACAGTGCAACGGTACAAACGAAGATATTCTGACAAAACAGGATGCTCAACATGCAAAAGTTTTTATCTGTCCTCACGCTTCTAGCCGCCAGCCTAGTTAGCTATCATAATTACGTTTCAACGGCTCTTTTTTACACGGCTATAAAAGGAAGCAAAATACTTGAAGAAAGATACACATGAACGAACTGCAAAAATACTTTCCAACTGAAATCTTTCTTAAGTCATTATGGTTGAAACTGGTTTACATATTTCAGCTTGTATAAGAAGCATTTTTCTGTAAAGGTAACTTATTCAAACTTAGGTTTGTGTTCCTTAAGAAAGACCGTGTGGTTGTATTTCTTGAGAAGTCTAGGACGTGTTGTCTTAGAGGTTGTTCCTTGAGTAAGACCTATGAGGTTGTATTACTTGAGAAGTCTAAAACTTGAGAGTTTTAGAGGTTGTGTTAGTCACCAGCATTTGGCTAGTGCATTGTACTGATTTGATTGAATAGTGGATTAAGACCTCGTTGAGAGAGGCAAAATCACCTTGGCGAATGGACTAGATTAACTTGAGTATTTCTCAAGTAAACTAGTATAAACATAACGTGGTCATCTCTTTGTTTTCAACAAAAGTCATTAGGGTTTTAAGAAAGAGTCTTATAAAAGGAATTTATTTTAAAGAAACAATTTTATTTTGAAAAACCAATTCAAAACCCCTTATTTGTGTTTTTCACACCTTCACTTAAAACTTCCGTTGAGAATGGTTGAATGAGAATTGTTAACAGGAAATGTTGCTTCAAATGATCAAGTCTGGCCTGATGCAGTTATTTGCCATAATCCCTAACTTTTTCTTGGATTGCCCTTTTGGGTTTTCAATCTACCGGGATAATTATTTTTGTTTATGTCTCTAACTTTTTCCTGGATCGCCCTTTCGGGTTTTCAGCCCACCGAGACGCTCATTTTTGCCTAAGTCGCCCTTTCAGGTTTTCAACTTAGTGAGCTGTTCTTTTATTTTTTTTAGGTGAAGTATTTCTTTACTGCATCGACATTCACATGACACTACTACGGAAAACCTATTTAACAACGGTTGGGAAAGATGTATAATCACGCGGGCGCAGGCGTTGTTATGTAGAGTGTCGTTGTAAAATGATACTTACTATGATGGTCCATTAAATGTTGTAATAACCTGGAAACACCGTGCCCTATCACAACGGTTTTTGAAACGAACTGTTGTGATAAATATAATGGACCTTGGTTCGATTCTCAACTACGCCGTTTTGATATTTTTTTTTGGACAACGCGCGAGATATTATAACGGTTATGATGTATAACCGTTGTTATATATTCTGCTGGATTAACAAATATCATCCTGCTTTTATATATAATCCCATTTTTTAACCTATATTATTGTTCATCATATCACAACAGAAAATACAACACATATTTGTGATAAAGTTTTCATTTAAGTACTTTTAGTAAGAATTGTGTGCCATATCGAAGACAACAAAATAAAAGTTTCATATAAAGTTTCATAAGTGCAAGTTTCATATTTAATACATCTAAATTAAACTCCTAAATATTGAAGACAACAAAGACACTTTTAAGTTTTAATATTCAAATCTAAATGCCCTAGCTGACATAAAATTACTCCAACTATACGGTGCCACATCATTATCATCTAAATCGACCGAAGCTGTGCTCCTTCTCTTTCTTCTTGATATCCTTATTCTCCTCCTGGTTTGTATTCCTTGCAAGGCGACCGCCTGTTGGGTCTGTACAGCTTGTTCGGGCTGGACTAGTGGTTGGACCTCTGCAGCCTCTATGACCTAGACAACTTCCTTGACTTCTATAGCATCTACGACCTGGATAACTTCTTGGACATCTACAACATCTTTAACCACATGCACAGTTTGTTGGACTTCTTGGACAACTTCTTGAACATCTACAGTTTGTTGGACCTGGACTGCATTATTGGAACTCATTTTTATTATTCCTCTTTAATGATGCTGCTTGTGTGATGGTAAGAAGAGGAATAACGTATTTATAATGATTTATCTGATTCTTCATCTTCTCTCTACATTGAAAATCTAATCGTTTAAGTTGAAAGTCATTATTATTTCTTTAATTCAAAGACCATAGCTGGTTATTGAATAGTGATGGTCAAGTTACTCATTCATTTTTTATTATATTCTTATTTAAGATGGGGCATTGGAAATCAAAACATTAAATAAACTAATATAGGCCCTAATGCTATTTACATAAGAAGTGGTAATGTGTGTTTAAGGAATAATGGGCCCTAAAATGCCACACCATGATGTTCCTATAAATTTTTGTTATGTATAAAACATTACTAAAATAACCTGTCACAAAACATTAAATAATGATGATATAAAAACATTCATTGATGATGCGTACATGGCTACGATGAAAAATTTTAGATTAGAAGTTTTAGTAAACAAACATCAAACTGGACCAGATTACGAATAAATTAAGTTTGAAGTAGAAGAAAATAGAGCGACATGCTTATTTCCCGGACTTCTACCCAAAAAGGATGCACAGTCTGCTTTGATGTCATTGTTCCATTCAATCCCTGAATAGCTTCCTCAGCATTCTTTCTATTATAGAAACAACTGAAGGCATTAAAATATAGCGTATATGGCAAGCGAGGCATAAATAACACACTACTGATGATATTGGCAATACAACAAGTGTTACCTAACACCAACTTGAACATCATGCCTACCAGATTTCTTGCAAAACTTTGTATAGCCCAACACACAATAATAACCTAAAGCATATGAAACATGTACTCTCATACTGACTTGAGCATATACAACATAAACAAAGAAAAAGAATTAAGATGTTGAAGAATACCGTACTTCGAAGCTGAGGAATCAAATGAAGGAAGAGGGTGAATATTTGAGCATATACAACATAAACCAAGATAAAAGGAATTAAGATGTTGAATAGTACCGTACTGATAAAGATGAAGATTTGAGCTCCAAATGAATGGATACGAAGAAAGTAAAGATTACGCCACCGCTGTCGTCTCTGACTCACTTGTTCGCCTAGGGCGTCTTATGAAAGAAATACAGATTAAATTTTGTTTTTAATTTATCAGTAAACCCTTAAATCTCGGCCGTGTAACGCAACCGTAATGGAAATGTAAGTCCTCTAACAACGGTTGGTTTTCTTCACCGTTGTAAAATCATTTACAATTTATTTTTTATATAATGGACTTAAGTGACACAAGTGTATAAAAACGGTTGTTTAAACTAACCGTTGTAAAATCATTTACATTTTATTTTTTAAATAATGGACTTAAGTGACATAAGTGTATAACAATGATTGTTTAAACTAACCGTTGTAAAATAATTTACATTTTATTTTTTAAATAAAAGGACTTAAGTGACACACGCTTAATGTACTCTAAAAAATGGAAAAAATGAAGTTGCTGAGAATCGATGCTTGCTACACATCATTTATTACTACAGTTTTTATAGACAACCGTCATTAAATCACTGTATATAAATCCAGCTACTCACTGGGCGCGAAAATTTTAATATATTACAACGATGTATATTTCTTCTGTTGTAAACCTGGCATTGTTGTTTGCACGTTTTGTAGTAGTGGGACGAGTGAAATCTTCACCATCCATAGTTGTAAGAAGTAATGCACCGCCAAAGAAGGCTCTCTTAACAACATATGGGCCTTCATTTATTAGGAGTCCACTTGCCCCTTGAATCAATGGAAAAAGACGAGATCATTTTGAGAACGAGGTCCCCTTCTCTGAACACACGAGGTCGAACCTTCTTGTAAAAAGCTTTCTTCATTCTCTGTTGATACAACTGGCCATGACATAAGGTCGTCATTCTCTTCTCTTTACTCAAATTAAATTGATCGTATCTATTCTGACACCATTCAGCCTCAGTTAACTCAGCTTCCATTAAGACTCTCATAGAATGGATTTCAACCTCTACATGGAGCACTTCCTCCATACCATATACAAGAGAGAAATTGGTTGCCCTTGTTGAAGTGCGGACGGATGTACGATACCTATGTAAAGCAAAAGGGAGCATTTTATGCCAATCCTTTTATGTTACAACCATCTTCTAAATGATCTTCTTTATGTTCTTATTAGCAGCTTCAACAGCCCCATTCATCTTTGGTCTGTAAGGAGAAGAATTATGATTCTCAATTTTGAACTCATCACACAACTCTTTCATAATCTTATTATTCAGATTTGACCCATTATCAGTG
Source organism: Lathyrus tuberosus (assembly GCA_022829125.1). NCBI lineage: Eukaryota > Viridiplantae > Streptophyta > Magnoliopsida > Fabales > Fabaceae > Lathyrus > Lathyrus tuberosus. The sequence goes on from JALAZF010000034.1 coordinate 21,338,062, forward strand.
ATAATCTTGCTCGGAACACCATACCGACAGATGATTTGGTTCTTGATAAACCGGACCACAACTTACTTGGTCACATTGGCATATGATGCCGCTTCAACCCACTTGGTAAAATAGTCAATAGCCACCAATATGAAAGGGTGTTCGTTCGACGCTTTAGGCTCAATCATTCCAATCATATCAATGTCCCACATGGACAAAGGTCATGGAGATGTGATAACATTGAGAGGATTTGGAGGCACATGAATTTTGTCAGCATAAATCTTGCATTTATGGAACTTCTTTGCAAATTTGCAACAGTCATATTCTATTGTCAACCAATAGTAACTTGCTTTCAACAATTTCTTTGCCATTGCATATCCATTGGCATGGGTACCAAAGGATCCTTCGTGAACTTCTTTCATCAACATGTAAGCTTCGTGTCTATCCATGCACCTGAGCAAGACCATGTCATAATTTCTTTTGTAAAGCACATCTTCATTTAGGAAGAAACTGCCAGCCAACCTTCTCAAGGTCTTTCTATCCTTCTTGGATGCCCCAAGTGGGTACTCTTGAATTTGGAGAAAACAATTGGCGCGAACACAATGCTTAAAGGAAAATACTCCGCCTATACACTTGAAAAGCAGAACTCATTTAAAGCTAATATGAAGTTCACAAGACACTGATACAAAAGGAAAAGAGAACGAGTTTTGAAGATCTGAAGACAAAGGTTCTAATTGAACGAAGTCCAGATGCTAAACACCTATGTTCTCTGATCAAGGTTCTGAAGACCTAACCACAGTCTCTACTCATGCTTCAACCAGATACTATCAGAAGCCTCTGAAGATATGAAGACAACGCACCAAGCGAACAAGGTTCTGAAGACCAAGTGCTGAAGACTCTGAAGGCACTGCTCTGAGGATTCGAAGACTTGATAATCTTAAGAACCAAGCTATGTTTTCCCTTCTTAATCATGCTCGTAAAAAGCCTCTGAAGTTGAGAAGCCAAGAAGACAAAGCTACATAGTACAGCTGTACCACAATACAATGTGAAAATATCTTGATCAGAGTGCAACGGTACAAACGAAGATATTCTGACAAAATAGGACGCGCAACACACAAAAGTTTTTATCTGTCCTCACGCTTCTAGCCGCCAGCCTAGTTAGCTATCATGATTACACTTCAACGGCTCTTTTTTTACATGGCTATAAAAGGAAGCAAAAGACTTGAAGAAAGATACACACGAACGAACTGCAAAAATACTTTCCAACAGAAATCTTTCTTAAGTCATTCTGGTCGAAACTGGTTTACATATTTCAGCTTGTATAAGAAGCATTTTTCTGTAAATGTAACTTATTCAAACTTAGGTTTGTGTTCCTTAAGAAAGACCGTGTGGTTATATTTCTTAAGAAGTCTAGGACGTGTTGTCTTAGAGGTTATTCCTTGAGTAAGACCTGTGAGGTTGTATTACTTGAGAAGTCTAAAACTTGAGAGTTTTAGAGGTTGTGTTAGTCACCAGCATTTGGCTAGTGCATTGTACTGATTTGATTGAATAGTGGATTAAGACCTCGTTGAGAGAGGCAAAATCACCTTGGCGGGTGGACTAGATTAACTTGAGTATTTCTCAAGTGAACTAGTATAAACATAACGTGGTCATCTCTTTGTTCTCAACAAAAGTCATTAGTGTTAGAAGAAAGAGTCTTATAAAAGGAATTTATTTTAAAGAAACAATTTTATTTTGAAAAACCAATTCAAACCTCCATTTCTTGTGTTTTTTAAACCTTCAATTAGCATCAAAGCTCCGGTTCTGAGGTGATAAAAAGGTTGAATTTTTATCAAGCACTTAACGGTGTTCAGTACCGATCCAAGTGTGAAAAACAATGGCTACACCAACTCTTGAGTCAAGATAGAATTGAAAGTTACTTTTTGTCATTTGACTTAGATCTATGGGATCTGATAGTTGATGGCTACAGTCACCCTGTAGATTCTGCATGCAAAAAGATTGAAAGAAGTGCATTTACAGATATACAAAGAAAAAATTACAAGAATCATCACAAAGCAAGAATTATTCCGTTAAATGCAATTTCATATACAGAATATGAAAAAATTACAAACAGAGAAACTGCAAAGTCTATTTTTGACTCTCTTCGTATGACTCACGAAGGCAACGCTCAAGTCAAGGAGACGTAGGCTCTTGCACTAATTCAAAAATATGAGGACTTCAAAATGGAAGAGGATGAATCTGTGGAAACCATGTTCTCAAGGTTTCAAATGCTTGTTGCAGGACTCAGAGTTCTGGACAAAGGATATTCTACTGCTGATCATGTCAAGAAAATTATCAGAAGTCTGCCTGTCAAATGGAGACCAATGGTGACTGCTTTGAAACAGGCAAAGGATTTGAATAGTATAAGTCTTGAGGAGCTTATCAGTTCTTTAAGAAGTCATGAGATAGAGCTTCAAGGAGATGAACCTCAGATGAAAAATAAATCCATTGCCCTAAAGGCCAAGTCTGAGAAGAAAAAGGCGTATCAGGCAGAAGAAGAAGTGGAAGAATCTGAAGAAGATTTAGATGAAGATGATATATCTCTCATATCAAGGAAAATAAGTCAATTATGGAAATACAAAAAGAATAAGTTCAGAGGACCAAGAAGAAGATCTGAATCTACATATGGTCAACGTAGAAATTATGGAAGAGATGTTACGTGTTTTGAATGCAAGGAACCTGGACATATAAAAATGATTGTCCAAAATTTAAGAAAGAGGAGAGACCTAAGAAAGCCAAAAAGGGTCTTATGGCAACCTGGGATGATTCAGAATCCGAGGATGATCTAGATGGAGAACGTGTCAACATGGCATTCATGGCAGAAACCAACTATGTTTTATCAGAAGAAGATCTACCAGACTCTGACGACGAAAGAGTGGTACTTTCTTCCCTATCCCGTTCTGAACTTGAAATAGGATTATCTGAACTTATGGAAAGATATCAAATCCTTCTAAGAATACACAAAACTCTGAAAAAGGCATTTGTGGTTCCTCCAGAAGATCTTACTAAGAGCAAACAAACCATCTCTGAATTAAATAAAAATTATTTATCTTGGAAAAATCAAATGCTGGTTTAAAAAATAAAGTCTCTAAGTTAGAAGAAGAAATCACTTCTAACATAACTAACAATGAAGTAGTCAGATATGATAAAGCCTTTCAACACGTCCTTGCTAAAAGCATAGATAGAAGTAAAATGGCTTCAATGATCTATGGAGTCAGCAGGAATGGAAATAGAGGTCTGGGATACTCAGGACCATCACAACCATATGATGAGACCAAGAGTATCAAGATAATACCTCTGTCTAAACATTTTGTGCCCTCTAGCACTATCTTGAAATGTTCTGAACAAAAAGGTTTGAAACCTATTACTACACAAACACAGACACTAAAGAAAACTCCTAAAATTAAACACTATGCACAAATTCCACACTACTACTCTAATGTAAGGAAGTCCAAAGGTGTCAGAACCTCTGGAAAAGCTAATGTGAAAGGACCCACAAAATGGGTACCTAAGAATAAGATAATTTATGTTGCAGACATCCTTAATGGCACCATTGAAACACCAGTCATGGTACCTGGACAGTGGATGCTCGCGACACATGATGGGAGAATGGCATATGTTCCAAGATTTGAAACTTAAGCCCGGAGGTGTCGTCGGTTTCGGAGGAAATCAGAAAGGAAGAATCATTGGCTCCGGAACTGTTGGAAATGGTAAGTTTTCCTCCATTAATAATGTTTTGTTGGTTGAAGGTTTAATGCATAATCTATTGTCAATTAGTCAGCTCAGTGACAATGGTTATGATTTAATTTTCAATCAAACGTCCTGTAAGGCTGTTAGTCAAAAGGATGGATATGTCCTGTTCAACGGAAAGAGGAAGAACAATACTTACAAAATTAAATTATCAGATTTAAAACATCAAAATGTAAAATGTATTCTTTCTGTAAATGAAGAGCAATGGGTCTGGCACAGACGTCTTGGTCATGTCAGCTTGAGAAGAATATCTCAGCTGAACAAACTAGGACTTGTCAAAGGCTTGCCAAATCTGAAGTATTCTTCAGATGCTCTTTGTGAAGCATGTCAGAAAGGCAAGTTTTCAAAAACTTCTTTCAAAGCAAAGAATATTGTTTCAACCTCTAGACCGTTGGAACTTCTTCACATTGATCTTTTTGGACCAGTGAAAACTGCCTCCATCAATGGTAAGAAATACAGACTAGTCATCGTTGATGATTACAGTCGTTGGACATGGGTGAAATTCTTAAAACATAAGGATGAGTCACATTCTGTGTTTGCTTCCTTCTGCACTCAAGTACAAAATGAGAAAAATTGTAAAATAGTTCAAGTCAGAAGTGATCATGGTGGAGAATTTGAAAACAAGAATTTTGAAGAACTTTTTGATTCACATGGAATATATCATGATTTTTCCTGTCCTAGAACTCCACAACAAAATGGAGTTGTAGAAAGAAAGAATAGAACTTTACAAGAAATGGCTCGTACCATGATCCAAGAGACTGACATGGCTAAGCACTTTTGGGCAGAAGCAATTAACACAACATGTTATATTCAAAATAGAATCTCTATTAGACCTATCTTGAATAAAACTCCTTATGAATTGTGGAAGAATAAGATTCCCAATATTTCCTACTTTCATCTGTTTGGATGTACTTGTTTTATATTAAATACTAAAGAGAATCTTAGCTAGTTTGATTCCAAAGCACAAAAGTGTCTGCTATTAGGATACTCTGAACGCTCAAAAGGCTACAAAGTTTATAACACAGAATCACGAATTGTGGAAGAATCAATTCATGTTAGATTCAATGACAAGCCTGACTCTGAAAAGTCAGAGCTAGTTGAAAAGCTTACAGATTTGGAAATTAGCTTCTCAGAACCTTAAGAAAAGGCATATGAAGTTAAAGACCAGCAAGATCCTACACCGAATACCACTGATGTAACTCCGAATACTCCACATCAAAAGAAAAGAAGAATGTCTACTTTTCATCCTGAGGAACTAATTCTAGGTAGCAAGGATGCTCCAATCAGAACCAGATCATCCTTCAGACCATCAGAAGAAACACTCTTGGGATTAGTGTCACTAATCGAACCAGCCACAGTTGAAGAAGCTCTTATGGACAAGGACTGGGTTCTGGCCATGGAAGAAGAACTTAGTCAGTTCTCAAAGAATGATGTTTGGGATTTTGTTCTAAAACCTAAGAATGTTCATGTAATTGGAACCAAGTGGGTATTAAGGAACAAGCTAAATGAGAAGGGAGAAGTTGTCAGAAACAAGGCACGACTTGTTGCTCAAGGATACGTCAACAAGAAGGAATTGATTACAACGAAACCTTTGCTCTGGTCGCTAGACTTGAAGCAATACGATTATTAATTTCCTTTTCAGTAAATCATAACATCACCTTATATCAGATGGATGTTAAGAGTGCATTCTTAAATGGCTATATATTAGAAGAAGTTTATGTCAAACAACCTCCTGGTTTTGAAATTTCAGAAAAATCAATTTTTTTTTAAACTAAAAAAAGTCTCTCTATGGTTTAAAGCAAGCTCCCAGAGCTTGGTACGATAGATTAAGCAAATTTGTTTTAGAAAACAATTTCACTAGAGGAAAGGTCGACACAACTCTCTTCTGTAAAACATATAAGAATGATATTCTTATCGTTCAAATCTATGTTGATGATATTATTTTTGGTTCTGCTAACTATTCTTTATGCGAAGAATTTTCAAAGTTAATGCAAGCAGAATTCGAAATGAGTCTGATGGGTGAGATCAAGTTCTTTCTGGGAATACAAATTGATCAGAAACCAGATGCCACTTACATTCATCAAAGTAAGTACACAAAAGAACTTCTGATGAAATTCAACATGATGGATTGTAATGTAGCTAAAACACCAATGCATCCAACATGTATCATGGGAAAGGAAGAAACAGGAGTTAAGGTTTGTCAGAAGCTCTATCGTGGTATGATAGGCTCTCTCTTGTATCTAACTGCTTCTAGACCTGATATATTATTCAGTGTACATTTATGTGCTAGATTTCAATCAGATCCAAGAGAATCTCATTTAACTGCTATTAAATGAATTCTAAGGTATCTGAAAGGAACAACTAATCTTGGCTTGATGTATGAGAAAACATCAGAGTACACTCTTTCTGGTTACTGCGATGCAGACTATGCTGGAGAAAGATTAGAAAGAAAGAGCACATCTGGTAACTATCAGTTCCTAGGGAACAACCTAATCTCATGATCAAGCAAGAGACAATCCACAACTGCTCTCTCTACAGCAGAAGCAGAATACATATCTGCTTCATAATGCAGTACTCAGATGTTATGGATGAAAAATCAGCTGGAAGACTATCAGATATATGAGAGTAACATTCCTATCTTCTATGATAATACTGCTGCTATTTGCTTAAGTAAAAATCCAATTTTACATTCTAGGGCTAAACACATTGAAATAAAACACCATTTTATCAGAGACTATGTTCAGAAGGGAACCTTATGCTTAAAATTTATTGATACAGACCATCAATGGGCTGATATTTTTACAAAATCCCTGGCTGAAGATAGATTTCAAATTAGTTTAAAGCATCTGAAAATGGACTACTGTCCAGAGTGAAAGTATTTCAGAACCAAATATGTTTAGTCAAAGTAAATAAGCATTTTTAAATCATCAGAACCACTTTTGTGAAACGTGTCTCAATTCTAACATGTCATTTGATTAGCAAATAATTTTTGCATGTGATTAGATTATATCTAAATCACTATATTTATCCAAATCAAACGAACAGTAATTTTCTTGAGATTGACTTAAAAACTTCATTACATTCATTCATTTATCCCCTGTAAGGTGTCTATCTCTTTAAGTTTTCAAAAACATTCCTATTCTCTCTCTCTCACTCAAAAAGAAACCCTAATCGCTTTTTCTCCTCCTTCTCTCTCTGTCTCTCTCCCTCATACCAACTCAATCCATGTTCTCATCCTCTCCGATCCTAACTATGATGATGACTTCGACTCAAGAAGATACTGTCAAGTTTACCAAAGAAATGGAAACATCATCAAAAAGGTTATCATCTTCCTCATCAGTAGCGTCGTCCATAACCTCCACGACTACCGTGAGGATCGCGTCAGCTCCACTATCTCTTCCCACGATCGATGCAAACCATGTAATACAGAGAAATCCCTCTGTTACCTGTGTTGTGCATGTGTAACACCCCCAATATATACCCCCAATTATATAAAACGGTAACAAAAATTCAAAATTTCATCAGAGTATATTTAAAACATTCACGGCATAGACCGAGGGGTCACATCAATTTGAAACAAAATACACATAAACCTGCCCATAAAGATATACAATAATCAGGTAGCAATTAACAAAGGAACTTAGTTTCTAACACCCACAATTCAGGTACAGAATAAAAGCGGAAAATCTGCACTGAAATCTCATATATATATATATATATATCATGAAAAGTTTGTCTGCCAAATGCAATCATACATGTACAATCTCAAAAGAAACATATACATATACACACAAATCATCAACGGTCTCCCTAACTACCCGGTGCCACATATCAGAGTCGACCGACAAAAGAATGACGACCTAAGCTTCACAAAAAGACCTCCAGCAATCTAATCTGCAATTCCTCATAGAGCATTATAAAATAGAAGAAGGGTGAGAAAAACAATCATAATATAATGGCATATAATTATATAATTAGCACAAAATTACACAGGTAAAATATCCTCACCGCAACTACCCCATAAGCAAATACAACACAACCCAATACATATCTCATATATTCATCACCAATGCATATCAATCATACACAATACAATTATCCCTAACCCCAATATATATATATATCTCAACTCAGCAATTCCAATCACAATTCCACAAAAAATCAATCCATTCATGATTTATGCAAATGCACAGAGACCGACACAATGACTCTATGCAATGCATATGCGGTACCATCCATCCATCAATCTCAACACTAGTTCACTCGGGAACTATTGGAACCATCGCTCGTTACTTAATGTAACTCCCCGTCGGGCATACGATATTCCCCGTCGCTCATAACCCACACGGGCACACGACGTTTATGGATCGCTCACACCCCACACGGGCACACGACCTGATCACTCACACCCCACACGGGCACACGATCGTCTATAATCATCGCTCACACCCCACACGGGCACTCGACGTTATAGCGGATTCCCTCTGGAATCGATTCGTCGCTCACACCCACTAGGGCACACGACATCACAGGAATGCATATCATGATGCTTGGCATACAATGACTCATGACATTCAAAATGCACACATAAACACATCCATAATCATGCATATATCATCAGATACCACACATTTCATAATACACATCAATTACCCCCAATGATAACGGCAAAAGTCGACAAAGCAACGCATTTCCAAATTCCCGACATAATTAAATCAGCCAACAATCTCAAAACCATCATCATAAGAAAGTACATGCTACAAGCTTTCTAACGCATCAAACCACGCCTCAAACCGACTCACGGATCAAAAGTTATAGAGAAAACAAATTGGAATAAACTGTCTTGTTCGCAGTGCGAAGCTCCTAGCGAGTCCTTCGCTCCCTCATTCGCAGTGCGAATGTCCTAGCGAACAGTGGCAGAAGCAAAATAGCCTAGAAAATCCCCAACGTTCGCAGTGCGAACTCCCAGCGAATGCTCGCTACCCCATTTGCAATGCGAATCCTCCAGCGAACAGTGGCAGAATGAAAAATAATACAACGTTCGGAGTGCGAACCTCACGCGAACGCTCGCCACCCATTCGCTGGCCATTCGCAGTGCGAACGTGCGATTTCAGCCAAAACCCAGAAGCGCACCAGATCATCCCAAAACCATATTTTCTCCACCCTAAACATTTCCAAACCAACATATAGCGATCAAAACATAACCCAAGCATGGTAACAAGTATTCTACCGCATTTACACCGATTTCCAACCGCAAAAACATTGATTCCTCATCATTTTTCCCATTTCCAACCTAGAATCCAAAGCTATGGAAAGACAAGAAAATATGCAAACATACCCATACATAATCATACACAAGCATAAGATAATCGAGTTTCACACCCTTACCCGATTTAATCGTGTTTAAAATGTCGGTTGTATAGTATTCTTCTTTCCCAAGTTTCTCTCTTTTTCTTCTCTTCTTCTTTCTCTCTACTTTTCTTCTTCTCTTTTTCTTTCCTTTCTATTTTTCTCTCTTCTATTTCTATTTATGTTTCTAACTTACCCAAAATAAATGAAAATACCAAAATACCCCTACACTCAAATATCTCACAGACGCTCCCAAAACGCGATAAAATATATTCACGATGAAAAATAATTTATTTTCAAATAAAGTCAGGAATAAAATAAAATAATAATAAAATAATCAAAACGACTCAATTAAATAAAAATAACCAAAACTGGGTCGTTACAAGTCTCCCCCACTTAGAAATTTTCGTCCTCGAAAATATTACCTGAGACGAACAACTCTGGATACGACTCCTGCATCCGACTCTCCAACTCCCAAGTCAAATTGCCCTCAGCAGCGCCTCCCCACGCTACTTTCACAAGTGCAATTTCCTTGCCTCTTAACCGCTTCAACTCACGATCCAAAATTCTCACTAGTAATGCCTCAACCATAAGGTTCTCCTTTACCTCAACCTCGTCCATCGGAATCACATGCGACGGATCCGGAACATACTTCCGAAGCTGTGAAACATGGAACACATCATGCAAATTTGACAGATTCGGCGACAACGCCACCCTATAAGCCATAACACCCACTCTCGCGGATATCTGGTAAGGACCAATAAACCGAGAAGTAAGTTTCTTCGACTTCAACGCCCTTCCAACACCCGTTACCGGCGTAACTCTTAGAAATACATGATCGCCCTCTTGAAATTCAAGATCCTTCTGCCTCCGATCATGATAACTCTTCTGTCTACTCTGAGAAGCCTTCATTTTCTCATGAATAAGCTTCACTTTGTCCGTAGTCTGCTGAATCAATTCGGGTCCAACCATCAAACTCTCACCAGATTCTTGCCAACACAATGGTGTTCGACATCTTCGTCCATACAGTGCTTCAAAAGGTGCCATTCCAATACTAGAATGGAAACTGTTATTATACGTGAATTCCACCAAAGCAAGATAACTATCCCACGCACCGCCTTGTTCAAGAACACACGCTCGCAACAAATCTTCCAACGACTGAATCGTTCTCTCGGTCTGTCCATCCGTCTGCGGATGATAAGCCGAACTCAATCTCAATTTAGAACCCAACGCCCTCTGTAAACTTTCCCAAAATCTCAAAGTAAACCTCGAATCTCGATCAGAAACAATGCTCAACGGAACCCCATGCAACTTCACAATCACACTAATGTAAATCTCAGCCAACCTTTCTAAAGAAAAACTGATGTCAATCGGAATGAAATGCGCCGATTTAGTCAGTCTATCTACAACCACCCAAATAGCATTATGCTGTCGCTGTGTATTCGGCAACCCTGTCACAAAATCCATAGAAATACTGACCCACTTCCACTCAGGAATATCCAACGGTTGCAACAAACCACAAGGCCTCAGATGTTCCACTTTCGACTTTTGGCACGTCAAACACGCATACACAAACTGAGCCACATCTCTTTTCAATCCAGACCACCAGAAAATCTTCTTCAAATCTTGGTACATCTTGTTAGCTCCCGGATGTATACTCAATTTACTCCGGTGTCCTTCCTCTAAAATAATCCTTTTCAACTCTGAATCATCCGGAATACAAATTCGACCTCAGAACCTCAAAACACCATTAACATCCACTTTAAAATCACTATTTGCATCTTTTTCTCTCACCAACATCAAATCCACAAATTTCACATCCAGCTTCTATTTCTCACTAACAGTCATCAGAAAATCATTAGTAACCTTTAGCATACCCAGCCTCACGCTCTCGGATGTCACTTCACACACCAAGCTCAAGTCCCTAAAAGCTTCCAAAAGCTCCCACTCCTTAACCATTAAAGCGGACATATGTAATGATTTTCGACTCAACGCATCGGCTACCACATTCGCTTTACCAGGATGGTAATTCAAGCCAAAGTCGTAGTCCTTCAAAAATTCCAACCACCTCCGCTGCCTCATATTCAATTCTTTCTGATCAAACAAATACTTCAAACTTTTATGATCACTAACGACTTTGAATCTTGCACCATAGAGATAATGCCTCCAAATTTTCAACACAAAGACCACAACCACTAATTCTAAATCATGAGTAGGGTAATTTTTCTCATGCACTCTCAACTGCCTCGAAGCATAAGCCATGACCTTACCTTATTGCAGTAGCACCCCACCTAGACCAATCAAAGGCGCATCACAATACACTACAAATGGTTCAGTAGGATTCGGTAAAATCAAAATCAGAGATGTCGTCAATCTTCTCTTCAGCTCATTAAAACTTTCCTCGCACCAAATATCTCAAATGAACGCTTGCCCTTTACAAGTCAACTGGGTCAAAGGAAGTGCTAGCTTAGAAAAACCTTCAATAAACCTTCGATAATATCCGGCTAATCCCAAAAAGCTTCGAATTTCAGTAACGGATCTCGGAGCCTCCCATTGTAGAACTGCATCTACTTTAGATGGATCCACAGCAATACCATTACCTGAAATTACGTGTCCAAGAAAACTCACTTCCGACAACCAGAACTCACACTTGGACAATTTAGCAAAAAGCTTCCTTTCTTTCAAAACCTGCAAAACAATACGCAAATGCTCCGCGTGCTCCTCCCGAGACTTAGAATAAATTAAGATATTGTCAATAAACACAACCACAAAACGATCCAAATGCTCGTGGAAAATACGATTCATGTATTCCATAAACACACCTGGCGCATTAGAAACCCCGAACGGCATCACAGAATATTCATAATGACCGTAACGTGTCCTAAAAGCCTTCTTCTGAATATCTTCCTCTTTCACTCTTATCTGATGATACCCTGACCTCAAGTCAATCTTACTAAACACATAAGCACCTACCAACTGATCCATCAGATCATCAATTCTCGGAAGAGGATATTTATTCTTAATCGTCACCTTATTCAACTGGCGATAATCAATACACAATCGCATACTTCCATCTTTCTTTTTCACCAACAAAACTGGAGCACCCCAAGGCGACACACTTGGTCTCACAAACCTCTTTTCTAGCAATTCATTCAACTGCTTCTTTAACTCAACCAACTCAGATGCCGACATACGATAAGGTGCCATAGAAACAGGTCTAGTACCAGGAACTAGATCTATAGAAAACTCCACCTCTCTCTCTGGCGGCAAGTCCGAAATATCCTCAGGAAACACTTCCGGAAATTCGCACACCACAGGAAATACATCAAGTGAAACTTGACTATCCACAGTCAACGACGCAAACAACCCGAACAACGGAGCTTCATCCGCCAAACGTTTCTTCAAATCTTTGGTAGATAAGAAACTCGAGTCCTCGTCTTCCTCAAGAGAAGGAAATCTTACTAGCTTATGATAACAGTCAATATGAACCCGATTGAACTGCAACCAATTCATTCCCAAAACCACATCTAAACCCTCCAACGGCAAACACACAAAATCCATCTCAAAGTCTTTACCATAAATGGTCAAAGGACAACTTAAACAAACCAAAGAAGTAGTTACTGACCCCATTGCTGGAGTATTAATAACCATCTCACCACCCATCGAAGACAACACAAGCTTCGAACGCTTCGCGCACTCAGACGAAATAAACGAATGAGTCGCTCCAGTATCAATAATAGCAACTAAAGGAGTACTATTAATAAAACAAGTACCTCTGATCAGACGATCTGCACTTGAAGTCTGAGTTCCTGCCAAGGCAAAAACCTTCCCACCAGCTGGAGCTTGCTTTGGTTTCGGACACTTTGTACTAATATGACCAGGTTCACCACAGTTGAAACACTTCACTCCATTCTGCCTTTTACAATCAGCTGCAATGTGTCCTAAACCTCCACAATTGGAACATTTTCTCATATCTTTCCTGCATTCAAACTGACGATGTCCTAGGTCACCACACCTATAACATCTCGGAGGATTAGACATTCCTCCCCCACTTGGCCTTATCTCAAAATTCCCCTTTTGTTTACCCTTATCAGCTGGTGTTACATAAGGACCACTGCGAAACGGTTGCTTCCCTTTCCTTTCGTTCACACTCTTATAGTGAGTAGAACGAGCTTTACTATCCTCCTCAAAAATCCTACAGCAATCCACCAAATCAGAAAACCTTCTAATCCTTTGGTAACCGATTGCCTGCTTTATCTTAGGACGCAATCCGTTCTCAAACTTCACACTCTTAGAAAATTCCACAGTCGCTTCGGCATAATGTGGATAAAACTGCACAAGCTCCACAAACTTAGCAGTATAATCAACAACAGACATATTACCTTGTTTTAATTCCAAGAACTCAATTTCCTTCTTTCCTCTTACATCTTCAGGAAAATACTTCCTCAGAAACTCAATGCTAAACACAACCCAAGTAATCTCTTCCTCCGCAGCTTCCAACATATGTCCAGTACTAACCCACCAATCATCAGCTTCTTCCAGTAACATGTGAGTACCCAGTCTCACCTTCTGATCCTCAGCACAATCCATCACTCGGAAGATCCTTTCAATCTCTATTATCCAAATCTGTGCACCATCAGGATCATATCTTCCTTTGAAGACAGGCGGTTTGTTCTTCCTGAACTCATCATTACCTGCAGCATTAGGTGCGCCCTGCACAGCCCGAGCCATAGCTTGCATAGCAGCAGCCAAAGCAGTGTCATTCCTACTAGCCATATTCTGTTCATTTCCAATAACAACAACTATGGTTAACAAACAGCTCACCCCAAACACCAACACCGACACGGACTGACACAAACTGACACGGACTGGCTCTGATACCACTTAATGTAACACCCCCAATTAAATAAAACGGTAACAAAAATTCAAAATTTCATTAGAGTATATTTAAAACATTCACGGCATAGACCGAGGGGTCACATCAATTTGAAACAAAATACACATAAACCTGCCTATAAAGATATGCAACAATCAGGTAGCAATTAACAGAGGAACTTAGTTCTTAACACCCACAATTTAGGTACAGAATAATAGCGGAAAATCTGCACTGAAATCTCATATATATATATATATATATATAAATATCATGAAAAGTTTGTCTGCCAAATACAATCATACATGTACAATCTCAAAAGAAACATATACATATACACACAAATCACCAACGGTCTCCCTAACTACCCGGTGCCACATATCAGAGCCGACCGACAAAAGAATGAAGACCTAAGCTTCACAAAAAGACCTCCAGCAATCTAATCTGCAATGCCTCATTGAGCATTATAAAACAGCAGAAGGGTGAGAAAAACAATCATAATATAATTGCATATAATAATATAATTAGCACAAAATTACACAGGTAAAATATCCTCACCGCAACTACCCAATAAGAAAATACAACACAACCCAATACATATCTCATATATTCATCACCAATGCATATCAATCATACACAATACAATTATCCCCAACCCCAATATATATATATATATATATATATATATATATATATATATATATATATCTCAACTCAGCAATTCCAATCACAATTCCACACAAAATCAATCCATTCATGATTTATCCAAATGCACAGAGACCGACACAACGACTCTATGCAATGCATATGCGGTGCCATCCATCCATCAATCTCAACACTAGTTCACTCGGGAACTATTGGAACCATCGCTCGTTACTTAATGTAACTCCCCGTCGGGCATACGATGTTCCACGTCGCTCACACCCCACACGGGCACACAACGTTTATGGATCGCTCACACCCCACACGGGCACACGACCCGATCGCTCACACCCCACACGGGCACACGATCGTCTATAATCATCGCTCACACCCCATACGGGCACACGACGTTATAGCGGATTCCCTCTGGAATCGATTCGTCGCTCACACCCACTAGGGCACACGACATCACAGGAATGCATATCATGATGCTTGGCATACAATGGCTCATGACATTCAAAATGCACACATATACACATCCATAATCATGCATATATCATCAGATACCACACATTTCATAATACACATCAATTACCCCCAATGATAACGGCAAAAGTCGACAAAGCAACGCATTTCCAAATTCCTGACATAATTAAATCAGCCAACAATCTCAAAATCATCATCATAAGAAAGTACATGCTATAAGCTTTCTAACGCATCAAACCACGCCTTAAACCGACTTACGGATCAAAAGTTACAGAGAAAACAAATTGGAATAAACTGTCATGTTCAAAGTGCGAAGCTCCTAGCGAGTCCTTCGCTCCCTCATTCGCAATGCGAATGTCCTAGAGAACAGTGGCAGAAGCAAAATAGCCTAGAAAATCCCCAACGTTCGCAGTGCGAACTCCCAGCGAATGCTCGCTACCCCATTCACAATGTGAATCCTCCAGCGAACAGTGGCAGAATGAAAAATAATACAACGTTCGCAGTGTGAACCTCACGCGAACGCTTGCCACCCATTCGCTGGCCATTCGCAGTGCGAACCTGCGATTTCAGCCAAAACCCAGCAGCGCACCAGATCATCTTAAAACCATATTTTCTCCACCCAAAACATTTCCAAACCAACATATAGCAATCAAAACATAACCTAAGCATGGTAACAAGTATTCTACCGCATTTACACCGATTTCCAACCGCAAAAACATCGATTTCTCATCATTTTTCCCATTTCCAACCTAGAATCCAAAGTTATGGAAAGACAAGAAAATATACAAACATACCCATACATAATCATACATAAGCATAAGATAATCGAGTTTCACACCCTTACCCGATTTAATCGTGTTTAAAAAGTCGGTTGTATAGTATTCTTCTTTCCCAAGTTTCTCTCTTTTTCTTCTCTTCTTCTTTCTCTCTACTTTTCTTCTTCTCTTTTTCTTTCCTTTCTATTTTTCTCTCTTCTATTTCTATTTATGTTTCTAACTTACCCAAAATAAATTAAAAGACCAAAATACCCCTACACTCAAATATCTCGCAGACGCTCCCAAAACGCGATAAAATATATTCACGATGAAAAATAATATATTTTCAAATAAAAGTCAGGAATAAAATAAAATAATAATAAAATAATCAAAACGACTCAATTAAATAAAAATAACCAAAACTGGGTCGTTACAGCATGCATATGAACTAATCGTTCTGAAAGAGCTTGATGTCGACTTCCACAATCTTCGTGATAATGGGTTCAATCTAATTGATCAACTAAATACTCAAGGATGGAAAAGCTACTTTAACAGACTTAGAGGTCCCACCTTTGATGACCTAGTAAAGGAATTCTGGAGACAAGCTGAAACAGATGATCTTCATGTTGTAACTTTTGTTATGGGTCAAAAGATCATTATTACTGAGAAATCTATTTTAGACCTACTAGGGATGCAGTTCTTGGAAGGTAAAAGGGTTTATGGAAAAACTGAAATATCTGACTCTGTCATCAACAAAGTAATTTTCAAAAATTGTCAACCTGGGACAACAGAGTACAAAAGCAAGAATTTGCATGACAATCTAAGGATCTGGCATAAAATTATTCTTGGATGTATCAATCCAAGACCTCCAAAGAGTGCTGCAGATTTCTTCAACGTAAACCAAAAGTACATGCTATACTACCTGCACAAGGGTGAGAAAACGTGTCTTCCATCCATTCTATTCTACTACCTGAGAGATATGGTACGCAAGACAAAAACAACAGCCTCACCAGATAGGAAGATTATAAACTACATTCTCTTTGGAAGACTTCTCTCTGATATCCTTGTTGAAAGTGGCCTAGTAGAGTATCTAGTCAAGGAAGCTAAATGTACAGATTATCTGACTGGTAGAATAGGAGATGTTTTCAATGCTGTGAACCTTAAGCATATGAAAATAATTACAAGTGTTGATGTGAAACCCATGTCTATCCCTCATGACACTGTGATCAGCAACAGACATCCAGTAATGAACTACCCCTGTCTATCATAAAGAAGATAATCCAACAGCAATTGCTTCGTTTGTTGCTATAATGAGAGAAGAAGGGCATGACATGCCAAATTACAGAGTTGAAGATGTCGCTCCTAAACCTAAATATATAACCAGGAGTAAGAGGAAGCAAACTGAAGAAGATGTTGAGCTTAAGAAGAAGAAAAAGGATGAAACTGAAACCCCCAAAACTTCCAGACTGGAGTCTCTTCTTGAGAAAATCAATATATCTACTATCAATTCTTCTGGGTCCATGAATGTCACTGAGAGTGTTACTGCAACATCATCATCTCAAACCACCTTCATTCCTACCTCAAATCCACAAGTGAAGTTTAAACCACCATCTTTTTCAATTCCTCCTCTAACTACCACTATCCAATCATCACCCAACTCATCAATCAGTACCCCTATCTCATCTGAAGTTGTTCCAACCTACACCTCGACAATAACCACTTCAACCATTCAGCTGAATAAACAAGGTTCTACGAACCTAATCTCTGAATCTCAAATCCTCAGCATTGAGTCTAGCCCTGAGGAAACCATCTCTGAATCTCTAGAGATTGTTACACCCGAAACTCTCATGGTTTCAGACACTCTAGAAGCATCATCTCCTGCTGATCAACCAACCAATGAATATCCTCCTACTGAGATTGTTTCATCTTAGCCAGCATCATCTAAAATTAATTATGCCAAGCCTGACCTTGCTTTGGTCATCTATGACATACCTGTTCCAACAACTTTTGAAGAGTGCACAAGTCAATTTCGTGATAAAGCACTAAAGAAGTTTGCGAAATTAAGAGAAGAAATCAGCAAAAGTGCCAAGCCCTTGGAGCTTAAAAGTTCCTGTCAGATCTTCCAGAAATGGTTGGATTCTAAACTTGCAAGAATTATAATTTTCTTAGACGTAACCATAACTACTGGAATTCAGCTGGCAAAAGACAGAGCAGAAGCTGAAGCGAGGATCAGGATGCTTAAGTTTCTGGCTGCAAAACAGAAAGAAGCGGAAGAAAAAGCTGCTGAAGAAGCTAGACTTCTAGTAGAGAAGACTGCTGAAGAGGCCAGGATGGCACAAGAAGCTGAAGCCATGGAAAAGGCTGAACAAGATGTTGCAATTGTTCCCACCTCTGATCCTGCTGTAAAGCATTTGGAAAACGCAATTGAATAAATCAGAGAAGAACAACAGAAGTTCAGAGAAAAGTTTGAGGAACAAAAGTCCATCATTTCCAATGTCCAAAGCATGCTTCAGAAGCTTTGCGACAA
Source organism: Lathyrus tuberosus (assembly GCA_022829125.1). Taxonomy (NCBI): domain Eukaryota; kingdom Viridiplantae; phylum Streptophyta; class Magnoliopsida; order Fabales; family Fabaceae; genus Lathyrus; species Lathyrus tuberosus. The sequence continues at coordinate 21,356,462 of JALAZF010000034.1, forward strand.
GATGTCCTCTGGAAGCAACTAAGTTCTAAGTCTCCTCTGTTTTTAAATTTTTTAAATCTTTTGTTTTTCACCCTTGAACCACTAATCTTTTTTATCAATGACAAAAAGGGGGGAGAAGTATTTGAATGTGATATTTTGATTCTATAGTCAATCCCTGAAAAACAACGTTGTTTACATGCTAACAGATAAACTGTTATTTCTATTAGATTGTTTTTCTTTTTCAGGAATCCTGATCAAATTCAAACATCACTAAGTGAATCATTGAAGAATCAAGACTAAGATGACTTCAGTATATGACATAATGAAATCAGGGGGAGCCCAAGCTCAGAAACTCATCAAGTCTAAGACTCAGGGGGAGTACTTCATATGAAGGATAAGCTATCTTTAGAATCTATTATTTTCCCTGCATTATATATATCAAAATTGTGTCATCAAAATACATAGTTTTGTCATCATCAAAAAAGGGGAGATTGTGAGAACAAGATTTGTTTTTGCAATATTATCTCTAAGTTTTGATGATATCAAATGAGTATTTCTGCATGAACAAATTTGTACAACTAATGATTGTTATTTGTGAGAACTTAACAAACAGGTTATGCTTCCGTAAATTGGCGCGAACATAATGCTTATAGGAAAATACGCCGCCTATACACTTGAAAAGCAGAACTCATTTTAAGCTAATATGAAGTTCACAAGACTCTGATACAAAAGGAAAAAAGAACGAGTTTTGAAGATCAGAAGATAAAGGTTTTAATTGAACGAAGTCCAGATGCTGAAGACCTATGCTCTCTGATCAAGGTTCTGAAGACCTAACCACAATCTCTACTCATGCTTCAACCAGATACTATCAGAAGCCTCTAAAGATATGAAGACAACGCACCAAGCGAACAAGGTTCTGAAGACCAAGTGCTGAAGACTCTGAAGGCGCTGCTCTGAGGATTCGAAGACTTGATAATCTTAAGAACCAAGCTATGTTTTCCCTTCTTACTCATGCTCGTAAAAAGCCTCTGAAGTTGAGAAGCCAAGAAGACAAAGCTACATAGTACAGCTGTACCACAATACAATGTGAAAATATATTGATAACAGTACAACGGTACAAACGAAGATATTCTGACAAAATAGGACGCGCAACACGCAAAAGTTTTTATCTGTCCTCACGCTTCTAGCCGCCAGCCTAGTTAGCTATCATAATTACAATTCAACAGCTCTTTTTTACACGACTTTAAAAGGAAGCAAAAGGCTTAAAGAAAGATACACATGAACGAACTGCAAAAATACTTTCCAACTGAAAACTTTCTTAAGTCATTCTAGTCGAAACTGGTTTACATATTTCAGCTTGTATAAGAAGCATTTTTCTGTAAACGTAACTTATTCAAACTTAGGTTTGTGTTCCTTAAGAAAGACCGTGTGCTTGTATTTCTTGAGAAGTCTAGGACGTGTTGTCTTAGAGGTTGTTCCTAGAGTAAGACCTGTGAGGTTGTATTACTTGAGAAGTCTAAAACTTGAGACTTTTAGAGGTTGTGTTAGTCACCAGCATTTGGCTAGTGCATTGTACTGATTTGATTGAATAGTGGATTAAGACCTCGTTGAGAGAGGCAAAATCACCTTGGCGAATGGACTAGATTAACTTGAGTATTTCTCAAGTGAACTAGTATAAACATAACATGGTCATCTCTTTGTTCTCAACAAAAGTCATTAGTGTTTTAAGAAAGAGTCTTATAAAAGGAATTTATTTTAAAGAAACAATTTTATTTTGAAAAACCAATTCAAACCCCCTTTCTTGTTTTTTCACACCTTCACTTAAAACTTCCGTTGAGAATGGTTGAATGAGAATTGTTGACAGGAAATGTTGCTTCAAATGATCAAGTCTGGCCTGTTGCAGTTATTTGCCATAATCCCTAACTTTTGCCTAGATTGCCCTTTTGGGTTTTCAATCTACCGGGATAATTACTTTTGTTTATGTCTCTAACTTTTTCCTGGATCGCCCTTTCGGGTTTTCAGCCCACCGAGACGCTCATTTTTGCCTAAGCCGCCCTTTCAGGTTTTCAACTTAGCGAGCTGTTATTTTATTTTTTTAGGTGAAGTATTTCTTTACTGCATCGACATTCACATGACACTACTACGGAAAACATATTTAACAACGGTTGGGAAATATGTATAATCACGCGGGCGCAGGCGTTGTTATGTAGAGTGTCGTTGTAAAATGATACTTACTATGATGGCCCATTAAACGTTGTAATAACCTGGAAACAGTGCGCCCTATCACAACGGTTTTTCAAACGAACTGTTGTGATAAATATAATGGACCTTGATTTGATTCCCAACTAAGCCGTTTTGATAATTTTTTTGGACAACGCGCGAGATATTATAACGGTTATGATGTATCACCATTGTTATATATTCTGCTGGATTAACAAATATCATCCTGCTTTTATATATAATCCCATTTTTTAACTTATATTATTGTTCATCATATCACAGCAGAAAATACAACCCACATTTGTGATAAAGTTTTCATTTAAGTACTTTTAGTAAGAATTGTGTGCCATATCGAAGACAACAAAATAAAAGTTTCATATAAAGTTTCATAAGTGCAAGTTTCATATTTAATACATCTAAATTAAACTCCTAAATATTGAAGACAACAAAGATACTTTTAAGTTTTAATTATCAAATCTAAATGCCCTAGCTGACATAAAATTACTCCAACTATATGGTGCTACATCATCATCATCTGAATCGACCGAAGCTGTCCTCCTTCTCTTTCTTCTTGATATCCTTATTTTCCTCCTGGTTTGTATTCCTTGCAAGGAGACCGCATGTTGGGTCTGTACAACTTGTTCGGGCTGGACAAGTGGTTGGACCTTTGCAGCCTCTACGACCTAGACAACTTCTTGGACTTCTATAGCATCTATGGCCTGGATAACTTCTTGGACATCTACAACATCTTTAACCACACGCGCAGTTTGTTGGACTTCTTGGACAACTTCTTGAACATCTACAGTTTGTTGGACCTGGACTGCATTATAGGAACTCATTTTTATTATTCCTCTTTAATGATGCTGCTTGTGTGATGGTAAGAAGAGGAATAACGTATTTATAATGATTTATTTGATTCTTCATCTTCTCTCTACATTGAAAATCTAATCGTTTTAGCTGAAAGTCATTATTATTTCTTTAATTCAAAAACCATTGTTGGTTATTGAATAGTGATGGTCAAGTTACTCATTCATTTTTTATTATATTCTTATTTAAGATGGGGCATTGGAAATCAAAACATTAAATAAACTAATATAGGCCCTAATGCTATTTACATAAGAAGTGGTAATGTGTGTTTAAGGAATAATGGGCCCTAAGATGCCACACCATGATGTTCCTATAAATTTTTGTTATGTATAAAACATTACTAAAATAACCTGTCACATAACATTAAATAATGATGATATAAAAACATTCATTGATGATGCGTACATGGCTACGATGACAAATTTTAGATTAGAAGTTTTAGTAAACAAACATCAAACTAGACCAGATTACGAATAAATTAAGTTTGAAGTAGAAGAAAATAGAATGACATGCTTATTTCCCGGACTTCTACCCAAAAAAGACGCACAGTCTGCTTTGATGTCATTGTTCCATTCAATCCCTGAATAGCTTCCTCAGCATTCTTTCTATTATAGAAACAACTGAAGGCATTAAAATATAGCGTATATGGCAAGCGAGGCATAAATAACTCACTACTGATGATATTGGCAATACAACAAGTGTTACCTAACACCAACTTGAACATCATGCCTACCAGATTTCTTACAAAACTTTGTATAGCCCAACACATAATAATAACCTAACGCATATGAAACATGTACTCTCATACTGACTTGAGCATATACAACATAAACAAAGAAAAAAGAATTAAGATGTTGAAGAATACCGTACTTCGAAGCTGAGGAATCAAATGAAGGAAGAGGGTGAATATTTGAGCATATACAACATAAACCAAGATAAAAGGAATTAAGATGTTGAATAGTACTGTACTGATAAAGATGAAGATTCGAGCTCCAAATGAATGGATATGAAGAAAGTAAAGATTACGCCACCGCTGTCGTCTCTGGCTCGCTTGTTCGCCTAGGGCGTCTTATGAAAGAAATACAGATTAAATTTTGTTTTTAATTTATCAGTAAACCCTTAAATCTCAGCTGTGTAACATAACCGTAGTGGAAATGTAAGTCCTCTAACAACGGTTGGTTTTCTTCACCGTTGTAAAATCATTTACAATTTATTTTTTATATAATGGACTTAAGTGACACAAGTGTATAAAAATGGTTGTTTAAACTAACCGTTGTAAAATCATTTACATTTTATTTTTTAAATAATGGACTTAAGTGACACAAGTGTATAACAATGATTGTTTAAACTAACCGTTGTAAAATAATTTACATTTTATTTTTTAAATAAAAGGATTTAAGTGACCCACGCTTAATGTACTCTAAAAAATGGAAAAAATGAAGTTGCTGAGAATTGATGCTTGCTAAACATCATTTATTACTACGGTTTTTATAGACAACCGTCATTAAATCACTATTTATAAATCCTGCTACTCACTGGGCACAAAAATTTTAATATATTACAACGATGTATATTTCTTTTGTTGTAAACCTGGCATTGTTGTTAGCACGTTTTGTAGTAGTGGGACGAGTGAAATCTTCACCATCCATAGTTGTAAGAAGTAATGCACCGCCAAAGAAGGCTCTCTTAACAACATATGGGCCTTCATTAATTAGGAGTCCACTTGCCCCTTGAATCAATGGAAAAAGACGAGATCATTTTGAGAACGAGGTCCCCTTCTCTGAACACACGAGGTCGAACCTTCTTGTGAAAAGCTTTCTTCACTCTCTGTTGATACAACTGGCCATGACATAAGGTCGTCATTCTCTTCTCTTTACTCAAATTAAATTGATTGTATCTATTCTGACACCATTCAGCCTCAGTTAACTTAGCTTCCATTAAGACTCTCATAGAAGGGATTTCAACCTCTACATAGAGCATTGCCTCCATACCATATACAAGAGAGAAATTGGTTGCCCCTGTTGAAGTGCGAACGGATGTACGATACCTATGTAAAGCAAAAGGGAGCATTTCATGCCAATCCTTTTATGTTACAACCATCTTCTAAATGATCTTCTTTATGTTCTTATTAGAAGCTTCAACAGCCCCATTCATCTTTGGTCTGTAAGGAGAAGAATTATGATTCTCAATTTTGAACTCATCACACAACTCTTTCATAATCTTATTATTCAGATTTGACCCATTATCAGTGATAATCTTGCTCGGAACACCATACCGACAGATGGTTTGGTTCTTGATAAACCGGACCACAACTTGCTTGGTCACATTGGCATATGATGCCACTTCAACCCACTTGGTAAAATAGTCAATAGCCACCAATATGAAAGGATGTTCATTCGACGCTTTAGGCTCAATCATTCCAATCATATGAATGTCCCACATGGACAAAGGTCATGGAGATGTGATAACATTGAGAGGATTTGGAGGCACGTGAATTTTGTCAGCATAAATCTTGCATTTATGGAACTTCTTTGCAAATTTGCAACAGTCATATTCCATTGTCAACCAATAGTAACTTGCTTTCAACAATTTCTTTGCCATTGCATATCCATTGGCATGGGTACCAAAGGATCCTTCGTGAACTTCTTTCATCAACATGTAAGCTTCGTGTCTATCCACGCACCTGAGCAAGACCATGTCATAATTTCTTTTGTAAAACACATCTTCATTCAAGAAGAAACTGCCAGCCAACCTTCTCAAGGTCTTTCTATCCTTCTTGGATGCCCCAAGTGGGTACTCTTGACTTTGGAGAAAACATTTGATATCATAATACCATGGCTTATCATCTTTTACCCCTTCTGCTGCGAATACATGAGCAGGTCTATCAAGAAGCATAACATTAATCCTCGACACATCATTCCAACGAATTACTTCAATCATTGAAGACAAAGTTGCCAGTGCATCTGCTATCTGATTTTCATCACGAGGTATGTGGTGAAACTCAACTTTATTAAAGAAAGTTGACAACCTCCTTGCATAATCTTTATAAGGGATCAAACCAGGTTGACAGCTTTCCCGCTCTCCTTTAATCTGATTAATGACCAAAGCAGAATCATCATACACATCAAGAATCTTGATCCTTAAATCAATAGCCTTTTCGAGACCCATTATAAACACTTCATATTTTGCCATATTATTTGTACAATTGAACATCAACCTTGCGGTGAAAGGAATATGAGCACCTCGAGGAGTAATTATGATGGCCCCAATACCATTGCCATAAGCATTAATAACTCCATCAAAAACCAAACCCCAACAGGATCCAGGCTCTGGCCATTCTTCAGGTTATGGATCGTCACAATCCTTAGCTTTCAAATACATCACATCTTTATCAGGGAAGTTAAACCTGATGGACTGGTGTAGCGGCAAAATCGTGAGTGTAAGCTATTGATTAACTTAAATTGAAAAGCAAGAGTCACCATCGCACTTTTATTTTATCCAAAAAGGAAAGGAAAAAGAGCGAACAAAACCTACACAAGCACTAAACAAGAACAAGTGAAGAGAAACCGGGTAAGGGGGTTGGTTACGCAATGGGAAGGTGTTAGCACCCAAAACGTCTATAGTACTCTCTAGGAACCCTTTGAAATATCTACGCTTTTGGTCTAAAAAAGTTTGCTTGAAAAGAAATTGAGGAGATGAGAAGAGAAATTATTTTTAAGATTTTTGAGTTTGGAGAGACTTGTCGTCTCATGCCTACGTACCCACGATGTGCAATGTAGAACCAAAACCCCGTAGTTCGTGGTACAAAGAATGAAATTTGTTTGTTTTGGTTGATTTAAAATGTAAAGACAAGTCGTCATTTCCAAGCGAATAATTCAGCTTAAAGAAATGAATCATATCTAAACTTATGAAAAAGTTAAAGGGAAAAAATGCACGAGGGCACAAAAGGAGAGTGATGAGTTTGATGTTTTATTAAAGTCTTTTGAAAAAGGTGTCAATATGCTTATGTAGTTTAGCATTTGTTAAGAAATGAAAGGAAAAGAGTAAAATTCACTTGACAAAGTCAAGATTTGATTATGAAACAGATGATAGTTTGAAATCAAGAAAGTTTTGAAAAAAGGAGAAAGTTTGAAAATTGAAGAATGGGGTGGAGAAGAAGTGACTGATAATTGCAAATTGTACCTATTTTTGTATATATGTTTTTTTGCACTTATCGATACTTTTTGTTGATATCGTTTGAATAAACCCCAATTTGTTTATAAATACGTTACTTTACTTTTTAGTGTATATATTGCGTATATTATAAATAACATTGAGTTTAATTGATTTTATCTCATTCTTGCAGGTATCCAATCAAGGATGTCTGGCCATATTCATAAAGAGCATTGAATAAGCTTTACAGCGCTTCAAATCGTGCGTCAAACGGAGTTACGGTGCGGAAGTTACGAATAAAACAGTGCAGAATTTTTGTTGTTGCTGTCAGCTGCGCCGGGTTGCGGCGGAGGAAATAAGAGAATTGAAATAAGAGACTTACAGGAGCGTGCCATATATTTGGGGCTAGCGCCGGGCGGTATTTCCAGCGTCGGGCGGTGCTAGATATTTGTTACTAGGCGGTTTATGTACGCAGCTGATGTGAGAGGAAAAGTGGGCGCCGCCGGGCGGTGCTTTCTAGCGCTGGGCGGTGATCGTGTGATCATTTGTAACCCCTTTGAGCTTTTTGATCCATGTTTTTATTTGAACTTAATGCTTGTCTATGAGTATTTAGTTCACTTATTTTTGAATGGATTTTGTTTTTCTTGGACCTCAACTTTGTGTTGTTGTATGGATTTTTTCCTTGCCTTTGAAAGTAGGGAGTATTCACATAATGGTGGAGTTGAATTCAAGTTGGGGAGAGGATGATTGTGTACTCATTGGTTGGATCCTACGCGGATTGAAAAAGAAAAGAAAAAAGAGAAAAATTTGTGAAAGAGAAAAAGAAAGAAAAAAGAAGAAAAAGAAAATCCTTGAAAAAGGAAACAAAAAGAGTTTCAATAATTGTGCTAAATAAGTATTGTGTGTTGTAAACACTTGGGATTGTGGAAGAAGTTGATTGGAATTTGGTGTTTGAGTCTTTGTGAGTTGATCACTCCCTTAGGTTTAGGCAAGTTTTTGTTTCAATTACCTTTAGAAATTGCCCCTTGTTTGTTTACCCGACCACGTTACAACCTTGAAAGTCCTTGTGATTCTTGCCTTTGTATTCTCAATGTGAATTGTTGGATGTATTCATAATTTAGTCTTTTGTTTGAATGAGTGTTGTGTGAGTGTAAAGTACCCCATTTTGTGTTTTTCATCTATCGATGATTGTTTTTACTAGGTGTGATTCACTTTGGAACTTGTGTTGTTTTAGTACGTTTGACATGATTTTTGTATTTTGCATTTGTTTCGTGATTATGTTGTCGTCGTAGTTTAGTGGTAAGTATTTAATTTTCGTGCGTACCGTTTGCATTTGAACCATTCATTCGTTTCCTATTTTCAAAACCTGTTGATTCGTCTTCCTTTGGATATTGCTTATGCGTTTTCAAGTTTGTTTGATTCTTGTTTGTGGACAAACAATTAGGGAAGTTGGGGAGAGTTTAATAAGTGCAAATTGTACCTATTTTTGTATATATGTTTTGTTGCACTTATCGATACTTTTTGTTGATATCGTTTGAATAAACCCCGATTTGTTTATAAATACGTTTACTTTACTTTTTAGTGTATATATTGCGTATATTGTAAATAACATTGAGTTTAATTGATTTTATCTCATTCTTGCAGGTATCCAATCAAGGATGTCTGGCCATATTCATAAAGAGCATTGAATAAGCTTTACATCGCTTCAAACTATGCGTCAAACGGAGTTACGGTGCGGAAGTTACGAATAAAACAGTGCAGAATTTTTGTTGTTGCTGTCAGCTGCGCCTTTGCTGCGCCGGGCGGTGCTCTGCCGGAGGAAATAAGAGAATTGAAATAAGAGACTTACAGGAGCGTGCCAGATTTTTGGGACTAGCTCCGGGCGGTATTTCCAGCGCCGGGCGGTGCTAGATATTTGTTCCTAGGCGGTTTATGTACACAGCTGATGTGAGAGGAAAAGTTTTCGCCGCCAGGCGGTGCTTTCTAGCTCCGGGCGGTGGGTCTGAAATCAGAATTTTGTATTTAGTTCATTTTACTTCATTTTTTGGGGGTGATGTTGTTTGGGGGTGATTTCTTCTCTCCCAACTTCATCAACCTCATTCTTTGATTGATTAGCTTAGAAAACAACATGGAAGCATGCATACGAATGAACCGGGGTGGATTGATCGTCGATCGGTGTTGACAAACCGTGAGATGTTTGGTTCATTTCTCTTCCTCTTTGTGTTTTTCTTCTATGTTGGGTTGTGTATATGTATTTATTCTGAACTCATGTATATTTGTCTCCCATGGCGTTATATGATATCTGCTTTACAAATCTTTACTGGTGATTGTCTCTGATTTTTGCTTTATGCGCAGGGTTTAAGTTGCTTTAGAGATAATCCTCGCAAACTTTGATTAGGGATGGTTATCTGTTAGTTTCTGGACTCTAGAGATAGATTTAGGAGCTAACAATCTTCAATAGGCGTCGAATCTTAATGCCTCCATGCCTTGAGCTAGCGTGCGAAAGTATCGGCGATGGTACCACGGTTGTTTTCTCAACTTTGCGTTAGACATAACCTTTGTTGTGAGCGATGCTGGGTGATATTAAGGAGTATTGTAGGTGGAGTATAACTAGTCGATAAGTTTAAGTTTGAGAGGAGTGATTTATATGCATTGCCTGACAAGTTTCTCTCTCTAAGGAATGAGTTCTTTTTGTTTTAATGTTTACTTTTATGTTTTATTGTTTAAAATCATTTTAAATCCAAACTCATTAACGCGAGAGATTGTCGAACGACATTCTTTCCCTCGAACCGATCTCTGTGGACACGACATAAATCCCGAAGGGAATTCTTTCTGAAAATAAATATTTTTGCTGCTTGCCGCTATTCTGCATTCAACAGTGACTATCCTAAAGCATAAAGTAAAAGCTAAGGATAAGAAAGATCTAACCACAAATGTAGTTGTCTTCACCACAAACCAAGCAAAAGCACAAGGCTTCAAAGTCTTCGAACCACAATTCCAAAGCAAAGGGAAAATGTCCTAGTTCTAAGTCCAAGGATCCAAGAATAGCATTGAAGTCCAAGGTCTTCGAACCATAATTCCAAAGAAAAGGGAAAAAGCCCTAGTTCTAAGTCCAAGGATCCAAGAATAGCATTGAAGTCCAAGGTCTAGGTGCAAAACTCCATGTTCATTGCAAAGGATAGTAACCATAGTCCAAGATTAGAAGCACAAGTTTTTTAGAGGTTTTAGCCTTTATTAATGTTTTTGGTCCAAGTGGACAAAGAGAAAAAGGCATAAGCATAAAAATGTGTCCAACGGACAAAGGAAAAATTGCGGAAGCATAAACATGTGTCCAACGGACAAAGGAAAAATTGTGGAAGCATAAACAAGATATGATAATGATAATAATGGAGCATAAAAGTAAAAGAGAGATAGGGAGCGAGAAGGAATTGTAAAAGTAAAAGTTAGAAGCTAGTATTGTTAGTAAGTTAGTGGTTAGAGTAAGTGATCAATAATAATTGAATAATTGCACTTAGGTCAAGGTTAATGAGAACTCATTAGAGGATTGATAAGACCAAAGCCTCCTAACAACAAGTCTCATAAGTGTTGAACCAAAAGACAAATAATCAACCATTACTGATAGTTTTCCGATACGGGACATATGTTACACTATGTTAAGCAATCGCCGAGTAATTTACGGAGTAATTACCCTACAATGAGGCCGGTAAATAGCTCTTTGTGCTAATGCATGCTAGATGAACGATATGTAGATTGTCATCCGAAAGCAATACCGCACGAAAAGAAAAATGGTAACGATCTCGTCTTGATCAAGAATTCGACAAAGAAATTCTAATGATCCATAAGACTTTCATCGATCCAAATAAAAGAGAAATAGATGAAGAGAAAGCCAAATTAAACCACAAAAATATGTGATCTAAGGCTAAGAACAAAGGAAAGGGGAGAAAATGGCAAAAAAAAAACCAAAACAGTCCCAAAAACAAACATTTTTCACATTCTGGATGCTGGTTAATCGATTAACCAACTCACAGTGTAATTATGTTAATCGATTAACCAGTGTAAACTTCCAATTTTTTTGTGCAGAATTCAACTGTTAATCGATTAACCAATTCGTGCATGTTTTGGTTAATCGATTAACACTGTAAAAACAGCAGAAAATCAGTTTGAAAATTGCATAATCCTTGATCAATCATTTATTCAAACACCTCATGATTAAGGATACAATTGTGCACGAAATTTTGAGTAAAACAGCAGCAAAAACCAGTAATCAACACAAATTGCAAGATCCAAAGATCAAGCAAACAAGATCAACAAAGGATCTACATTGTGAAAGATGAAATTGAACAACAATGGTGGAAAATGAGATTACCACTCCAGATCTGAAAAATTGCTTCAAATTACTCCAAGATCCAAACTCCAAAGCCTTGATCTATAAGAATTGATGAAGAAAAAGTGAATGGATGAAGGTTTAGCTCAAAGTTGAATAAGAATCAATGTGAATTCTTGTTAACTTTCAAAAGAAGAAATGTGAGCTTTGGTGAATTTGGTAGTTGGGGAGAGAAATTGCAAGAGGTTTGTTGGCTATCAAAAGCTTGAAGAATGAATGAAATGAAGGCTCTATTTATAGAGTTTAGGCTTGGAAAATTTGGTGGATTGGAGTTTGGTTTGGAAATGAAAATTAGGTTTGGAATTTGAATTTGGAGGGAAATTCATAAAAGAGTGGTGATTAGTGAAGGTGTATGGTAGGAAATGATCAAAGTGATGTAGGAAATTAAAAATGAGATGGTCTAGAATACTCCACACGTGATCAAAATGATGAAAATTGATGCTAATTGCTGCAGAATTTGAATTTGGCACATTTTTTTCAAAAATTGCACGTGTTAATCGATTAACCATTTCACAGTGCAATTAGGTTAATCGATTAACACAATGAAAAAATGAGAAAAATGGCTTTTTAATGTGATGTCTTGGTTCTGGCTTGATTTTTCTTGCTTGTCAAAGAAGGCATGGACATAAACACATGAACCTTGGAGTCTCTTGAATAAAAATCAATTAAATCTTGGAAACTCTTGATCAGATAATTTTTAAATTATTTGCAGATCAACTTTGACATTGTTCCGATGAAATTCATTCGAGCTGAGGGACTGTCTTTTTTTTGTATTTTTAACCTGTTCTTCCCCTGAAAATATTAGTGAAAGAAAACAAAATATTTTTGGATTTTGGTTAAGGTTAGTAAAATATAAACAAATAAAGCAATAAAGTGAATAAGAAAACACACAGATGATCAGTAAACCCTGCAAGGCATAAACCCAAAGAAGAGAGGAATAAGGGAACCAATGTGTGATCTTGTTTGTGGTATAAGATGCAAAATGAGATGTGAATGATATGTGGAATCTTAGGGGTCAAAAATTAGGATCTTACAACTGGTAATCATCAATTGGCTGATAGGCCAATTGGTCAGCCAAAATACTTCCTTTTACAGCTTTCTGAGTTTGGTACTCGATATCATATTCTGACAACAACATCCGCCAACGGGCGATCCGACCAGTTAAATCAGGCTTTTCAAAGATATACTTGATTGGATCCATTTTGGATATCAACCAAGTTGTATCATTCAACATATACTAGCGGAGGCGTTTAGCAGCCTAAGCTAAAGCACAACAAGTCTTTTCAAGCATGGAGTACCAAGACTCGCAATTAGTGATATTTTTGCTCAAATAATAAATGGTAAATTCCTTTCGACCAGATTCATCTTGTTGACCAAGAACACAGCCCATAGACTCTTCTAGCACAGTCAAATACATAATCAAAGGTCTTCCTTCAACCGGAGGAGACAAAATAGGAGGTTCAAGCAGATATTCTTTGATACAATCAAAAGCCTTCTGACAATCATTTGTCCAGACACAATCTTGATCTTTACGAAGCAGCTTGAATATTGGCGCACATGTGGCAGTTATGTTGGATATAAATCTGGAGATATAATTCAAACGTTCAAAGAATCCTCTTACTTGTTTTTCAGTCTTGGGTGAAGGCATTTCTCGAATAGCTTTAAATTTATCGGGATCAACTTCAATGCCTTTTTGGCTAACAATGAAACCCAAAAAATTTCTGAAATGGACAGCGAAAGTACATTTATTTGGATTCAAATGGAGCTTGAACTTTCTCAGATGTTGAAACAACTTTAGCAAATGCTCAACATGATCTTTCTCAGTCTTCGACTTAGCAATCATATCATCGACATATACCTCAATTTCCTTGTGCATCATGTCATGGAAAAGAGTGGTCATAGATTTCTGGTACATTGTACCAGCATTCTTTAAATCGAAGGGCATCACTCTGTAACAGAATGTTCCCTAGGGTGTAATAAATGTTGTCTTCTCCATGTCCTCGGGTGCCATATTTATTTAATTATAACTGGAAAATCCACCCATAAAGGAGAAGATATTGAATTTAGCAGTATTATCTACCAGCATATCAATGTGTGGTAGTGGGAAATCATCTTTCGGACTTAAAGAAGAGGACCCAAACATTAAAGGATTGATCCCTTATTTTAATAAACACTTTGTCATAAAGAAGAGGACCCAAATCACATATAATTTTCACTTTACACACTTCAAAATGACCACTAACACAATAAGCATCGTCGTCTTCTACAACCCTACCAAACAAATTACCAATGGATTAAAACACCTATATATCCCAAGCATGTAGAGGAACACCTGTCGATGAGAGCCAAATCTCTTTTTTGAAGGAAGAGAATACACGTGACCATGGAATGAGAGATGAAGAACTGGTTCCAAAACTGGGATTCACTTTCTCTAAAGTTTTTCAACAAACTATCTTCATTTGAACTTAGAAGAAAATACTCTTCTCTTACCTTTGATACTTTGAAATAGGAAAAACTAAACACCCTTAGGTTTTGGATTACATATTGAAAGGAGGAAGAAGATTTAAGAACACCAACTAGACATGGATAAGGCTAACACAACCTTGCATAACCCATGTAAAGAACCAACTCCTTACCACCACTAGGAGAGACATTACCCTGAGAGAATGAATGTGGAAGTACAAGAATCGAGACCTTAAACACCACATCATGATAGGAACCCTTAGATGTTGAGGGGCCAACAAAATTTCACAATTAAACGAATTGAGAGAACTTTTGTACATAAATGGCATTGATCGGATATTCAAACCTCGCCACACGGCTACGCGACTTATAACTACCAAACCAAATACCATTGAGATCTTCTAGAAGTCTTTTAACATCATTAACCCTCACGGACTTCACGAAACTAAACATAGAGCCTGCTTTATTTTGATTCGAGGAAATGAAGACCTCCTCCACCACCCCAAACTTAGAGAAGCGATGACTAAGCTTTACCGAAGATTGGTGGTCTGAAAAATTAGTAAAGTAGAATGAATTAAGAACCTTCAACAGAGCCATCAAACAGCCACAACCAAGGAACAAAAAAAAAACAAACACGAAGAAGCAGAAATACCAGGAGCAACCATGAAGCAACACACTTCAGAGCACTATGAAAGAGAAATTATGCATGAGGGAAATGAAATGCATGTGTTTTGGCATGCAACTAATAAATAATATGGATTTAAATAAATACACTCAAATACCATAAGAAAAAAGGTCCAAAATCTTACCCAGATCAATGAGGAATAAACACAAAGCTGAGAAAAATGGAAAGGAGACATGCATATCCATAAAAGTAATGATGACAAATGAATAAAGCATGAGTGATTTGTTATTATGCATAACCTAAACTAATAAACTAGAGAGGAGTTAGAGACTTTCTCTCTAGCTACCATGTAAATCAACTAACAATTAGTATCTTATACAAACCAAAAATCCATATATCAAATTTTAGTTTGACGTTGGCAAAATCGATTGGGTCATCTCAGATATAAAATGATGTAAAAACTAGTATTGAAGAACCAAAAGTTTCTCCAGTCCAACAAATTTTCCGTGTTCCTAAAAGAAATTTAAAATTTGAGAAATTTATTATTTTTCATGACATTAATTATTGCATTGTCTAAAAGGTCATGCATATGTTTATTGTCTACTCACAACCAGAAGTTTATGAAATTGTTTTCTCAACTAAAAGATATCAAAGAATCAGAAGTTTCTTCAATCTAATAAATTGTGTATTTCTAAAGGAAATTAAAAATATGAGAAATTGAGTTTTTCAAGACATTAATTGTAGCAACGACTAAAATGAGTTTTTTTTTAGAAAAAGCAAAAATAAGAATGGTGAAATTATGAGATATCAAGCTTGATTTGTTGATCAATCGATTGGGTCATCTCAGATATAAAATGATGTAAAAACTAGTATTGAAGAACCAAAACTAGTAGTGGATTCAATTAATTTTTGATATTTAATTAGCCTTGTAGGACACAAAGGTCTTAACTTGAACATGAGGGATGTTGTAACAACCTATTTGTATGGCTCACTTGATAGTGAAATTTACATGAAACTCCCTAACGATTTTGATATATCAGAAATACATAATTTGGGATCTCGAGAAAGCCACTCTATCAAATTGAACAATTCTCTCTATGGGTTAATACAATATGGATACATGTGGTATAATAGTCTCGGTGAATATTTGCTATTGTCATACCCCAAATTTTGACCACCAAGATTTCCCATCATTGTGCAAATCATCATCACAATATGGATGTACTTTCATGCCTCATCAATCTCCTCAAAGATGATTGAGCATTCACCACAATCAAGAATTAGGGTTTTAGCCCTCTCAGAGCACTTAGACAAAGGATCAATCAAGGAATGACATGATCTTCAACTTGTCTAACCTCTCAAACACCTATAAAGGATCAAGAGGACTACCACATCAAGAATCAAGAACAAGGTTGCAACATTCCAAGTGGATTAAGCCTCAAGATAGCCAGTGTCACCAAATTAGGGTTTTGGTCGACTGAGGCCTCCAGATAAAAATTTTCACCTGGGCATGAGCCAATACATCAAAACATAACCCAAGATACTCTAAGGGACCTCATGGACCCAATCAGCAAGTCAATTTAACCTCAGGGGATGCATTTACCAAAAATCAGGAATTAGGGTTTCTTGACCTAATTCACCCCTAAGTTGACTTTTGAGGCAAAGCATGAGCCAAGACCTCAATACATGATTTGAGGACTTCAAATACACTACATTGATCCATTTGCAACAATGGATTGATCCAAGAAACTTGGTTCACCTATTTCAATTTCATCTGGACCACAATTAGGGTTTTGAAGGGAAAAGTCAACTGTACCTTTGACTTTTGACGAAGACATGCTCCCAAACCTTGGCACATGATTCAATACACCCTATATCACATATGGAGTCCATCCATTAGGTTTGATTTAGGTCAAGGACTTGATTTCACAAAGGATCGCACAGTTTGGATTTCATCCGATAAAAAGTCAACTGTGCACAAAATCAAGTTTGACTTTTTGGAATTTTTCACAAATATGATTCCCCTAAGTCAAAAATAATGTTAATGTGTGGTATTTATCATCATTCATCAAGAAAAATCAAGAAAAGTGAGGTTTCTTGCAAAAGGGGCAACCTTGAGAAACCAAAAATTTTCTAAGTTATGGAATAAAAGTGATTTTGGTACCAACTTCCAAGGATCATAACTTGAGATCCAAGCAACCATTTTGGATGATCCAAAGCTGGATTTGTAGAACTTCTTACACTCTACAAAAGCTTCAACCACCTCAGACTCCAATTCCTTATGGATTTTGAGTTATGGAATGATCAAAATGGCAAAAAAAACATGAAAATGACACTTTCCTAACACTTAGTGAAATTTTCAACGAAAGTCAGAATCTGCCTTACTTTTCCCAAAATGTAGGGACATTTTTCACCTTGATCCAAGTTAAACCAGGTCTAGGGGTGAACATCAAAGTTGAAGTATGTCATGAGGGCTTTCCAACAAGTACCAGATCATCTCCAAATTTCATTTGAGCAGGGAGATACAACCCTTGGAACATGGCATCATGAACTGGTTTTTACAAGGCAGAATTTGTGCATTTTGCTCGATTTGTCCAAATCTGATAAATCCAATCCTTGTCATCAATTTGGACAAATTTGAGGATAAAACAAGAAGGGAATGATCTGATCCCCAAGCCTCCAAAGTCCAAGAATATACATTAGCCATAACAAACCTAAAAAGCCTAAAAAGATGCCAAGACTCCAATTTTGTTGCAATGCATTTAATGGATACACCAAGGTGGCATGGACTGACACATTCCTAACTGAATGAGTCAAGGATTAGCACTGAATCATAGGACCATAGGCCTGTGCCCTAACCTCAAGTCAATGGCTAGAGGAGACTTGAGATTCCTTTTGCTCAACATTGGCCAAAGGCCTGCTGCAACTGCCATTCACTATTGCTTGCAAAACAAACTTGCTCTACATTAAATAGAGCTCATTTATGCTCAGTTTGAGTACACCAAAGCACTACAACACTTGCTTTCCTCAAAATCCCTCTCTTTAGGCCAAAATGCCTTCTTTTGCAAGGCATCTCTGAGTTTTTGAGTTAGAGAGAAATTCCACCACAACTCATGATCCAAACACCTCTAATATGTTGTATCTAAGTTGTTCAAACACTCACTTGTGACCTGAAACACCAAAATCACAAAGTCCACTTCCAAAACCAAACAAAGCCTCAAACACACTCCAAATATCATCCTTGAACTGTCCCAAATGGTTCCCCTCATCTGGAACACCATTTAAGAGAGTTACGATATTGGTCACTTATGCCCCTTTTGCAAGAAAGTGCCACAAATTTTCTTGAGGATTCCAGCTGGTTATAACCATTCTAAAAGCTTCTAAGGGATCAATTGAGAGTGTCCAAAGCATCAAATTACTTCTTGCACAAAGAACTTGGCAGATAGCACAAAAAGCTCCAAGAGGTAAGTGCATGACAACTTGAACTCTTTGAATTATGCAATGCTTTGAAGTCCACTGATCATAAACATCTCATACATGTTATATATGTTATGTTTGAACCAATTTGCCATGTAATTCTTGCATGTACCCTGTGTTAGCATAGAAAATGCAAATTTTGGCCTATTTCAAAACCACTATCGGGTTTTAAAATAGGGACCTCATCTGAAAAAACCAAGACCATCATTGGATTCCTTGTGAAATTCTAGGTCATATGCACCTAAATTTTGTCCCAATCCATGGAGAAATGAGAAAGTTAGAGGCTTCACATAAATTGCCCAAAAGCTGGCCTTGCTTTGCTTTGCCCAGGCCTAGAAACAAGGCATGCCTTATGTATTTGTGGGGTGGTTTTGATACACGGATGTATCACCACTCCAGTGGTAGCGCGCATGTGTATTTGGCTTGATGGTCGTGGGTTCAAACCCCACCAAGACCTTTTTGCCATTCCCCCTATTTTTGCTATTTTTTTCCATATTTTCATGTTTTTGTTAATTAATTGAAAAATTAATTTCTCTCTCAATTTTAATTATTTTTTATTGATTCTTTTTTTGAAAATTCCCAAAAATGTTAAAATATTTTATTCCATGAAAATTTCACAAAAATATTATTTATTTCATATATTTTATATTTTTTGTAAAGAATTATATTTTATTTGTTTTTAAACATTAAAAATATTTCATTCTCTTGGTTTTGCAAAATTCAAATGATTTTTTAATCATCCCATGAATGAAACATGATTTTCCAAATATAAATCCAAGGTCACAACCTCTTTTTTTTCACATGATTGATTATTTTAATTGAATTTTTATTCAATTAAAATACATTTAAAAAACCAAAAATTAAGGTTTTGATCACTATCGCCCTAACAAATCTTTTCAAACACTTTTTGGGCCTCTAATAGAGTGTAAGACCCATTCCTTGTAAATAAAAACCTTTTTGAGCCTCAGTCATTGTATAAGTCCCACTGCGATTTCAAAAATCTCGGCGCGATCGTCGCCTTTTAAACGAAAACCATCTGGGTCTACCTTTGTGTTGCAAGTCCCATTTCTTTTCTTTTTTCAAACTTTTGGGGCCCTCCTTGAGTTGTAAGACCCATTCCTTTGTACAGAAAACCCTTTGGACCTCAGTCACTGTATAAGCCCCAGTACAGATTACAAAACAACTGTACGATTACTGTTTTTCATCTGGGCCTCTCCTTGAGTATAAGCCCCAACAACCTTTTCAAAACAACTTCCCTTTTTAATTTAGGTTCAAATGTACAGTTGTTATCAAAACTTTCTTTAATTTCTTGAACAACTAATAATACAGCTATAGAAGCTTGCTCACCTGTAAGTTTTTATCAGCTTTCTTTTACTTGCTTTTATATATATAACTGGATTGTGGGAAGCTTGCTCACCTGTAAGTCCTTCTTTCATTCTTTTAAATACATGTCAAATATATATATATATATATATATATATATATATATAACTATATTGTGGGAAGCTTGCTCACCTGTAAGTCCTTCTTTCATATCCTTTTAAATACTTGTCATATATCAATTGTATATATACTTGTATATCTGCTTAGAGTTTTCACCGACAACTAGGTCTAGAACTAGGTAAAGCCAGTTGGTCACTCTTTAATACAGTCAAAACTAGATCCCCATAAGATTTCCAGATACAGTATTGCCTTCTCTTGGGCGTAAACAATATGGAACAAAGAGAAAGGAATTATTCCCGGTGAAACTTTTCTCACACTGTCACTATTATAAATTGTCAAAGAAGTTCAGTTCCCCGGAGAGGATTAATTCTCAGTGAAACCTCTTTTGAATTTCTTCAAACCCTAGAACTGTTTACTAAAGGATTAAAACTCGGTGAAACCTTTCTTGAACTTTTCTTTGGTTTGGGACCCACATGCTTCCTAAAAGCATCCCCGCCTCCTCTTGGGCTTTGTACAAGGACCCTCCGGCTTCTTAGAAGTTCTCATGCCTTCTCTTGGGCTTAATACAAGGACCCTGAAGACCTCTTAAAGGTATAGGACAGAACTTAGTCATCCTTTGCTAGAGCAGTCTTTCCAGTGTCAAAACATTAAACCATTTTAGGGTTGATACTCAACCCTTATCTGCCTCCTCTTGGGCGTCATACAAAGATAAACTCTTCCACACCAGTAGACTTAGGCAGTCTCATCCCTTCTTGAGTCTCAAAGACATTCTCAAGTTCCCTACAAACATAAGAGAAACCCTGGTCATTTTAATAAATCTCCAGCATAGTTAAAACCCAGGGGTTCTAAAACCCAATCTTTCTCCTAAAAATTCCCCAGCCAGGGTCAACCTATCATCAGTATAACACTATCCCAAATCAGAACCTCAAGGCCTCTGATATCTAAATCCTTCTGTAACCCTCATCAATAGTTGATTTCCCATTTGGACCTGCCTCTGGATCTTAAATCCTCAGCAGAAGTCAGCCTTCTCTTGGGCTTTGTTGATTCTCCCTTACCAGAGCTAACCTTTTCAGACTCTCTTGTTGAGTCAATCACTTTTCAGACCCTCTTGTTGAGTCAATCACCTTCCACACTCTCTTGTTGAGTCAATGGTACAAAACAAAAACACTCTCTTGTTGAGTAAACCCTTTTAGCCTCAATCTTGGGCTTTGTACAAGACAGATAAAAACACTCTCTTATTGAATCAATCTTTTTCAGCCTCCTCTAAGGCTTTGTATAATGATTTCTACAACTTGTTCAGCCGCAATCTAGGGCTTTGTACAGGAAAGATAAAAGCACTCTCTTGTTGAGTCAAACCCTTTTCAACCTCAATCTTGGGCTTTATACAAGACACCATATAAATTTCCTAAGCAGAGTCAAACCTCTTTTCAGCCTCAATCTGGGGCTTTGTACAAGACAGATAATTCTCCCCAGGTGAGTCAAAACCCCTTTTAGCCTCAATCTTGGGCTTTGTACAAAACATACAGAATATTTTCCCCGGAAAAGTCAAATTTTAGCCTCTTCTTAGACTTTGTATAATAATATCCCCCAAAGAGTCAGTCTCTTTTAGCCTCAATCTTGGGCTTTGTACAGGACAGATAAAAACTCTCTTGTTGAGTCAGCCCTTTCCAGCCTCCTCTTAGGCTTTGTATAAGGACTTCCCCAGTGGAGTCAATCAACCTCTTAGCTTCAACCTTGGGCTTTGATCAAGGCACCCAAAAATCAACATCCCTTCAGGGGAAATCAAAAATCTCTCTGTAGGAAGACATTTCTCTGTATATCATATATCAAAACAGAAAAATCAAAACAAACCCTAATCCCAGATAACTGTTGTAAGTGGCATACTTGTTGATTCAAATATCCAAGTTGTTGTCCATCTTTTATCCTGGTAAATTATCTCTCTCATCTAATTGATGTAAGCGGCACGCCTCTGGATTATTTACATCCACGCCACTGTCCCTCTCTTAGCATGAGAATTTCCTAAGGAAAAATGGCATTGCTCGACACTGAGTTAAAGTTTTCTCCTTCAGGATAAATCCCCTATAAAGGAAATTATGACATTGCTGGAGTCACATATCCCAGTTAAAGTAATCCTCCTTTATAAACAGTCACCCAACAGTTGTGATAAACTGACTGGATGTCTCCCTTTAGAGATGACAAATTCCCTCTCAGTCAAACCTTTTAGCTTCAATCTTGGGCTTTAAACAAGACACAAATACTCCTTTAGCTTCAATCTTGGGCTTTCAACAAGACACCAAAACATCGTTTTCCTCCCATAGAATAGGAGGAACTACGATTGCGCTGATTTCCCTGT
Source organism: Lathyrus tuberosus (assembly GCA_022829125.1). Classification (NCBI taxonomy): domain Eukaryota; kingdom Viridiplantae; phylum Streptophyta; class Magnoliopsida; order Fabales; family Fabaceae; genus Lathyrus; species Lathyrus tuberosus. The sequence goes on from JALAZF010000034.1 coordinate 21,378,425, forward strand.
TTCTTTAAAACGGGAATACGTAGGCATAAGATTGCAAAATCTTAGCGAGCATACCAAACAAAAACTCTAGGTCCAGTACCTTCATACCAATCAAAACTTAGATTCAGTACCTTGCCAAAAACATCGGAAAACCCGAACATCAACATCAACTCACTATCTCTCTCATATTTCCCAAGAAACTTTCCCAACCCATCAACAAATGAACACCATCAAGTACAAAAGCAAAACCTAAAACTAACATCCTATGGATAACCACATATAGGATGGGTAATTGACAACTCCCCATTGTATAACCTGACCCCGAACCCCCCAATCTCTTTAAGCGCTTGTTCAGTTAAACATTCGCGTGCAAGGTTAGTTTTAGATAGCTTCCTTTTCCCTTCCAGCTTCACGGGATAAATAAGAAATCAGAAAGTAACACCCCACTCCTCCTCATTAAGGTGAGGAGAAGACCCTCTTGCGATAAGGTGGTAGCGTCATCGACAAAAATCGCACGCTATAGTCAAATGGCGACTCTGCTGGGGACCTCATTTTGTTTGTTTAGGATTATAGACTAGAATTCTTAAGAGGTCTAGGATGTTAGTTTTAGGAATGAATATATATATATATATATATATATATATATATATATATATATACACATATATATAATGCTTTTCCTACTTGATATCCGTGTTCATTTTTCCGCTAATGGGAATGTGAGTGATGTCGCATGCGGAAAGTTTGAGTGATACCTAAGATAGGTGATGGCAGAGACGGGCGGTCTTATAGGGAGTGAATCCCGAATAAGCTGTCCCGGTAGACCATCAAATCAGTGGAGATACCCTTTGTAGATTCAATGTCTAACGACTTCGGTTGTGAAAACAGATTGTTCGATTGTGGTATCCATGAAACTGAGGATTTAGTAGACAGTAACCATGTGGCTATTTAGTAGTGCGGAAGCTATCGAAAATAGTTGTCACGCGATACTACACTCAATTGAGATTACCCTAAGATGTTACAGCTCGCTCGGGTGAACCAGCATGTTGTTGTTATCCCAAGGGCGGTCAATGATTTTGAGTACAGGTACAAAAATTCACCATAGTACAACCTTTGGGGATGGGTAGAGCCATGACTCCATGCTCGTGACGTTGAACCTGTGAACCCATGTTTTTTCTATGTTTTTGTGTGCTGCATTCATGCATTCATTTAAAAAACTTTTAAACAAAGAAAAATCTTCTTTTATAGTCTGTCTTTTTCAAATTAAACTAAGACAATAATTGCAAATATCAGAGAAAAAGATTGCGTTATGGATTTCGGTAGAAGGAAGACGCACAAGTACACCTTCAAGGTTCCAAAACTAGAGGATTTAAGAGGGTTAGCAAGGATGATCACCAACCCTGATGCTTTCATAGCTAAGTACGGAGGATTGTTGTCTCTGTTAAGGGTCCATGTAGTTGAAGGAATCCTGTCTATGCTGATTCGGTTTTATGATCCGGTTTATCACTGTTTCACATTCCCGAATTATCAACTAGCACCGACATTAGAAGAATACTCTCACCTGACTGATTTACCTATCACTGACCAAGCTCCGTTTTCTGGACTGGAAGAAATTCCAAAGGATCAAACCATTACAAGAGCAATCTATTTGGACGAGTCAGAAGTCAGGACTCACATGACCGCTAAGGATGGAATCCAAGGTTTACCGGCCAAGTTTTAGATAGAGAAAGCCCTATACTTCGCTAGTATAGGAAACGTTACTGCTTTCGAAGATATCTTTGTCCTACTCACATACGGGCTTTTCCTTTTTCCCAACATTGATAACTTCATTGATATCAATGCCATTAAGATATTTCTGATTGGAAACCTCGTACCAACCTTGCTCGCAGATGCTTATCATTTTGTACACTTAAGGAATTTGTACAGTGGAGGAATGATCACATGTTGTGTACCCTTGCTATACAAATGGTTCACTTCCCATTTGCCCAAGTCTGCTGCTTTTTGGGATCATAAGAGTACTCTACATTGGTCACAGAGAATCATGTCTCTTACCAACTCTGACATAGATTGGTATAATCGGATCTATGACGGGATAAGAATTATTGACCGTTGTGGAAACATCCCTAATGTACCCCTCATAAGAACTAAAGGAGGAATCAACTACCATCCATTTTTAGTTCGTCGTCAACTCGGATACCCGATGAGACATATCCCGCGTAATGTTCATCTGGAAGGTCTTTTCTTCAAGGAAGGAGAAAATGACAGGGCACTAAAGAAAGAAATAGTGCATGCCTGGCAACATATTCACAGGAAAGGAATAGAGTCTCTAGGAAGACCAGACGATATCTTCGTGGAACCTTATCTCCACTGGGTACAAACTAGAATTCTCAAACTGAGGATGCCTTACCCTCGTCAAGAAGTTCTTCCGCTAAAGGAATATGTCCTTTACTTTATGTCGGATACGGAAAAATTCCAGGCCGCTCTCAACAAAGTTCAACGGGAAAAGAAATCTTGGAAGAACAAGTACCGCATTCTCAATGTGGAGTGTACCAAAATACATCAACTATTAAAAGAAAAGGACGCTCTGATCAGGATATCAGAGCAACATGCTGTAGAAAATCAAGAAGACCGAAGAAATTTGCTTGCTCCTTTCACTTGGCAAAGGACTGACAACCCGACAACGGCTCAAGAGCCCCAGTCAAAGAAAAGGAAAATACCAGAACCAGCACCTGAGCTCTCCTCAGAGAGGACTCAGGATCTATAAGCTTAGACATTTGCTTTTACAGTACTTTGTAAAATACTGTATTTCCATTTCCGCAATCTTTCAAATTCAATAAAACGGGGTCTCCCCACTGTATGATATTTGCAATCCAATTGTTGAAGTTTCTTTTTGATTAAAATAACAAAAAAATTTAATATATATATATATATATATATATATATATCATTGCATTCATCATTCTCACATAACACATTCTTCTTACCTACGAATCTCACGTCTGTGTCCCGATTCTAGAGAGAGAGTCAAACTATCTCATTCATATAATACTCGGGCCAATCGACAAAAGAAAATAGACGATCTCGAGGAAGAGAACAGAGAGCTGAGAGAAGAAATCAATGCTCTGAAAGAAGATTTGAGAAAACTTCACAGTGATATGCAATCTCTGGCAGCAGCTCAGAGGCAACAACAAAGGACTGTGATCTCGAAGATCACATCTACGCCCATAGTGGAGAAGTATGATCCTCGATACAACATGCCTAAAGATCGTCCCTGGGGCATGCCTCTCGACTTTATCCCTAAAGGATATATTTCGCCGGTCACGGAAGACCCAGAAACGGCAGCAGGAACCACTGGGCCTGAAAGTTACAAACTTCAGGAAAGCGAATACGCAAGAGTGATGACCGCAACTCCTGAAGGTTACAAACTTCGGGATAAGGAAGCACCAAGAGTCACCGCCGTAATGACTATACCACAACCCGTGGTACACACTGTTCCAGAAGGACAGATTCCACAAGTAATCTCTGGTGGGAACAAAAGTATGTACGACAGAATGAATGAATTCTAGGAACAATTCCTGGAGATGCAGAAGGAACTGCATGCCATTCGCAGCCAGGATTTATTTGGAAAGGACGCCGCAGACCTTTGTTTGGTCCCCAATATGAAAATCCCGCACAAATTCAAGGTGCCTGGCTTTGAAAAATACAAGGGTAACTCTTGCCCTCAAAGTCATTTGGTGATGTACGCTCAGAAGATGACAACTCATACAGAGAATCAACAGCTACTGATCCATTACTTCCAAGATAGTTTAACCGGTGCCGCACTCAAATGGTACATGGGTTTAAACCGCACCAAGATCATCACTTTCAAAGATCTTGGCTCTGCCTTCGTTTAGTAGTATAAGAATAACCTAAACATGGCACCAGACATAGATCAACTCAGAGCCATGTCGCAAAAGGACAAGGAAACCTTTAAGGAATATGCTCAGAGATGGCGTGAAATTGGCGCCCAGATTTGTCCCTCTCTTGAGTAAAAAGAGATGACAAAGACCTTTTTGAAAACCTTGAGCTCATTCTACTACGACCAAATGGTCGCCAGTGCGCCCAGTGACTTTACTGAAATGGTAATCATGGGAGTACGTCTTGAAGAAGTAGTCCGAGAAGGACGATTGGTCAAAGAAACCGGACCATCAAGCAGTACCAAAAGATACAGTAATGCTTTCCCTAAGAAAAAAGAGCAAGATATTGGTAATATCTCTCTCGGAAAGCAAAGGCGACGGTATCAACCAGTAGCAGCAGTAACTCATGCTATCAACCCTGTGCCTGTTCCAACGTATCAACCTCAAGTTGCTCAGAGTCAACCAAGTAAACAACAATATCAGCAAAGGACACAACAGCCTCTTCAGCAGGCTCGTCCTCAGTACAACAACAACAACCGTACAACGCGACCACCAGGGTTTGACCCTACACCGATGTTGTACGTAGAACTGTTTCCACTACTACTGGTCAAGGGGCGCGTCCAAACCAGGTCTCCTCTTACAGTATCGAAAAATTTTCCGTTTTGGTTCAAAACGAATCAAACTTGTCCTTACCATCAAGGAGGATAGGGGCACAACATAGAAAACTCTCTCAGCTTCAAGTCTGATGTACAGAAGCTTGTCAGGAGCGGGGTCCTATCTTTCAAAGATACTAATCTAAATGCTCAAACGAATCCGCTGCCTCAACACGAGAAAGCTGCAGTAAATTTGATAAAGGAAGAGTCTAACCTTAGCTATCAAATTCACGATGTACTCCTATTGGAAACCAATCTGGTCAAGACGCATTGCAGACAGAGCGGATATGGTCATGTACCGTCTCATAATTTTCACCAGTGTAATATCTGCTCAAAGAATAATCAAGGATGTTCCTTAGTGCAATCAGCTCTACAAGAACAAATGGATCTCGGATGGATCCAAGATCACCGAATCCGTGAGGTCAACATGACTTATACAAATTCCAACATCATTCAAAACCACGACATCCGTATGATGAATGTCAACTTAGTGGCAATGCACTCGAGGCAAAGCCAACATCATGATCTGCCACGGCACGATTATAATTCCTGTCCGATCTGTTCAATAAACAATCAGGGATGTTCTTTAGTACAAGAGGCCCTCCAGCGTCAAATAGATCTCAGATGGATCCAGGATTACCGTGATAGAAGTCATTATCAAGTTAATATGATTCAAATCTTTGATATTCGCTTGATGAATACCAGTCTGGTAGAATTGCACCCTAAGCAGGTCAGGCTCGGTTTTTTGGCTTCACATGATTATCAGAACTGTAAAGTGTGTCGTGAAGACGACCAAGGATGTGCACTTGTCCAAAGAACACTTCAACACCTGTTGAACCACTGGTGGCTTCCAATCTATCTAGATGAAGACACCCAACAGATCAGTATGACTGACGGAAATCCTACTAGGCATCAAGGCCAGGATGTTCAATCAATGGAAATAGATCTAGTAAAGTTGCACTGCATACAAAGCAGACGTGGTCGGGTGTCACCACACAACTATGAGCGCTGTAGAGTTTGCTCAAAGAACAGCCAAGGATGCTACCTCTTGCGAGCAGCCCTTCAAAACCAGTTGGACCGCAAAGAGATTCGACCATGTTCAAGCTCTGGGTCGATCAACGTAATGCAAGACTATCTTCCTGATCAAAGCAAAGACGTTGTCTTAATCCCTAAACAAGAAGTAACCAAAGACGTATGTGCTATAATCCCTCTAATCCATAAATCAAGAGCTCTTGATAGTAGAAAGATTCTCAACCTCGAACCAATTGAGGTCGACTATGATGGTCAGAAAAATCAAAAGGCTCGTGTAATTATCTATCTTCCAGGACCAATACCATACAAATCCGATAAAGATATCCCTTACAAGTACGGTGCAACAACAATCGAGAATAGAAAGGAAACTCCATTACCCTCCGTCGTGAAAATTGCAGACATCAGTCGAGTAACACGGAGCGGCCAGATCTTCAAGAGAGGAGTTGGAGAACCTACCAGAGAAAAGGAACCTCAAACAGAAGTTCCAAATCAACCAGTCGGTCAATCCAGTAATCCCGATCTTTCAAAGAACAGTGATGAGATGCTGAAGCTCATCCAAAAGAGCGAGTACAACATTGTAGACTAACTATTGCAAACTCCTTCGAGAATCTCTGTGATATCTCTCTTCCTCAGTCCCGAAGCTCACAGGGAAGCTCTACAGAAAGTCTTAGAGCAAGCCTTTGTGGAACAAGATGTGACAATAAGACAATTTGACAGCATCATCTCCAACATCACTTCCTGCAACAACTTAGGATTCAATGATGAAGAACTGCCAGAAGAAGGCAAAAATCACAACATGGCGCTTAACATTACAGTTAACTGCCAAGACGATGCTTTAGCCAGCGTACTGGTAGATACCGAATCAGCTCTGAATGTTATGCCAAAATCTACTTTAATACGACTATCATTTCAAGGATCTCCGATGAGAGGCAGTGAGATTGTCGTCAAAGCATTTGACGGATCCCGAAAAATAGTTATCGGCGAAGTCGATCTTCCCATAACTATCGGTCCTCACACTTTCCAAGTCACTTTCCAGGTCATGGACATCCGGGCAGCATACAACTGTTTATTAGGAAGACCTTGGATACACGAGGCTGGGGCAGTCACTTCGACACTTCACCAGAAGCTGAAGTTCGTCAAGAACGACCAACTAGTCATAGTTTGTGGGGAGCAAGCCTTAATCTTGAGCAACTTATCATCATCACCCTGTTTAGAACCAGAGGAGATTATTGGAACCCAGTTCCAAGCACTTTCGGTGAGCAATGAGAATAGACTAGAGAAAGGAACATCGATTTCCTCATACAAAGATTCTCTTGAAGTGATCAAGAGTAACAACGCAAAAGGATGGGGACAGCTTGTCATGCCTACTCATAACAAGACAAAGAAGGGTCTTGGTTTCTCTTCGACCTGTACCCAGACTGCTACTTACGATGAAAGTTTTCATCCCATTCAAGACTTCTTCCACAATGGAGGCTTCCTTCACCCAGTGTCTCAAGAAGTACATACCATCAATGAGGGTGATTCCTCTGATACAGATGAAGAGTGGAAGTCCTATCTCAACAAGGATGGTTATATGTCTCAGGAAGAAACGCCTACGCCATTTTGCTATCCCGCACAAAGTTCGAGATATATACCAAGATCAGACGTCAAGATGATGTACGGAGATTGTGATCCAGAAGGATGTCGTGCTCCACCAAACTCATTAGAGGAGGGCACTCTGATGAAAGACAACTTCGACTATGACTATTATGACCCAATGGATGGCCTGCCTATCTGGCAGCCGTACCCAGGAGACTTGGGGCAAAACAGTCAGTCAAATGACGCTTATCAACTAAGCATCATTGAAACGAATACCTGTGTCCCCACCACATCATGGGATCATTACTCAGGAAATTCAGAAGATAACCAGCACAACGATGAATCTGCAAAGATTGCAGGACTAGAGTTTATCAACTATGTTTTTTCTGAGGTCAACGTCATCGAGAAAGGTGACTCCTCCAGTTCCACCGAATTATGGGATACCTTAGGACAACCGAGTGGCAAGTACGAATTCTTAGTCAAGTACACCGCTCCTGAAAGCTCTCGTATCAGGCTCGAAGACATCCAGCCAACTGAATGGGGAGATCCGCCTAAGAGTGAAAGCACTGTGCAAGATACAATAGAAGAGTTCGTCTACAACAACTCTGCATGGGAGGAAGACTCCAACGATCCTGCTCCACCAGAAATCAACGTCATTTCTGAGGACAAACCAAGAAAGAAGGTACCAGACTTTGTGATTCACCGAGGAGTTCACCGCCAATGGGTTGTCGTCGATGTCCTGAAAGTCATCCATAAGTCTAAGTAATTGTCGTCTTTGTTTTAACCTTTCACCCTGCCCAAGTGAAACAGATGTTTTTATAGGGCTCACTTTCTGTAAATGTCCCTCTTTGCTTCGCCCAAAGCAACAGAGTTTTGTTTTATAGGGTTGTAGTTTCGAGAATCGACAAAATCATAAATAAATAAACATCGTTCTGTAATTTCCGCATTTATTGCTGTTTTCACTTTTCACTTTTTCAAGAAAATGGTAATCCTAAAAAACAAACTCAACAATAAAAACAAGCATTTTTCAGAGAATACACTGCATACACTCTTGCATTTCTCTCCATCTCTTCTAAAAACAAATGATCACATCATGCAGATTGCTTGTTTTAAACCCCGTTGAAACATACGATCCAATGCCTTCTCCCAACTTTGAATTCCCGGTATTTGAGGTTGAAGAAGAAAATGACAAAGAAATTCCAGAAGAGATCTCCCGATTACTCAGACAAGAGGAAAGATCCATTGAACCTGATAAAGAACTGTTGGAAACGGTCAACTTGGGTTCAGAAGAAGAGAGAAAAGAAGTCAAGATTGGGGCATTGCTCTGTCCGACTATCAAAGAAGATTTGATAAGACTTCTCAAAGAATTTCCCGATGTGTTTGCTTGGTCCTATCAGGACATGCCAGGGTTGGACACCAGCATCGTGGAATATCATCTACCATTAAGATCAGAATGTCCGCCAGTAAAACAAAGGTTGAGAAGAACTCACCCGGACATGGCCATCAAAATCAAAGGGAAAGTGTAGAAACAGATTGACGTAGGTTTCCTCGCCACGTCAAAATATCCTCAATGGTTAGCCAACATAGTACCAGTTTTGAAAAAGGACGGAAAAGTCAGAATGTGTGTAGACTATAGGGATCTGAACAAAGCCAGTCCAAAGGATGACTTTCCCCTACCGCACATAGACATGCTGGTAGACAGTACTGCAAAGTTCAAAGTATTCTCCTTCATGGATGGATTCTCATGCTATAATCAGATAAAAATGGCGCCGAAAGACATGGAGAAAACTTCATTCATCACCCCATGGGGCACCTTTTGTTACAAGGTAATGTCGTTCGATTTGAAGAACGCTGGGGCAACCTATCAAAGGACCATGACTACTCTGTTCCACGACATGATGCACAAAGAAATCGAAGTGCATGTCGATGACATGATTGCCAAATCTAAGACAGAAGAGCAGCATGTGACCCACCTGTCAAAACTATTCGAGCGTCTGAGAAAGTACAAACTCTGCTTGAATCCCAACAAGTGCATGTTCGGTGTCCACTCGAGGAAACTGCTAGGGTTCATCGTCAGCCAGAAAGGAATTGAGGTTGATCCTGACAAGGTCAAGGCCATCCAAGAAATTCCTTCTCCAAAGAGTGAAAAACAAGTCAGAGGATTCCTGGGGCGTTTTACATTTCCAGATTCATATTCCTCATGACCGGGATATGCGCGCCAATCTTCAAATTACTTAAAAAGAATCAGGACTGCATATGGACAGAAGACTGCCAAACCGCCTTTGACAGTATCAAAGAATACCTGTTGAACCCACCTATCCTGTCACCTCCAGTGGAGGAAAGACCGATGATCATCTATTTAATAGTCTTGGAAGATTCAATGGGCAATGTACTTGGTCAACAGGATGAAACAAATAGAAAAAAGTCTGCCATATACTATTTGAGCAAGACTATTTGAGCAAGAAGTTTACCGACTGCGAGACTCGGTACACTATGCTTAAAAAAACTTGTTGTGCTAGCTTGGGCAGCCAAACGTCATCGCCAGTACATGATTTGTCATACTACTTGGTTAATCTCCTAAATGGATCCGATCAAGTACGTCTTTGAAAAACCTACTCTCACAGGAAGGATTGCCCGATGGCAGATGTTGTTATCAGAATACAACATCGAGTACCATGCTTAGAAAGCCATCAAAGGAAGTGTTTTAGCCGATCATTTGGCTCATCAACCGATTGACGATCAAGAATCAGTCGGGTTTGACTTCCCAGACGAAGATGTCATGTATTTGAAAATGAAAGATTGCGATGAACCGCTACCCAGTGAAGGGCCAGAACCAGGTTCCTAATGGGGACTAATCTTTGACGGAGCTATCAATCATTATGGAAATGAAATTGGGGCAATCATCATAACACCTCAAGGTACCCACATTCCTTTCACCGCCCGACTAACATTCAAGTATTCAAACAATGAGGCCGAATACGAAGCTTGTATCATGGGCCTCGAAGAAGCAATTGACTTGAGAATTAAGAATTTGGATGTGTATGGAGACTCAGCCCAGGTTATCAATCAGATTAAAGGAGATTGGAACACACACCAATCAGGACTAATTCCTTACAAAGATTACGCGAGGAGGTTGTTACCATTCTTCAACAGAATCGAGTTTCATCATATCCCTCGTGAAGAGAATCACATGGCTGATGCATTAGCCACTCTCTCCTCCATGATTAGTGTAGGTCAATGGAACGACATACCGAAGATTGACATAATGCGCCTTAAAAGGCCTGCTTACATCTTCACAATTGAAGCAGTCATAGATGATAAACCTTGGTATCACAATATCAAATGCTTCCTTCAGAAACAAGAGTACTCACCTGGGGCATCCAGGAAAGACAGGAAAACTCTCAGAAAACTGGATTACAGCTTCTTCCTGAGTGGTGATACACTCTATAAGAGAAACTTTGACATGGTCTTGCTCCGATGCGTAAACAGACCAGAAGTAAACATGTTGATAAAAGAGATTCACGAAGAATCCTTTGGCACTCATGCCAATGGACACACAATGGCGAGAAAAATTCTAAGAGCAGGGTACTATTGGTTGACCATGGAATCCGATTGCTACAAGTACATGAGAAGGTGTCACAAGTGTCAGATATACTCAAACAAAATCCATGTATCGCCGACACATCTCAAAGTTCTCTCTTCCCCATGGCCTTTTTCCATATGGGGAATCGACATGATCGGCATGATCGAACCCAAAGCTTCAAACGGACATCGGTTCATCCTGGTAGCCATTGACTACTTCACCAAGTGGGTCGAAGCAGTGTCATACGCCAATGTAACCCGACAAGTCGTGGTCCGCTTTATCAAAAACAATCTCATCTGCCGTTATGGTGTTCCGTGCAAGATCATTACTGATAATGAATCTAACTTGAACATTAAAATGATGAAAGAGTTGTGCGCTGAGTTCAAGATCGAACACTATAACTCATCCCCCTACCGACCTAAGATGAATGGAGCGGTAGAAGCGGCTAACAAGAATATCAAGAAGATTGTTCAAAAGATGGTTGTAACCTACAAAGACTGGCACGAGATGCTACCCTTTGCTCTTCACGGTTATCACACATCTGTCCGCACTTCAACAGGGGCAACCCCTTTCTCTCTAGTATATCGCATGGAGGCAGTGCTCCCATAGAAGTAGAGATACCATCGATCAGGGTATTGATGGAAGCTAAGCTAACAGAGGCTGAATGGTGTCAAAGCAGACACGACGAATTAAATCTGATCGAAGAAAAGCGAATAACGACACTATGCCATGGTCAGTTGTATCAGCAAAGAATGAAGAAAGCGTTCGACAAAAAGGTCCGGCCTCGTGTCTTCCAAAAAGTAGACCTTGGGCTCAAGAAGATACAATCATTTCTCACTTATTCTCGGGGCAAATGGACTTTGAACTATGACGGTCCCTATGTGGTCAAGAAAGCCTTCTCAGGCGGCGCCTTGAGACTCACAACCATGGATGGAGAGGAGTTTACCTATCCCACAAATGTTGACTTAGTCAAGAAATACTTCGCCTAAGTAAAAAAAACGTCTCGGTGGATTGAAAACTCGAAAGGGCAGTCCTGGAAAAAATTAGAGACATAAGCAAAAAATCCTCCCGATGGATTGGAAATCTCAAAGTACAATCCAGGAAAAAGTTAGGGATTAATGGCAAGTAACTACGTCTGATCAGTTCAACTCCTCAGTAGTCGCGCCATCCATCATAAAACTCCAGTCAAGGTCATCTTCGACAGAAGTTCAGGATGTCTAGAATTTAAAGTTGGTAGAAGGATAATGGTCTTTATGTTTCAATGTATCCCTTTTTCCCTTAAATTACCATTTTCTAAACTTTGTAAATACTCTATGGGACCACGCGCTTGGCTGATTTCCATCCTATCAATAAAATTTGAACCCATGTGCTTTTGTTTGCAATTCTTATTTGTTTTAGCTTTCCAGAATGACATTTTTAGCATGATCAATTATTCTTGAAATAAAACAAAAATGAATTTACTGGTAAAAACTTTTCTGCTTTTAAAATAAAGATGGCAATTCTTTTGACTGTTGAATATCGAAAAGAACATCGACTGCTTCTCCGAAGGTGGTTGAACCTCAAAGTGCAGAATCAAAGTACTCCTTCTAAATCAGTATGCCTGAATGAAGGATCAACTATGTCAGAGACCACGTTTCATTTGACATCCCCGGCAGAGTTCTTACCTCTTAAGACCGATTGACGATTCTTTCTCCCCCACAGGGACTACCTCTCCTAAGCAAAATAGGATTTCTATCTTGAACTGATGGTACTTTTCTTCCCCCGCAGTGGCCGAGTATCCAGTCGTGTTCATCCCTTAGTATGTATGTCGCGTCAGTTTTGTCAGCATATACATACATACATCATGCATTATTGATTCACATTTATATTCATATTGCATCACTACCACTCTAGTCTGTCTTATCCCCTAGTGATAAAAGTCCTCTCAATCGAGTCGTCAGTTCTTTCCTCGTCAGGAAATGTTTTGTCTAAGCAATCTTTCTCCCCTAGTGTAATTCTGGATTGGAGACGGTTCTCGACCACTTTGATAACTTGAACCTTTGAAAGGCAACAAGACATTCAAAAAATGTCACTCTTCACTATTGAAGATGATATCTTCGCTTTCACGGATTAAGGAAAATCCCCAGAGAAAGCCTCGCAACTAAAGACTCTCAGCAACACATTGGTTTTTCTCTCCAGAAAGTCAATGTTAATGAAGTCATCGGCACCTCAAAATTGGATTACATTACATGGCAGTTCTCCGAGAAGATCTCGAAGAAAAGTATGATGTAATATCACCAAGTAGGAAACAACCTCTTAAGAGACTCGTTTTCCCCAGTAGAGTCAACAAATGGCATCTCCAAACAGAGAAGTTAGTACACCTCTGCAATTCAGACAAATGGGTCTCCCCGGCAAGTCTGGCCTCAAATTTTTCCCATCAAATGGCATCTCCCAAGGAAAATTTGGCAAGAAGTTTGATGAAAACAGCTGCACATAGCGTCCCTTGTCAAGGAAGGAACTTGACGGAAAAAAATAATAAATAAAAACGGAGACCAATTCCTTGGCTGAAGACCAGGATCGAGGGGAAGTTTATTGACAAAAGAAACTAAGACCAGTTCCTTGGCTAAAGACCAAGATTGAGGGGAAGTTTATATCAGAAACTAAGACCAGTTCCTTGGCTGAAGACCAGGATCGAGGGGAAGTTTATATCAGAAACTGAGACCAGTTCTGTGGCTGAAGACCAGGATCGAGGGGAAGTTTCACCCTTTTCTAAGCATCATTGCTTAGAAAAAGAAGATGGATGAGCAAAATTCCATTCATAACCACCATCAAAATTTCGGGTATTCCGATATTTAATCCTCTTGCACCCCGAATGCCCGAATACCTTCGCCATTCACACCTTCAGGTTCAAGAAGATTAAATAAGGGCATCTGTCATACCCCAAATTTTGACCACCAATATTTTCCATCATTATGCAAATCATCATCATAATATGGATGTACTTTCATGCCTCTTCAATCTCTTTAAAGATGATTGAGCATTCACCACAATCAAGAATTCGGGTTTTAGACCTCTCAGAACACTTAGACAAAGGATCAATCAAGGAATGACATGATCTTCAACTTGTATAACCTCTTAAACACCTATAAAGGATCAAGAGGACTCCCACATCAAGAATCAAGCACAAAGTTGCAACATTCCAACTGGATTAAGCCTAAAGATCGCCAGTGTCACCAAATTAGGGTTTTGGTCGACTGAGGCCTCCAGATAAAATTTTTTACCAGGGCATGAGCCAATACTTCAAAACATAACCCAAGATACTCTAAGGGACCTCATGGACTCAACCATCAAGTCAATTTAACCTTAGGGGATGCATTTACCAAAAATCAGGAATTAGGGTTTCGTGACCTAATTCACCCCTAAGTTGACTTTTGAGGCAAAGCATGAGCCAAGACCTCAAGACATAATTTAAGGACTTCAAATACACTACATTGATCCATTTTCAACAATGGATTGATACAAGAAACTTGGTTCACCAGTTTCAATTTCATCTGGACCACAATTAGGGTTGTGAAGGGAAAAGTCAACTGTACCTTTGACTTTTGACCAAGACATGCTCCCAAACCTTGGGACATGATTCAATACATCCTATTTCACCTATGGAGTCCATCCATTAGGTTTTATTTAGGTCAAAGACTTGATTTCACAAATGATCGTACAGTTTGGATTTCATCCGATAAAAAGTCAACGGATCACAAAATCAAGTTTGACTTTTTGGAATTTTTCACAAATATGATTCCCCTAAGTCAAAAATAATGTTAATGTGTGGTATTTATCATCATTCATCAAGAAAAATCAAGAAAAGTGAGGTTTCTTGCAAAAGGGGCAACCTTGAGAAACCAAAATTTTTCTAAGTTATGGAATAAAAGTGATTTGGGTACCAACTTCCAAGGATCATAACTTGAGATCCAAGCAACCATTTTGGGTGATCCAAAGCTGGATTTGTAGGTCTTGCTACACTCTACAAAAGCTTCAACTACCTCAGACTCCAATTCCTTATGGATTTTGAGTTATGGAATGATCAAAATGGCAAAAAACATGAAAATGACACTTTTCCAACACTTAATGAAATTTTCAACGAAAGTCAGAATCTGCCTTACTTTTCCAAAATGTAGGGACATTTTTCACCTTGATCCAAGTTAAGCTAGGTCTAGGGGTGAACATCAAAGTTGAAGTATGCCATGAGGGCTTTCCAATAAGTACCAGATCATCTCCAAATTCTATTTGAGCAGGGAGATACAACCCTTGGAACATGGCATCATGAACTGGTTTTTACAAGGCAGAATTTGTGCATTTTGCTCAATTTGTCCAAATCTGATAAATCCAAGCCTTGTCATTAATTTGGACACATCTGAGGATAAAACAAGAAGGGAATAATCTGATCCCCAAGCCTCTAAAGTCCAAGAATCTACATTAGCCATAACAAACCTAAAAAGGCTAAAAAGATGTCAAGACTCCAATTTTGTTGCAATGCATTTAATGGATACACCAAGGTGGCATGGACTGACACATTCCTAATAGAATGAGTCAAGGATCAGGACTGAATCATAGGACCATAGGCAAGTGCCCTAACCTCAAGTCAATGGCTAGAGGAGACTTGAGATTCCTTTTGCTCAACATTGGCCAAAGGCCTGCTGCAGCTGCCATTCACTATTGCTTGCAAAACAAACTTGCTCTACTATAAATAGAGCTCATTTGTGCTCAGTTTGAGTACGCCAAAGCACTACAACACTTGATTTCCTTAAAATCCCTCTCTTTGGGCCAAAATGCCTTCTTTTGCAAGGCATCTCTGAGTTTTTGAGTTAGAGAGAAATTCCACCACAGCTCATGATCCAAACACCTCTAATATGTTGTATATAAGTTGTTCAAACACTCACTTGTGACCTGAAACACCAAAATCACAAAGTCCACTTCCAAAACCTCAAAATTGGACTTTTCACCATTTTTCAAGCCATGTCTTGATTCAGTCACTTCCAAAACCAAACAAAGCCTTAAACACACTCCAAATATCATCCTTGAACTGTCCCAAATGGTTCCCCTCATCTGGAACACCATTTAAGAGAGTTGCCATATTGGTCACTTTTGCCCCTTTTGTAAGAAAGTGCCACAACTTGTTCCGGAGGATTCCAGCTGGTTCTAACCATTCTAAAAGCTTCTAAGGGATCAATTGAGAGTGTCCAAAGCATCAAATTACTTCTGGCACAAGGAACTTGGCTGATAGCACAAAAAGCTCCAAGAGGTAAGTGCATGACAACTTGAACTCTTTGAATTATGCATTGGTTTGAAGTCCACTGATCATAAACATCTCATACATGTTATATATGTTGTGTTTGAACCAATTTTCTATGTAATTCTTGCCTGTACCATGTGTTAGCATAGAAAATACAAATTTTGTCCTATTTCAAAACCACTATCGGGTTTTAAAATAGGGACCTCATCTGAAAAAACCAAGACCACCATTGGATTCCTTGTGAAATTCTGGGTCAGATGCACCTAAATTTTGTCCCAATCCATGGAGAAATGAGAAAGTTAGAGGCTTGACGTAAATTGCCCAAAAGTTGGCCTTGCCTTGCCTTGCCTAGGCCTAGAAACAAGGCATGCCTTATGTATTTATGGGGTGGTTTTGATACACTGATGTATCACCACCCCAGTGGTAGCGCACATGTGTGTTTGGCTTGATGGTCGTGGGTTCAAACCCCACCCAGACCATTTTGCCATTCCCCATATTTTGCTATTTTTTTCCATATTTTCAAGTTTTTGTTAATTAATTGAAAAATTAATTTCTCTCTCAATTTTAATTATTTTTTATTGGTTCTTTTTTTGAAAATTCCCAAAAATGTTAAAATATTTTATTCCATCAAAATTTCACAAAAAATATTATTTATTTCATATATTTGATATTTTTGTAAAGAATTATATTTTTATTTTTTTTAAACATTAAAAATATTTCTTTCTCTTGGTTTTGCAAAATTCAAATGATTTTTCAATCATCCCATGAATGAAACCTGATTTTCCAAATATAAATCCAAGATCACAACCTCTTTTTTTTTCACATGTTTGATTGTTTTAATTGAATTTTTATTCAATTAAAATACATTTAAAAAAACAAAAATTAGGGTTTTGATCACTATCGCCCTAACAAATCTTTTCAAACACTTTTTGGGCCTCTAATAGAGTGTAAGACCCATTCCTTGTAAATAAAAACCTTTTTGGGCCTCAGTCATTGTATAAGTCTCACTGCGATTTCAAAAATCTCGGCGCGATCGTCGCCTTTTAAACGAAAATCAACTGGGCCTACCTTTGTGTTGTAAGTCCTATTTATTTTATTTTTTCAAACTTTTGGGCCCCTCCTTGAGTTGTAAGACCCATTCCTTTGTACAGAAAACCTTTTGGGCCTCAGTCATTGTATAAGCCCCAGTACAGTTTACAAAACAACGGTACGATTACTGTTTTTCATTTGGGCCTCTCCTTGAGTATAAGCCCCAACAACCTTTTCAAAACAACTTCCCTTTTTTATTTAGGTTCAAATATACAGTTGTTATCAAAACTTTCTTTAATTTCTTGAACAACTAATAATACAGCTATGGAAGCTGCTCACCTGTAAGATTTTATCAGCTTTCTTTTACCTGCTTTTATATATATAACTGTATTGTGGGAAGCTTGCTCACCTGTAAGTCCTTCTTTCATTCTTTTAAATACATGTCAAATATGTATATAACTGTATTATAGGAAGCTTTCTCACCTGTAAGTCCTTCTTTCATATCCTTTTAAATACTTGTCATATATCAACTGTATATATACTTGTATATCTGCTTAGAGTTTTCCCCGACAACTAGGTCTAGAACTAGGTAAAGTCAGTTGGTCACTCTTTAATACAGTCAAAACTAGATCCCCATAGGATTTCGAGATACAATCTTACCTTCTCTTGGGCTTAAACAATATGGAACAAAGAGAAAGGCATTATTCCTGGTGAAACTTTTCTCAGACTGTCACTATTATAAATTGTCAAAGAAGTTCAGTTCCCCGGAGAGGATTAATTCTCAGTGAAACCTCTTTTAAATTTCTTCAAACCCTAGAACTGTTTACTAAAGTAGTAATTCTCGGTGAAACCTTTCTTGAACTTTTCTTAGGTTTGGGACCCACAGGCTTCCTAAAAGCATCCCCGCCTCCTCTTGGGCTTTGTACAAGGACCCTCCGGCTTCTTAGAAGTTCTCATGCCTTCTCTTGGGCTTAATACAAGGACCCTGAAGACCTCTTAAAGGTATAGGACAAAACTTAGTCATCCTTTGCTAGAGCAGTCTTTCCAGTGTCAACACATCAAACCATTTTAGGGTTGATACTCAACCCTTACCTGCCTCCTCTTGGGCATCATACAAAGATAAACTCTTCCACACCAGTAGACTTAGACAGTATCATCCCTTCTTGAGTCTCAAAGACATTATCAAGTTCCCTACAAACATAGGAGAAACCCTGGTCATTTTAATAAATCTCGAGCATAGCTAAAACCCAAGGGTTCTAAAACCCAGTCTTTCTCCTAAAAATTCCCCAGCTAGGGTCAGCCTATCATCAGTATAACACTATCCCAAATTAGAACCTCAAGGCCTCTGATATCTCAACCCTTCTGTAACCCTCAACAAGAGTTGATTTCCCATTTGGACCTGCCTCTGGATCTTAATAATCCTCATCAGAAGTCAGCCTTGTCTTGGGCTTTGTACAATGATTCTCCCTTAGCAGAGTTAACCTTTTCAGACTCTCTTGTTGAGTCAATCACTTTTCAGACTCTCTTGTTGAGTCAATCACCTTCCACACTCTCTTGTTGAGTCAATGGTATAAAACAAAAACACTCTCTTGTTGAGTCAACCCTTTTAGCCTCAATCTTGGGCTTTGTACAAGACAGATAAAAACTCTCTTTTGTTGAATAAATCTTTTTCAGCCTCCTCTTAGGCTTTGTATAATGATTTCTCCAGCTTGTTCAGCTGCAATCTTGGGCTTTACACAGGACAGATAAAAACACTCTCTTGTTGAGTCAAACCCTTTTCAGCCTCAATCTTGGGCTTAATATAAGACACCATATAAATTTCCTAAGCAGAGTCAAACCTTTTTTCAGCCTCAATCTGGGGCTTTGTACAAGACAGATAAATCTCCCCAACTGAGTCAAAAACCCTTTTAGCCTCAATCTTGGGCTTTGTACAAGACAGACAAAATATTTTCCCCGAAAAAGTTAACTTTTAGCCTCCTCTTAGGCTTTGTATAATAATATCCCCCAAAGAGTCATTAGCCTTAATCTTGGGCTTTTAACATGATAGATAAAAACTCTCTTGTTGAGTCAGCCCTTTCCAGCCTCCTCTTAGGCTTTGTATAAGGACTTCCCCAGTGGAGTCAATCAACCTATTAGCTTCAACCTTGGGATTTGATCAAGGCACACAAAAATCAACATCCCTTCGGGGGAAATCAAAAATCTCTCTGTAGGAAGACATTTCTCTGTATATCATATATCAAAACAGACATTCAAATCAAACCTTAATCCCAGATAACTGTTGTAAGTGGCACACTTGTTGATTCAACTCCCTGTGGATAACCTAAAACAAACATCCTGTGGGTAACCACATATAGGATGGGTAATTGACAACTCCCCATTGTATAACCTGACCCCGGACCCCCAATCTCTTTAAGCGTTTGTTCAATTAAACATTCGCGTGCAAGGTTAGTTTTAGATAGCTTCCCTTTCCCTTCCAGCTTCACAGGATAAATAAGAAATCAGAAAGTAGCACCCCACTCCTCCTCATTGAGGTGAGGAGAAGACCCTTCTGCGATAAGGTGGTCGCATCATCGACAAAAATCGTACGCTACAGTTATGGGAGAGATATACAAATAAATTCATTTGTCCTTGTAGTTTTATGAAAAGATCTAGAAAAGAATTTTACATAATAGTTGTCTATGTGGACGACATAAATATTTTTGGAACTCCTGAAGAGATTCCAAAAGCTATAAATCTCTTAAAGAAACAATTTGAAATAAAGGACATAGAAAAGACAAAGTTATGTCTAAGTTTGCCAGCATTTAGACAATGCAATATTTGTGCATTAAGAAAGTTATATAGAAAAAGTGTTTAAATTTTTCTATATGGACAAATATCGTATTTTATGTACCCCTATGATGTTATATCATTGCATGTGTATAAGATTATTTTAGACCTTGAGAAAGGGGATGAAAAAGTAATTGTTCCAGAAGTACCATATCTCAGTGTAATTCAAACACTGATTTATATTGATAATTATACACGCGTGATATATCAACTTATGTGAATCTATTATCAAGATATAACTCTTCTCCTACACAAATACATTGGAACGAAGTCAAACATATACTTTGTCATTTTAGGGTTACAATGGAAATGAGTTTATTTTATTCCAAATTCAAATTAAGAGGTTATGTAGATGCAAGTTACTTGTCAGATCCTCATAATGGTAGATCATAAACAAGATATTTTGTTTTCTTATGGTGGGATAACAATTGCATGGATATCTATGAAATAAACTATGGCAACAACTTCATCTAATTATGAAGAAATTTCATTACTACAACCTACAAGTAGAGAATACGTTTGGTTGAGATTCCTAATTCAACACATACAATAGCGTTATGGTTTATCTTTCGGAAAAATAAATACAATAACCATAAAAGAAGTTAATATTGCATGCATCAATTGAAAGATGATTATACTAAAGACCTTTTCATAAAGTCACTCCAAAGTTTAAATTTTAACCAATTATTACAAAAGATTGGTCTTCATCATTGTAGAAATGATCGTTCAGCTGAGGAGGAGAAGTGAATTTATCTTAAAAGAATATTGTACTCTTTTTCCTTCACTAGATTTTTTTTCACTGTATTTTCTAGTAAGGTTTTTCCTAAACAAACATCCAAGAGGGACTATTATGAGTAATGGATAATTGTCTCCCTATAATTTCCCTTATTATTTGTAATAATTTATATTGATTAGTAACGAAGCAGTTCCCTCGTTAAAATGTTGTACTCTTTTTCCTTCATTAGAATTTTTTCCACTAGATTTTTTGTAGTAAGATATTAATGAGCCATATTCTTGATGGACATCCAAGGGGGAGTGTTATAAATGACATGAATACGAATATCCATAAACGAGTGTATTCCATATTATTTTTCCATTCATTACATATGTCCTATAAATATGACTCATATTGTATTCAAAATAAACACTTAGAATGTGAATAATACAATACACTCTCTTATTCTCGTTTCTCTCAAATTTTCTAATTTAAGGCGTTTGTGTTGGTGCACAAGGTTAAAAGAGATGAATAGAATGAGAGAATATATTTATACTCTGCAAATGACGGCTACAAAGATGTAAGAAAGAATTACATTAAATGACATCTACCACTAGTTTATTTATGCACAAAAAACTAGGGCCACATAGGCAACATACTAAAGTACAAAATTACCCTTTAACAAAGCTTAGTCACTAAGTTTTGTAAAATATGAATTATTTCTAACACCATACCTTAATTTATATTTACCTAAAACTGACAACACCAATTCCATCCCTTAAGCGAAGAAATCGATCGATCTTGATAGCCTTCTCCAGAACATCTGCCAACTGCTTCTGGGTGCTACAGTGTACAACTTCTAGCACTCCAATCTGAACCTGATTTCTCATAAAGTGATACTTAGTCTCAATATGCTTGCTTCTCTCATGCAGCACTGGGTTTCTGCCAAGATTGATTGCAGAATTTTTATCAATCATCAGCTTCAGAGGCTTGTTAACTTTGATCAGATCCTGCAGTAAGTTCAGAATCCACACAGCTTGACATGCAGTCACATCGCTTGCGATATGTTCATCTTCACAAGTTGACAGTGCAACAATAGGTTGTTTCTTCGAACACCAAGAAATAGGACCTCCCAGAAACTTAAATAAGTACCCAGAAGTACTTTTTCTTTCAACTCTGTCTCCACACCAATCAAAATCTGAATAACTCATAAGTTCTGAATCAATCTTTCTTCCAAAAGGGAATAGCACTCCATACTTTAGAGTTCCCTTGATATACCTCAGAAATGTGACATGGAGTACAGTGTTTATGTTCAGAATTTTGATAGCCGCCTTACAATTTTGCAGCTTAAATCTATTTAGAAGCTCAAGTTCATACTTCATCCCTAGAAAATATGTCATTTTCCCGAGATCAGTCATTTCAAACTCATTCATCAGCACCTTCTTAAACTTAACTATCTCTTGTTCAGAACTCCCTTGTGAGGGCAAGGTGCTTCTCACTTGGTTTCTGTTTTAAGGATGTCAACAATGTAGGCTAGTTCTTAGTTTGTAATTTGGACGGTATCATTTCATTGTCGTTCGCATTGCATACAACAATTGATAATCATGTGTCTAAACATATAGGAAGAGTCCTACACATTTCCTACATGTGTATAATCATGGTATTAGTGTTATGTATGCATGATTAGTGCCTAAGTTGGTGAAGACTTGTAGAAAAATCAGTTTCTAGATCTTTTCATGCCTTGCGTTAACCAAACTTGTGCATGAGTCGACTCATGCACTTGTGACAAAATTTGTAAAACGCCCGGGTAAGCGCACGCTGACCCTCAAGTAAGCCTACGTTCGACGCATGCTTCTGGGTTTCTTCATTCTGCATGTTTAGCATCTATGCGTCGATGCATGGTCCTGTTGCGGCCGACGCATGGTTGTTCATTTTGCGTGGATGTGTTAACGGGTAAGCGCCCGCCGACCCTCATCAAGCGAGCGGTCGACTCTTCGCTCATTTGGGTCTTTTTTTCTGTATTCTTCTATGTTATTTTTGCTGCTACTTTAGTTAGTTGGTTTTTGCATCATATATATAGTTGGTTTCTCATATTTTTACAACCAACAAGAACAAGTGAAAGAAATACATTGAACATTTTTCTCTCATCAATTTCATCTTCATCTTGCACCTTTTTCAACAATTATACACAATCATTTTTGTTGATTTTCTGCATCATGAAGTGATAACGTCTAAAACTTAGAGTTGTATCTTTATTTGGGGTGAGTAGTTCAATGGGTTTGTTCTTGAATAAAACCTCTAGGGTTTTGCCCTCCAAGATCATTGGATTTGGGGGTTTTTGGATCAGATCTTGGGTGCATTGAATTCAGCCGAGCGAAGGTGATCGAAGAACGGAAGGTTTTGTCGATCTAGTAGCATTAAGTGGAGGATTGTACAACAAGGTTTTAGGTTCGAACTGTGTGTGGATTTGAATCAGCCGAGTGAAGGTGATTGAAGAATTGTGTGTTCTTGTAATCTAGTAACGGTAAACGGAGGTTCCTCCAACAAGTTCGAGGGACTTGATTCGACTAGAATCAAGGGAAGAGATGACAAAGTATCTGCATCAACAAAGTGTTCTTGAGTGTGGGATAGCTGAGTTTTCTCTTGTAAAAACATTTGCAAACAAGTTATACATATCTCAATTCTATTTTAAGAATTAGGGGCAGACGTACCCTAATCGAGGACGAAAGGGGAACTACCTAAACAAACCTGGTGTCGTTTCCTTTTCCTTATCTCATTTATATTTCGAATTGTTTACGCTTGTAATCGTTTAATCGATCAACAAAAATTTTGGTATAGTTTTGTGCAGAAAATTATTTTGAAAATCATTGCACAATCATTTTGGATTGTGCTTAGTGAAAATTCTGCATCAACTATAAAATGAAGGCTAAACTTGGAGTTTTACGCACTCCAAGTGTTTGATACATTGAACGCATACAAGGTGTTTGACATATTTTCAAGTTTGGCTTAATTTTTGAATACTCATTTGATATTGCACATTGTTAAGTGCTTTTGGTAAATTGATTAATTGTTAATTTGCGATTCTTATTTTCTCTTCGTGCCTTTAGTTCCATTTGGCTTACGTATATCCGATCCTCTCAGTAACTCGGTTCGTATAGACGAATTATCCTCGACCGCTTCCACAAAATATTTTTAAAAACAAATTTTAGCGCCGACTCGCATTTAAAAAGAAGTGATATATTCAACCCCCCCCCCTCTTCTAGATCAATTGCCTTCGTCTAACAAGTGGTATCAGGAGCACCGGTTAATTCTTGTGCTTCAAGTATAACTTTTTAGAAAATGGCAAACAAACCGAAAGGGGCTTATAATAGAGCACCTATTTTTAATGGTGAGAATTATAATTACTGGAAAGATTGTATGCGTGTTCACATTAATTCTATTGATAGGAAGGTATGGAGCGTTATTCAAAATGGTCCAATGGAAATAACCATGACCGATGCGAATAACGTGGTAGTACCCAAGCCTGAGCACAATGGAATGAGGAAGAAGAGAAAAAGTAAAACTATGATTGGAAGGTGAGAAATATTCTGATCTCCTCATTGGGAGTTGACGAATATTATCGTGTTTCACATTGTACGAGTGCAAAAACTATGTGGGACGCGTTACAAGTTGCCCATGAGGGTACTAACGACGTCAAGCTAGCTAGAATCAATACATTGACTCAAGAGTTCGACCTCTTTCACATGAAGCAAGGGGAAACCATTTCCGATATGAAAAAGAGGTTCATTCATTTAATCAATAGACTTCATTCACTTGGTAGGCCAACATCCAATGAGGTTGCTACTAACAAAATATTGAGGTGTTTGACTAGGGATTAGCAACCGAAGGTGGCCGCCATTAAAGAAGCCAACGACCTAATGACGTTAGACATCACAACATTGTTTGGGAAGCTCGAAGAACATGAGCAAATGCTCATAAGCTTAGATCAATTTAAGAAAAGAGAGAAAAAGGAAAAGAGTAAGACCAAGGAAGTGGAAAAGAAGTCGATATCTCTAAAGACTTCTAGTTCAAAGTCCTCTGCATATGAGCCAAGTGAGAGTGAATCCAGTGATGACGACGAAGAGGATTCGAATGAAGACATGGGATTATTTTTGAAGCGATACAATTGCTACATCAAGAAAAGTGGTATCCAACATTCGGAGAAAAACCTCGTCAACTTTCGTAAGCAATCAAAGTCTTTCAAGAATGAAGACAAAAAGAGTGGAAAAACTCAGGATTCTTGTTATAACTGTGGGAAAGTCGGTCACTACAAGACGGATTGTCCTTTGTTGAAGAAGGACAAAGGTAAGGATAAAAGTCGTCACGGGAAGAAACAATCAAAACCCAGGAGAGCTTATATCGCTTGGGAAAGTGATAGTGAATCATCTAGTGCTGAAAGTTCTAGTGACGAAGGTGAATCCGTCAATCTTTGCCTTTCCGTTCACCAAAGGAAAAAGAACAAAAAGGTAAGACACTCAAAGTACGAAAACTCTAATTCAATGTCTTATTCTGAACTTCAACGTGCGTTTGATACTCTACACCATGTGGTCAAGGAAGCCTTTAAACGGTTAGCTTCAAATAAACAAATATTTTCTCATTTGGAGCAAAAGATCTCCGATTCCGAAAAGGAATTAGAGGCTATTAAAAATTCCATGGTGGAAGCTACAAAGGTAGATGTTGAGGAAGATAAAAGTAGGTGGTTAAATTTTGGTTGTGATACGTGTCACAATTGGAAAAAAGAGGTTAGAACTCTTAAGGCCAGGCTTGACAAGGCTCTACAACCAAAAATGACTTTTCCTATTGATAAATCACACTTTAAGAAAAGCATGGTTAATCCGTATCAAAAACATACTTACGTGATTAGAAATCAACCTAGAAAAAGTGATTCTCATGTTAACCATACTTGCTTATATTGTTGCAAACGGGGTCATACTATTGCTAAGTGTCGCTTTAGGAGGTTTCTAGTCCCTAAGGGCATTTACCAATGGTTTTCCCAAATGCAATCATGTTTTCACTCACCACAAAGGACCTAATAAGAATTGGGTACCTACTTTCCCTTGATTGACTATGTAGGTACAACATCTTGAGACCACAAAAAGAAGATGGGTTATGGATAGTGGCTGCACAAGACATATGACAGGAGACATATCTCTTTTCATCGACTTTGTGGAAAAGAAAAAAGGGTTTGTAACCTACGGAGACAACAACAAGGGACAAATTCTTGGCAAAGGTAGTGTAGGTAACCCCTCATCTACTACTATCTCTGATGTGCTTCTTGTTGAAGGCCTTAAACATAACCTTTTAAGCATTAGTCAATTATGTGACAAGGACTATAAAGTATCTTTTTCTAAGGATTGTTGCATAATTGAGAATAGTGATAAAAAGGATGTGTTTAAGGGCTTGAGGGTGAATAACGCCTATATGCTAGACTTAAATGAGGTATCGTTGAGTTGCGACAAGTGTCTAGTCACCATGAGTGAAGATTCATGGTTGTGGCATAGACAGTCGGCACATGTCAATTTTGATTTGCTTAATAAAATAATATCTAAAGACCTAGTTATCGGCATGCCCAAAATCAAATTCACAAAAGATCACTTATGTGATGCTTGTCAAATGGGGAAGCAAACAAGGATCTCGTTAAAATCTAAAAACATTCTTTCAACTACGAGACCCCTTGAGCTCCTCCATATGGACCTCTTTGGACCATCTAGGATTAAAATCCTAGGTGTTAACTACTATGGTTTTGTGATAGTCGATGACTTTTCTCGGTTTTGCTGGACTATTTTCTTAGCAAACAAGAGTGATACTTTTTCGGCCTTTGAAAGATTTGCCAAGTTATCCCAAAACAAATTAAATACGAACTTTATATCAATTAGAAGTGATCATAGGAGTGAGTTCGAAAATCATCTTTTTGAAGCATTTTGTGAAAGCCATGGGATTGATCATAATTTTTCTGCACCACGTACCCCTCAACAAAACGGGGTTATGGAACGTAAAAATAGAATTTTGGAAGAATTAGGAAGGACTATGATCAATGAGAGTGGACTTCAAAAATACTTTTGGGTCGACGCCATAAGTACGGCTTGTTATGTTTTAAATAGGGTGCTCATCCGTCCTATTCTAAACAAGACACCGTATGAACTTTTAAAAGGGAGAAAGCCCAATGTATCTTACCTTCGCGTTTTTAGTTGTAAGTGTTTCGTGTTGAATAATGGTAAAGAGACACTTGGTAAGTTTGATGCTAAGGTCGGTGAGGGTATTTTTCTTAGATATTCTCAGTCAAGTAAGGCATATAGGGTTTACAATAAGAGGTTACGTACTGTTGAGAAGTCGGTTCATGTTACTTTTGATGAGTCTTATCCGAAAAATGTCAGAAAAGGTAGTTATTTTCATGGTGCAGGTTTATATTCTGAAGACATACTCAAGGACACTGATAAAGGGACTGATCAACCTGAAGCAGTGCATGTTGAGGAGGAAAAAGATCACCATGCAGGTTTATATTCTGAAGACATACTCAAGGACACTGATAAAGGGACTGATCAACCTGAAGCAGTGCATGTTGAGGAGGAAAAAGATCACCAAAGGAAAAAGAACAAAAAGGTAAGACACTCAAAGTATGAAAACTCTAATTCAATGTCTTATTCTGAACTTCAACGTGCGTTTGATACTCTACACCATGAGGTCAAGGAAGCCTTTAAACGGTTAGCTTCAAATAAACAAATATTTTCTCATTTGGAGCAAAAGATCTCCGATTCCGAAAAGGAATTAGAGGCTATTAAAAATTCCATGGTGGAAGCTACAAAGGTAGATGTTGAGGAAGATAAAAGTAGGTGGTTAAATTTTGGTTGTGATACGTGTCACAATTGGAAAAAAGAGGTTAGAACTCTTAAGGCCAGGCTTGACAAGGCTCTACAACCAAAAATGACTTTTCCTATTGATAAATCACACTTTAAGAAAAGCATGGTTAATCCGTATCAAAAACATACTTACGTGATTAGAAATCAACCTAGAAAAAGTGATTCTCATGTTAACCATACTTGCTTATATTGTTGCAAACGGGGTCATACTATTGCTAAGTGTCGCTTTAGGAGGTTTCTAGTCCCTAAGGGCATTTACCAATGGTTTTCCCAAATGCAATCATGTTTTCACTCACCACAAAGGACCTAATAAGAATTGGGTACCTACTTTCCCTTGATTGACTATGTAGGTACAACATCTTGAGACCACAAAAAGAAGATGGGTTATGGATAGTGGCTGCACAAGACATATGACAGGAGACATATCTCTTTTCATCGACTTTGTGGAAAAGAAAAAAGGGTTTGTAACCTACGGAGACAACAACAAGGGACAAATTCTTGGCAAAGGTAGTGTAGGTAACCCCTCATCTACTACTATCTCTGATGTGCTTCTTGTTGAAGGCCTTAAACATAACCTTTTAAGCATTAGTCAATTATGTGACAAGGACTATAAAGTATCTTTTTCTAAGGATTGTTGCATAATTGAGAATAGTGATAAAAAGGATGTGTTTAAGGGCTTGAGGGTGAATAACGCCTATATGCTAGACTTAAATGAGGTATCGTTGAGTTGCGACAAGTGTCTAGTCACCATGAGTGAAGATTCATGGTTGTGGCATAGACAGTCGGCACATGTCAATTTTGATTTGCTTAATAAAATAATATCTAAAGACCTAGTTATCGGCATGCCCAAAATCAAATTCACAAAAGATCACTTATGTGATGCTTGTCAAATGGGGAAGCAAACAAGGATCTCGTTAAAATCTAAAAACATTCTTTCAACTACGAGACCCCTTGAGCTCCTCCATATGGACCTCTTTGGACCATCTAGGATTAAAATCCTAGGTGTTAACTACTATGGTTTTGTGATAGTCGATGACTTTTCTCGGTTTTGCTGGACTATTTTCTTAGCAAACAAGAGTGATACTTTTTCGGCCTTTGAAAGATTTGCCAAGTTATCCCAAAACAAATTAAATACGAACTTTATATCAATTAGAAGTGATCATAGGAGTGAGTTCGAAAATCATCTTTTTGAAGCATTTTGTGAAAGCCATGGGATTGATCATAATTTTTCTGCACCACGTACCCCTCAACAAAACGGGGTTATGGAACGTAAAAATAGAATTTTGGAAGAATTAGGAAGGACTATGATCAATGAGAGTGGACTTCAAAAATACTTTTGGGTCGACGCCATAAGTACGGCTTGTTATGTTTTAAATAGGGTGCTCATCCGTCCTATTCTAAACAAGACACCGTATGAACTTTTAAAAGGGAGAAAGCCCAATGTATCTTACCTTCGCGTTTTTAGTTGTAAGTGTTTCGTGTTGAATAATGGTAAAGAGACACTTGGTAAGTTTGATGCTAAGGTCGGTGAGGGTATTTTTCTTAGATATTCTCAGTCAAGTAAGGCATATAGGGTTTACAATAAGAGGTTACGTACTGTTGAGAAGTCGGTTCATGTTACTTTTGATGAGTCTTATCCGAAAAATGTCAGAAAAGGTAGTTATTTTCATGGTGCAGGTTTATATTCTGAAGACATACTCAAGGACACTGATAAAGGGACTGATCAACCTGAAGCAGTGCATGTTGAGGAGGAAAAAGATCACCATGCAGGTTTATATTCTGAAGACATACTCAAGGACACTGATAAAGGGACTGATCAACCTGAAGCAGTGCATGTTGAGGAGGAAAAAGATCACCAAAGGAAAAAGAACAAAAAGGTAAGACACTCAAAGTATGAAAACTCTAATTCAATGTCTTATTCTGAACTTCAACGTGCGTTTGATACTCTACACCATGAGGTCAAGGAAGCCTTTAAACGGTTAGCTTCAAATAAACAAATATTTTCTCATTTGGAGCAAAAGATCTCCGATTCCGAAAAGGAATTAGAGGCTATTAAAAATTCCATGGTGGAAGCTACAAAGGTAGATGTTGAGGAAGATAAAAGTAGGTGGTTAAATTTTGGTTGTGATACGTGTCACAATTGGAAAAAAGAGGTTAGAACTCTTAAGGCCAGGCTTGACAAGGCTCTACAACCAAAAATGACTTTTCCTATTGATAAATCACACTTTAAGAAAAGCATGGTTAATCCGTATCAAAAACATACTTACGTGATTAGAAATCAACCTAGAAAAAGTGATTCTCATGTTAACCATACTTGCTTATATTGTTGCAAACGGGGTCATACTATTGCTAAGTGTCGCTTTAGGAGGTTTCTAGTCCCTAAGGGCATTTACCAATGGTTTTCCCAAATGCAATCATGTTTTCACTCACCACAAAGGACCTAATAAGAATTGGGTACCTACTTTCCCTTGATTGACTATGTAGGTACAACATCTTGAGACCACAAAAAGAAGATGGGTTATGGATAGTGGCTGCACAAGACATATGACAGGAGACATATCTCTTTTCATCGACTTTGTGGAAAAGAAAAAAGGGTTTGTAACCTACGGAGACAACAACAAGGGACAAATTCTTGGCAAAGGTAGTGTAGGTAACCCCTCATCTACTACTATCTCTGATGTGCTTCTTGTTGAAGGCCTTAAACATAACCTTTTAAGCATTAGTCAATTATGTGACAAGGACTATAAAGTATCTTTTTCTAAGGATTGTTGCATAATTGAGAATAGTGATAAAAAGGATGTGTTTAAGGGCTTGAGGGTGAATAACGCCTATATGCTAGACTTAAATGAGGTATCGTTGAGTTGCGACAAGTGTCTAGTCACCATGAGTGAAGATTCATGGTTGTGGCATAGACAGTCGGCACATGTCAATTTTGATTTGCTTAATAAAATAATATCTAAAGACCTAGTTATCGGCATGCCCAAAATCAAATTCACAAAAGATCACTTATGTGATGCTTGTCAAATGGGGAAGCAAACAAGGATCTCGTTAAAATCTAAAAACATTCTTTCAACTACGAGACCCCTTGAGCTCCTCCATATGGACCTCTTTGGACCATCTAGGATTAAAATCCTAGGTGTTAACTACTATGGTTTTGTGATAGTCGATGACTTTTCTCGGTTTTGCTGGACTATTTTCTTAGCAAACAAGAGTGATACTTTTTCGGCCTTTGAAAGATTTGCCAAGTTATCCCAAAACAAATTAAATACGAACTTTATATCAATTAGAAGTGATCATAGGAGTGAGTTCGAAAATCATCTTTTTGAAGCATTTTGTGAAAGCCATGGGATTGATCATAATTTTTCTGCACCACGTACCCCTCAACAAAACGGGGTTATGGAACGTAAAAATAGAATTTTGGAAGAATTAGGAAGGACTATGATCAATGAGAGTGGACTTCAAAAATACTTTTGGGTCGACGCCATAAGTACGGCTTGTTATGTTTTAAATAGGGTGCTCATCTGTCCTATTCTAAACAAGACACCGTATGAACTTTTAAAAGGGAGAAAGCCCAATGTATCTTACCTTCGCGTTTTTAGTTGTAAGTGTTTCGTGTTGAATAATGGTAAAGAGACACTTGGTAAGTTTGATGCTAAGGTCGGTGAGGGTATTTTTCTTAGATATTCTCAGTCAAGTAAGGCATATAGGGTTTACAATAAGAGGTTACGTACTGTTGAGAAGTCGGTTCATGTTACTTTTGATGAGTCTTATCCGAAAAATGGCAGAAAAGGTAGTTATTTTCATGGTGCAGGTTTATATTCTGAAGACATACTCAAGGACACTGATAAAGGGGCTGATCAACCTGAAGCAGTGCATGTTGAGGAGGAAAAAGATCACCATGCAGGTTTATATTCTGAAGACATACTCAAGGACACTGATAAAGGGACTGATCAACCTGAAGCAGTGCATGTTGAGGAGGAAAAAGATCACCAAAGGAAAAAGAACAAAAAGGTAAGACACTCAAAGTATGAAAACTCTAATTCAATGTCTTATTCTGAACTTCAACGTGCGTTTGATACTCTACACCATGAGGTCAAGGAAGCCTTTAAACGGTTAGCTTCAAATAAACAAATATTTTCTCATTTGGAGCAAAAGATCTCCGATTCCGAAAAGGAATTAGAGGCTATTAAAAATTCCATGGTGGAAGCTACAAAGGTAGATGTTGAGGAAGATAAAAGTAGGTGGTTAAATTTTGGTTGTGATACGTGTCACAATTGGAAAAAAGAGGTTAGAACTCTTAAGGCCAGGCTTGACAAGGCTCTACAACCAAAAATGACTTTTCCTATTGATAAATCACACTTTAAGAAAAGCATGGTTAATCCGTATCAAAAACATACTTACGTGATTAGAAATCAACCTAGAAAAAGTGATTCTCATGTTAACCATACTTGCTTATATTGTTGCAAACGGGGTCATACTATTGCTAAGTGTCGCTTTAGGAGGTTTCTAGTCCCTAAGGGCATTTACCAATGGTTTTCCCAAATGCAATCATGTTTTCACTCACCACAAAGGACCTAATAAGAATTGGGTACCTACTTTCCCTTGATTGACTATGTAGGTACAACATCTTGAGACCACAAAAAGAAGATGGGTTATGGATAGTGGCTGCACAAGACATATGACAGGAGACATATCTCTTTTCATCGACTTTGTGGAAAAGAAAAAAGGGTTTGTAACCTACGGAGACAACAACAAGGGACAAATTCTTGGCAAAGGTAGTGTAGGTAACCCCTCATCTACTACTATCTCTGATGTGCTTCTTGTTGAAGGCCTTAAACATAACCTTTTAAGCATTAGTCAATTATGTGACAAGGACTATAAAGTATCTTTTTCTAAGGATTGTTGCATAATTGAGAATAGTGATAAAAAGGATGTGTTCAAGGGCTTGAGGGTGAATAACGCCTATATGCTAGACTTAAATGAGGTATCGTTGAGTTGCGACAAGTGTCTAGTCACCATGAGTGAAGATTCATGGTTGTGGCATAGACAGTCGGCACATGTCAATTTTGATTTGCTTAATAAAATAATATCTAAAGACCTAGTTATCGGCATGCCCAAAATCAAATTCACAAAAGATCACTTATGTGATGCTTGTCAAATGGGGAAGCAAACAAGGATCTCGTTAAAATCTAAAAACATTCTTTCAACTACGAGACCCCTTGAGCTCCTCCATATGGACCTCTTTGGACCATCTAGGATTAAAATCCTAGGTGTTAACTACTATGGTTTTGTGATAGTCGATGACTTTTCTCGGTTTTGCTGGACTATTTTCTTAGCAAACAAGAGTGATACTTTTTCGGCCTTTGAAAGATTTGCCAAGTTATCCCAAAACAAATTAAATACGAACTTTATATCAATTAGAAGTGATCATAGGAGTGAGTTCGAAAATCATCTTTTTGAAGCATTTTGTGAAAGCCATGGGATTGATCATAATTTTTCTGCACCACGTACCCCTCAACAAAACGGGGTTATGGAACGTAAAAATAGAATTTTGGAAGAATTAGGAAGGACTATGATCAATGAGAGTGGACTTCAAAAATACTTTTGGGTCGACGCCATAAGTACGGCTTGTTATGTTTTAAATAGGGTGCTCATCCGTCCTATTCTAAACAAGACACCGTATGAACTTTTAAAAGGGAGAAAGCCCAATGTATCTTACCTTCGCGTTTTTAGTTGTAAGTGTTTCGTGTTGAATAATGGTAAAGAGACACTTGGTAAGTTTGATGCTAAGGTCGGTGAGGGTATTTTTCTTAGATATTCTCAGTCAAGTAAGGCATATAGGGTTTACAATAAGAGGTTACGTACTGTTGAGAAGTCGGTTCATGTTACTTTTGATGAGTCTTATCCGAAAAATGTCAGAAAAGGTAGTTATTTTCATGGTGCAGGTTTATATTCTGAAGACATACTCAAGGACACTGATAAAGGGACTGATCAACCTGAAGCAGTGCATGTTGAGGAGGAAAAAGATCACCATGCAGGTTTATATTCTGAAGACATACTCAAGGACACTGATAAAGGGACTGATCAACCTGAAGCAGTGCATGTTGAGGAGGAAAAAGATCACCAAAGGAAAAAGAACAAAAAGGTAAGACACTCAAAGTATGAAAACTCTAATTCAATGTCTTATTCTGAACTTCAACGTGCGTTTGATACTCTACACCATGAGGTCAAGGAAGCCTTTAAACGGTTAGCTTCAAATAAACAAATATTTTCTCATTTGGAGCAAAAGATCTCCGATTCCGAAAAGGAATTAGAGGCTATTAAAAATTCCATGGTGGAAGCTACAAAGGTAGATGTTGAGGAAGATAAAAGTAGGTGGTTAAATTTTGGTTGTGATACGTGTCACAATTGGAAAAAAGAGGTTAGAACTCTTAAGGCCAGGCTTGACAAGGCTCTACAACCAAAAATGACTTTTCCTATTGATAAATCACACTTTAAGAAAAGCATGGTTAATCCGTATCA
This sequence comes from Lathyrus tuberosus, assembly GCA_022829125.1. Classification (NCBI taxonomy): domain Eukaryota; kingdom Viridiplantae; phylum Streptophyta; class Magnoliopsida; order Fabales; family Fabaceae; genus Lathyrus; species Lathyrus tuberosus. The sequence continues at coordinate 21,412,403 of JALAZF010000034.1, forward strand.
AAAACATACTTACGTGATTAGAAATCAACCTAGAAAAAGTGATTCTCATGTTAACCATACTTGCTTATATTGTTGCAAACGGGGTCATACTATTGCTAAGTGTCGCTTTAGGAGGTTTCTAGTCCCTAAGGGCATTTACCAATGGTTTTCCCAAATGCAATCATGTTTTCACTCACCACAAAGGACCTAATAAGAATTGGGTACCTACTTTCCCTTGATTGACTATGTAGGTACAACATCTTGAGACCACAAAAAGAAGATGGGTTATGGATAGTGGCTGCACAAGACATATGACAGGAGACATATCTCTTTTCATCGACTTTGTGGAAAAGAAAAAAGGGTTTGTAACCTACGGAGACAACAACAAGGGACAAATTCTTGGCAAAGGTAGTGTAGGTAACCCCTCATCTACTACTATCTCTGATGTGCTTCTTGTTGAAGGCCTTAAACATAACCTTTTAAGCATTAGTCAATTATGTGACAAGGACTATAAAGTATCTTTTTCTAAGGATTGTTGCATAATTGAGAATAGTGATAAAAAGGATGTGTTCAAGGGCTTGAGGGTGAATAACGCCTATATGCTAGACTTAAATGAGGTATCGTTGAGTTGCGACAAGTGTCTAGTCACCATGAGTGAAGATTCATGGTTGTGGCATAGACAGTCGGCACATGTCAATTTTGATTTGCTTAATAAAATAATATCTAAAGACCTAGTTATCGGCATGCCCAAAATCAAATTCACAAAAGATCACTTATGTGATGCTTGTCAAATGGGGAAGCAAACAAGGATCTCGTTAAAATCTAAAAACATTCTTTCAACTACGAGACCCCTTGAGCTCCTCCATATGGACCTCTTTGGACCATCTAGGATTAAAATCCTAGGTGTTAACTACTATGGTTTTGTGATAGTCGATGACTTTTCTCGGTTTTGCTGGACTATTTTCTTAGCAAACAAGAGTGATACTTTTTCGGCCTTTGAAAGATTTGCCAAGTTATCCCAAAACAAATTAAATACGAACTTTATATCAATTAGAAGTGATCATAGGAGTGAGTTCGAAAATCATCTTTTTGAAGCATTTTGTGAAAGCCATGGGATTGATCATAATTTTTCTGCACCACGTACCCCTCAACAAAACGGGGTTATGGAACGTAAAAATAGAATTTTGGAAGAATTAGGAAGGACTATGATCAATGAGAGTGGACTTCAAAAATACTTTTGGGTCGACGCCATAAGTACGGCTTGTTATGTTTTAAATAGGGTGCTCATCCGTCCTATTCTAAACAAGACACCGTATGAACTTTTAAAAGGGAGAAAGCCCAATGTATCTTACCTTCGCGTTTTTAGTTGTAAGTGTTTCGTGTTGAATAATGGTAAAGAGACACTTGGTAAGTTTGATGCTAAGGTCGGTGAGGGTATTTTTCTTAGATATTCTCAGTCAAGTAAGGCATATAGGGTTTACAATAAGAGGTTACGTACTGTTGAGAAGTCGGTTCATGTTACTTTTGATGAGTCTTATCCGAAAAATGTCAGAAAAGGTAGTTATTTTCATGGTGCAGGTTTATATTCTGAAGACATACTCAAGGACACTGATAAAGGGGCTGATCAACCTGAAGCAGTGCATGTTGAGGAGGAAAAAGATCACCATGCAGGTTTATATTCTGAAGACATACTCAAGGACACTGATAAAGGGACTGATCAACCTGAAGCAGTGCATGTTGAGGAGGAAAAAGATCACCAAAGGAAAAAGAACAAAAAGGTAAGACACTCAAAGTATGAAAACTCTAATTCAATGTCTTATTCTGAACTTCAACGTGCGTTTGATACTCTACACCATGAGGTCAAGGAAGCCTTTAAACGGTTAGCTTCAAATAAACAAATATTTTCTCATTTGGAGCAAAAGATCTCCGATTCCGAAAAGGAATTAGAGGCTATTAAAAATTCCATGGTGGAAGCTACAAAGGTAGATGTTGAGGAAGATAAAAGTAGGTGGTTAAATTTTGGTTGTGATACGTGTCACAATTGGAAAAAAGAGGTTAGAACTCTTAAGGCCAGGCTTGACAAGGCTCTACAACCAAAAATGACTTTTCCTATTGATAAATCACACTTTAAGAAAAGCATGGTTAATCCGTATCAAAAACATACTTACGTGATTAGAAATCAACCTAGAAAAAGTGATTCTCATGTTAACCATACTTGCTTATATTGTTGCAAACGGGGTCATACTATTGCTAAGTGTCGCTTTAGGAGGTTTCTAGTCCCTAAGGGCATTTACCAATGGTTTTCCCAAATGCAATCATGTTTTCACTCACCACAAAGGACCTAATAAGAATTGGGTACCTACTTTCCCTTGATTGACTATGTAGGTACAACATCTTGAGACCACAAAAAGAAGATGGGTTATGGATAGTGGCTGCACAAGACATATGACAGGAGACATATCTCTTTTCATCGACTTTGTGGAAAAGAAAAAAGGGTTTGTAACCTACGGAGACAACAACAAGGGACAAATTCTTGGCAAAGGTAGTGTAGGTAACCCCTCATCTACTACTATCTCTGATGTGCTTCTTGTTGAAGGCCTTAAACATAACCTTTTAAGCATTAGTCAATTATGTGACAAGGACTATAAAGTATCTTTTTCTAAGGATTGTTGCATAATTGAGAATAGTGATAAAAAGGATGTGTTTAAGGGCTTGAGGGTGAATAACGCCTATATGCTAGACTTAAATGAGGTATCGTTGAGTTGCGACAAGTGTCTAGTCACCATGAGTGAAGATTCATGGTTGTGGCATAGACAGTCGGCACATGTCAATTTTGATTTGCTTAATAAAATAATATCTAAAGACCTAGTTATCGGCATGCCCAAAATCAAATTCACAAAAGATCACTTATGTGATGCTTGTCAAATGGGGAAGCAAACAAGGATCTCGTTAAAATCTAAAAACATTCTTTCAACTACGAGACCCCTTGAGCTCCTCCATATGGACCTCTTTGGACCATCTAGGATTAAAATCCTAGGTGTTAACTACTATGGTTTTGTGATAGTCGATGACTTTTCTCGGTTTTGCTGGACTATTTTCTTAGCAAACAAGAGTGATACTTTTTCGGCCTTTGAAAGATTTGCCAAGTTATCCCAAAACAAATTAAATACGAACTTTATATCAATTAGAAGTGATCATAGGAGTGAGTTCGAAAATCATCTTTTTGAAGCATTTTGTGAAAGCCATGGGATTGATCATAATTTTTCTGCACCACGTACCCCTCAACAAAACGGGGTTATGGAACGTAAAAATAGAATTTTGGAAGAATTAGGAAGGACTATGATCAATGAGAGTGGACTTCAAAAATACTTTTGGGTCGACGCCATAAGTACGGCTTGTTATGTTTTAAATAGGGTGCTCATCCGTCCTATTCTAAACAAGACACCGTATGAACTTTTAAAAGGGAGAAAGCCCAATGTATCTTACCTTCGCGTTTTTAGTTGTAAGTGTTTCGTGTTGAATAATGGTAAAGAGACACTTGGTAAGTTTGATGCTAAGGTCGGTGAGGGTATTTTTCTTAGATATTCTCAGTCAAGTAAGGCATATAGGGTTTACAATAAGAGGTTACGTACTGTTGAGAAGTCGGTTCATGTTACTTTTGATGAGTCTTATCCGAAAAATGTCAGAAAAGGTAGTTATTTTCATGGTGCAGGTTTATATTCTGAAGACATACTCAAGGACACTGATAAAGGGACTGATCAACCTGAAGCAGTGCATGTTGAGGAGGAAAAAGATCACCATGCAGGTTTATATTCTGAAGACATACTCAAGGACACTGATAAAGGGACTGATCAACCTGAAGCAGTGCATGTTGAGGAGGAAAAAGATCACCAAAGGAAAAAGAACAAAAAGGTAAGACACTCAAAGTATGAAAACTCTAATTCAATGTCTTATTCTGAACTTCAACGTGCGTTTGATACTCTACACCATGAGGTCAAGGAAGCCTTTAAACGGTTAGCTTCAAATAAACAAATATTTTCTCATTTGGAGCAAAAGATCTCCGATTCCGAAAAGGAATTAGAGGCTATTAAAAATTCCATGGTGGAAGCTACAAAGGTAGATGTTGAGGAAGATAAAAGTAGGTGGTTAAATTTTGGTTGTGATACGTGTCACAATTGGAAAAAAGAGGTTAGAACTCTTAAGGCCAGGCTTGACAAGGCTCTACAACCAAAAATGACTTTTCCTATTGATAAATCACACTTTAAGAAAAGCATGGTTAATCCGTATCAAAAACATACTTACGTGATTAGAAATCAACCTAGAAAAAGTGATTCTCATGTTAACCATACTTGCTTATATTGTTGCAAACGGGGTCATACTATTGCTAAGTGTCGCTTTAGGAGGTTTCTAGTCCCTAAGGGCATTTACCAATGGTTTTCCCAAATGCAATCATGTTTTCACTCACCACAAAGGACCTAATAAGAATTGGGTACCTACTTTCCCTTGATTGACTATGTAGGTACAACATCTTGAGACCACAAAAAGAAGATGGGTTATGGATAGTGGCTGCACAAGACATATGACAGGAGACATATCTCTTTTCATCGACTTTGTGGAAAAGAAAAAAGGGTTTGTAACCTACGGAGACAACAACAAGGGACAAATTCTTGGCAAAGGTAGTGTAGGTAACCCCTCATCTACTACTATCTCTGATGTGCTTCTTGTTGAAGGCCTTAAACATAACCTTTTAAGCATTAGTCAATTATGTGACAAGGACTATAAAGTATCTTTTTCTAAGGATTGTTGCATAATTGAGAATAGTGATAAAAAGGATGTGTTTAAGGGCTTGAGGGTGAATAACGCCTATATGCTAGACTTAAATGAGGTATCGTTGAGTTGCGACAAGTGTCTAGTCACCATGAGTGAAGATTCATGGTTGTGGCATAGACAGTCGGCACATGTCAATTTTGATTTGCTTAATAAAATAATATCTAAAGACCTAGTTATCGGCATGCCCAAAATCAAATTCACAAAAGATCACTTATGTGATGCTTGTCAAATGGGGAAGCAAACAAGGATCTCGTTAAAATCTAAAAACATTCTTTCAACTACGAGACCCCTTGAGCTCCTCCATATGGACCTCTTTGGACCATCTAGGATTAAAATCCTAGGTGTTAACTACTATGGTTTTGTGATAGTCGATGACTTTTCTCGGTTTTGCTGGACTATTTTCTTAGCAAACAAGAGTGATACTTTTTCGGCCTTTGAAAGATTTGCCAAGTTATCCCAAAACAAATTAAATACGAACTTTATATCAATTAGAAGTGATCATAGGAGTGAGTTCGAAAATCATCTTTTTGAAGCATTTTGTGAAAGCCATGGGATTGATCATAATTTTTCTGCACCACGTACCCCTCAACAAAACGGGGTTATGGAACGTAAAAATAGAATTTTGGAAGAATTAGGAAGGACTATGATCAATGAGAGTGGACTTCAAAAATACTTTTGGGTCGACGCCATAAGTACGGCTTGTTATGTTTTAAATAGGGTGCTCATCCGTCCTATTCTAAACAAGACACCGTATGAACTTTTAAAAGGGAGAAAGCCCAATGTATCTTACCTTCGCGTTTTTAGTTGTAAGTGTTTCGTGTTGAATAATGGTAAAGAGACACTTGGTAAGTTTGATGCTAAGGTCGGTGAGGGTATTTTTCTTAGATATTCTCAGTCAAGTAAGGCATATAGGGTTTACAATAAGAGGTTACGTACTGTTGAGAAGTCGGTTCATGTTACTTTTGATGAGTCTTATCCGAAAAATGTCAGAAAAGGTAGTTATTTTCATGGTGCAGGTTTATATTCTGAAGACATACTCAAGGACACTGATAAAGGGACTGATCAACCTGAAGCAGTGCATGTTGAGGAGGAAAAAGATCACCATGCAGGTTTATATTCTGAAGACATACTCAAGGACACTGATAAAGGGACTGATCAACCTGAAGCAGTGCATGTTGAGGAGGAAAAAGATCACCAAAGGAAAAAGAACAAAAAGGTAAGACACTCAAAGTATGAAAACTCTAATTCAATGTCTTATTCTGAACTTCAACGTGCGTTTGATACTCTACACCATGAGGTCAAGGAAGCCTTTAAACGGTTAGCTTCAAATAAACAAATATTTTCTCATTTGGAGCAAAAGATCTCCGATTCCGAAAAGGAATTAGAGGCTATTAAAAATTCCATGGTGGAAGCTACAAAGGTAGATGTTGAGGAAGATAAAAGTAGGTGGTTAAATTTTGGTTGTGATACGTGTCACAATTGGAAAAAAGAGGTTAGAACTCTTAAGGCCAGGCTTGACAAGGCTCTACAACCAAAAATGACTTTTCCTATTGATAAATCACACTTTAAGAAAAGCATGGTTAATCCGTATCAAAAACATACTTACGTGATTAGAAATCAACCTAGAAAAAGTGATTCTCATGTTAACCATACTTGCTTATATTGTTGCAAACGGGGTCATACTATTGCTAAGTGTCGCTTTAGGAGGTTTCTAGTCCCTAAGGGCATTTACCAATGGTTTTCCCAAATGCAATCATGTTTTCACTCACCACAAAGGACCTAATAAGAATTGGGTACCTACTTTCCCTTGATTGACTATGTAGGTACAACATCTTGAGACCACAAAAAAAAGATGGGTTATGGATAGTGGCTGCACAAGACATATGACAGGAGACATATCTCTTTTCATCGACTTTGTGGAAAAGAAAAAAGGGTTTGTAACCTACGGAGACAACAACAAGGGACAAATTCTTGGCAAAGGTAGTGTAGGTAACCCCTCATCTACTACTATCTCTGATGTGCTTCTTGTTGAAGGCCTTAAACATAACCTTTTAAGCATTAGTCAATTATGTGACAAGGACTATAAAGTATCTTTTTCTAAGGATTGTTGCATAATTGAGAATAGTGATAAAAAGGATGTGTTTAAGGGCTTGAGGGTGAATAACGCCTATATGCTAGACTTAAATGAGGTATCGTTGAGTTGCGACAAGTGTCTAGTCACCATGAGTGAAGATTCATGGTTGTGGCATAGACAGTCGGCACATGTCAATTTTGATTTGCTTAATAAAATAATATCTAAAGACCTAGTTATCGGCATGCCCAAAATCAAATTCACAAAAGATCACTTATGTGATGCTTGTCAAATGGGGAAGCAAACAAGGATCTCGTTAAAATCTAAAAACATTCTTTCAACTACGAGACCCCTTGAGCTCCTCCATATGGACCTCTTTGGACCATCTAGGATTAAAATCCTAGGTGTTAACTACTATGGTTTTGTGATAGTCGATGACTTTTCTCGGTTTTGCTGGACTATTTTCTTAGCAAACAAGAGTGATACTTTTTCGGCCTTTGAAAGATTTGCCAAGTTATCCCAAAACAAATTAAATACGAACTTTATATCAATTAGAAGTGATCATAGGAGTGAGTTCGAAAATCATCTTTTTGAAGCATTTTGTGAAAGCCATGGGATTGATCATAATTTTTCTGCACCACGTACCCCTCAACAAAACGGGGTTATGGAACGTAAAAATAGAATTTTGGAAGAATTAGGAAGGACTATGATCAATGAGAGTGGACTTCAAAAATACTTTTGGGTCGACGCCATAAGTACGGCTTGTTATGTTTTAAATAGGGTGCTCATCCGTCCTATTCTAAACAAGACACCGTATGAACTTTTAAAAGGGAGAAAGCCCAATGTATCTTACCTTCGCGTTTTTAGTTGTAAGTGTTTCGTGTTGAATAATGGTAAAGAGACACTTGGTAAGTTTGATGCTAAGGTCGGTGAGGGTATTTTTCTTAGATATTCTCAGTCAAGTAAGGCATATAGGGTTTACAATAAGAGGTTACGTACTGTTGAGAAGTCGGTTCATGTTACTTTTGATGAGTCTTATCCGAAAAATGTCAGAAAAGGTAGTTATTTTCATGGTGCAGGTTTATATTCTGAAGACATACTCAAGGACACTGATAAAGGGACTGATCAACCTGAAGCAGTGCATGTTGAGGAGGAAAAAGATCACCATGCAGGTTTATATTCTGAAGACATACTCAAGGACACTGATAAAGGGACTGATCAACCTGAAGCAGTGCATGTTGAGGAGGAAAAAGATCACCAAAGGAAAAAGAACAAAAAGGTAAGACACTCAAAGTATGAAAACTCTAATTCAATGTCTTATTCTGAACTTCAACGTGCGTTTGATACTCTACACCATGAGGTCAAGGAAGCCTTTAAACGGTTAGCTTCAAATAAACAAATATTTTCTCATTTGGAGCAAAAGATCTCCGATTCCGAAAAGGAATTAGAGGCTATTAAAAATTCCATGGTGGAAGCTACAAAGGTAGATGTTGAGGAAGATAAAAGTAGGTGGTTAAATTTTGGTTGTGATACGTGTCACAATTGGAAAAAAGAGGTTAGAACTCTTAAGGCCAGGCTTGACAAGGCTCTACAACCAAAAATGACTTTTCCTATTGATAAATCACACTTTAAGAAAAGCATGGTTAATCCGTATCAAAAACATACTTACGTGATTAGAAATCAACCTAGAAAAAGTGATTCTCATGTTAACCATACTTGCTTATATTGTTGCAAACGGGGTCATACTATTGCTAAGTGTCGCTTTAGGAGGTTTCTAGTCCCTAAGGGCATTTACCAATGGTTTTCCCAAATGCAATCATGTTTTCACTCACCACAAAGGACCTAATAAGAATTGGGTACCTACTTTCCCTTGATTGACTATGTAGGTACAACATCTTGAGACCACAAAAAGAAGATGGGTTATGGATAGTGGCTGCACAAGACATATGACAGGAGACATATCTCTTTTCATCGACTTTGTGGAAAAGAAAAAAGGGTTTGTAACCTACGGAGACAACAACAAGGGACAAATTCTTGGCAAAGGTAGTGTAGGTAACCCCTCATCTACTACTATCTCTGATGTGCTTCTTGTTGAAGGCCTTAAACATAACCTTTTAAGCATTAGTCAATTATGTGACAAGGACTATAAAGTATCTTTTTCTAAGGATTGTTGCATAATTGAGAATAGTGATAAAAAGGATGTGTTTAAGGGCTTGAGGGTGAATAACGCCTATATGCTAGACTTAAATGAGGTATCGTTGAGTTGCGACAAGTGTCTAGTCACCATGAGTGAAGATTCATGGTTGTGGCATAGACAGTCGGCACATGTCAATTTTGATTTGCTTAATAAAATAATATCTAAAGACCTAGTTATCGGCATGCCCAAAATCAAATTCACAAAAGATCACTTATGTGATGCTTGTCAAATGGGGAAGCAAACAAGGATCTCGTTAAAATCTAAAAACATTCTTTCAACTACGAGACCCCTTGAGCTCCTCCATATGGACCTCTTTGGACCATCTAGGATTAAAATCCTAGGTGTTAACTACTATGGTTTTGTGATAGTCGATGACTTTTCTCGGTTTTGCTGGACTATTTTCTTAGCAAACAAGAGTGATACTTTTTCGGCCTTTGAAAGATTTGCCAAGTTATCCCAAAACAAATTAAATACGAACTTTATATCAATTAGAAGTGATCATAGGAGTGAGTTCGAAAATCATCTTTTTGAAGCATTTTGTGAAAGCCATGGGATTGATCATAATTTTTCTGCACCACGTACCCCTCAACAAAACGGGGTTATGGAACGTAAAAATAGAATTTTGGAAGAATTAGGAAGGACTATGATCAATGAGAGTGGACTTCAAAAATACTTTTGGGTCGACGCCATAAGTACGGCTTGTTATGTTTTAAATAGGGTGCTCATCCGTCCTATTCTAAACAAGACACCGTATGAACTTTTAAAAGGGAGAAAGCCCAATGTATCTTACCTTCGCGTTTTTAGTTGTAAGTGTTTCGTGTTGAATAATGGTAAAGAGACACTTGGTAAGTTTGATGCTAAGGTCGGTGAGGGTATTTTTCTTAGATATTCTCAGTCAAGTAAGGCATATAGGGTTTACAATAAGAGGTTACGTACTGTTGAGAAGTCGGTTCATGTTACTTTTGATGAGTCTTATCCGAAAAATGTCAGAAAAGGTAGTTATTTTCATGGTGCAGGTTTATATTCTGAAGACATACTCAAGGACACTGATAAAGGGACTGATCAACCTGAAGCAGTGCATGTTGAGGAGGAAAAAGATCACCATGCAGGTTTATATTCTGAAGACATACTCAAGGACACTGATAAAGGGACTGATCAACCTGAAGCAGTGCATGTTGAGGAGGAAAAAGATCACCAAAGGAAAAAGAACAAAAAGGTAAGACACTCAAAGTATGAAAACTCTAATTCAATGTCTTATTCTGAACTTCAACGTGCGTTTGATACTCTACACCATGAGGTCAAGGAAGCCTTTAAACGGTTAGCTTCAAATAAACAAATATTTTCTCATTTGGAGCAAAAGATCTCCGATTCCGAAAAGGAATTAGAGGCTATTAAAAATTCCATGGTGGAAGCTACAAAGGTAGATGTTGAGGAAGATAAAAGTAGGTGGTTAAATTTTGGTTGTGATACGTGTCACAATTGGAAAAAAGAGGTTAGAACTCTTAAGGCCAGGCTTGACAAGGCTCTACAACCAAAAATGACTTTTCCTATTGATAAATCACACTTTAAGAAAAGCATGGTTAATCCGTATCAAAAACATACTTACGTGATTAGAAATCAACCTAGAAAAAGTGATTCTCATGTTAACCATACTTGCTTATATTGTTGCAAACGGGGTCATACTATTGCTAAGTGTCGCTTTAGGAGGTTTCTAGTCCCTAAGGGCATTTACCAATGGTTTTCCCAAATGCAATCATGTTTTCACTCACCACAAAGGACCTAATAAGAATTGGGTACCTACTTTCCCTTGATTGACTATGTAGGTACAACATCTTGAGACCACAAAAAGAAGATGGGTTATGGATAGTGGCTGCACAAGACATATGACAGGAGACATATCTCTTTTCATCGACTTTGTGGAAAAGAAAAAAGGGTTTGTAACCTACGGAGACAACAACAAGGGACAAATTCTTGGCAAAGGTAGTGTAGGTAACCCCTCATCTACTACTATCTCTGATGTGCTTCTTGTTGAAGGCCTTAAACATAACCTTTTAAGCATTAGTCAATTATGTGACAAGGACTATAAAGTATCTTTTTCTAAGGATTGTTGCATAATTGAGAATAGTGATAAAAAGGATGTGTTTAAGGGCTTGAGGGTGAATAACGCCTATATGCTAGACTTAAATGAGGTATCGTTGAGTTGCGACAAGTGTCTAGTCACCATGAGTGAAGATTCATGGTTGTGGCATAGACAGTCGGCACATGTCAATTTTGATTTGCTTAATAAAATAATATCTAAAGACCTAGTTATCGGCATGCCCAAAATCAAATTCACAAAAGATCACTTATGTGATGCTTGTCAAATGGGGAAGCAAACAAGGATCTCGTTAAAATCTAAAAACATTCTTTCAACTACGAGACCCCTTGAGCTCCTCCATATGGACCTCTTTGGACCATCTAGGATTAAAATCCTAGGTGTTAACTACTATGGTTTTGTGATAGTCGATGACTTTTCTCGGTTTTGCTGGACTATTTTCTTAGCAAACAAGAGTGATACTTTTTCGGCCTTTGAAAGATTTGCCAAGTTATCCCAAAACAAATTAAATACGAACTTTATATCAATTAGAAGTGATCATAGGAGTGAGTTCGAAAATCATCTTTTTGAAGCATTTTGTGAAAGCCATGGGATTGATCATAATTTTTCTGCACCACGTACCCCTCAACAAAACGGGGTTATGGAACGTAAAAATAGAATTTTGGAAGAATTAGGAAGGACTATGATCAATGAGAGTGGACTTCAAAAATACTTTTGGGTCGACGCCATAAGTACGGCTTGTTATGTTTTAAATAGGGTGCTCATCCGTCCTATTCTAAACAAGACACCGTATGAACTTTTAAAAGGGAGAAAGCCCAATGTATCTTACCTTCGCGTTTTTAGTTGTAAGTGTTTCGTGTTGAATAATGGTAAAGAGACACTTGGTAAGTTTGATGCTAAGGTCGGTGAGGGTATTTTTCTTAGATATTCTCAGTCAAGTAAGGCATATAGGGTTTACAATAAGAGGTTACGTACTGTTGAGAAGTCGGTTCATGTTACTTTTGATGAGTCTTATCCGAAAAATGTCAGAAAAGGTAGTTATTTTCATGGTGCAGGTTTATATTCTGAAGACATACTCAAGGACACTGATAAAGGGACTGATCAACCTGAAGCAGTGCATGTTGAGGAGGAAAAAGATCACCATGCAGGTTTATATTCTGAAGACATACTCAAGGACACTGATAAAGGGACTGATCAACCTGAAGCAGTGCATGTTGAGGAGGAAAAAGATCACCAAAGGAAAAAGAACAAAAAGGTAAGACACTCAAAGTATGAAAACTCTAATTCAATGTCTTATTCTGAACTTCAACGTGCGTTTGATACTCTACACCATGAGGTCAAGGAAGCCTTTAAACGGTTAGCTTCAAATAAACAAATATTTTCTCATTTGGAGCAAAAGATCTCCGATTCCGAAAAGGAATTAGAGGCTATTAAAAATTCCATGGTGGAAGCTACAAAGGTAGATGTTGAGGAAGATAAAAGTAGGTGGTTAAATTTTGGTTGTGATACGTGTCACAATTGGAAAAAAGAGGTTAGAACTCTTAAGGCCAGGCTTGACAAGGCTCTACAACCAAAAATGACTTTTCCTATTGATAAATCACACTTTAAGAAAAGCATGGTTAATCCGTATCAAAAACATACTTACGTGATTAGAAATCAACCTAGAAAAAGTGATTCTCATGTTAACCATACTTGCTTATATTGTTGCAAACGGGGTCATACTATTGCTAAGTGTCGCTTTAGGAGGTTTCTAGTCCCTAAGGGCATTTACCAATGGTTTTCCCAAATGCAATCATGTTTTCACTCACCACAAAGGACCTAATAAGAATTGGGTACCTACTTTCCCTTGATTGACTATGTAGGTACAACATCTTGAGACCACAAAAAGAAGATGGGTTATGGATAGTGGCTGCACAAGACATATGACAGGAGACATATCTCTTTTCATCGACTTTGTGGAAAAGAAAAAAGGGTTTGTAACCTACGGAGACAACAACAAGGGACAAATTCTTGGCAAAGGTAGTGTAGGTAACCCCTCATCTACTACTATCTCTGATGTGCTTCTTGTTGAAGGCCTTAAACATAACCTTTTAAGCATTAGTCAATTATGTGACAAGGACTATAAAGTATCTTTTTCTAAGGATTGTTGCATAATTGAGAATAGTGATAAAAAGGATGTGTTTAAGGGCTTGAGGGTGAATAACGCCTATATGCTAGACTTAAATGAGGTATCGTTGAGTTGCGACAAGTGTCTAGTCACCATGAGTGAAGATTCATGGTTGTGGCATAGACAGTCGGCACATGTCAATTTTGATTTGCTTAATAAAATAATATCTAAAGACCTAGTTATCGGCATGCCCAAAATCAAATTCACAAAAGATCACTTATGTGATGCTTGTCAAATGGGGAAGCAAACAAGGATCTCGTTAAAATCTAAAAACATTCTTTCAACTACGAGACCCCTTGAGCTCCTCCATATGGACCTCTTTGGACCATCTAGGATTAAAATCCTAGGTGTTAACTACTATGGTTTTGTGATAGTCGATGACTTTTCTCGGTTTTGCTGGACTATTTTCTTAGCAAACAAGAGTGATACTTTTTCGGCCTTTGAAAGATTTGCCAAGTTATCCCAAAACAAATTAAATACGAACTTTATATCAATTAGAAGTGATCATAGGAGTGAGTTCGAAAATCATCTTTTTGAAGCATTTTGTGAAAGCCATGGGATTGATCATAATTTTTCTGCACCACGTACCCCTCAACAAAACGGGGTTATGGAACGTAAAAATAGAATTTTGGAAGAATTAGGAAGGACTATGATCAATGAGAGTGGACTTCAAAAATACTTTTGGGTCGACGCCATAAGTACGGCTTGTTATGTTTTAAATAGGGTGCTCATCCGTCCTATTCTAAACAAGACACCGTATGAACTTTTAAAAGGGAGAAAGCCCAATGTATCTTACCTTCGCGTTTTTAGTTGTAAGTGTTTCGTGTTGAATAATGGTAAAGAGACACTTGGTAAGTTTGATGCTAAGGTCGGTGAGGGTATTTTTCTTAGATATTCTCAGTCAAGTAAGGCATATAGGGTTTACAATAAGAGGTTACGTACTGTTGAGAAGTCGGTTCATGTTACTTTTGATGAGTCTTATCCGAAAAATGTCAGAAAAGGTAGTTATTTTCATGGTGCAGGTTTATATTCTGAAGACATACTCAAGGACACTGATAAAGGGACTGATCAACCTGAAGCAGTGCATGTTGAGGAGGAAAAAGATCACCATGCAGGTTTATATTCTGAAGACATACTCAAGGACACTGATAAAGGGACTGATCAACCTGAAGCAGTGCATGTTGAGGAGGAAAAAGATCACCAAAGGAAAAAGAACAAAAAGGTAAGACACTCAAAGTATGAAAACTCTAATTCAATGTCTTATTCTGAACTTCAACGTGCGTTTGATACTCTACACCATGAGGTCAAGGAAGCCTTTAAACGGTTAGCTTCAAATAAACAAATATTTTCTCATTTGGAGCAAAAGATCTCCGATTCCGAAAAGGAATTAGAGGCTATTAAAAATTCCATGGTGGAAGCTACAAAGGTAGATGTTGAGGAAGATAAAAGTAGGTGGTTAAATTTTGGTTGTGATACGTGTCACAATTGGAAAAAAGAGGTTAGAACTCTTAAGGCCAGGCTTGACAAGGCTCTACAACCAAAAATGACTTTTCCTATTGATAAATCACACTTTAAGAAAAGCATGGTTAATCCGTATCAAAAACATACTTACGTGATTAGAAATCAACCTAGAAAAAGTGATTCTCATGTTAACCATACTTGCTTATATTGTTGCAAACGGGGTCATACTATTGCTAAGTGTCGCTTTAGGAGGTTTCTAGTCCCTAAGGGCATTTACCAATGGTTTTCCCAAATGCAATCATGTTTTCACTCACCACAAAGGACCTAATAAGAATTGGGTACCTACTTTCCCTTGATTGACTATGTAGGTACAACATCTTGAGACCACAAAAAAAAGATGGGTTATGGATAGTGGCTGCACAAGACATATGACAGGAGACATATCTCTTTTCATCGACTTTGTGGAAAAGAAAAAAGGGTTTGTAACCTACGGAGACAACAACAAGGGACAAATTCTTGGCAAAGGTAGTGTAGGTAACCCCTCATCTACTACTATCTCTGATGTGCTTCTTGTTGAAGGCCTTAAACATAACCTTTTAAGCATTAGTCAATTATGTGACAAGGACTATAAAGTATCTTTTTCTAAGGATTGTTGCATAATTGAGAATAGTGATAAAAAGGATGTGTTTAAGGGCTTGAGGGTGAATAACGCCTATATGCTAGACTTAAATGAGGTATCGTTGAGTTGCGACAAGTGTCTAGTCACCATGAGTGAAGATTCATGGTTGTGGCATAGACAGTCGGCACATGTCAATTTTGATTTGCTTAATAAAATAATATCTAAAGACCTAGTTATCGGCATGCCCAAAATCAAATTCACAAAAGATCACTTATGTGATGCTTGTCAAATGGGGAAGCAAACAAGGATCTCGTTAAAATCTAAAAACATTCTTTCAACTACGAGACCCCTTGAGCTCCTCCATATGGACCTCTTTGGACCATCTAGGATTAAAATCCTAGGTGTTAACTACTATGGTTTTGTGATAGTCGATGACTTTTCTCGGTTTTGCTGGACTATTTTCTTAGCAAACAAGAGTGATACTTTTTCGGCCTTTGAAAGATTTGCCAAGTTATCCCAAAACAAATTAAATACGAACTTTATATCAATTAGAAGTGATCATAGGAGTGAGTTCGAAAATCATCTTTTTGAAGCATTTTGTGAAAGCCATGGGATTGATCATAATTTTTCTGCACCACGTACCCCTCAACAAAACGGGGTTATGGAACGTAAAAATAGAATTTTGGAAGAATTAGGAAGGACTATGATCAATGAGAGTGGACTTCAAAAATACTTTTGGGTCGACGCCATAAGTACGGCTTGTTATGTTTTAAATAGGGTGCTCATCCGTCCTATTCTAAACAAGACACCGTATGAACTTTTAAAAGGGAGAAAGCCCAATGTATCTTACCTTCGCGTTTTTAGTTGTAAGTGTTTCGTGTTGAATAATGGTAAAGAGACACTTGGTAAGTTTGATGCTAAGGTCGGTGAGGGTATTTTTCTTAGATATTCTCAGTCAAGTAAGGCATATAGGGTTTACAATAAGAGGTTACGTACTGTTGAGAAGTCGGTTCATGTTACTTTTGATGAGTCTTATCCGAAAAATGTCAGAAAAGGTAGTTATTTTCATGGTGCAGGTTTATATTCTGAAGACATACTCAAGGACACTGATAAAGGGACTGATCAACCTGAAGCAGTGCATGTTGAGGAGGAAAAAGATCACCATGCAGGTTTATATTCTGAAGACATACTCAAGGACACTGATAAAGGGACTGATCAACCTGAAGCAGTGCATGTTGAGGAGGAAAAAGATCACCAAAGGAAAAAGAACAAAAAGGTAAGACACTCAAAGTATGAAAACTCTAATTCAATGTCTTATTCTGAACTTCAACGTGCGTTTGATACTCTACACCATGAGGTCAAGGAAGCCTTTAAACGGTTAGCTTCAAATAAACAAATATTTTCTCATTTGGAGCAAAAGATCTCCGATTCCGAAAAGGAATTAGAGGCTATTAAAAATTCCATGGTGGAAGCTACAAAGGTAGATGTTGAGGAAGATAAAAGTAGGTGGTTAAATTTTGGTTGTGATACGTGTCACAATTGGAAAAAAGAGGTTAGAACTCTTAAGGCCAGGCTTGACAAGGCTCTACAACCAAAAATGACTTTTCCTATTGATAAATCACACTTTAAGAAAAGCATGGTTAATCCGTATCAAAAACATACTTACGTGATTAGAAATCAACCTAGAAAAAGTGATTCTCATGTTAACCATACTTGCTTATATTGTTGCAAACGGGGTCATACTATTGCTAAGTGTCGCTTTAGGAGGTTTCTAGTCCCTAAGGGCATTTACCAATGGTTTTCCCAAATGCAATCATGTTTTCACTCACCACAAAGGACCTAATAAGAATTGGGTACCTACTTTCCCTTGATTGACTATGTAGGTACAACATCTTGAGACCACAAAAAAAAGATGGGTTATGGATAGTGGCTGCACAAGACATATGACAGGAGACATATCTCTTTTCATCGACTTTGTGGAAAAGAAAAAAGGGTTTGTAACCTACGGAGACAACAACAAGGGACAAATTCTTGGCAAAGGTAGTGTAGGTAACCCCTCATCTACTACTATCTCTGATGTGCTTCTTGTTGAAGGCCTTAAACATAACCTTTTAAGCATTAGTCAATTATGTGACAAGGACTATAAAGTATCTTTTTCTAAGGATTGTTGCATAATTGAGAATAGTGATAAAAAGGATGTGTTTAAGGGCTTGAGGGTGAATAACGCCTATATGCTAGACTTAAATGAGGTATCGTTGAGTTGCGACAAGTGTCTAGTCACCATGAGTGAAGATTCATGGTTGTGGCATAGACAGTCGGCACATGTCAATTTTGATTTGCTTAATAAAATAATATCTAAAGACCTAGTTATCGGCATGCCCAAAATCAAATTCACAAAAGATCACTTATGTGATGCTTGTCAAATGGGGAAGCAAACAAGGATCTCGTTAAAATCTAAAAACATTCTTTCAACTACGAGACCCCTTGAGCTCCTCCATATGGACCTCTTTGGACCATCTAGGATTAAAATCCTAGGTGTTAACTACTATGGTTTTGTGATAGTCGATGACTTTTCTCGGTTTTGCTGGACTATTTTCTTAGCAAACAAGAGTGATACTTTTTCGGCCTTTGAAAGATTTGCCAAGTTATCCCAAAACAAATTAAATACGAACTTTATATCAATTAGAAGTGATCATAGGAGTGAGTTCGAAAATCATCTTTTTGAAGCATTTTGTGAAAGCCATGGGATTGATCATAATTTTTCTGCACCACGTACCCCTCAACAAAACGGGGTTATGGAACGTAAAAATAGAATTTTGGAAGAATTAGGAAGGACTATGATCAATGAGAGTGGACTTCAAAAATACTTTTGGGTCGACGCCATAAGTACGGCTTGTTATGTTTTAAATAGGGTGCTCATCCGTCCTATTCTAAACAAGACACCGTATGAACTTTTAAAAGGGAGAAAGCCCAATGTATCTTACCTTCGCGTTTTTAGTTGTAAGTGTTTTGTGTTGAATAATGGTAAAGAGACACTTGGTAAGTTTGATGCTAAGGTCGGTGAGGGTATTTTTCTTAGATATTCTCAGTCAAGTAAGGCATATAGGGTTTACAATAAGAGGTTACGTACTGTTGAGAAGTCGGTTCATGTTACTTTTGATGAGTCTTATCCGAAAAATGTCAGAAAAGGTAGTTATTTTCATGGTGCAGGTTTATATTCTGAAGACATACTCAAGGACACTGATAAAGGGACTGATCAACCTGAAGCAGTGCATGTTGAGGAGGAAAAAGATCACCAACCTGTGAAGAGTGAGGAGGATCATCCGCCTAATAAAGATGACCTTTCTCCAGCTTGGAAGTCTTCCAAATACCATCCCATCGACAACATTCTCGGTGACATCTCAAAGGTAGTAACAACTCGCTCGAAGCTAAGAAACTTCTGTTATTACTCCGCTTTCATTTTGCAAGTTGAGCCTAAAACTCAAAAGAGGCCTTACTCGATGAACATTGGCTATTGTCAATGCAAGAGGAGTTAAATCAATTTGAACGAAATGAGGTTTGGGACCTTGTCCCTCCTCCACGAGGCCATCGAGCAATCGGCACCCGATGGGTGTTTAGGAACAAGCTCGACGAAAATGGAGTCATAACGAGAAGTAAAGCGCGCTTGGTTGCGCAAGGGTATAACCAAGAGAAAGGCATAGACTATGAAGAAACTTATGCGCATGTTGCCCGACTCAAGGCTATACGCATATTGCTTGCCTATGCATGTGCCAAAAACTTCAAGTTATTTCAAATGGATGTTAAAAGTGCATTCCTTAATGGTTATATAAATGAAGAGGTTTATGTTGCCCAACCTCCGAGATTTGAGTCGCATGAGTATCCCGATCATGTTTACAAATTAAAACGTGCTTTGTATGGTCTCAAACAAGCTTCTAGGGCTTGGTATGAACGTCTTAGCAAATTTCTCCTTGATCAAGGATACTCTAGAGGAAAGGTTGACATAACCCTTTTCATTAAACGTCAAGGAAAGCATCAAATTTTGGTTCAAGTATATGTAGACGATATTATTTTTAGGTCTACTAACATAAATTTGGTCAAGGAATTCTCTAAGTTAATGCAGGGAGAGTTCGAGATGAGCATGATGGGGGAGCTTAACTATTTCCTCGGATTGCAAATCAAGCAACTCGATGAAGGAACATTCGTGAGCCAGATGAAGTATTGTCTTGAGTTACTCAAGCACTTCGACATGGCTAGCTCAAAGGCGATTTACATTCCGATGCCTACGTGTGTCAACTTGAGTCGAGATGAAACGGGTAAGGATGTAGATGTCAAAAGATATCGAGGTATGATTGGCTCTCTACTTTACCTTACCGCATCACGACCAGATATCATGTTTAGTGTCTGCATGTGTGCTAGGTACCAATCGTGTCCTAAGGAGTCGCATTTAAAATTCGTGAAGCATATACTTAGGTACCTATGCGCTACTCCAAAGTATGGGCTTTGGTACTCTAAAGGAAGCAATTGCTCTTTTGTTGGCTATTCCGATTCCGACTTTGCCGGTTGCAAATCGGATAGGAAAAGTACTAGTGGTACTTGTCACTTTTTCTCGAATTCCTTAATGAGTTGGCATAGCAAAAAGCAAGTTTCCGTTGCTTTGTCAACAGCCGAGGCGGAATACGTTGCGGCCGGTAGTTGTTGCACTCAAGTCTTATGGCTTAAGCAACAATTACTCGACTACAATGTTAAACTTGAATGTATTCCCATTTTGTGTGATAATACAAGTGCCATTAACTTAACCAAAAACCCGGTATTGCATTCTCGCACAAAACATATAGAAGTAAGTCATCATTTTCTTAGGGCTCATACAGAGAAAGGCGATGTCGCATTTGAGCATGTTGATTCTAAGAATCAACTTGCGGATATTTTCACTATACCGCTTGCAACAGAGCCGTTCTTTAATATCCGTAGGGAACTGGGTGTTCTCGATATCTCGGATCGAGTTTGATCATATGATTGCATGCTATATTACTTTGCTTGTCTTTATTTTTTTAAGGGTTAAATAGGTTTTTGGTCCCTATAAATATCTCACTTTTCATTTGTAGTCCCTATTAAAAAAATGACATATTTTGATCCTTACAAAATTTTTATGCATGCAGTTTTAGTCCTTGTTATTTTCTAAATTTTTGAAAACTATTTAATTACCCCTAAACTTTTAAATTTTTGAATAATTTTTTACATACATGTTTAGATTACTATAATATGTTTCTTTACCAAATTATATAATTTTTTAAAATGAGAAGAATTAAATATGAATTTTTTAAATTTCAAAACATAGTGATAAAAGTAATGAAAATCTCGAATTATAAATCAAATTTTAAGTCCTTTTTTTCGAGGAACTTTTTATAA
Source organism: Lathyrus tuberosus (assembly GCA_022829125.1). Lineage (NCBI taxonomy): Eukaryota > Viridiplantae > Streptophyta > Magnoliopsida > Fabales > Fabaceae > Lathyrus > Lathyrus tuberosus. The sequence continues at coordinate 21,433,228 of JALAZF010000034.1, forward strand.
CGTTCTAAACATATCTGAAAAATAATCATTCAAAAATACATATTGGTTTAACAGTAGGGACTAAAACTACGTGCATAATTATTTTGTATGGACCAAAACACGCTATTTTTTTAATAAGGACCAAAAACTAAATTTGGTAATTTTATAGGGAACAAAAACATATTTAACCCTTTTTTTTACTAACCATAAAGTGATAAGATTAAGCTATATGTGAGGGCATTCATCATCAATCGTCAAAGGTAATATCGTTCTGTTCTTAGAAACTTCATTCTTGATCAATTATGTTTGTGAATTATTTTGGCCAAAATGTGCTTTAATTTGATGTGTTATTCATTATTAAATGTATTTTTGATCCATTTGTGAGTATTGGCATGTGTTCGGTGTGTTATTTATCATTACTTGGTGCATAAGTAGATGAATATATGCATTTTTCCATTTTATGCTAGTTTGAGTCGACCAAAACAAGTCATGGGTCGACTCAAGAAAAGTGAATTTTCTTACATGATGGCGCTGGTCAGTGCACACCGACCTATGGTCGACGCATCCCATTAAACTTTTAAATTTGTCAAAATTCGTTCAGCGTGCGTCGACGCATGACCTGATTCGGTCGACGCATCACTGGCGAATTCTGAATTTTCTTCTCTTGGGAAGGCGCGCGCCGTTTCATGTGTTTAGAAAAGTAACTACATCATTATTTCTTTTCATTTTCCAAGTGCATGTCTTATCTCTAACGTCTCCTCATCTCTCTTCTCCTTCAATCTTCCAAACCCTAAAAACCCATAACTCCTACATTCTTCAAAACCCACAAAAATTTCACAATCAACAAAGGTTTTAAAAAGGGGTTCTCACTCTACATTGGAATCAAGGTTTGTTTTTCAATTCACTCATCATCATCAAAACACGCTCTGTTCATCATATTCTCCAAAAGTTCGCACTGTTCATTTGGGTTCTTAGAATTGTTCATCAATGGCTTCCCAAAGAGTTACAGGAAAGAGGCCCACCAGAGCATCTAAATCAAGGGCTGGGTCATCGTCAACACCGATAACCGCTCTTTCATTACTATCTGATGCTTTATCTCAGGTTTTCAACAAAGACTTCCGAAACAGCTCCGTCATTAAGCAGTATGTGTACTACATGTAGCGTGCGATTTTGGTCAGTGACGCGACCACCTTATCGCCATGGGTTTATCCTCACTGCAATGATAAGAGTGGGGTGCTACTTTCTGATTTCTTATTTATCATATAAAGCTGGAAAGGAAAGGGGAGCTATCTAAAACTAACCTTGCACGCAAATGTTTAACTGAACAAATGCTTAAAGAGATTCGGGGAGTTCGGGGTCAGGTTATACAATGGAGAGTTATCAATTACCCATCCTATATGTGGTTATCCACAGGTTATTAGCAATTTTCCTTACTGCTTTCTACTTACTGGTGTTTGTCTGTTGTGGGTTGGGAAAGTTTCTCCTTTGGGAGGTTTTTGAGAGAGAGTTTTTAATGATTTTGGTGAGGTACTGGACCTAAGGTTTTTGATTGGTATGAAGGTACTTGACCTAAAGTTTTTGATTGGTGTGCTCGCTAAGATTTCGCAATCTTATGCCTACGTATTCCCATTAAATATAAACAGGGAAATCAGAGCAATTTTAGTTCCTCCTATTCTATGGGAGGAAAAGATGGTGTTTTGGTGTCTTGTTCAAAGCCGAAGATTGAAGCTAAAAGGAGTATTTGTGTCTTGTTCAAAGCCCAAGATTGAAGCTAAAGGTTTGACTGAGAGAAAAATTGTCATCTCTAAAGGGAGACATCTCGTCTGTTTATCACAAATGTTGGGTGACTGATTATAAAGGAGAATTACTTTAACTGGGATATGTGAATCCAGCAATGCCATAATTTCATTTATAGGGGATTTGTCCTGAAGGAGAAAATTTTAACTCAGTGTAGAGCAATGCCATTTTTCCTTAGGAGTCTTTCATGCTAAGAGATGGGCAGTGGTGTAGATGTAAATAATCAAGAGGCTTACCACTTACAGCAATTAGATGGAAGAGGAAGTTTACCAAGATAAGAGATGGACGACAGCTTGGATATTTGAATCAACAAGTGTGCCACTTACAGCAGTTATCTGGGATTAAGGTTTGATTTGAGTGTCTGTTTTGATGTGTGATATACAGGGAAATATCTTCCTACAGAGAGATTTTGATTTTCTCTGAGGGGATTTTGGTTTTTTGTGTGCCTTGATCAAAGCCGAAGGTTGAAGCTAAGAGATTGATTAACTCCACTGGGGAAGCCCTTATACAAAGCCTAAGAGGAGGCTGGAAGTGATTGACTCAACAAGAGAATGTTTATCTGTCTTGTACAAAGCCCAAGATTAAGGCTAACGGAGATTGACTCTTTTGGAGAATATCATTATATAAAGCCTAAGAGGAGGCTGAAGGTTGACTTTTTTTGGGGAAATATTTATGTGTCTTGTACAAAGCCCAAGATTGAGGCTGAAATGGGAAACTGACTCTATTGGTAAGAGGTTTTATCTGTCTTGTACAAAGCCCAAGATTGAGGCTAAAATGAAATTTGACTGACTCAGTTGAGGATATTTTAGGTGTCTTATACAAAGCCCAAGATTGAGGGTGAAAGAAGATTGACTCTGCTGGAGAGTATGATTGGTTTTGTATAAAGCCCAAGATTGAGGCTGAAAAGAGGATTGACTCTGCTTAGGGAAATTTATATGGTGTCTTGTACAAAGCCCAAGATTGAGGTTGAAAAGGGAATGATTGACTCAACTAGAGAGCATTTTTATGGTGCCTTGTAGAAAGGTCAAGATTGAGGCTGAAAAGATATTGACTGACTTAGCTGAAGATATTTATGGATGTCTTGTACAGAGCCTAAGATTGAGGCCGAAAAGTGAATGATTGACTCAACTAGAGAGTGTTTTTATCTGTCTTGTACAAAGCCTAAGATTGGGGCTAAAAAAGGTTTACTCAACAAGAGAGTGCTTTTGAGAAAGAAGATTAACTCAACAAGAGAATGTTTTTGTTTCGTACCATTGACTCAACAAGAGAGTGTGAAAGGGTCTTTATACAAAGCCTAAGAGGAGGCTAAAAGTGATTGACTCAACAAGAGAGTGAAGAAAGACCCTTATACAAAGCCTAAGAGGAGGCTAAAAGTGATTGACTCAACAAGAGAGTTCTGAAAAGGGGATTGACTCAACAAGAGAGTGCTAAAAAAGTGATTGACTCAACAAGAGGGTGCTTTTGAGGCTAACTCTGTTGAGGAAAATCATTATACAAAGCCTAAGAGGAGGCTGATTTCTGCTGAGGATTATTGAGATCTAGAGGCAGGTCCAAAATTAGGAATAAACTCTTACTGAGGATTTACAGAAGAGTTGAGGTATCAGATGCCTTGAGGTTCTGATTTGGGATAATGTTATCCTGATGATAAGCTGACCCTAGCTGGGGAAATTTAGGACAAAAGACTGAGTTTTAGATCCTGTGAGGGTTTTAACTCTTCTGGAGATTGATTAAATGACCAGGGTTTTTTCTTGTGTTTGTAGGGAACTTGAGAATGTCTTTGAGACCCAAGAGGAGGTTAAAATGTCCAAGTCTACTGGTATAGAAGGGTTTATCTTTGTATGATGCCCAAGAGGAGGCAGGTGCTTTAAGGGATGAGAATTAACCCTAAATTGGTCTGAGGTTTTGACTCTTCGGAAAGACTGCTCTAACAAAGGATGACTAGGTTATGTCATATACCTTTAAGAGGTCTTCAGGGTCCTTGTAATAAGCCCAAGAGAAGGCATGAGAACTTCTAAGAAGCCGGAGGGTCCTTGTACAAAGCCCAAGAGGAGGCTGAGATGCTTTTAGGAAGCCTGTGGGTCCAAACTTAAGAAGAGTCCAAGAAAAGTTTCATCGGGAATAATCTTTTCTTTAGTGAATAGTTCTAGGGTTTGAAGAAATTCAAGAGAGGTTTCACCGGGAATTAATCCTCTCTGGGGGAAATGAATTTCATTTTGACAATTTTCGAATAGTGACAGTCTGAGAAAAGTTTCACCGGGAATAATGTCTTTCTCTTTGTTCCATATTGTATAAGCCCAAGAGGAGGTAAGACTGTATCTGGAATTCCTATAGGGAACTAGTTTTGACTGTTGAAAGAGTGACCACTGGCTTTATCTAGTTCTAGACCTAATTGCTGGGGAAAACTCTAAGCAGATAATATACAGGTATATATATACAGATGAAATATATATTGTATGTAAAGAGGGTAGGAGGACTTACAGGCGAGCAAGCTTACAGCACAAACATATATATATATATATATATGTGTGTGTGTGTGTGTGTGTGTGCAAGTATGTAAAAGAAAGTTGTTTAAAACTTACAGGCGAGCAAGCTTCCATTGTAACAGCTGTATGGTTAGTTGTTCAAGAAATTAAAGAAAGTTTTGATAACAACCATGAGTTTGAACCTAAATCAAAAGGGAAAGTTGTTTTTGAAAAGAAGATTGGGGCTTACACTCAAGGAGAGGCCCAGATGAAAAACAGTGATCGTACCGTTGTTTTGAAAATTGTATCGGGACTTATACAATGACTGAGGCCCAAAAAGGTTTTTTGTATAAAAGGATGGGTCTTACAACTCAAGGAGAGGCCCAAAGTGTTTGAAAAAAAAAATAAATGGGACTTACAACACAAGGGTAGGCCCATATGATTTTGTTTTGAAATGGCAATCGCGTCGTGATTTACTAAAATCGCATTGGGACTTATACAATGACTGAGGCCCAAAATGGTTTTCATGTACAAGGAATGGGTCTTACACTCTATTAGAGACCAAAAGTGTTTTGAAAAAGATTTGTGAGGGTGAAAATAATCAAAACCCTAATTTAATTTTAAAATGTATTTTAATTGAATAGAAATTCAATTAAAATGATCAAAATTATCAAACATGTGTGAAAAACAAGTTATGATCTTGGATTAATGTTTGAAAAATCATGTTTCATTCATAGAATGATTTGAAAATCATTTCAATTTGCAAAATCAAGAGAAAGAAATGTTTTAAAATGTTTAAAAAACAAATAAAAACATAACTCTTTACAAAAATACCAAATATATCAAATAAATAATATTTTTTTGAAATTCTTGTAGAATAAAATATTTTAACATTTTTGGGAATTTTTAGAAAAAGAACCAATAAAAAATAATTAAAATTGAGAGAGAAATTAATTTTGGAATTAATTAACAAAAACCATGAAAAATGTGAAAAATAGCAAAATATGGCAAAAATGACAAAATGGTCTGGGTGGGTGTTTAACCCACGACCTCTTGGACAAACACACACGCGCGCTACCACTGGGGTGGTGATATATTCGTGTATCAAAACCTCCCCATAAATACATATGGGTAACTTGTTTCTAGGCCTGGCCAAGGCGCCATGGCCTGGCCCTTGCCCAAGGCAAGGCCTAGTTTTGGCAATTTGCATGAAGCCTCTAACTTTCTCATTTCTCCATGGATTGGGACAAAATTTAGGTGTATCCTGCCTAGAATTTCATGAGGAATCCAATGGTGCCTTTGGAATTTTCATAAAATGTTCCCATTTTAAAATCCGATAGTGATTTCAAAATAGGCCAAATTTTGCATGTTCTATGCTATCTCATGGTACAGACAATAATAGCATGACAAATTGGTTCAAACACAACACATATGATATGTATGAGAGGTCCATGATTAATGGACCTCAAAGCAATGCATGATTTAAAGAGTTCAAGTTGTGATGCACTTACCTCTTGAAGCTCCTTGTGTTATCTGTCAAGTTCCTTGTGCCAGAAATGATTCAATGCTCTGAACACTCTTGATTGATCCCTTAGAAACTTTTAGGATGATCAAAACCAGCTGGAATTCTCAGGAACAAGAATTGGCTCTTTCTTGCAAAGTAGGCAAAAGTGACCAATATAGTAACTCTCTCAAATGGTGTTCCAGATGAGGGAAACCAATTGGGACAGTTTGAGGATGATATTTGGAGTGTGTTTGAGGCCTGGTTTGGTTTTGGAAGTGACTGAATCAAGACATGGCTTAAAAGAATGCAGAAAAGTCAAATTTTGAGGTTTTGGAGGTTGACTTTCTGATTTTGGTGTTTCAGATCAAGGGAGAGTGTTTGGACAGCTTAGATATGACATATTGGATGTGTTTGGATCATGGGTTGTGGTGGAATTGCTCTCTAACTCAAAAACTCAGAGATGACTTGCAAAAGAAGGCATTTTGGTCTAAAGAGAGAGATTTTGAGGAAAGCATCAGTTGTAGTGCTTTGGTGTACTCAAACTGAGCACAAATGAGCTCTATTTATAGTAGAGCAAGTTTGTTTTGCAAGCAATAGTGAATGGCAGCTGGTACAGGCCTTTGGCCAATGTTGATCCAAGGGAATCTTTAGTCTCCTATAGCCATTGACTTGAGGTTAAGGCACAAGCCTATGGTCCTTTGATTCAGAGCTGAATCTTGACTCATTCAGTTAGAAATGTCTCAGTCCATGCCACCTTGATGCATTCATTGAATGCTTGGAAACAAAATTGGAGTCTTTTGCACTTTTTAGCCTTTTTAGGTTTGTTATGGCTATATGTAGATTCTTAAACTTGGGAGGCTTGTGGATCATATCTTTTCACTTGGATGTTATCCTCTGATGTGTCCAAATGGATGACAAGGCTTGGAGTTGTCCAAATTAGCTAACTCGAGCAAAATGCACAAAATCTGCCTTGTGAAAATCAGTCCATGATGCCATGTTCCAAGGGTTGTATCTCCCTACTCAAATTGAATTTGGAGATGATTTGGTACTTGTTGGAAAGCCCTCATGGCATACTTGAACTTTTATGTTCACCAATGGACCTAGTTTAGCTTGGATCAAGGTGAAAAATGTCCCTACATTTTGGAAAAAATAAGGCAGATTCTGACTTTTTGAAAATTTCACTAAGTGTTGGAAAAAGTGTCATTTTCATGTTTTTGTGATTTTGATCAATCCATAACTCAAAATCCATGAGGATTTGGAATCTCTTGTAGTTGACACTTTTAAAGTATGTCAGATGGACTTTCATTTGAGCTTTGAATGGGAGAAAAAGGCCTTGTGGTTTAGGAGTTATGACCTTGCAAAGTTGGTACAAACTCACTTTTGTTCCATAACTTAGAAAAAATTGGGTTTCTTATGGTTGCCCCTTTTGCAAGAAACCTCACTTTTCTTGATTTTTCTTGATGGATGATGATCAATATCATACATTAACATTGTTTTTTGACTTAGGGGAACCATATTTGTGAAAAATTCCAAAAAGTCAAACTTGATTTTGTGCACAGTTGACTTTTTATCGGATGAAATCCAAACTGTGCGATCCTTTGTGCAATCAAGTCCTTGACCTAATTCAAACCTAATGGATGGATTCTATAGGTGTTTTAGGGTATCTTGAATCATGTCCCAAGGTTTGGGAGCATGTCTTGGTCAAAAGTCAAAGATACAGTTGACTTTTTTTTTAAAACCCTAATTGTGGTCCAGATGAAATTGAAACTTATGAATCAAGCTTCTTGGATCAATCCATTGTTGCAAATGTATCAATGTAGTGTATTTGAGGCCCTCTAATCATGTTTTGAGGTCTTGGCTCATGCTTTGCCTCAAAAATCAACTTAGGGGTGAATTAGGTCAAGAAACCCTAATTCTTGATTTTTTTTGTGTAAGCATCCCCTGAGGCTAAATTAACTTGATGATTAGGTCCATGAGGTCCCTAGGAGTATCTTGGGTTGTTCTTTGAAGCAATGGCTCATGCCAAGAGGAAAATTTTCATCTGGAGGCCTTGGTCGACCAAAACCATAATTTGGTGACACTGGCGATCTCGAGGCTTGATCCACTTGGAATGTGGCAACTTTGTGCTTGATTCTTGGTGTGGGAGTCCTCTTAATCCCTTATGGGTGTTTAAGAGGTTAGACAAGTTGAAGATCATGTTATATCTTGATTGATCCTTTATCTAAGTGCTCCGAGAGGGCTCAAAACCCTAATTCTTTATTATAGTGAATGCTCAACCATCTTTGAGAAGATTGATGAGGCATGAAGTTACATCCATATTGTGGTAATGATTTTCACAATGATGGGAAATCTTGGTGGTCAAAATTTGGGGTATGAGACTACCCACTAAGGGCGGACAATTATCATCTCTCTAAAGTCATTAAACTGTTGAATGTTCAAAAATTTGATGAATTTTTAGAATGTGACACTAAGTACAATGAAGATTTGGTGAGACTGTTTTACACTGGAATTTTGGATAAATTTGAAGGTATGGATTTTCAGTATCTTATTGATAATAAGACCTACTCTATGAATGCTGCTGTTTGGAATAGTCTGTTTAAGCTGGACACTGCAGGTCTTCCCAAAGTAACTGATATTGTGTTTGTTGACAACTATGAGTTTAAGCATGCCTTGAACTCAATGTTGCGCGATCCTTACTCGGATAGCCTTGTGAACAGCGATTTATTTCCCAAAAATGTCACAACGGGTACGTTAAAACCAGTTGATCGTATTTTGCAATGGATTGTCGCTCACATCTTGAGGCCTAAAAAAGGAGGATTTTCTCGGGTAGATCAAGCGGAAGTCCATTTAGTCTATCTGCTGAAGAACAAAATTCGCATCAACTGGCCATACTACTTCACGTATCAAATGTTTGCACTTCGGGATTCCACAAGAGGTACTTCTTTGTGTTATGCTTCCTGTATTCAGTGTCTATTGAAAAAAACTGGGATAACGGTTCCGGGTATTCCTTATGTAACCATTACCCCTGATCAAGAATTCACATAGAAGACCCTGACTATGATGGGTTACTTTTGGGACTCTGAAGACGAGGAGTTCAAATTCAAACACAGAGCAACTTACAATGATATTCAATATGATGTTCCTGATGAACAAGCTGTTGCAGAAGAGAATGTGCGGGAAGGACAAGCCGGAAATAACATGCCAACTGAGGTAAATATGATGGAAGAAGACAATGTTAAATAGATGGGGTACTCCCCACAGCAAGATCCATATGAAAATCAAGGTTGGGGAGAATGGCAACATACTGGTTGGACTTCCCTTGGCGATGCTTATGTTCCTCCATATCAGGGTTGGCAATAACATGAGGAATACGAATGGCAACAGTCTGAGTATTCGATTCCTACACCCTCACAGCCACCTCAACACAACAACGATGAGGTATTGGACATGTTTCGTTCTATGTAGATTGAGCAGCAGAATTTTATGACATTACAAGATGAACGGTATACAGCTCAGGAGAAGAGGTTTACATATCTCTCAAATCAGTTGGAAAGCCATACTCAAGATTTCAACCGGTTCATTGATGCTGCAATGAATAGATTTACTGCATTGGACACCGCAGTTGAACATCAGACTCGCAATGTAACAAATGGTCTAGGTGTTCTAAATCGCGATGTGATTGAGCTCAATGAGTATTTAGAGGAACAGCCACTCCCTCCACCACCAGGACAACATTTCAGAGGAAGAGGCCATCAGTTTAAGGGGAGGAGGCCATGAGATAGGATTATAATGTGTTGCATGTTATATTTAGTGTCTAGCTGACTTTTTATGTGCTTGCATTTTGTTTTTGTTTGTACTTGGTCTACTTTTGAATTATGTTACCTTTTGAACTACTATGGAATGTTGTTTGCAAATTATTGAGTGAATCCTCAAGTATCATGATGTTTTAAATTTGACCACCTTCTGTTTCTCTTTTTGATGTTGTCAAAGGGGGAGAAGGATATATCTCTACAAGCAGCAATTGATTTTTTAAAGACCTCACAAAGATAGGGGAGGATTAGAGGATTCAAATTACAAACCAAGCTATTTTGCCATCATCAAAAAGGGGGAGTATGTGAGGGCAAGGTGCTTCTCACTTGGTTTCTGTTTTAATGATGTCAACAATGTAAGCTAGTTCTTAGTTTGTAATTTGGACGGTATCATTTCATTGTCATTCGCATTGCATACAACAATTGATAATCATGTGTCTAAACATATAGGAAGAGTCCTACACATTTCCTACATGTGTATAATCATGGTATTAGTGTTAGGTATGCATGATTAGTGCCTAAGTTGGTGAAGACTTGTAGAAAAATTAATTTCTAGGTCTTTTCATGCCTTTCGTCGACCAAACTTGTGCATGATTCGACTCATGCACTTGTGACAAAATTTGTGAAATGCCCGGGTAAGCGCACGCTGACCCTCAAGTAAGCCTACGGTCGACGTATGCTTCTTGGTTTCTTCATTTTTCATGTTTAACATCTATGCATCGACGCATGGTCCTATAGCGGTCAACGCATGCTTGTTCATTTTGCATAGATGTGTCAACGGGTAAGCGCCCGCCGACCCTCATCAAGCGAGCGGTCGACTCTTCGCTAGTTTGGGTCTTTTTCTGCATTCTTCTATGTTATTTTTACTGCTACTTGAGTTAGTTGGTTTTTGCATCATATATATAGTTGGTTCCTCATATTTTTACAACCAACAAGAACAAGTGAAAGAAATACATTGAACATTTTTCTCTCATCAATTTCATTTTCATCTTGCACCTTTTTCAAAAATTATACATAATTATTTTTGTTGATTTTCTGCATCATGAAGTGATAACGTCCAAAGCTTAGAGTTGTATCTTTGTTTGGGGGGAGTAGTTTAGTGGGTTTGTTCTTGAATAAAACCTCTAGGGTTTTGCCCTCCAAGATCATTGGATTTGGGGGTTTTTGGATCAGATCTTGGGTGCATTGAATTCAGCCGAGCGAAGGTGATCGAAGAACGGAAGGTTTTGTCGATCTAGTAGAATTAAGCGGAGGATTGTGTAAGAAGGTTCGAGGTTCGAACTGTGTGTGGATTTGAATCAGCCGAGTGAAGGTGATTGAAGAATTATGTGTTCTTGCAATCTAGTAACAGTAAACGGAGGTTCTTCCAACAAGTTCGAGGGACTTGATTCGACTCGAATCAAGGGAAGAGAAGACAAAGTATCTGCGTCAACGAAGTGTTCTTAAGTGTGGGATAGCTGAGTTTTCTCTTGTAAAAACATTTGCAAACAAGCTATAGATATCTCAATTCTATTTTTAGAATTGGGGGCAGACGTACCCTAAGCGAGGACGAAAGAGGAACTGCCTAAACAAACCTGGTGTCGTTTCCTTTTCCTTATCTCATTTATATTTCGAATTGTTTATGCTCGTAATCGTTCAATCGATCAACAAAAATTCAGGTATAGTTTTATGCAGAAAATTATTTTGAAAATCATTGCACAATCATTTTGGATTGTGCTTAGTGAAAATTCTGCATCAACTATAATAGAAGGCTAAACTTAGAGTTTTACGCACTCCAAGTGTTTGATACATTGAACGCATACAAGATGTTTGACATATTTTCAATTTTGGCTTAATTTTTGAATACTCATTGGATATTGCACATTGTTAAGTGCTTTTGGTAAATTGATTAATTGTTAAGTTGCGATTCTTATTTTCTCTTCATGCCTTTTTAGTTCCATTTGGCTTAGGTATATCCGATCCTCTCAGTAACTCGGTTCGTATAGACGAATTATCCTCGGCCGCTTCCGCAAAATATTTTAAAAAACAAATTTTAGCGCCGACTCGCATTTAAAAAAAATGATCTATTCAACCCCCCTTCTAGATCAATTGCCTTCGTCTAACATCCATGTCAGCAGTATGTCATCAACATACAAACACGCCAGAATGATATTGCCTTCAGAAGTATGCTGAACATAAACGTTGTACTCCATCTCACATTTCTGAAACCCCTGCTCCTTGAAAAATGAATCAATCTTCAGATTCCAGGCTCTAGGAGTTTGCTTCAATCCATACAAAGCTTTATGTAATCTGTACACCATCCCTTCTTGATTCTTTTTAACAAATCTAGGAGGTTGTGACACGTATACCTCTTCTTGTAATGGACCATTCAGAAATGGATATTTCACATCTAAATGCATCAGAGGCCAATTCTTGTTAGCAGTTATTACAATCACCAGTCTGATTGTTTCATGTCTCACTACAGGTGCAAACACTTCAGAATAATCCATCCCTAGTTTATGCAGAAATCATCTTGCTACTAACCTTGCTTTGTGTTTGCCAATTGATCCATCTGGCTTTAGCTTCTGCTTGAAAACCCATCTGACGTTGATGGCTTTCCTGTCCTTTGGAAGTTATGTCAGCTTCCAAGTTTTGTTCCTCTCTATGGCATCAAGTTCTTCTTTCATGGCCTTCATCCAGACTTTCTGCTCAAGAGCCTCTTCAGTGCTTACAGGTTCAGAGTCTACTAACATAGCACACTGAATAACTTCTCATTCAAAATCTATTTTAGTGTCTTGTAGCATGTCAAAATCTGCAAATCTTCTCGAAATGTTTATGATTCTCTGTGGCCTCTGACCTCATTCAGATTCTCCTTCGGATGCTTGAACCCCAGATGTTCTATCTTCAGACGCTTTTCCTTTAGAAGCTCTTGCTTCAGAAGTTTGACCTCCTCTAGAACCTTGACCACCTTCAGAGTCTAAAATATTCCCAGAATCTGAATCACCACCAGAATCTGGATCAGAATCATCTTCATCTTCTGAGTCTCCTTCAGAGTCAAAATCACCATCAGAGTCTACTCCAGCTTCAGAATCTTCTCCAGTTTTTGACTCATCTTCAAAAACTTCTAATTCTGAACTTTCTTCAGAAGTTCTCACATCAGAGTTTGATTGAGACTTGTCCCAATCCAAAGTTCCTGATTCCTTTACAATGACGTCTCTGCTGAATTCAACTTTATTAGTTTCTGGACAATAGAGCTTGTACGCACCTGTATTATGGTACCCCACTAGTAACATTACTTTTGCTTCTATCATCCAGCTTCTATCTTTTGGCTTCTGGAACATGTTTATAACATACAGAACCAAATACCTTCAGATGGCTAACACTTTTCTTATCTCCAGTCCACTTCTGAATAGAAACTATTTCCTTCAGCTTCTTCGTTAGACATCCATTTAGCACATACGATGCGGTGGCAACAGCTTCTCCCCATAAGGTATGAGGAAGCTTCTTCAACTTAAGCATGCTTCTCACCGTATCAAGAAAAGTACGATTTCTTCTTTCAGCAAGACCATTGTGTTGAGGAGTATAAGGAGCAGTAACCTCATGCTCAATTTCATTCTCCTCACAGAACTTTCTGAACTCAGTGGAGTTATACTCACCTCCACCATCGGTTCTGAGAATCTTCAGAGTCTGACCACTCTAATTCCCAGCCTTCATTCTGAACTTCTTGAATTCAGCAAACACCTTGTGTTTGAACTTTATAAGGGATACCCATGTAATTCTTGTGAATTCATCAACAAATGTAACGAAGTATTTATTCCCTCCAATCGATGCTATTAGAAATGGACCACACACATCATAATGCACTACTCTCAGGCATGCTTTGCTCTTGGAGCTACTTCTAACAGAAATGGCAATCTTGGTTTCTTTCCTTCCATGCACACTTTGTATGACTTCTCAGGCTTCTTAATTGTAGGAATTCCATGTACCAGCTTCTTCGAATTCAGATGCCCTAAGCTTCTGAAATTCAGATGACCAAATCTTCTGTGCCACAACTCACTTTTCTTCACAACACTTGTTGCACTAAGACATTCAGAGTCTGCAGTTCTTACATTCACCTTGAATGTTCTATTCCTTCCCTGTTCTGACTCAATAATCAGCTTCTGATTACAGTCATACAGCTTTAGAAGATTGTCCTTCATGGTAACTGAAAAATCTTTCTCAATTAGTTGCCCCACACTCATCATATTGCTTTTCATGCCAGGTACATACCACACTTTCTGAATTAATGTTGTTTTCCCATTGTTCAGAACGACTCTGCCATTTCCCATGCCTTCACCGTTGAGGTATTTATCATCATCACATCTGATCTTTGTCCTCTTTCCAGAGTCAAAGTTAACCAGCCATTTCTTATTTCCAGTAAGATGATTTGAGCCGTCAGTGTCCATATACCACCAGTATGTCAAATCCATATCATCAAATTCAAAAGCCATCAGTAGCACAGATTCATCATCAAAAATTCTGGCTATATTTGCTTCTTCTGACTTCCTTTCCTTGTTTGACCAGCAATCAGCAGCAAAATGGCGAAACTTCTTACAATAGTAGCACTGGATCTTCTTCTTGTCATACTTCTCTTTTCCCTTCTGAGCATTCTTCTTCCTATCAAAAGTTGAGGTTTCTGACTTTTGAACGCCTTCAAATCTTCTCCTGGCTTCTTACCAAGACTGTTTCTGATGCTTCTTACCAGAAACTGCTTTTAAAGCATGCTGCTCTACTTCCCTTTCAGAAGTTCTCTCAGTCAGACGCAACTCTTGTGCCTCTAGACTACTTTGCAACTCTTCAATTCTCATGGTGCTCAGATCTTTAGAATGTTCTATTGCTACCACAATGTAATCAAACTGAGGGGTAAGTGATCTCAATACCTTCTCAATGATTACTTGTTCAGAAAGGGTTTCTCCACAAGCTTTCATCTCATTAGTGATCAGAATCACTTTGGAGATGTACTCAGATACCTTCTCATTGTTCTTCATGTTGAGATTCTCATACTACTTTCGTAGGGACTGAAGCTTCACCTTCTTCACTGATGCGCCACCACCATAGCACCTGGCCAGTGTATCCCACGCAGCCTTCGTCGTCGTTGAATCAACGATTTTCTCAAACACATTAGCATCCACACACTGATGGATGTAGAACAATGTTTTCTGATCTTTCTTCCTCGTATCTTTCTGTGCGTTCTTTTGTTCCTCCGTTGCATCTGCTACTATTGGAACGTAACCTTCAGTGACAAGATCAAGCACATCTTGAGCACCGAACATTACACGCATCTGAATCATCCAACGAGTCCAGTTTTTTCCATCAAACACTGGAAGCTTGGTGCTCAGACCACTGTTTCCATTCATCTTCAACCTTGTGCAGTCACTCAGATCTCACCAAACACAGTGTTTCCCAATCCTGCAGAATTAAAAAATATGATTTTGCTACGATTTTGTTCAAGATTCAACACGAATTCAAGAAATGAAATCAACCACACAACGCCTCACCGTTTCACTCATGTTTTCCGTGTTTCTCCGTGGTTCCGAACCGGAGCTCTAGATACCAATTGTTGGTGCACAAGATTAAAAGAGATGAATAGAATGAGAGAATATATTTATACTCTACAAATGACGGCTACAAAGATGTAAAAAAGAATTACATTAAATGACATCTACTACTAATTTATTTATGCACAGAAAACTAGGGTTACATAAGTAACTTACTAAAATACTAAATTACCCTTTAACAAAATTTAATCACTAAATTTTGTAAAATATAAATTATTTCTAACGGTTTGGAAGAGTACCTTGCATAGTTGTGCACCCTATTTGCAACAGATCTAACGTTGTGGCACTCAATTACATCGTGATTTTTTAATCCTTTCTAGTGCCAGGCGGTATTACTTTATGTTAAGATTGCATGATACTTGATTATCATACAAAAGTTTATGCTAATTGTTATCATGTGAGTTATGTGTATTTAAAGTGTTATTGTAAATTGATTAATATTTTTTAGCACATTATCATGATTGTAAGATAAAATAATATGTACTTACAAAAGCAACATTTCTTTTTTTTTTGTTTAGAACACGTGCTTTTGTACCAAATCAGAGACATAAATCGGTTCATGGTATTTTTTAAATTCTTGAAAAACAACATGAATTGATTCAGAAATTCTATAAATAAACTAATAGTAACTTCAAGATATTTAAATTTCCATTATGAATATATTTAAGAATATTATTAATCGATTCATGAGAATTCATGGGTGTCATATATTAAAATTTGAATCGATTTCATTGAATGTAATTGAATCAAAGAATTTTTTATGACTTCTCAACTTTTCAACCCATCTTAAGTGTTTATTCTGTCGAAATGACTTGTAACCACTTGAACGGGGTTATGATACTTACCTGACTGTTCTCTTTATCAATTTCTTATGTTATAATTATTTGGACTTGACCATAAAAGGTGGTTATGTGTATATAAAATGCTAAAGCATGTGTGTGTATGTGTATGAGTATTTAAGATGGTGCTCATGATGGAGTGGCCTAGAAAAAGTGGATTTATGATCCAATGAAGTTTTTGTCATTGTATAGAAAAGGTATGAGAAGTCTAATGATTTATTTAAGTATTATCCAATGAGACTTATCTAAGAGGTATAATATTAATCCTTTAAGTCTATATTGTTATCCCATGGGGGTATTGTTATACCATGGGGGTATTATGATGAAGAACTCTTATATGGCATAGGGTTTCCTTCTAATGTCGTATATATATATATATATATATATATATATATATATATATATATATATATATATATATATATATATATATATATATATATATATATATATATATATATATATGGTTATGCTAATGCACACCTATGTAGGTGTCTATTAGCAACATACACCTTAGTGTATTTTTGTGTGGAGCCCACCAATTTTGGGTGGGACCCACATTAGAAAGATGAAGAAAAAAATAAAAAGAAAATAGATGTAGTGTATTTTTGTGTGGGACCCACCAATTTTGGGTGTATGTTAGCATTTCCTATATACATATATATATGATCGTGAAAGCTGGATCAGATCCTGTAGAATCAGGCCACCAAGTGCGTCAGGGATGCTGGTCGTATGGAGAGGAGGGGGTGTACCTGCAAGACACTCCGACGCTCAAGTGAGAAAGGGTCAGAGAAAAGGGGCAAGTACAAAGTATGAATTCTTAGGGTGAATATTGGATACCTAACCCTCTCAAGCGAGAGGGTTTATATAGATCCCCCAGCGCGTGGCCAACGGTCCTATTTTCGGGGTGAAATAACTGTTTTCTCCAAAGAATAGGTAACTGCCCAAACTAGCCGTTATGTCGGGCAGGGTGCCCGAAACTAGCCGTTATGTCGGGCATAAACGCAGTTCCGGGCACCTGTCCTTTGTTGTTTGGGCAGCGAGGAAGTCGTGCGTAACAGGCATCAACGCCGGGGAGGAACGTTGCATTCCTTGCCCGGTTGGAGGGGCATAAAGGTCACTTTTGCCCCTCTGTGGATCGGACTTAGGCAATTTGGGCCGCTCTGGAGCAGAGGCGGATTGGGTCAATTCTAGCCATTGGTCCAGTCCAGAACAGGAGCCCCCCAAGTCGTTGCTCCCGAGCATGGGAGTGATGACTTAAGGACTGCTCGTTGCTCCGGGGAGCTAGCATAGAGTCGTCATTTGAAGACGATGAGGGTTGTCTCAGAGTGCTCGTGACCCCAGGTGTTCGCGAGATTCTTGGTCGTGACCTTATTGTCCGGCATTCGGGGAGATCAAGTGTCAGACAGAATTGGAAACGTTGGGTTGCCACGTGTGCCTTGAGCTCCGTGTAGCAGTTAATAGGCAATGATGGCTAGTAGGTAGTCATTATGGCCTACGGGCGCGTGTGTGCACGTGCCCCTTTGTATAAAAGGGGGAAGATTGTCTCATTTTGCACTTTTTCTTTCTGATTCCTCTTCGCCTCTTCTAAGCTTTTGCCCGTCACCGTCTTCAGTGCTTCCGACCACCGTGTCAAGCTTCGAGCAACCTCTTTCTTCTACTCAAACCAAGTAAGTTTTCTGATCTGGGACTTGTTTTACTCCTTTTTGTTGTTAGTGGTAGATTTGCATGCGGTTAGGGCTAGTTTAGAGGATGAAATGTGTGATTTTCCGGCGATTGTTGGTGGTGGATGGTGGTCATGCCATTTTCACGCTTCCAACATGTCGTTGGACCTGTTAGTGCGTTTGGTGAGGAGGGTGGTTCACGGCGAGGTTGCGTGTGTGACCACCGCGTTTGTCCATCTTTTGACAGAGCGATGAGTTTTTCGGTGGATCGTTTCCAGATTCCGGTGAAGCTTCGCAATTTCCGGTGGAGCTTCAATGGAAACTGGGTGAGAGCGCGGGGAAGCTCCTCGTTCTAGGATGACAGTCTCGACCAAGAATATTGGTTTGCTGTCGAATTCACTGTCCTCTCTGCTTTTCAGGTGATCGACATAGCGACGGGGCCAGATAGAGAAATTATTTTAGACACCTCTGAGGAGGAAACAGGGTCCTCGGACAAGAGCAACTCGACGGCTTCGAGCTCGTCGGCTTCGAGCTCTCCAAGTGATGTCGGGGAAGAGGAGGTTCGGGATGATATGGACGAGGATGTTGCTGATGATTCCGTGGAGGAATGGGAGGTGGCCGAGCCTGCTGAGCACGTGTCCAAGCTTGCGGGGGATGCTTTTACTGTAGTCGGGCCGGAGGGAGAGTGGAAGGTGCACTTCCCTTCCGAGGACGAGCGGGTCTGCATAAACTTCGGGGACCGCTTGACAATGTACAAATATGCCTTCAAGGAGCTGGGCTTGAGGCTGCCGTTCACCAATTTCCAGCAGTCAGTGTTCGAGCATTTGAGGTTGGCCCCCACGCAGCTACATTCGAACTCTCTGGCCTTTATTCGAGCGTTTGAGTTGGTGTGTGAGCAACTTGCTATAGGGACTACTCTCCCTCTGTTCTTCATTGTCTTCCATCTTCAGCGGCAGCTGTCGGGGAGAAAGTACGACTGGGTTTCGTTGAAGCAGCCTCGCAAGCTGTTCAAGCCTTTTTCGGAGTCAATAAGGACGTTCAAGGAACGTTATTATGTCGTGGAACCCTTGTCTGAAGCTGCCCAGGACAACACATATGTTTGGGAGATAGAGGTTGATAAGGACGGGAACGAGCTGCACGACGAGGAAGGGAAGTATATTGGGCGGAGACTTTACAAGTTCCCCATCCATTGGTCACCCAACCACTTCACCAGGGAGCCCAGTGATTATGTCTTCCAACCGAGCGAACTGCTCGGGCAGGACGCCGCGGCGTATGAGGCGCTGGTGAACTGGGTCAACTCCTTCCGGCTTGCTGAGTGCTGGACGAGCAGGGGCAGTCCGATCTTCGAGGAGGACGGGAGCCAGAGAGTTGAGCGTAGATTCATCAATGTTAAGGCACTGCTGGAGTGCAAGACTCCCGAGGACGCTAAGAAACTGCTCGGTAGTCTTAGTTATTTAGATTTTGTTCATGTCATTTCTTTTTCTCGTATCTAATGCGTTCGTGTTTAGCTCGTGCAGGTGAGATGCCTCAGGCTCATGATCGGGTTGTGAGGAACGCTCTGGCGAGGAACAAAGTTGGAACGGCTCCTCCGAAATCTCGGTTTGCTGGTGGCCGTGTTCCTCTTTCGGCGCAACCTGCTACGGGGACCTCTACTTCTCCCACTCCTGCCCCCCGGGGATCTCCTCTGCCTTTAGCCGGGCGACCAAAGCGGCCAAGGATTACTGATGTCGTGGACCTTACTCGGGTAGCGGAGAAAGGGAAGTTCGAGCTTCCTCCCTGTATCCTTGATAGGAGGTTCTTCGAAGGCAACTCTTTAGATGTTCCCCGGGCAAAATCTCTTCGCTTGGAAGGCATGGACCGCCCGAGCAAGAGGGCACTGGTGGCCCAAGACGCTTCAGCCTTGGTCCGGATGCTGGAGATAGCGGCAGTTTACGCTGAAGGGACTCTGCAACTGAGTCTGAACTCAACGCTGCCCGTGCTTCCGTGGCATCCCTCAAGGAAGAAGTCAAGGGTGCCGGCGAGGCTGAAAGAAGGCGGAAGAGGAAGCGGCCAGGCTAAAAGAGGAGAACTATAAGTTGTCGGCGGAGAAGAAAGCTGTTGAGGAGCTGATC
The DNA here is from genome assembly GCA_022829125.1 of Lathyrus tuberosus. Classification (NCBI taxonomy): domain Eukaryota; kingdom Viridiplantae; phylum Streptophyta; class Magnoliopsida; order Fabales; family Fabaceae; genus Lathyrus; species Lathyrus tuberosus. The sequence continues at coordinate 21,452,969 of JALAZF010000034.1, forward strand.
AGGGAGCTGAGGGCGGCCAATGCCCCGGGTGCCGATGAGCCGGACGATTTGAAAGATCTGAAGACTAGGTCCGAGCTGGTTGCCCGCATCCTGCTGGCCGAAGATGATGGCATCGCCGTGGCGGAGGAGTCTTTCAAAAACGTTGTGGCTCAGCTGCGCGTGGTGAACCCTGGGCTTGAAATCTCTGCCGAGGGCACTCCCTATCTTGCGCGTGTTGATGATGGTCGTATTGTCTTGCCCGAAGGTCTCCTTGCCGTTACCCCCGAGGATCAGCCAGCAGAGGAGCAGGGACCCGAGCCAGAGTCAACCGAGCACGCTGATGAATGAGGAATTTGTTATTTTTAGATATTGTTGTAATGAGTATGGCCTGTGTGTCGTCGAATCACTGTAATTTATTTCTGGGGGGCATGGCCCCCGTTTTGTGTAACGACGTACAATTGTGGTCTTTGCGGCCACTTGTTAAATTATCGCATGTTTAGTTCTGTTGTTTGCATGACTTTACTTGCTTTTATTTTTGCTAAGTGTTGTATGCATGCTTGCTTTGAATGTATGTCCGCCCGTAATAGGGGGTACTTGACTTGTGTGACTATTTCTGGGGGGATTGCTCGTAATAGATGTGTTCGGCAGTGTGGGGAACTGGTCGAACTGCCGGGGAATATCCTGGCGGGGAGCGGAGCTCAGGTCGCGTTTGAGGCCTGAGTTCGCGGCGTGAACGTCCCATCGCGAGCTGGGGTTCTGCCAATCGTGGTACTTTGACGACGGCGATGCTCGATCGAGGACCGTTGTTGAGCAATTACCCAGCTCGTTACTGAGCGGGGCTATGCTTTAATCGTATGTGACGCTTGTACCTAGACGTGCATAGTTGTTGGTGGCTGACGTTCGTCGTTGCGACGAGTCGAACTGAGGATTTAGTTGTAGTATTGTTTTAGCTTTTTAGCGTTCCATGGTCGAGCAAGTTCTTCCCCAATGAGATGTTCTAGGTAATAGGCCCCATTTTTCGTTTTTGCCCGGACGCGATAGGGTCCTTCCCAGTTGGCTGCTAGTTTGCCTTCGCGAGAGTCTTTGTGGTTTCTTCTTAGAACAAGGCTTTCCACGTCGAACTCTCGCCGTATCACCTTGGCGTTGTGCCTGATGTTAATTTTTTGTTTCAGTGAGGCTTCGCGGAGAGCTGCCCCGGTTCTGATTTCCTCGACGAGGTCGAGCTCTTCCCTTAAAGATTCGTCGTTCATCTCCTCGTCTAGGGGCGACTCTGTCCGCCTAGAGGGCACGTGAACTTCGACTGGAATTACAGCCTCGGTTATGTATGCTAAACGAAAAGGTGTTTCCCCGGTCGTTGAATGGGCAGTTGTACGGTATGCCCAGAGCACGTTGTGTAGCTCCTCGACCCATGCCTTCTTTATTTCGTCTAGCCTTCACTTGAGGCCTCGAAGGATGAATCGGTTAGCTGCCTCAGCCTGCCCGTTTGTTTGAGGATGTTCGACGGATGCGAAGTGTTGCTTCGTGCCTAGTTGGGTGACGAAGTCCTGAAACTTCCTGTCTGTGAACTGCGTCCCGTTGTCCGTTACTATCGCTTGGGGAATACCGAAACGTGCAAGGATGTTTCGTTTGTAAAAACGCAGGATGTTGAGGGCAGTTATTTTGGCTAGAGCTTCTGCTTTTATCCACTTTATGAAATAATCTATGCCCACTATGAGACACTTGTTCTGACTTGATCCTACAACGAAGGGTCCTAGGATGTCTAGGCCCCACCAGGAGAATGGCCACGGGGAGGACATAGCCTTGAGTTCGTTAGGCGGAGCCAGGTGCATGTCCCCGTGCCGTTGGCATTTATCGCATTTCTTCACGTGTTCTTTCGCGTCGTTTTGCATGGTCGGCCAGTAGTACCCTGCTCGAAGAGCCTTGCGAGCAAGGGACCTTCCTCCGAGATGTTGGGCGTTGATTCCCTCGTGGATTTCCCACAGGATGTGTGCGACCATTTCCTCCTCGACACATTTGAGAAGTGGAATTGAGAATCCCCTCCTGTATAGTTTACCTTCGACCAGGACATACAAGCAGGCTCTTCGCCTGATCGTGCTGGCCTCCTTTGCGTTGGACGGGAGTTCGTCTTTGGCGAGATAGTTGTAGACTGGGGTCATCCAGCAGTTGTTGTCGCCGATCACCTGCATGTCGAGTGTCGGGGAGGTCTTTTCGATGCTGGGTCGAGGAAGCACTTCCTGTATGACGGACTTGTTTCCTCCTTTCTTCTTCGTGCTGGCCAGTTTAGACAGCACGTCTGCTCGTACGTTATGTTCGCGGGGAACATGTTTCACTTCCACTGTTGTGATTTTCGCCATTTCCTTCTTTACCAGGGCCAAGTATTCGGTCAGGTTGTCGTTTTTGGCTTGGTATTCACCCCGGACCTGGAGGGCTACGAGTTGTGAGTTCGTGCAAATGACGACTTCTTATACACCCAGGTCCTCGGCAAGGCATAGCACAGCGAGGAAGGCTTCGTATTTCGCCTGGTTATTGGAGGTTGGTAAAGACAGTGTGAGTGATACCTCGACGATAATTCCTTCGTCGCTCTCCAGTATGATCCCCGCGCCGCTTCCTGCCGAGCTTGAGGCACCGTCGACGAAGATGGTCCACTTGCACGCTTCGTTCGCGGGGGAGTCTGCGAATGTCATCTCCGTGACGAAGTCGGCTAGAGCTTGGGCCTTGAGGGCTTTTCTACCTTCGTATTGGATGTCAAATTCTGACAGCTCCAGCGACCATTTGAGCATTCGGCCGGCCATATCTGGTCGTCCGAGTAGCTGCTTTATGGGCTGATCTGTTCGAACCATGATCGTGTGAGCCAGGAAGTAGTGTCTTAATCTCCTGGCTGTGTTGATGAGGGCCAATGCCACTTTCTATATCTGCTGGTATCTTAACTCTGGTCCTTGCAACGCTTTGCTTATGAAGTAAATGGGTTTCTGCCCGTCATGCGTCTCGCGGATGACAGCGGCACTCACTGCTTCGGTCGCAACGGCCAGATATAAGTATAGCGTTTCGCCGTTGTCCGGTCGAGAGATGACCGGCGGCTCTGAGAGTGCCCGTTTGAGATGGAGAAGGGCCTTGTCGCACTCCTCGGTCCATTCGAATGCTGCGTCTTTGCGGAGGAGTTTGAAGAATGGCAGGGCGTGCTGGGCGGACTTGGCCACGAAATGAGATAGTGACGCGAGCATCCTGTTGAGGGACTGGATGGATTTTTTGGACTTGGGCGTAGGAAACTCGGAGAATGCTCGACATTTTTCGGGGTTGGCCTCGATTCCTCGTTCTGTCAAGTAGAAGCCGAGGAATTTTCCTGCCCGGACACCGAACGTGCACTTCTCCGGATTGAAACGCATTTTGTATTTCCTTGCCTGTTCGAAGACTTTTCGTAGATGGGCGGTGTGATCGGTTTCCTCGTGGGATTTTACGATCATGTCATCCATGTAGACTTCGAGCGTGTCGCCTATTTCTCCCCGGAACACTTTGTTCATCATTCGTTGGTATGTTGCTCCGGCGTTCTTCAGGCCGAAGGGCATTACATTGTAGTAATAATTGCCCGATTCGGTCATGAAGGCCGTAAATTTTTTGTCGGACATTGCCATTGGGATTTGATTGTAGCCCGAGTAGGCGTCCATGAACGATAAAAGTTTAAAACCAGCGGAATTATCAACAAGTTTATCAATATTGGGGAGGGGGTAGGCATCCTTCGGGCATTCCTTATTGAGATCGGTATAATCAATGCACATGCGCCATTTTCCATTAGATTTTTTAACCAATACAATGTTGGACAGCCAAGTGGTGTACTTGGCCTCCGAAATAAATTTGGCCTCGAGGAGGTCCTTTACAGCTTTTTCGGCAGCCTCCGTCTTCTCCGGAGACTGCTTCCTCCTACGTTGTGCTACGCCCTTAATGGCCGGGTCAATGGTCAGCTGGTGACATGCGACGGATGGATCCAAGCCGGGCATTTCCGCGGCGCTCCACGCGAAAAGGTCGGCATTCTCTCGGAGGCACGCTTTGAGCTGCTTCCTCGCGATGTCAGACAGGTCTGCTCCGATCTTTACTCCCCGTTGGGGGTCTTCGCCGAACAGGACTATAAAGTCGACTGTCGAGGTCGATAAAGTCGACTTAGGGCTGAGGCTTGGCCTCCTCGGAGTTGCTAGGCAGTGTTGGCTTGCTCGACTCTTTAGGCTTGGGCGCAATGGCGTTGAGCCCCTTTGTAGTTGCTTCAAAACACCGTCGGGCAGCTTCTATATCACCGTGGAGGGTGGCGACCATTCCTTTCAAAGTGTAATACTTCATCTTCAGGTGGACGGTCGATGGCACTGCTACCAACTCGGCTAGAGTTGGCCTTCCGAAAATGCATTGGTAAAGTGACAGGCAGTCGATTACCAAAAATTGCACCTTGATGGATCTGGCCGTTTCAGCTGCTCCGAAGGTCACGATCAGCTCGACGTAACCCCACGGCTTGGTCACAGACCCATTGAATCCCTGTAAATCGGACCCTACGTAAGGGGTAAGGTGCAATTCGTCCAGCTGCAGCGTTGAGAACAGCTGGGAGTACATGATGTCGACCGAGATGCCCTGGTCGACTAGGATTCGGCGAACGTCAAAGTTTGCCATTTGGGCTCTGACGAGCAACTGAAATGCTTGAGTTCGGGGAGTCGCCGAGGAGTTCCTCCCTGTAGAAGGAGATGGGGATGGAACCCTTCGGGGCCTGATCAAGCGTGGTCACTTTGTTCGAGCTGGTGTTGATCAGGTGTTCGAACTTCCGTTTCACGGATCCCACAGTAACTTTGTTGAAACCCCCGCCAGAGATGACCATGGAGGAGGGAAAGGTCTCCCACGAGCTGTGGGCCACGAAATATGCAGGGGCGCTGAGCCCGTCAGGGACGTTGAAGTCCTCGGGTCGCGATATGGACATAGCGACCAGTATGTTGGCGTCTTCCGAGGAGGGTACCTCCTCCTCGACCTTCTTGGACTCCTGGGTGTCCTGCCGAGGAGTGTCCTTCTTCTTCGCGAACTGCTTTAGGTGGCCGTCCCTGATCAGTATTTCAATGGCATCCTTCAGATGGATGCAGTCCTCCGTAATATGGCCGTGACTTTTGTGGAAGCGGCAGTACTTTGACTTGTCCACGTTTGGTCTGTTCGGCAGTTGTTTGGGGAAGCGTACCCCGGCTTGTTTGAACTCCGAATTGGCACATTCGGTCAAAATCTTCTCCCTGGAAACGGTCAGGGGAGTGTAATCATGGAAACGCCCGGAGGGCCCTTTACTGTCACGGGAGTCGCGGGGACGGTCCTCATGCCTTCGTTCACCCCGATGAGACGTCGAGGCTTCTTCTCCTTTGGAAGCCCGGGCGTTCTCCTGGCGGCGAGACGCTCGGACGTTGCTGGCCGCAATCTTCTCCTCGTACTGAATATGAGATTGGGCTTTGAGGAGGAGGGCGTCTAAGTTCCTCGGTGGCGTGAGGCCAATGGCTTTAGCGAACTCGGAGTCCGGGCGGACCCCTTGTTCGAGCAGGAACTTCTTCATCTTATCTGCCGTCGGGACCTGCACAGCTTCCTTGTTAAACCTCTCGATATATGCGCGGAGAGGTTCATCTTTCCCCTGGATTATGGCTCCTATGGAGGCCTCAGTTTTGGGATGGCGGCGAGATGCTGTGAAGTGCCGCGAGAACATCCTGCCCAGTTGTTTCCACGAGGTGATGGACTCCTCGGGCAGTTGTTTATACCATGTCATTGCTCCCTTCCGAAGCATGGTCGGGAACAGTCTGCATTTGAAGGCGCCCCGTATGCCGCGGTAGTCTAGCAGCGCATCGATGTTCTCGATGTGCACGTCGGGGTCGGTGGTCCCGTCGTATGTGCCAAGTGACGGGGGTTTCTCCAAGCCTTTTGGGAGACGGATGGCCAAGATCTCCTGGGACAACGGGTCGCGAGGCTCGTCTTTGTCACTAGAACTGGTGTATGATGGTGACCGGACGGGTTGCTCGCGTCGGCGGTTCCTTCGTGGAGAAGGTGAGCGGTTCCTTCGAGGAGAAGGTGAGCAGTTCCTTCGAGGAGAAGGTGAGCGTGCCCGTCCTTTGGACTTGATCGGAGATTCCTCGTTCCTTTGAGTCCTTTTGTGGTCATGAGCGTGCTGGTCACGCGGGGAGATCTGATCGCGCTTTCGGGCTACTCGAGGATCGTGCTCTTGGCGCAGTCTTCGGTCGATTTCTCTCCGTGGCTGCGGGCTTCTTGATCGTCGCTGGTTCCTCCGCGTGGGAGGGGATCTTGGACGGCGAGACTCTTCCAGTGCCCCGATCCTCTCGTTTTGCTGCAGGATCAGGGTGTTGGTTTTGTTGAGTGCCTCCAGGAGGGCTGCCACGGCCGGGTCGGCGCTGGGCGGAACAGGAACGGACTGGAGGTCGAGAGACGGTTAATCGTTGTTGCGATCAGCAGGGGTAGGGGAAGGAGAAGCAGTGGCTCCATCCCTAAGGAAACAGGCATCTCGGAGGAGAGATGATTGGCCGTCAACGTCAGATTTGTTGACGGGGAGGATGGTTGATAGGAGAGCATCCTTGGATCGATCTTGGGAGGCCATGATCGTGATAATGTTTGAGAATTGTTTTGATCTTCGATTAAAGAAAGATGGGGAGAACAAAATGTTCCCACAGACGGCGCCACTGATCGTGAAGGCTGGATCAGATCCTGTAGAATCAGGCCGCCAAGTGCGTCAGGGATGCTGGTCGTATGGAGAGGAGGGGGTGTACCTGCTAGGCACTCCGATGCTCAAGTGAGAAAGGGTCAGAGAAAAGGAGCAAGTACAAAGTATGAATTCTTAGGGTGAATATTGGATACCTGACCCTCTCAAGCGAGAGGGTTTATATAGAGCCCCCAGCGCGTGGCCAGCAGTCCTATTTTCGAGGCGAAATAACTGTTTTCCCTAAAGAATAGGTAACTGCCCAAACTAGCCGTTATGCCGGGCAGGGTGCCCGAAACTAGCCGTTATGTCGGGCATAAACGCAGTTCCGGGCACCTGTCCTTTGCTATTCTGGCAGCGAGGAAGCCGTGCGTAACGGGCATCAACGTCGGGGAGGAACGTTGCATTCCTTGCCCGGTTGGAGGGGCAGAAAGGTCACTTTTGCCCCTCTGTGGATCGGACTTAGGCAATTTGGGCCGCTCTGGAGCAGAGGCGGATTGGGCCAATTCTAGCCATTGGTCAAGTCCAGAACAATATATATATATATATATATGAGGAAATGGAACCCATTTCCAACCTATTTTGAGGTTGTGTATTGTTAAGGGAGGTTTTTATTAGGGAGCATTGAACATTGAGAGACTTTTTTTTTCTAGAGCAACATCTTTGTGAGAGACACAAGGTTGTTAGAATCGAGTTTTTATCTTGACTCGTTTTGCCTTAGTAAAATCAAAACGTAAAATCGTAGAGTTTACTTTATCTTAAAATAATATTAAATATTAATTTAAATAATAAATTTTAACTAAAAGAGTAAGACTCTAATACGAATTTGTCAAAAATATACACAATAAATCAAATCAACTTCTATTAAGATGGTATATTAAAATAATAAAAATAGCAAAAACACTGTAACAATCACTTAAATTACAAACCATAATAATATTCAAAGATACAAAATAGCAAAACTAGAAACACTGTAACAAACATAGTAACAAACCAAGGTTACATACAATCACATAAGAACATAGTAACATAACTTTTCTCTGTTTTTTATTTGTGAAGAAGACTCACTTTTTAGATACTTACCAATCAAAGAATAAAACTCACAAAATATTACCGTTGAAGTTTCGGTCCGACGTCGTACACGTGAAATGATGTTGGGGTTCAAAAGTTTTTAATTTTCATTGCTAAGGTAAATGAAAAATATAATGTATAATAAAAAAGAAGTTATTTCAAGGGAATAAAATAATAAAGCGGGAGAAGTTTCATTATGCTGAGTTTTTTGAAATTTTAAGAAAAAAAGGTAAAATCAAGTCAGAGTAAAATCCAAGGATTTTACATGCTTTTACAGATTTCCAAGAAATTTAAATCATGTAAAATCGTTTCAATATACGATTTTACCTATTAGGCGATTTTACCTGCAATTTAGCACTAAATACCGACCTGAAAACGTAAAATCTAAGAGTTTAGGTTTTAAATCGCGATTTTAACAACCTTGCCACATACTCACCCAAAACTTTAAGGTGATAAGTGGGTGGGTTCTCTCACTTATAAATGCTCAAGTCTCCACAATTCTAACCAATGTGTGACTATTATCCACACTACTCACACTTGTAATTCATTTTCAATACTCCCCCTCAAGTGCGAGTCTACCACAATGCTCCCACTCAAGTGGTGGCTCTTTCTTCCACATACACTTGTACCGGCGTTGAAACTCTTTCAACGAGACATTCACCCACATGCGGGACACCTACCCATGACCATGTGGGATATTTTCGATACACCTCTTCCTTGGACATTTCTATACACCTCTTCGTGGCATTACGATTTCAACGGGACACCTCTTCCTGAGCATTAAGATTTCAACAGGACACCTCTTCCTGAGCATTTCGATACAAGTAAGTCGATCCCTTTCTCGAACCAAAGGCTCATGATACCATTTGTTGGGGTATGAGAAAGAGCATCATCATTGGATCAGAAGCAACACAAATGAGATAGACACCACATATTCACCCAAAACCTTAAGGTGATAGGTGTATGGGTTCTCTCACTTATAAATGCTCCCCTTAAGCGGAAGCTTCAACTGTGCAACTGTACCCTTGTACCATCGTTGACACTCTTCAACGGGACACCTCCTAACCACCACCTGTGGGAAGTACTTTCGATACAAGTGAGCATTGAACATTGTGAGACTTTCTTTTTCTAGAGCAACATCTTTATGAGAGACACACCACATACTCACCCAAAACTTTAAGGTGATAAGTGGGTGGGTTATCTCACTTATAAATGCTCAAGTTTCCACATTTCTAACCAATGTGTGACTATTATCCACCATTGGGTCAAAAGCAACACAAGTGAGAGAGACACCATATATTCACCCAAAACCTTAAGCTGATAGGGGTATGGGTTCTCTCACTTATAAATGCAGTGTCCTAACCACCACCTGTGGGGAGTACTTTCGATACAAGTGAGTCGGTCCTTCACTCGAACCAAAGACTCTGATACTATTATTAGGGGAGATTTTCATTAGGGAGTATTGAACATTGTGGAACTTTCTTTTTCTAGAGTAACACATTTGTGAGACACACACCACATACTCACTCAAAACTTTAAGGTGATAGGTGAATGGGTTCTCTCACTTATAAATGTTCAAGTTTACACATATCTAACTAATGTGGGACTATTATCCACACTACGTACACTTGTAATTCATTTTCAATACATATCCGGCCTCCTAACCAAATATATTAGAGTTATATTTTTGTATAACATGATATCAAAGTGTTCGGTAAAAATTCATTACACAACATTGTGTAAAAGTGTTTATAAAAAAGTGTTACATGATAGTGTTCATACCATAATATTGATCAACAGACTACAAAACTTGAACTGATCTTGCAAGGAGAGGGGTCATTCAAGGAAGTCATAACATGGTATGTCCCTTATGTTTTAATGCATAAGAAAATACAGTCCATTTGTTCTTTAACTGCATTCGAGACTGGAGAAAGGTAGGTGAATGGCTAGGTTTAGAAGTGATGGATCAACCAAATTCAGTTGTGGCCCGTCTAAAGCAGTGGTATGATCTATTCAAAAAGAGATTCAATGTGAACCTCCATTGTTTTTTTTTTTTGATAGCTGGATAATTTGGTTATGTAAATACAATACTTTGTTTAAGAGAGGGATCTTTGGAGTCAATAACATTGTAGGCTTGGTTAAAGTAGTATCTGGGAATGGTTTGTTTCTCTTAACAAAGGAAAAACAATTTCCTTTTGGGTAGATTGGAGTGTAAATCCGGATTTATGCATCTCATGACTTGATCTTGATCATAGCTTTACTTGGAGTGTGTTTTTAAGTGGTGGGGAAAAATTCTAATCATCGATATCTTTTTTTGTTATTATTATTTTTATAAGAGCATAAAATCACCATATATAATTTATATTTAACATTCAAAAATATGTAATAAAAATTGCATTATTTATGCAAGAGAATACAATGAAAGAATGTCAAGACACCCATTATATTGATAATGAATTTATTGAGATAATGATTAAATCAAGAAATAAAAAAATTCAAATTTTTGCTGTTTGTGAATTGTTAAAAAAATTCAAATTATTTAGTATTTGGCTGAGTTTGTAAGAATAATCAAAGTCACTTTATTTGTTTAAACAATTCTTTAAATGAATGGTTAGATCTCTTCAGGTCAATCTCTATGCAGGAATTGGCAAGTGCATGTGTTTCGGAAAATGAATCCCTGCACTCATCTGTTTCATCTTTTCTTCATTCTGAATTTCTGTCATGCTTTCGATGATTATCTCAGAAGCATCCGCCACAAATTCAGACAAGTTCCTGCATTTCACAATAAATTAAATTAATATAACAAATTTTATCTATAAACTGACATTAGAGTTACATTCATTTAATATGTATCATGTTATATGATTTTATCATAAACTCATATCTTCCCGTTAAGTCAATTAGATGGTTCTGCAGGGACATTCGACTGCACTGATGCAGATTCGAATCCGCCACATTCAATTTATTCAATTTTAAATGATGAAATTCCGGTCCTTAGTCTACTATCTCAAAAAAATAAATAAATAAATTTATACCCTTTTGAAGAATTGAAGGTGAGTCCAACGGTGTTCTTAGCCTCGTCGAGAGCCCATCTAAACCGCCGCAGTTCCTCCTCCGACCAATTTCCATTTTTAACAACACGCAGTTGAGAAGGCTTAACATCACAGAAAATGGGAATCACCTTCTTCTTGCATGCTGTTAAAAGAGCAAGCTCATGCAGACAAAAGTACGACTCACAATAACGAGGCGAGAAAACCGCCACCCCGATCTTACACTCAACCACCCCGCCGTTGATCTTATCGAACAATTTGTCCCCTGGTTTCATGTTTTTCTCATCCAAGAAAGGGTTGAAGCCATGCATTCTAAGGTTGTCATAGAGAAGAGTCGCTACTGTTCTCTTTGTGTCAGGGCTTCTATGGTTGAGGAACACATCACATGGTTCTATCAAACGTTTTGCTAACATTTGTGCAGTGTTTCTATGATAATTGAATAAACTCTTCATTGCCAAAGAAGTCTGCATGTTGAAGTAATAAAAAATACGCTGGTAATATCTGTAAACCCTAACTCAACTGATATTTAGTATCGATAATATTGTAAACCCTAACTCAACTGATAAATATCGATATTATTATATTATGTAGGTAAGAATTTCTGATAGATCAAAAATAAAAGTATGATATAATAAATTGATGAAGAGAGATTATAAGTTTGTATTGGGTAGGGTTGGTGTAATTTGCATTTATTGCTACTAATGTATTTATAGGAGAAGAAACATTCATCATTTTTTTTTTTTTGGTCTTAATAAAAATATTTTTTATTAGTGGGATATTCATTCAATTTTTACCTTGACGACCAAGCTGAGTATGAATTTGAAAATATGGAAATAATATTGAAATTCAAAAGTTTTTCATAACGATTTTGTTGATTTTGACAAGTGAAAATAAAGCTTGACTCTCTAGGAACTATACTCAAGATGTCAAGTACTAAAAAACTTATAACCTTTCAAACACGTTATATGTTTATTGGTATTATTTTCTTGATTATATTGTGAACACTATTATTTAAACGTTAGTATTTATACATGAAGTTGATTTTTTGAACTACACGACACAAGACGTATTTTTTCCGTATCTGGAAAAACAAATGAAACAAAATGTTTGTGTCTTGTCCCCTTGTGTTTCTTCATAGGTTCAATGTAACTTCGTACTGTCTTCGCAAAGAATGTTGTTTTAATCTTTTTTATCTTTTGCATTTTGGCATGGAGCGTTGTTATGACAACGTGCTTAGATTCTTAATTAGTCAATCAACCATATGTATGTTGTGTCAATGTTTAGTACATAAACATTAATGGGAAGGATGTAAACTCTAATTATTATGAAGGGGCTTTTTTTTTCTCCTTTTGACCGTTTCAATTGACAATACTAAGTCATAACTAATAACAACTTTCCTTATAATTTGTTAGCTTCTTCGTCAAGGAATTCTATATCAAAATAAACCTAGGACCCGCCCAATATTATTGTTATTATTAATATTATTTGAATGAAAAATGTTATTTTGACACTTATTTTTACATCTATATATTGAATATTGGTATGTTATTGTTTATAAATACTGTCATCAGTGTTTTTAAATTCTGATTTTTTTTTCCTTTTTTTTTTAAATAACTTTGCTTAATTGTGTGTAAAAATTTGGTTAATAATTCGTAATTTGGATATATACTCTTCCGTTAAGAGTAATATTAGTTTTTATGAGTGGTGCACAGCACCTGTTGAATGTTTCAACCGTACTTAATGCCGGTTTCTGTTGTTTCCGGGTTATAGCACCCCTTGTGCTATCTTAATTCCATTGCTTATTGGAAAAAAAATATATATGTTCTGATATCAAAAAGTAATTTTACGTGGTATAATAAAGTTGATTATTTGAGTGTAAAAAATTAGTTAATATGTAGTTTATAGTTTGATTATTGAATGTTCTGACATAAAAAGAAATCTTATGTGATAAATCAATTTTGGTTAATTGTGTATGAAGTGTTGGTTAATATAATTAATAATTTGGGAATTTCGGAATTTATAGAGAAAGAAGTTCTTCTTTCTCTCTAGGCATGAGGAATAGGATATCGAAGGAGTTGAAGCAGATGAGGTTTACATAAAAGAAATTAGAACTCTTAAGAGTAGGGATATAGAAATCAGAGGGATGAGGGATGGCAAATCTTCAAGGTCTCCATGAATATTTTTTTATTTAATTTAAGAGGGTGTGACAATTCTATTGAAATGAATTGTTTGCAGAATCAGATCAAAGTTCGAATGGTAGATGTTTGTTTGATTCAAGAAACAAAATCCAGTCTAAATGAGCGCTGCAAGTTTCTTCTTTGTGGGAAAATAAGGATGTGGATTGGACGGTTAAGTGGGTGATAGGGAGGTACGGATGTATGTTAATTATTTGGAAGTCAAGTTTATTCAATTTGAATTTTAGCTTCAAAGGTGAAAGTTTTGTGGGAATATGTGTTGATTGGAATGGTTGTATCTGTTTTATAATCAATATAAACTCATCTTGTCTGATATCTAATAAGAGAAAACTATTGAGGGAGCTTATTGATTTCAAAGCGAGACAGCATAAGGGGGAAGGTGTGTCAGTGAAGATTTTAATGTTATAAAAGTCATGTCGGAAAGAAAAGGGACCACTACTACGGAAAACTCATTTAACAACGGTTGGGAAAGGTATATAATGACGCTGGCGCACGCGTTGTTATGTAGAGTGTCGTTGTATAATGATACTTATAATCACGGTTCATTAACCATTGTAATAACCTGAAAACAGCGCGCCCTATCACAACGGTTATTCAAACGAATCGTTGTGATAAATATAATGGTCCTTGGTTCGATTCCCAGCTGCGCCATTTTGATATTTATTTTTTTCTGTGCAGCGCGCGAGATATTATGACGGTTATATTATATAACCATCGTTATATATTCTGCAGACACAAATATACAACCACAGCTAGGTTTTATAACCGCTGTCAAAACTTCCTATGTTTTAAATATGCATTTCTCAGTAATTCAAATTCATCCCATTTTTGAACCTGTAACCATTTTAACCATAACAGATAAGGTATACATGCATAAAGAGCATAAAATACTTCCTATGTTTTAAATATGCATTTCTCAGCAATTTAAATTCATCCCATTTTTTAACCTGTAACCATTTTAACCATAACAGATAAGGTATACATGCATAAAGAGAGTAAAATACAGCTAACATTGTTCATTTGTAAGTAGTGTAGCTATTATAACCATATTTACACAGCTATTATAACCATAAAATACAGCTAACAGATAAGGTATATATTTTGTAAGTATTGCAACTATTATAACCATATTTACACCAAACACTATATTCATGTTATCAATATAGAAAATTGTTATTCACAACATCTCTACAGAAAAGTGTTATTCACATCATCAATCAGCAGGACCCTTAAGAACATTGTGGATATATGCCCAACGTTTACGAAGATCTACGAAGTCCTCAACGGGGAATGGGCTTTCGTCGTTAAACATCTACATAAGAAAAAGCGAATAACATGTATGATAATAATTCAATAGTCAACTTATATATTAATATATGTAAACATTTTATGACATGTATACCTTATCCCATGAATCAACAATGTCGGCAAGGACAATGTTTAACATGTGTTTCATGACATAATAACCACACTCGTAAGTCCCGGGTTGTTTCCTTGTCTACAAATTTAAGCAAAAATGACATGAATACAGCCACACATGAATTTAAATGAAAGAAACATGTAATCGGGCCACTTACTTTAGGACAAATCCATGTGGACTTTCTTCTGACATTGTTCATCATATTCACTTGCTCCACAACACTGTACATTGAATTTGAATTAAACATATTAGATGATAAACTAATTACAATGTCAAAGAAAATGAATTAAGCATACACTTACGAATTAATAATATCTTTCATTTTCTTTTCCAGTGGATCATGCAAGGAACACAGAAAAGTTATCGTATTTGTCTTAAATGATATGATGATCAATTGCCAATGACCACTGAATAAACAAGAGCATATATAGGTTAATGGTATTTGCTAAAACAAAACTAAATATAGAATACATAAACACCAATTCCAAAAATACTTACGAACAGAGGAATGGTGCTAAGTAACATTGTTTTCCTCCCTCGTTTAATCGTGTTTTCAAGGACTCTCGGATATCTCTTGGTTCAATAAAATCCCAACGAATAAAAAGTGGATCCAAGATTCCATAAGTACTCAATTTATTCAACTCTATACAAAGACGGTGAATGTACCTAAATGGTTAAAGAAAATGAATAAATTAGGGGTGATGTTCTATAAATGATAATGTTCTATAATGACATGTATATTTAACTATATACTTACGTGCACCAAACTTGCAATATCCCGATGTCCAGCCACTTATACCCACCAAGAAAATTCCTTACATCTTCAGGACTATAATAGAATAAATTCAAACATGGACAATGTTCTAGCGGGAGAAGTTGTGTTTCATTTATCACCGCAAATTTCAAGTATAACATTGTGATTTCATTTGGATTAGGGTCCATTATATCATTGCGGTTATCCGCGGAGGGGATGGGCTGAACAATTATTTCCTTTTGTAGAAGCATGACGTACAACACTTCTACTAGGAGTTTGGTCATCATCATCACCATCAACATTACGATGATCTTCATTTGTCTGTTGTTCAAGTTTTTTATCACTTAATCTCTACATCATAATATTCAATTAAAACATAAAACAAAAGTAAGCACAATATATATCATAAATTCCCGATAAAACACTAACATCTCAAGTAAAGTACATGTCGAATATAACTCTTGAAACCTTTCCATATCTTTCTCCCTTTTTTCCTTCTCCTCTTCTAACATTCTCCGTTGTTCTTCTAATTGCTTCTCAAAATTTTCAATCTTTTGTCTTTGTGCAATAATTTTCGGGCGTTCGGTACTTTTTCTTTGAGACCCAAAGAATAACCTCAAGCTGGCACCTTCTCCAACAGCACGGACATGCCAACCATGCTCATATGATCCAATAGCTTTGACTAATATGTCATGTCGTGCTTGCGGAACAAATATACCTTCACGGGTTGCCTCAACCAACTTATCCTACGCAACATGAGTAACTTACATATATTGCTACCAACGCATTTAAATAAAAAAATAACATAAGCAAAACAAATCATACTTACAAATTTTTCGGCGACTACTCTTGACGCCCCAAAGGTGTACTCTCCATCTGGTCTTAATCGAGCCCTCTTCCATTTCTCATGTCTTGAAGGTGGAGATGGGATCCTATCATCTCCAGTTTCTGATTGTCTTTCAAGCATGATTTTTTTCTCAAGTTTCCTATAACCCCCACGAGACAATCTATGGGGGTACATGTTCTTGGCCTTATTGAGTATTCTGACTTCGCTTTTAACCTGTTATGAACATAGTGAAAAAAATATATATGATTAGTATCTATAACTCATTTGCATAACATTATCGGTTACATGAAAATAGTACTAACCTTGAATTCCTCAGAACGACGTATCTTTGCAAACTTTTTCCATTGCTTATTCGATATAAAACTATATTGAATCCATGGATGAGCAAGACCGCTCTTAGGCCTCCTAATGTAGTCAGTCGTGAGTTGTACCTTAAATCCCCTTCAACGAGTACCAGCATATGATCGAAATCTGAAGTAAACACAGTGATCGAACTGACTTCTAATGAAACTTATGCGTGCTATGAACTTGTCGAATCTCCTATTCCACTGTCAAGGAGATTGTTTCAGTCCATATAAGGATCTCTTCAGCTTGCACACATAATTTTTCTTCCCTTTTTCTACATACCCTTCAGGTTGCCTCATCGGGATTGTTTCATCTAGATCACCATACAAGAACGCAGTCTTCACATCCATCTGTTCCAGTTCAAGATCGAACTGTGCCACCGTGGCAAGCAACATTCGAATGGACATGTGCTTCACAACAGGCGAGAACACATCATTGAAGTCAACACCTTATTTCTGAGTGAACCCCCTAACAACCAACCTTTCCTTGTATCTCTTCGATGCCACTCCTTCGATTCCTTCCTTAACTTTGAAAATCCATTTACAGCTGACTAACTTGGCTCTAGCAGGTTTCTTGATCAGTTCCCATGTTTTGTTGTCATGAAGAGATTTCATCTCATCATCCATGGTCGTCAACCATTCAGTCTTCTTTCGACTCCTCATAACTTTCTTATAGTCTCTAGGTTCTTCGTCGAGAACCTCACTTGCAGAGATTAAGGCATAAGGTGTAAGATCTGCATACCCAAGTCTCTGAGGTGGCTTAATGACTCTCCTCGACCTATCTTTTGCTAGCAGGTAGTCATTATCAGTCTCCTCATCTTCGACAGCATCTTCTTCTTCTTCTTCGACTTCATCTGGGGTACGCAATTTAGTATCAACATGTTCCACCTCAACAGGAATCTCTCCTTGTTCCAGCTCTTCGTCAGCATCATCAGTTTTCTTGAAAGTCATCTCAGCTTCATTGAAAACTACATCTCGACTGGTGATACACCTCTTGTGACTTGGCTCTAGGCAATATAGCCTATAAGCTTTGACTCCTTCAGGGTATCCCATGAACATGCATTTCAGAGCTCTAGGTTCGACCTTGTCTTGCCTAATATGAGCATAGGCCACACAGCCAAATACTCCCAGTCTGTCGAGACTAGGTGGATGTCCCGACCAAACTTCTTCAGGTGTCTTCATTCCCAAGGCAATTGAGGGACATCTATTTATCAGATAAGCTGCTGTCGAAACAGCCTCCGCTCAAAACACCTTCTTCAATCCAGCACTAACCAACATGCATCTAACCCTTTCAAGGATTGTTCGATTGAATCTCTCCGCTAAGCCATTTTGTTGAGGAGTACCTACTACAGTCTTATGCCTTGCAATCCCAGACTCAACACAGTAACTGTCGAACGCTTCGTTGCACAACTCAAGCCATTGTCGATTCTCAACCTCTTAACCTTTCTGCCAGTTTGAGTTTCGACTAGAACCTTCTAACTTTTGAAATTCTCAAAAGTGTCATCCTTTGTATTTTGAATGAATACCCATAACTTTCTGGAATAGTCATCAACGATGGATAGAAAATACCTTGCACCTAAGTGTGAAGGATTCCTTGCAGGCCCCCAAAGACTAGCATGAATGTAATCCAGGGATCCATGTGTTATTTGCTTGCCTTTGTTAAACTTCGCCCTACAGGATTTACCAAATACACAAGATTCACAAAACTCTAACTTTTCGACTTTGTCACCACCTAGCAGGTTCTGCTTCCCCAATTCGACCAGGCCTCTTTCGCTGACATGGCCCAATCTCATGTGCCATAATTCTGTCTTCGACACAGATTTCATGGATGCAATATTTGTCGAACCACTTACAACCTTAGCCTCAAGGGTATATAAGCCTTATTTCTTCACGCCTCGCAAGACTTCCTTCGACCCCTTCATGACTCTTAGGACATTTTTCTCTCCTTGGAAAACATATCCCTCCCTGTCGAATTCACCAAGAGAAATCAAATTTCTCTTCAAATCAGGTACATACCTGACTTCAGTCAATAACCTTATTGACTCATCATGGAGCTTGAATCTCATAGATCCAATACCTGCAATTATGCAGGATTTGTTGTTTCCCAACAGCACCGATCCACCATCTTAATCATTTAGCTCCTGGAACAATTCTCTATTTGGAATCATGTGCCAAGTGCAACCTGAATCTATAATCCACTCTTTTCTTAAGTCGCCGCTTGAAACTACAAGGACATCAGATGAGTCGAAGTCATCTTGAACAATGATTGCGTTGCCATTATCCTTACCTCCATGATCTTTTAGGCGCTCAGGGAACACCTTTCTTGTGTGACCTTCCTTCTTACAATGATAACACCGAATACCAGATGTTTCGCCACTATAAGACTTCTGCCGACTTCTACCTTTCTTCTTGTCGAACTTACCATCCTTTTGCAAGAATTTTCCCTTAACGGCCAAACCTTCACCAACCGTCGAAGGTTTATGCTCCTTTTGTTCATTTAGGTCCTTAGAATACAAGGCTGATTGAACTTCTTCAAAGCTCAGGGACTCCCTTCCATACAAGAGAGTTTCTTTGAAGTAAGCATGTGTTCTGGGCAAAGCACACAATAGCAACAGTGCTTGATCTTCGTCATCGATCTTCACATCAATATTTTCAAGATCAAGAATCAGCTTGTTGAACATATCCAACTGCTCAGCCAAAACTTTGTCTTCACTCATCTTGAATGAATACAAAGCTTGCTTCAGGTATAGTCGATTCACCAGCGATTTGGTCATGTACAAACTTTCAAGTTTCAACCATAACCCCGATGTCGTAGTCTCCTTTGATATCTGTCGAAGAACCTTATCACCAAGCCTCAACAATATTGCGCTATGGGCTTTCTCTATCATGGTCGTCTTTTCTTTTACCGTTAACGCAACATCCATGGCTGCCTCTCCCTTCAACGCTTCCAAACAATCCTGCTGAACCAGTAGGGCTTTCATCTTCAAGCGCCACAGACCGAAATCGTTCACTCCGGTGAACTTTTCAATCTCATACTTTGTTGAAGGCATCTTCTCCACGCTCACCACACCAATTTATTTTGAATTAAGATGTCTTTAAACAAAGCATAAACAGTTTCTTTATGATCAAGAAACACACAAAGGTTAGGGTTAAAGGAAATACAATGGAAAAACAACAAGAGGAAACAACAAGAATTGGTTATAAACTGCTATTCTTTCCTTTTTCTTTCAAATAAGATTACAATTATACAAGAATAACAAAATAACCTATCTCACTTGAACTAGGATTTTATCTTCCTATTTTTCCTTATGTTCGAGATGAGAGACTAGCATGCCATTTATAAGAAGACTAACACACTAACCTAATGGGCTTTTTAACAATTACCCATTACAAGCTAATTTAAACAATTGGATCCTTAAAACAAGACCCAATTCAACATGCTAACAACCCTAGAAATATTGACTAATGCATGTTAGAACAAACTTTGACTACAACACGCATTACTCCGACAGAACACATGCGAACAAACTTCGACCTCACGATTAATTCCTATCGAACCAGAAGCTACCCTTCGACCATACAAGAGTTCCATCCAATATCTCACATATCAATTTACAACGACACTCTACATAACAACGTCTGCGCCAACGTCATTATATACCTTTCCCAACCGTTGTTAATTGGTATTTACGTAGTAGTGATTAAGACTAACAAAAAAGAAGGTGATACTACAAAAGGGAATTTGATACTGTATTTTAGAGAATAATTTGCACTATGATATTATCACTAGTGGGCTAAAAATATTAGATTTGATTCTAAATATTTATGATAAAGTATTGATGTACATTTTCAATACTTTCCCCACTTGTTGCAGATAAGGGTACTTGCTTGAAGCTCTCTATGATGTTATATGTCTTTTTATTTTCCTCCTAGAGCCTTCCTAATTGATCCTTCGATGGATATTAGTAGCACTGGTTGTGAGGTTATTATAACTTAACATAATTTGTGTGTAAAGATAAAAGGTCATTTTCTTTCAATTTTATTTTCATCATTTACATGCACTTTTAGGTTTGGTTTGGTTTGCCTCTAGAAATATTATGGATGAATTAGTGTTTATTAATGTATGTTAATAAATATAGTTTTTTTTATTTGATATACATAATAATGTAGATTGAAGTTAGGGAGTATATAGAAAAGTATTTGGTTTGGTGATAAAATAAAATAGTATATTTTTAAATAGATAGTATAGAAGGTTGGCGAAAATTGTTTATAAAAATTTGAATTATCTGTTAGTGAAAGGATAGTCACATATGAGGTATGCCAAAAATTGTTTATAAAAATTTGAATTATATGTTAGTGAAAGGATAGTCACATATGTGGTATGCCAAATAAATAGCTCCCGGATCAATTCAAATTTATCCCAAATAATTCACGTATGAGATAGTCACATATGAGATAATTTGAATTATCAGATAGTTCTGGGAGTGCGATGAGCATATTAGATAGGTTCCTTTTGTCGGAGAATTTCATTGAATCGTGGAAAATTGTAGGCCAATATATTGGGAAGAATGAGGTGTCAGATCATTGTTCGATTTGGCTTAAGTCGAGCAATCTGAACTGGGGCCCTAAGCCATTCAGATTTAACAATTGCTGGCTCAAGCATCCTGATTTTTTTTAATTTGTTGGTTCTCAGTGGAATGTTATTGAAGTTAAGGGGAGAGGGGACTTTGTGCTGAAAGAAAAATTGAATCACCTTAAAGGTTGCCTGAAGAAGTGGAATATTGAAGTTTTTGGGTGGGTTGACTTGAAAATTGAAGAAGTTGTCAACAACTTAAATGTTCTCGATGTAGAAGTTAACAGATTGGGGTTTAGTAATTTTGAAGAGATGACGAATAGTAGAGCAGAGACGACTAGTGGAGTTTGGAGGCATTTAAACCAAAAAGAAGGTTTGTTGAGAATGAAGGCTAGAGAACTTTGGTTGAGGGAAGGAGATTGTAATTCAAGTTATTTCCATAGGGTGATGAAAAACAAGAGAAGAAGAAACAACATCTGCTTTGTGAATTACTCTAGTGGGAGAATTGAGAGCGTGGAAGGAATTAAAGTTGAAGTGAGGAACTATTTTGAGAAGAATTTTAGAGAGGATTTCTTTGATCGGCCAACTTTTGATGATTTAAATTTGAGCTCTCTATCATCAACAGATAAGATTTGTTTGGATGTTGAGGTGACAGATGAAGAAATAAAAGAAGGTGTGTGGGGCTGTGTGGGAGGACTGAGTCCAGGTCCTGACGGTTTCACCTTTGCTTTCTTCAAAAGTTATTGGGAGATAGTTAAATCTGATGTGATTAGGTTCGTAAAGGAGTTCTTTGGCAATCTTGTTCTCACAAAAGTTGGCTCCGCGTCATTTATTACTCTGGTGGCTAAGTGTAAGAATCCTCAATCTTTGCTTAACTACAGACCGATTTGTTTGGTAAACAGTTTTCAAAAAACTATTTCAAAGATTTTGGCTAGTCGTCTCAAGAAGGTGGTGGGTAGTTTAGTGTCGTCAGAACAAACTGCTTTCGTCCCTGAAAGATACATCCTTGACGGTGCCTTATTAGCTAATGAAGTTGTTGATTTGGCAAAGAGGTGTAAGAGGGAATGCATGGTGCTGAAGATCGACTTTGCGAGAGCCTATGATTGTGTGTCATGGGATTTTTTGAGGGTCGTGCTTACGAAGATGAACTTTGGAGGAAGGTGGCTGAAGTGGCTGAAATCTTTAGTTTTGTGTGGGCTTATGTCTGTGTTGGTTAACGGTAGCGCGACCAAAGACTTTTTAGCTCCGAAAGGCCTCCACCAAGGATATCCATTGTCTTCGTTCCTTTTCATCCTGGTTATGGAGGTTCTCAATTAACTTCTGAAGAAAGCGTTGTCCAGGGATTTATACAAAGGCTTCAAGGTCAACTCTGAACTATCTTACGAGATGATCCAGTTTGCAGACGATACGCTTCTAATTGGGGAGGCTACTTGGAGTAATATCTGGTGTATCAAAGCGGTCTTGCATGGATTCGAACTTCTGTCTGGTCTTAAAGTAAATTTTTTCAAGAGCAAAATTGGTGGAGTTAACTTGACTCCAGAATTCTTGGTTGCAGCATCTGACTTTCTACACTGCGACATTCTTAAATTTCCTTGCTTATTCCTTGGTGTGACTATTGGGGATAGCCCTAGAAAGAAAGCTAGGTGGTCGACTGTCATCGAAAATATGCAGAAGCGGCTAGTAGAGTGGAAAGGCAAGTGTTTGTCTTTTGGAGGGAGAATCGTTTTGATAAATTTTATTCTCAATGATATGCCTTTGTTTATTCTCTCCTTCTATAAAGCCCCAGTGGGAGTCTTAAAAGCTCTTCAACGTATCTAGAGCAATTTCCTTTGGAGTGGTGGTGAGAGTAAGAGAAGAATTCATTGGATCGATTGGAAAACTATATGCGGCCCAAAGTCGAAAGGTGGATTAGGTATAAAGAATTTATCTATGTTTAATTGCTCTCTCCTTTTGAAATGGAAATGAAAGTTTTTGAATTCAGACGGGAAGGTGTGGAAGGGGATCATCGATTATAGATATGGTCTGAAAGGTATTGGTCTGGCGGTCTCAGGAAACGATGGTAAAATCAGAAAGCGAACTGAATCGATTTGGTGGCGAGATTTGAAGGTCTTGTGCTTCGATAATAACTCTAGTGCAGATTTCTTTGTGGATAACCTGAGGTGTGACTTAGGTAGTGGAAAGTAGGTGGCATTTTGGAACTGTGAGTGGAGGTTCGAAGATTCGTTCAAGGTTGCGTTTCCAAACTTGTATCAGTTTTCGGTATCACCTTTTGTGTCTGTTTATGATGCGGGGGAATGGAGGGAAGACGGATGGACTTGGAATCTTCGTTTTCAAGAGTTTTCGAATGGTTTTTTCATGAATAGGGAGAAGCGGGAATTGATGTCTCTTATTGTTAATGTCCAATCTAAGTGAGATACTGCTGACACTTTTCTGTGGGAACCGAACCTGTCGTCAAGTGATGATGGGAATTTTATAGTTGCTTCATGCTACTCTAAACTGGTTCAGGACAGTGTTAGATGTCAAACATGACTAATATTTATATTGTATACTTGGCATTTTTCAACACTTTCATGTTTTAATTGTGGAATTTAGTATTAAA
The DNA here is from genome assembly GCA_022829125.1 of Lathyrus tuberosus. Classification (NCBI taxonomy): domain Eukaryota; kingdom Viridiplantae; phylum Streptophyta; class Magnoliopsida; order Fabales; family Fabaceae; genus Lathyrus; species Lathyrus tuberosus. The sequence continues at coordinate 21,476,504 of JALAZF010000034.1, forward strand.
TTGTTGTTGTTCTTCAAACATTGTTTATATACCTTTGGTGCTTGTAATATGTGTGTTATTGTGCAGGAAAAGGCACAAATTGATCACAGATGTAAGACACAAGAAAGGATACAAGTTGCCAAAGAAAAGAGGAAAACATCAACAAGTTCGCTTTGCGAACTTGCCAGCGAACAAACTGGCGAAGTCCCAGCGAATGGTCCCAGACTTGGACAGTAAGAAAAGGAACTAAAGTTCGCTTTGCGAACTCCCAGCGAATGTTCGCTGATTTACTCGCTTTGCGAAGGACCTGGCGAAGAACCCTTGGCTGAGGCAGTAAGAAAATGGCCCTAAGTTCGCTTTGCGAACTTGTAGGCGAATAGTTCGCTTTGCGAACAAAAGTTTGCATTGCGAACTTATGGAGACAAACAAGGGCGGTTTAGCTTATCAGAAGGCACTTCATGTGCCACTTTCATCATTCGCTAGGCGAACAAATCATTCGCAGTGCGAATGTGTTTGATTTCAAGTGTACTATAAATAGATTTTATGCATTTTCTTGGGATCATAACTTCACTTTATTATACCAAAACCTATTTTTCTGATATTTCTTCATCCAAGAGGGATTTTTACACATTGAGAAGCTGAAGTCGCATCCGATCTTGATTATTCGACGCGGATGCTTTTTCATCTCCTCACGAAACTTGTGATACAAGCTACCATGAATATGTGTAGCTAAACACATCTTGTGTCAAGATTAGTGATAGGTAATCCATCATTTTGTATGTATTGATCTTGATTGTAAGTTTGTGAACTTTGTTGATGATAAATATAGAAGATAAACTTTGTTTACATGGTTTATATTTTGTTTTAATTCATGATCGAGAGATATGTTTTAAAACTTGACCTAAGTTTCAATCCATCAATAATCATAAGGCTAGAGATAGTTTTGAAAGTTGATGTTCATAAATATTAATCTTGAATGTTATCATATTGGTATTTTGGGTGAGAGATCATCAAAAGATCAATATGATAAATCTCACAACAAGTGTTAGAGATAAACTTGTTGAGAGGATATGTGGTTATATTTATTGTTAACAATTTCACACGCTTTATTGAGTAGATACGTACGAAACGGATTTCGGACACTAATCTTGGCATGTTTTTACCAAACTCTAAAACCAATTTCTTTACCGTTGATTACTAAATTTTATGCAAACGATCCGATACCAAAAACCAAACTCTTTGTTACTTTAAAAGTTTGAAATGCTTTTGACTATAGAACGGTGCAATATACATTAAATCCCTGTGGATACGATAAAACACCTTCCAAAATGCTATTCAACAGACAGGTATGCTTTGTCTCCTCCAGAAGACTTGTTAGTAGCCAATAAGATAATCTGGGAAGCTAATATCCCATCCAATGTCCAATTTTTTGTTTGGAGGGTTCTCAAAAATCGCATTGCAACTAAGAATTTACTGAGCAAGAGAAACATTTTAGTGGGAGAGGGAGATTTGATATGTCAAGTCTGCATGGCAGAAGAAGAAAATTGTGAGCACGTTTTGCTGTATTGTGATTTTGCAACTAAGGTTTGGGTAGGAATAGAGAAGTGGTACGGTAAGAAGGTTAACAGAGCTGGAAATTGCATTGAATCTTTCATAGAGTTCGTTTTGTCCTCCAAAGCAGCTTCGAGAAATTATGCGGGATCAATGAATGCCATTTCTTTTAACAATATTCGTAAACATGTAGACGATGCGGTCAATTCTATTAAATTCTTTACTTGGAGATGGTTGTTTTTAGGAAAGACTAAAGTGTCGTGTACGTTTTTCGACTGGTATAATGCTCCCTTAGAGTGTATCAAGAGATTGTAATTGTTTCTATTTTCTGTGTTTGGTTTGTGCACCCCTTGTGCCTTTTAATGAAATTATTTCTTATTGAAAAAAAAAACACTAGTATAAAACATTCTTACTTATCTTGGAAACACTAAGAAAAGAAATAATAGGGACTCATATAATAGGAAATATATAAAATGATGTTGATTCTTGTTATTATTAGGTAAAATAGCTCAATTTAGTCTTACTGTTGTTCACTCTTGTAAATACGTATTTTTATCACATTATAAATATGTTTTTTATATATTCCCTATCATTTGAGTGCATACTATTCAAAGATGGAGAAATACCTAAACATAGAAGCCAAAACCTTTGGAAATAGCTATGGAGCAATTTTCACCATCCTACATGCTTATTAATTATGATGTCTTTGATTTAAATTTTGTTGGTTTATATGCCGATAGAGATAATGCAGAACGTCCACTTTATTTTTCTTACACTTCTTTGCAAAAATACCACTTGGAAGTGATAGCGAATTATTGTTACTTATGCAATCTGCACAATTTAATCAACGGGATCCACATATATGTTAAAATAAAGTTCAACCTATGTATTTAAAAAATAGTGTTGCGTGGGAGGAAATCCACTTTATTTTATTTTATTTATTTTATTTTATTATTAGTAATTTTTTAAATAGTTTTTGGGTTCTTTTGAAGAATAAAAAAATGGATAAGCCTAAGATATTTTGCATGGAATGGGGCCATAATGGTAAAATCTTAAGATGATCAAAGTGTATAAGGTATTGTTGCTTAGGTTCGATAAAAGAGGAAACAAAATGAAAATATGATGGGAAAACATAAACCAACACAATATGTATTAGGGATCTAGGGTAACTCACTTCAACATTTCCCTCATTTGGGTTGTAGTTTAGAAAATTAGAGAATGACATGCTTGACAGTTACGATTTTAAACAAGAAAAAAATACTCAAGAGAAAGTCAAAAGTTTAGAGAAGATGGCTTAACAAGGTGAACAAAAAATATAGAACATTTCTTAATACACCACTTAAATTTCTTAGGCACCACGTGAAATTTCTTTTTTGCCCCCCGTTTCCGGATGTGCACATCCGGACGCACCAATTTTTTAAAAAACGCTGATGTGTTCCAGATATCCATATCCAGAAACATTTCTGATGTGCACTTCCGGAAGTATTTCTTATTAATTCGCGTCAGACCTTCTTCCTCCCCCTCATTCTTCACTTTTTCACTTCCAAACTCTCTCAAACACTCTCAAACTCTCAAATTTTCAATCACCACAAATCTCGATTTTTTCCACTCACGTTCGGCGCAGAGTAACATCTACAACGATCAAGAGACTCCAAATCCTCCGTATCTCATTTTAATCGGTAAGTTTTCAAATTTTAGAGTTTCAGAGTTATTTTCGAGTAATCGATTTAGAGTAGACATTTAGGTGTAGAAATTGTTAGGTTGTATGAATAACATAGGTTAGAGACAATGTAGGTCTTGTTTTATGCTTCAAACGGACGATCAGGGCATTAAAATGCCCTTTTGCATGGTACAGTAGCCATGGCTGCCACTTTTAAACTTCAAAATACGTACCGGATGTGCAGATGTGGACATCCGAAAATACCCAACGTTAAAAATTTTGTGCCCTTCCGGATGTGCACATCCGGAAGACATCCAACGTTAAATATTTTTCATATTTTCGGATGTGCACATCCGGAAGACACTTGGTTTTTTTTTAGTTTGTTTGTTTTTTTTAATTATTTTTAAAAAATTCTAATTTATTTATTATGCTTTGCAGATTAGATGGCTGGAAGAGACGATCGTGTCATACATGGACGGACAGCGCAGCACGCATCTGTCCGACGTGAGCGGATGCAGTCTACAGCCGAGGCTTCTGGTGCAGAGGGAATTGGGGTAGCCCCTACAGTTGAGGGACATCCTACACCACATCCTACACCACAACCATCCACATCACAGGTTGAGGCCACTTCCACATCTCAGGTACAGGCCACTCCCCCTTCAGCCGCCGATTCTACATCTCGGAGGCGTCGCGTTTCTACTGGTAATTCATCAGGGTCCCAGTCCGCACGCAGGCGTCGTCGGGAGACTCCAGCTCCATCAGCTACTCCTACTCGTTCCCTTATTCCTGTTCCAGTTCCAGAGGGTGATCACCCAACACATGAGGGTGTTGACGCTGATGACGATTTTGATGAGCTGGGCGGTTACCCCGGGGGACCGTCTGATATGTCCCTACTCGTGGGGTACTCTGAGCATACTGCCAGATATGTCTGGCTAGGAGAGGTAACCTTTCTCGGTTTATTTATAGAATTGTTTACGTTGAAAATATTTTCATTTGTAACATTGTTTTATTTGGAAATTTTCAGGAGAAGGATTCCCAGAAGTTCTATAACCATGGGGGCAAGGTTATAGACATGCTTGAGATGCTGCCAGGGGATCAGTGGTTCACGTCTGCACTTGCTACCTCTGGTCTTGGAGGCCTGTCTAGGATTGGGTATTCCCAGATCCGGTACAGTATGCTGATGGCCTTTGTTGAGAGATGGCACCTTGAGACATCCTCATTCCATCTACCGTACGGCGAGATCACGATCACACTCGACGACATCTCGTGCCTTTTACATCTACCGATCACGGGTACCCTTCTCCGTCATGGTAGGATGTCGAAGATGGACGCGATGGAGATGCTGATTGCAGAGCTTGGGGCTAGCCCAGATGAGGCACTTACGGAGGTAACCCAGTTGAGGGGCGCACACGTCCGGTTCGTCTTTCTGATACGCAGATTTGGTGAGGAGCTTGACGAGGCACGACAGGCAAAAGGGAATGCAGCTGAGGTAGAGATCCGCAGGCAGCGTGCCCTGAGATGCTACTACTTGTTTTTGCTCGGCACGTAGGTGTTTGTGGACACCAGCGCCTATTATGTTGATGTCGTCTACCTCAGGTACCTTTTGGATTAGACAGAGATCCATACGTACAACTGGGGGGCGGGCCGCGCTGGCATACACCTATGCTAGGCTCTCCGATGGTTGCCTCTGGGCATCCAAGATTGTGGCAGGTAGTTGTACGCTATACGTGGTAACAATCTAATATTCTAAGTATTTTTTCATTTTTTTTCTTTCTATATTCATTATAATGTTTGACACCCATGTTATGTTTTCCATTTCAGGCGTGGATTTTACAGCACTTTCTCAACATTACTGGTTGGGGGAGTGTCGACGAGTACACTGAGGATATGTCACGTGCTGCTGCATTTCTCCTGCTCAGAGGGAACTAGGTGCCCAACCCCTACAGAGTGTATCTTGATCGGATGGCTGCTGAGGACGTTTTGTATCACCCCTATGCCGATCACCGTGTGACGCGCCCGTTCGATGAGGTTTCATTGTTCTCAGGATGGTTGGCATGCAGTTCGACCATTGATGCTCGATACTTGTCGGAGCGCGTCTTGAGTCAGTTTGGTTACACGCAGACGATCCCCAGGATGCCTCATGAGTCTGCTCCTCTAGGCTTGACCCGCATGCAGATAGATGAGATATATGCTGACTTCCAGTCCCACTTGGTACCGGAAGAGGCTCGGGCCCGACCAGAGCGGAGAGAGACTGGAGCGTTGATGCCGGGTACATCGTGTGGTTCTACACCGTCTCACACCCATGCATGGTGCTGAAGGATCGCCACCCAGACCTGCTCATCAGGAGATATTAGAGGAGCGGCAGTCTCAGCTGGACCACACTCAGGATGTCCTACCTCGTTGTCGTCAGATAGAGCAGATAGCGCGGCAGGCCATTGCGGACAGTCACCTCCTTGAGGGCTCTGGTGCCAGACTTGTCGTGGATAGGATTATTGAGATTGCTCAGGGGGCACTTCAGTACCGCAGACATCGAGCCAGGATTGCGGGGGTAGGGGCAGAGGAGCTGGGGAGCCAGGAGAGATCCTTCGCCATACGCAGTAGTTTTTGTTTGATGTATTCTATTTATATTACATGTACTGTATTTTGACAGAGGTTATATATATATATATATATATATATCATTTTATTTTATATATGGATGTTGTCGAATGTATATTAAGTTGCGACGATATATTAACATATGCGACCAATCAACAAAACCGATTTAAAAAAAAAAGTTCTGCTGTTTTTTCGGATCTGCAGATCCAAAATGTTTCCGGATGTGCACTTCCGAAACGCATCAGCGTTTTTAAAAAATTGGTGTGTCCGGATGTGCACATCCAGAATCAGGGGGGTATAACCGGAAATTCAGGTGGTGCCTAAGAAACATGGGTGGTGTGATAAGAAATTCCCAAAATATAAGAGAAAAGACTAGATAAGAGAGTGAAAAATGCAAGATTCAATTAAGGATATTTATAAAAGGAGTTCATCTAAGGATAAGTTAGTTAATCACTTAATCAATTGAGAAGATCAAGTTTATGATTAGGGTGATTAATTCGGCAATGATTATTGAATTTTAAGAATCAACTCATGAAATAAATAACTTAATAACTCATCCAGAAAAAGGGTTAAATTAAAAATATGCACACATAATTTTGTTTTTTTCTTTTACATTAATTTTCTTTAAAAAAATTGTATCCAACAACTATCAAATCAAATATAATTATAATAAGGTGTGTGTTAACATCTGCACACGATAAGCATTTGATTTCTGTTGGGATGCGACATATTAACTAACATTAAGCTGGAAAAGACATGGATTATCTGCAAGGCCATGATTACTAGTTTGTTTAACTTTTCCTAATTATTCTATATTAGTACAATATCACTGTCTTTAATTATTTCCTACACACAAAATAGTCTTAGTGATTTTTCTATTACGTGCTTTAATTATTTTCCAAAAAAAGAACTTTACAATGAAATTTTATTTGTTTAATAACTTTGTTTATGTTGCTTCTAAATTAACCTTTCCTTTAGTCCATCCTACTTATCTATGATACACAAAACTGAGGTTTTCTTTTTCTTTATTGAACATGAAAATTGTTTAGTTTAATTCATAATTCAATCTCTATTTTCTATTTATCTCTTTTAAAATATATTTAAGGTGTGCAAGAGAATAGTCATAATTTAAAGAAATTCATGGGTGAGGTGGGGTGAAATAAAAAGTTAAAATCTCTTGGGCTAAATAGTATGATGTCGGTAACGAAGAGGTATGAGGAGGAGCATTCACACACACACACACACACACACACACACAGAGAGAGAGAGAGAGAGAGAGAGAGAGAGAGAGGAGAGAGAGAGAGAGAGAGAGAGAGAGAGAGAGAGAGAGAGAGAGAGAGAGAGAGAGAGAGAGAGAGAGAGAGAGAGAGAGAGAGAGAGAGAGAGAGAGAGAGAGAGAGAGAGAGAGAGAGAGAGAGGAGAAGAGAGAGAGAGAGAGAGAGAGAGAGAGAGAGGAGAGAGAGAGAGAGAGAGAGAGAGAGGAGAGAGAGAGAGAGAGGAGAGAGAGAGAGAAGGAGAGATATGTTACAAATTCATCGAAAATTTTAAGGCATTACTTATAAAGTGTTCAACTTCCACTTTTCCAAGCAATGTGATACTTCCAACTCACACTTGTATCTCAACAATCTCTCCCCTCAAGTTTGACTTAATCCCTCTCACAGCAGAAGTTTCTTCATTCCACATACACTTTTACAGCCATTGACACCCTTACCACGTCACAGACATTTCAACAAGACACGTCGCCTGACCACGACCATGTCAAGAAGACATTCGATACAAGGAGTTGGTCCCTTACACGAACCAGCGATTCTGATACCACTGATGGATCATGAGAGGAGCATCCACATTGGGTCAAGAGCAACCACACAAGTGTGTGTGTGTGTGTGTGTGTGTGTGTGTGTGTGTGTATGTGTGTGTGTGTGTGAGAGAGAGAGAGAGACCACATATTCACCCAAAAACTTAAGGCATTAGGTATATTGGATTCTCTTGTTTATAAAGTGTTTAACCTCTAATTTTTCAAGCAATGTGGGACTTCCAACTCACAATTGTATCTCAACATAATAAACTAGATCATGACATCAATAACCATCGTCAAAATAACACAATCCCCCAAAAGCACAATAAATGCTTGACGTAAAGATCATGAAAAAACTCTCAAATCGTTATTGGGTCAAACAAAGAATAAAATTTCTCAAGTTAGTTAGAAAAAGTACATGAGTATGTCAAAGATCTAGCGATATACCATTTTCAAGTAGAGAAAATGCTTGTATCTTCCTAATCCTTTATGCTTATAGGCATACCTCCAAAAAATAGAATCATTCAAAGATTTTCAAATATACCATGCCACTGAATTTCAAACCATAATAAGGTTACCTTTAATCCTAGCCATACCTCTCAAACGATGTAAAATTTTCAAAAAGAGATATGAGGTCCCTAGGCAAGACAAAAGATCACCCATCCTATCTAAAAAACATATACTATAGGGTTGACACCACATCATAGGTAGCAAACTGTGAGAGACATACTCTATAGGTCCACGACAAACAAGTGAGATCTATATGCTTGCATATATGATCATCAGTTAGTTTTGTTGATGCAACTGATGAAACAACCACTTTGAAGATAACAACTTTATAGGTTAAATGACTTATGAATGTTGAGAGGTCTTTTGTGGCATAGGGAGTTAATTTCAATGACCAAAACAAAACTTATGATGATGGCACCTAATTAAGAAGATATGTCAAAGTCTCATCATCTAAAAGATTCGAGTTCTAGTTGAAGTGATAAGTCATAGTTGTATCCAACAAGGGAACGTGAAGATCTAAAGTTGTAAAAGTGTGAAAACTTGCTTAATCCTACATTTCGCATCTTAGAGTGATAATTAAAATATAAAAGGTTGAGAATAAGTTTTGGCGTATTATGGAAATCACACACACACACACACACACAACACAAAAAGTCTTTTAAACCTTCTTTGATTTTATAAAATCTCTTGAAAACCTAGAAAGGCTTGTGGAATTGATTAAGAAGTACTTCTAATCAATTGGGAAAATTTTTATACTGCCTAATTGATTAAGGACTTGGTCTCATCGATTAAAGCAAGATAAATGACTCCTTAATCAATTAGAAAAGATTTTAATCAATTAATGTATATAATTGTTTTATGGTTTCCTTTTTTATATTAGGGTTGTCATTTTTTATAGATTTCCTTTGCAATCATTATGTTAGTTTCTTCAGTACGGGTTAGGGTAGGTTGGCCCCTATCTTGATGGTTTTGATGGATTTGTGTTTACGTAAATGACAGTGAAGTCTCCTATTAGTTTGGGTCTCTCCACCATATTTCAAGCGTTTGGCGGAGTGACCTTGTTATCTTCTTGGGCTTCGTTTGGAAATGATTATTCTAACCAGCAGTCCAATGTTAGTGTTAATTTAACCTTTTGACTCATATCATATAACTCTTCTATTTATGTTTTTTTTTTCGCGATGAGAGCTAGAAAGCAAGCTCGAGATGATACCAAATTGGCTTATAAAACCACAATTTAGTACTCCATGGTATGGAATTTGATTTTAAGGTGAATAGTTGAAGAAATTGCCCCTATGTAGCCAATGAAGGGAGTCCAGGAATACAGTTGTAGATGAAACCACACTCTATAAATTAAGAATTTTACCATAATATTCTCATCTCATAGTTGGCCGCAAATTCTACTAGAAGTTCTACGTATCCTAGGGGTCTCGTGACCGTCCAATCAAAGCCTTGTAAATTTTCTCCATAGTATGGTTGCAATATGGGGTGTAAACTCTACTTTCAGTACACCTCGATCTACATAATATCACATGAATTTCTCTTATCCACCTACATGTGTCGAATGTGACGGCCAAACCATTACCACCTTTATTATAATGTGTATCTGATGATTTAGGACAATATTGACTAGCTCTTCATCGTAGAAAGAAAGCAAGGTTCTTTCACTAGTTAAAGTGTTTTTTAGGAGTGTGTTCCCTTGTGAGAGGAAACAACAACTCTCATCCAAAGATGTATATGGAAATTGTCTATGACGAAAATTCAAAGGGGGTTATCTACTTTGTTGATTAAATGTAAATGTAAGTTTATAGGTACATCTTCCTAACAAGATGGAGGTGGTCAAAAGTTTCCTTCCATGGTGGGCACATACTCCCACCAATTGAACATCCATCTGATTGGGAAGAAAATGTATGGACCCGGAACCTTTAACAGAGGTTTTTGTTTTTTGATCGCCTAGATCACGCGTGCCGCTGAAAAGTATCATCTTATCATTAAAAGAGAGAGAATGTTATATACAATGATTCCCACAAACAACGTCAATGATCCTACCTGGGCCAACATATCTCAACATTGAGTTAGAGACCCATAAGATAATAACGTCTAATAGTTCTTTATTTTTTAGGACTCCTTTCTGATTTGGAGGTATAAATGGGGGTGGTACCTACAACCACTCTGGCACCAAAGTCACTGAATGGATAAGAAAATGAGTAATATTCTTAGGTTTTTGAAAGTGTGTACCTTGATTTGGTGTATGTTGTCCTTTATATTGAGGTACTCCTCTAAGATTTATAGAGCCTAACATCTTTTATCATCATTAAAATGGACAATTTTTCAGGATATAATTCGTTATGTCATCTGATGACCTCATTCAATCATATACATGAATTAGGTGTTTTTCTAAGGAAGACCCAATTTTTTCCCTCGGGCCTTGAACATTATTTTGGAAAATAGGCATAAAGAATATACTTTCCCTCCATGAGTCATTTCCATGACTTCATATCATCATAAATATCCTTTTCCTAATATACTTCACGTATTAAGTCGAACCATGAAGTTAAGACTAGGGAAAAGCCACTATGGTTGTTTGTCGATATTGAGTCATTTATTCTATAAATAAGTATACTAATGAATTGGTATTCTTACTACATTTACCCAGGTAGGAATATTACTTACCTAACAAAGCTAAATTAATACTTGAGATCACAGACAAAAGGCCACCTCTCCACTTTATTCGGTTTTGGCTTCATTTCTATACGGAGAAAGACTGAAATATGTTAGCCCATTTGTGTCTCATTTACCTAAGTGGATAGAGTCATTTTAGGGTTGAGAGAGAGAGAGAGAGAGAGAGAGAGAGAAAAAGAGAGAGAGAGAGAGAGAGAGAGAGAGAGAGAGAGAGAGAGATAGAGAGAGAAGGTAGAAAAATCAACTTCAAAGAGATAGAAAGAGGAGAGAAAATGATTCCCATTTATTTGCAACCAATCTGAGTAAAATAGAGATTTCGGTTTAGTTAACTGTTTGATCTGACTCATTTTTTGAGGGCATGTTTAAAATAGGTGTTTCTACCTTTTGATCATTCGGATCTTGTTCATAAGTCTTAAGTACAAGAAGATGACTTCTATTTCAGATTACTTGAGTGAATTTCAAGGGCTCCTTGATCAGATGTTAGGAATGAGTATCAAATTTGATGATGAACTTTTATGACTATTTCTATTTCTATATTTACGTGAGTCTTGGGAGACATTTCGTGTTTCTATGACAAGTTCATTTCCTGGAGGAGTTGTTTCTTTGGAAACGGTTAAGGGTGGTATTCTTAATAAGGAGATGAGAAGGAAGACCCATGGTTGTTCATCTAAATCCGAGGTACTTTTAACTAAAAAAAATAGGGGAAGAAGTAAAAAAAAAGAACTGAATAGTGGTAGAGAGAATAGCATAAGCAAGTCCAAGTGGCGATACAAGAAATTGGAGTATCATTACTATCACAAAAAAAAGATACATACAAAAGTATTGGTATCAACGGAAAAGGGATAACAAAGGAAAGAAGGGTATGTCTAAACAAAGAGGTCATGAAGATAATATGGTTATCCTATTACTACTACTACTACTACTACTACTAGTGATAATCTTGTTATTCTCTGTGATCATGAGTCTGTTAATATTATATCAGACGAGAGCATGTGGATAGTTGATAATGGTGCTACATTTCATGTTACACTAAGGAATGGTTTCTTCAGACCAAAATAAGGTGGAGAAGACTACACCCAAGAAAGATATTTTGTTGTCTAATATTGATCAAAATCACTTACCTGTACATAATCTATATACTATTGGTGGTGGTGTTTAGAATGGTGAGTCGCGTGATTATGTTGATGATCAAAAACTTGGAGATGAGGTTAATATTTCAACTAATGATGATGAATAGGAGAATGATATGTCACAGGATGAGAATCTTGGTGAAGCTCTATAATTATCTCAAGTTCAACTTAGGAGGTCTAACAGGCTTAGACAAACTTCTACAAGGTATACTTTTAACGAGTATGTGACCTTGACTGAAGAGGGTGAACCTGAGTGTTTTTAAAATGCCATGAGGAGTGATGAAAAACAAAAGTGGTTGGATGCAATTCATAATGAGATGAAATCATTGCATGATAATCACACTTATGATTTAGTGAAGTTTCCTAAAAGCAAAAAATGCTTTGGAAAACAAATGTGTTTATAACATTAAACATGAGAGAAACTAAAGGTCTCTAAGGTATAAATCCTGATTATTGGTGAAAGATTTCCATCAAATAAATGGTGTTAATTTTAATGAGATTTTCTCACCTATTGTAAAAATGTCATCAATCAGAACCGTGTTAAGTTTGGCTGCTACTATTAATTTATAGGTTGAGCAAATGGATGTGAAAACGAATTTACTTCATGGTGATTTAGAGGAAGAAATCTACATGAAACATCCCAATGGTTTTCAAGTTAAAGACAAAGAAAACCGTGTGTGTAGATTGATAAATAGACTATATGGGTTGAAGCAGGCTCCAAGGCAGTGGGTACAAGAAGTTTAAGTTTGTTGTGTGTGATGAAGGATATCATAAGGCTGCTTAGAATTATTGCGTATTCATTAGAAAATGTTTTAACGATGACTACATTATCCGGCTGTTATATGTTGATGATATGCTTATTTTAGGGGAAATATTTCTAACATTGACAGGTTAAAAAATCGTTGGGCAAGTCATTTTCCATGAAAAACATGAGAGCAACTAAAGAGATTATATGGCATTAGAATCATGTGTGACAGATAGGAGAAGATACTTTGGACATCATAAGAACAGTATATCAAAAGAGTATTGCAGATATTCCATATGGAAAGTTCTAAAGCGGTAAGCACTTCTCTTGTTACTCATTTCAAGTTAAGTTCTAATCAAAGTCTTTCAAGTGAATATGAAATATTTGATATGAAATGTTTTCCTTATGCGTCTGTTGTAGGTAGTTTGATGTATGCAATGGTGTGTACAAGACCAAATATAGCACATGTTGTTGGTAAGTAGATTTTTTTCAAATCCATGTAGAGAGCATTGGAATGTTGTAAAATAGGTTTTAAGGTATCTTCATTGTACTCCTTGTATGAGGCTTTGTTGTGGATGAGATAAGGTTACTCTAGAGGGATACTCTGACTCAAATATGGCTAGAGACATTGATTCCAGAAAGTCCACTTTGGGCTACATAATTAAATTTGTAGAGGAGTTGTGGCTTGGCAGTCCATATTTCCAAAGTGTGTAGCATTGTCTACTACAGAGGCATAATTCATTGTCATCACTGAAGCATGCAAAGAGTTTTTATGATTGAAGAAATTTTTCTAGGAGTTTGGGTTTGTTCAAGACAAATATGTATTATTTGTTTATATTAAAAGTGTTGTTCATCTTGGTAAGAATCCCACTTTTCATAATAGGTTCAAACACATTGATGTGAGGTATAATTGGATACGTGATGTTTTAGATGCTAAATTGTTGGAGTTAACTAAAGTTTATACTGCTGATAATGGTTATTGTTCTGGACTGGGCCGAGGCTGCCCAACAGTCGAGCAGGCCCAACCCATACAGCCTGGGGAGGCCCAATAAGGTCCTTCTGTAAGACACGCGACTGCCGCGTGCTAGCCACAGTTTCGCCGGGCACTCAGGCAGTCTCGGGCACTTGGGACAATAGGGAAGAAGGACATCACACCCTGCTGAGATGTATCTCCCCGACAGACTAGCTTCTCCCCGCGAGAATGCTACACATCACTCCTCAAAGAACATGGCTCCTCCCCGCGAGGCCATGTCCGTTCCACGGGCATCATCTCTCCTCGACGCATAAGGCTCCTCCCCGCGAGGAGTATATAGGATTCACATCTCCTCGACCACAGAAGGCTCCTCCCCCGCGAGGAGCACCCAACGGTTCATCCCGCGTGGACACGTTCCAAGTAACCTCCCACGTCCGAAAGATTCGGTTTGCCCTACTTCCGGAAATCTAGGAGCAATTACTCTAGGGCGAAGACCACGTGCTGGTCTTCACTACTACACGTAAGCCCTAGCAGTTACTTGGAGTGGACCTAGTTAATCCAGCCCATTGCAGGTAACCGTTGACCCCGCGCTGGGGGCTCTCTATAAATACCCTCTCATTTGAGAGGGTCAGGTTAGACACATTTCTTCTTGCCACTCACTCTTTCTATATTTGCTGATATTCTATACACTCTCTCACTTGAGCGTCGGAGTACCTTGCAGGTACACACCCCCCGCCGTCTCTCACCATCACCGAAGCTGCCGTTCCAAACGTCGTTGGCCACTATCAACTGTCTGATCCAGGTACGATCAGCGGCGCTGTCTGTGGGAAAATTATAAGCTTCCCCATTTTTCTGTTCGATAAACCAAAGTTTTCTCCATTCAACAACCGTCATGGCCAACCCGTCGGCGAATCAAGCTCTAGACAACGTCATCGCGCAGCTCAGCAATGGCAACCGCGTCGACAACAACGCTGCCCAACCTGTCGCAGAGAACGACATCAGAGACGGACTCACCGCCTCACCATTTTTCGAGGAAGTGGAGTACGAGACAGCTCACCAAGATGGACAGGAAACAGCCATCCAGCCTGTTTTCCAGCCCGTGGACCCACCGCCAAATGCGGACCCGAGCACTGCTGCCATGTTTGCTTTGGTCAATCAGACCAACCAGATGATCTTCAACCAGAACATCCGGATCGAGGCGCTGGAGAAAAATCGTGGTCGGTCTTCCCCGCGAAGGCACCGACCACCACCATTTCCAAGACATTCGCAGTCCCCGGAGGCATCTCGCAGCCCCTCCCCGGTTCCCAAGGGTCGAATACCGCGCTTGGAGCGTACTCAGCCAGAACATCCTCAGAAACGCCACCGCTCCCCGCCACCAAAGGGACCAGTTCGCTCCTCGAAAAATAAAAGGAGCAGGCCGGACGCCGAGGAGCCCAGAGGCCGTCCGAAGGACCACTCCCCGAGACGTCACTATGTTCATGGACAACACTCCCCCTCCGTGTTTCCGGGAGCCAGCGAGGATGACGATTATCGGACCCCTCTGGCCAGGCACATCATGGACGCCCCTATTCCTAAGGGCCTGGAGAGGCCCCCATCCTTAGGGACATATGACGGGACATCTAATCCTGACGACCATGTCGAGAGTTTCGAAGCTCTGCTCGATTTCAGGAATGTCTCTGGCGCCATCAAGTGCCGATTATTCCCTACGACTCTTCGGAAAGGGGCCATGGCTTGGTACAAAAACCTAGCATCTGAATCAATCACGTCGTGGAGGGTCCTGAGGGAGCGCTTTAGAAAACATTTTACGGCCTCTCGTCGACATCCGAAGACGATAGCCTCCCTGGAAGCCATCTTTCAGGGGAAGGATGAACCTCTCCAGAGCTACATAGAAAGGTTCAACAAAGAAGCAGTCGAAATCCACGTGACCGATCACATCAAAATGTATCTCATCATCAAGGGTTTACGGATAGGATCCAAGTTCGCAGAATCCGTCAGACTACACCGTCCCCGCAGCTTTGAAGGCCTCCTCGAGAGAGCTCAGTCGCATATTGAGTTCGAGGAAGCTGAAGCTGCACAAATTGCCCTCGATTTGAGGTGCAGAGAAGGCCCCCGCGGCAACAAGGAAGAAGACTCCCCTCCACCCAGGCGAGGTGGAGACAGGAGAAGAGAAGACTCCCCTCCACCTAGGCGAGGCGGGGAAAGAAAAAAAGAAGCCCGGACCAAAGAGCCCCGCGAATCACGGGGACCGTCTGGCCTTTTCAAAGACTACACACCGCTGAACGCGTCCCGCGTGCGCATTTTTAGCGATTGTGCCAATTCGGAGTTCGTCAAAAGGGGAATCCGCTTCCCAAAATCGGTGGCTTCCAAACCAAATGCTGACAAGTCCAAGTACTGCCGGTTCCATCGCAGCCATGGACACGTTACTGAAGATTGCGTCCACCTTAAGGACGCAATCGAGACGCTGATTAAAGAAGGGTACCTGAAGAAGTACGCCAAGCAGCAAGAGGCACCCCCGCCCCAGTGGCCAGGAGGCACAGAATGTCGAGGAGTCAACTCCCTCCCCCAACAACGGATCTCTGCAAGTTACGTTGAGCATCACGCGGCCTGAAGACTTTGGTTTTTCGGGAGAACTCGACAACCCTGAAGCGGTCCGAAACATGTGGAAGAACTTCCCAGCAGAAGACTCGATAAGTGCCCGCAGTACCTGGGAGTCTTTCCCCCAAGCTCTTGTCATATCTGGCGGAGCCCCTGACCGTTTGATCGTGGGGTCAATAAAGAGGAAATTCGACGAACTGAAAGCAACAACTCCTCGAGCCCCTACCCTCGAGAGAGTTAAGGGAAGATCAAATCCGATTACCTTCTACCTCGAGGAACTTCCCGGTGGGGCACCGAACGCCAACATCCCCCTCCTGATCCGGGCACAGATGGCCAACTTTGATGTCCACAGAATTTTGGTCGACCAGGGGAGCTCGGTGGACATCATGTACGTCCACCTCTTCGAGACCCTCCAGCTGACCAAGCAACACTTGTCCCCGTACGTAGGGTCTGACCTACAAGGCTTCAATGGCGCGACCACCAGACCATAGGGCTTCGTGGAGTTGATGGTCACCTTCGGGATCGAGGAAACTGCCCGACAGGTGAAGACACGTTTCTTGGTGGTGGACTGCCCGTCCCTCTACAACTGCATCATGGGGAGGACAACGTTGGCGGAACTGACAGTCGTACCATCAACAGTCCACCTGAAGATGAAATACTACACGAAGCGTGGATGTGTGGTCACTCTTCACGGGGACATCAACGCGGCCAGAAGATGTTTCGACGCAGCAATCAAGGGTCTGAGTGTCATTGGCAGCATTAAACCCAAGACTCAGGCTGAGACACCTCCAGACGTCGTGCAGGTTCCACTCCCGCCGGTCAGCGCGGTCGACCTCTAGAGCAGGTTTCCCGGGGAGCAAGAAGAAGTTGCAGGCGAGGACCTCCCAGTTGAAATCAACGGGCAGCCTCTCCACCCAACGTGCCCCGTCCCAGATGGAGATTTCAAGCTGGTTCCTCTCGGCGACAGCCCAGACCGAAGCGTGAAGATTGGCTATGGACTCCCCGACTTGGCGAAGAGGCAACTGAAGGCGTGTCTCCGAGAAAATGCAGATTTGTTCGCTTAGAGTGCTGCAGAGATGCCCGGACTGGACCCTGAAGTAGCTTGTCATTAGCTGACTATAGATCCGGCCGCTAGGGCTGTAGCTCAACGTAGGCGTAGGCAGTCTCCGGAAAAAATGCAGGCTGCTGAAAAAGCTGTAAAAGACCTCCTAGAGGCAAACTTTATTTCCGAGGCCAAGTACACAACTTGGCTCTCAAATGTTATACTCGTTAAGAAAAATAATGGAAAATGGAGGATGTGCGTTGACTACACGGATCTTAACCGGGCATGCCCGAAAGACTCTTACCCCTTACCTAACATCGATCAGCTGGTCGATAATTCTGCAGGATTCAAATTACTATCCTTCATGGATGCCTACTCGGGGTACAACCAAATCCCCATGGACAAGGCCGACAAGCAGCATACCGCTTTCATAACCGAGTCGGGCAATTACTACTATAACGTAATGCCTTTCGGCTTGAAAAATGCTGGCGCCACCTACCAACGGATGATGAACAAAGTCTTCCAGGCAGACATCGGCGACGTGCTCGAGGTCTACATGGACGACATGATCGTCAAATCTGCAGAAGAAGTCGACCATGCCGCTCATCTCAAGAAAGTGTTCGACAAGGCGAGGAAATGTCGCATGAGGTTCAACCCCGACAAATGCACCTTCGGTGTTCGGGCAGGGAAGTTCCTCGGCTTCTACCTCACGGAGAGGGGAATCGAGGCAAACCCCGACAAATGTAGGGCATTCTCCAAAATCCCTACCCTGAACTCGAAGAAGTCGATCCAGTCGCTTAATAAAATATTGACTGCTCTCTCCCGTTTTGTGGCCAAATCTGCTCAATACGCACTCCCCTTTTTCAAGCTTCTCCAACAGAAGGCGACTTTCGAATGGAGTGAAGAATGCGAACAAGCCCTCCTCCATCTAAAACAAGTCTTGTCACAACCCCCGGTCTTGTCCCGACCAGATAACGGGGAAACGCTTTTCTTGTACCTGGCCGTCACCGGCGAAGCGGTGAGTGCTGTCCTCATACAGGAGACCCCCGACGGACAGAAACAGATTTATTTCACGAGCAGAGCTCTTCAGGGTCCCGAGCTCAGATACCAACAAATTGAAAAGGTCGCCTTGGCCCTCGTATCTGCATCCAGAAGATTACATCATTACTTCCTGGCCCACACAATCGTGGTAAGGACAGAGCAGCCTATCAGACAGCTCCTCAGTCGACGGAGCCTCCAGTGCAAAAGGTAGCGGAGTGGGCATTATCCTCGAAAACGAGCAGGGCATCCTGATAGAGGTCTCCCTCGAACTGTCCTTCAAGATATCGAATAACCAAGCCGAATATGAGGCCTTCCTCGCGGGACTTCAACTTGCGGAAGACCTTGGCGTAAATGAAGTCAAAATCTTTACAGACTCCCAACTCGTGGCATCACAGGTTCGGGGAGAATTCCAGGCCAAAAAAGATAGTCTCATTGAGTACCTAACCTTAGTGCAAGAAACGTTGAGGAAATTTGTCTCCGCGGAGGTGTCTCACTTCCCGCGCGAGCACAACACTAGAGCGGACGTGCTCTCCAAGCTTGCAAGCACTAAGAAAAAAGGAGGGAACAAATCAGTTATCCAGGAGATACTGACCGAGCCGAGCATAAACGAACCTGCATCGACCATCGAGGTCAACGCAATTGGGGACGCAAACTGTTGGATGACCCCAGTTTACGAATACTTGACGATGGGCAAACTGCCCGACGATCCTAAAGAAGCGGGGATAGTCAAGAGGCGGGCATGTGCGTATACCGTCGTCGAAGGTAAGCTATACCGTCGAGGATTCTCCATTCCCTTACTCTGGTGTATCGAAGAAAGCAAAGTTTCGGGGATCCTCCAAGAAATCCATGAAGGGATAAACGCTCAGCACCTCGGCGAAAGATCCCTAGCCCGAAAAGCACTCTGAGCGGGGTATTATTGGCCCACTATGCAACATGATGCAAAGGAACACGGCAAGAAATGTGATCGTTGCCAAAGACACGGGGACATGCACCTCGCTCCTCCAAACGAGCTTAAGTCATTGTCATCCCCGTGGCCGTTTGCGTGGTGGGGAATGGATATCCTCGAACCTTTCGTCACAGGGTCGTACCAAAACAAGTACCTCATCGTCGGGGTAGATTACTTCACGAAGTGGATTGAGGCCGAGGCGCTGGCCAAAATCACTGCTTTCAACATACTTCGTTTCTATAAGAGAAGCATCCTTGCCCGATTCGGTGTGTCCCAAGCCATCGTCACCGACAACGGGACACAGTTCACCGATAGGAACTTCCAAGACTTTGTTGCCAAACTGGGCACAAAACAGCACTTCACGTCGGTCGAACACCCTCAAACCAACGGGCAGGCCGAAGCAGCGAACAAAGTGATACTCTGGGGATTAAAGCGACGACTCGGCGAGGCCAAACAACGGTGGGTCGAGGAGTTGGACAGCGTCCTCTGGGCGTATCGAACAACCCTACACTCCACGACCAGGGAGACCCTGTTTCGCCTAACGTATGGGACCGAGGCAGTTATCCCCGTGGAGATCAGGGAACCCTCGAGGAGGACAGAGGCTCCCCTCGATGAAGAAACAAACAACGAAGTCCTGCGAGAGGAACTCGACCTTGTCGAAGAGATAAGGACCGGCGCTTCCCTCCAAGAAGCCTCTTTAAAACAAAAAATAACTTTGTGTTATAATGACAAAGTTATCAAACGCGACTTCCAAGTTGGCAGTCTTGTCCTACGGAGAAATCAGAAAGATTCACGCGAAGGAAAGCTGGCCGCAAACTGGGAGGGCCCATACTGCGTCGTCGCAAAGACGGGGACGGGTGCCTATTACCTCGAAAACCTCCACGGTGAACAACTTGCTCGACCATGGAATGCTGAGAAGCTCAAACAATATTACAGTTAGACACTGCTCTGGATAGTACGACGTCGCGGCCACGGGGGCGTGCGACGGTACACGCGCGACACCTCTATATAGCACACGACGGCCAGAAACCACGAAGTGTGTGCGTGAGACTTTTTGGCCCGACGAGGAGACCTCAACCGAGCTCCATCGTTGACGTACCAGATAGGAGGAACACCCAGCTCGCGATGGGAAATTTACGCCACGAAGCTAAGACCTCGACCGACTTCTTAGCCTCGTTGAAGGTCGGAGTACAACCCCGACCACTCGACTAGCTCTCTACACAGTCGAGGATCGTCAGAGTCGAGCAAACTCCCAAGGCGCCAGCGATCTCAACTACTTAGGAAAAAATAAGTAATGTATAAAGTATCACACACAAGCAAAATAAATAAAGAGGCAAAGCGAAGTATAAGAATCGGGCAAAGCCCATTGTACGAATATTACATCAATAAGCCCACAAGCCGGGCAAAAACAACCATTGTACGAGTGTTACATCAAGTAAGCCCACAAGCCGGGCAAAAACAACAAAACGGCACACAGGCCAAGCAAACTATATTCCTACTCTGCAGCAGTCTCAACGGCGTCTGGCCCACCTCCCTCGTTGGCATTTCCTTCTTGCCCGGGCAGCACTATCCGGCCGTCAACCACCTCGCAGTCAACGTCTGCCCCGTCGGTCACCAGGTCGGGATTTAGGATCCGAAGCTGCGCCACTGCATTTCGGAACCCTATGCCTGCAGTTTCAAGAGCATCGTCCTCGGCTAGCCGGAGATCCTGCTCGAGTCTCCTGAGTTGGGCCACCAGCGCCGCCCGAGAGGTTAGGAGCTTATCCTCTTCATTTTCACCTTCAGCTGGCCGAACAACATCCTCCAGCTCTGCGACCCTTTCCTTGAGCCGCTTCCCCTCTGCCTCCAGCTCGGTGATTCGGGCAAGATGACCTCTCTCCGCTTCTTCTGCCTCCTTTAGCTTTGTCTCCGCCCGCTGCTGCTGCTCGCTCTGTTCTTTGTTCAGGTCCCTGTATTCCTTCAACTCTTTGCGCGGGTCTAGCAGCTCAGCCTCCAAGGTCTCGAGTCTTTCTTGTAGTCGAGAAAGTTTAGCAGCGGGGCGGGTTTCATCGTTCAGGACAATAGCAGTCGAGCAGAGCCGCATGACGGCAGACATGTCCTCAAAGATCGTTTTCCTCCTCGCTTCCGCAGCGGTCCCCAGCACAGCTTAGATTTCAGAGGGAGGGACGCGAGGATAGACGACTTCAGAGAAGAAGCGGGGCTTGAGATGGCAGGGTGGGAGTTCGAAGCTTGAAGGAGGTGGGGGACTTTCTTCGTGGGCCAGGTCGACAATCTCCGCGTTCGAAACCCTTTTCCGTTTCGGCGTCCCTTGAGTGCCCGGAGACTGGCTCCCAGCAGGAGGTGTGCGCCCACCTGAAATCCCCGACACAGTCACAGCAGGCTGGGGCTGGCTGGAACCTTCGGGCATCCCAACGGAGGAAACACCCTCGGGCATGGCCCCAGAAGAAGCAACACCTTGACCCTTTGAGCGAGATGACTCTCCCCGAGCCTGTTCTTCCCGAGCCCTCTTCGCCTTCAACTTCTTGAGCCTCTCCTCAGCTCCGGCTATTTTCCCTGCAAAAAGAAAGAAAACATTAGTAAGGCAAGGCATACAGACACGAGGAAGGCTTAGATCGAGGATGTTTTTGCCACCTAACAGCTTGTCTGCTTCTTCGTCGGAGAAGGTCTCGAGCAAAACACGGGTATTGATCAAGCGACGTTGCTTCCTCACCTGCCCGTCTGCTCCCGTTATAGGCTCGCCGTCTAGTGTTTTGTACTGAGCTTCATTGAAGCTTTCGACGAACGCGACGATCTTATCATAAGCTGCCCGGTCGTCGACGTCCAACTGATTATGCTTCACCTTGTATTTATCAACCCCCTTTTTAAAGTGTTCCTCCGTCCAGTACAGGGGGAACTTCGGCTCTAGAACCTCCTCGGAGCGACCGTCGACTTTACGGGTGACTCTTCGGTACAGCGAGTTGATAGCCTCAAGGGTGACCGGCTTCACGAAATAGTAGCGGAACTTGAAATCCCGGACGGAATCCAAGTACGTGTGGAACAAAGCTTTGCTTTGCTTAAAGGACACCTAGCCATGTCGTCCACCGGCCGACGACCTTTGAAGATGGAATATACGAAAGAAGAGGGACACTGTCGGCACGATTTTCAAGTGTTTACAAACGAGCTCAAAAGCTCGTATAAAGGCCAACGAGTTCGGGTAAATTTGCGAGGGCGCCAGCTTCAACCAGGCGAAGACCCCCTCTTGGAAGTCCGTGAAGGGCAGCCTCCACCCCGCTTCGTCGAACATGAACTCATATAACGGGATGCGTATTCCTCGGTAGGGCGAGCATATTCGGTGATGCTCTTCCGGTCAGAAAACCTTCCATGATTTATCGGACCCGATTAGCCGATGCTCGACGGTACAGAACTCGTCTTCCACGTCCCGGTAGACAAAGATGGACGACATCTCTAGGAAAGGACACCTAGCCATGTCGTCCACCGGCCGACGACCTTTGAAGATGGAATATACGAAAGAAGAGGGACACTGTCGGCACAATTTTCAAGTGTTTACAAACGAGCTCAAAAGCCCGTATAAAGGCCAACGAGTTCGGGTGAATTTGCGAGGGCGCCAGCTTCAACCAGGCGAAGACCCCCTCTTGGAAGTCCGTGAAGGGCAGCCTCCACCCCGCTTCGTCGAACATGAACTCGTATAACGGGATGCGCATTCCTCGGTAGGGCGAGCATATTCGGTGATGCTCTTCCGGTCAGAAAACCTTCCATGATTTATCGGACCCGATTAGCCGATGCTCGACGGTACAGAACGCGTCTTCCACGTCCCGGTAGACAAAGATGGACGACATCTCTAGGAAAGGACACCTAGCCATGTCGTCCACCGGCCGACGACCTTTGAAGATGGAATATACGAAAGAAGAGGGACACTGTCGGCACGATTTTCAAGTGTTTACAAACGAGCTCAAAAGCCCATATAAAGGCCAACGAGTTCGGGTGAATTTGCGAGGGCGCCAGCTTCAACCAGGCGAAGACCCCCTCTTGGAAGTCCGTGAAGGGCAGCCTCCACCCCGCTTCGTCGAACATGAACTCGTATAACGGGATGTGCATTCCTCGGTAGGGCGAGCATATTCGGTGATGCTCTTCCGGTCAGAAAACCTTCCATGATTTATCGGACCCGATTAGCCGATGCTCGACGGTACAGAACGCGTCTTCCACGTCCCAGTAGACAAAGATGGACGACATCTCTAGGGCTTCGTCGCAGACCCACTCCTCGAGCGGGCGCTCTTGTGCGAAAGCCATGTGGGCCATGGGAGACTCTGGGTGGTCGTCTTCTTCGAAGGATCCTACGGCCACCTTGGCAGCCAAACCGTCCATTTACCTGAAAAGCAGAAGGAAACGGTGAATTCGATGGGTCATATCAAATTCACCCCTCCACCGTTGTTCAAGCGAACAGGCGAGGAAGGGGCAAGGCTTTCTCGTTTCCCCGACATATCGGGCCGAGGAACAACATGGTCATCGGGGAACTCATCACCTCCTCGAAAAATTCTGCCCCTTTTTCCCATAACGTTGACGAAAAGAGTAACCATCGGGGACCCCGGGACATTCATCGCGTCCCCGAGATATTCATCCCTTATCCCCGAGACATTCAACAAAAGCGGGAGAAGTTCTTAGCACTCCCTCTCTCAACAACAAAAGATTCCCGCCGTATTCGCCAGGAACCCTTTCATTTCTCATGGGAACTTCATCAGTTCACCAAGGAAGTGTTATACGCTAGTCAAAATCAAAAGGAAACGCAAGAAAAAGATCAGTTTTTGAACAAATACCTTACAGGCGACGATTTAGGTTTCCGGCGCGGAGTTCCGGCAGTTGACGGCGGCGAACGGCTGCTGTAGAAGGTAGAGAGAGAATGAGAGAGATTGTTAAGAGAGAAACGAAAAACATGCAAAATGAATGAGGGGAGGAGTTTTTATAGTGGTTCTCGCGGAACTCGAGGGACATAGGGCACTTGAGTGCGCTACCCTAGCCAGCCACCCTAGCCCCCCTAGGTAATGATAACAGGCGACATGTGGCACACATGCAGCCGCTTATCCTCCCACGCGTGTCGTTTCAGTTTTCCCCAACGTTTTGAATCTGAAACCCCTCATCTCCCCGGCGTTACTGTAACGCCCCGGTTTTGTCTTATTTAATTAATCGAGTTTAATTGATTATTTTATTATTATATTATTTTATTTTCGACTTTTATTTAGAAAAATGTTATTTTTCATCGTTATTATGTTTTATCGCATTTTGAGAGCGTTTGCGAGATATTTGAGTGTAGGGGTATTTTGGTCATTTGGGTAGATATTTTGTTTAAATAGAATAGAAAGATAGAAATAGAGAGAAAAGAAAACAGAAAAATAGAAAGAGAAGAGAAGAGAAAAGAGAAGGAAAGAAGGGAGAAGAGGAAAAGAGAGGAAAAGTCGAGAAAACTCCGTTTAAAGCGCGAATAATCGGGTAAGGGTGAGAAGTTTCAATTATATCTTGCTTGTGTATGTATATGTGTTGTTTGTGGTGAATGTTTTGGTTGTTTTCCATATGTTTCCGTTTATGCCGTATTTGACGAAATCGATAGAAACCGATGTTTCTACGGTCGGAAAGTCGTATAAATACATGTGTTGGTTGGTTATATATATGTGAGCTGCTGTTTGAAGTTTCACGAAGTTTGGTTATGTTTCGGTTAGTTTTCGGTATGTTTCCGTTGTTGTTTCCGTTTAGGTCGAATCGTAGGAAATCGATAGAAACCGATGTTTTCACGGTTAGAATTCGGAATAAATTACGTAGTTGTATCGAGTAAGGTTAGGTTGTCGTATAGCGTGCTTTTTATTCGATTTGGAGATGTTCGAAAATTCTGGTTTTTAAACGGTGGAAATTTAATCGAAAAATCGAACGTCGTAGAAATTTCGTTTATGTGTTCTAAATTGTTCTTATGTATTTGGTGGTTGCGCGTATATGTTTGTTTCGGTGAAAATGTTCGATTTAGTCGAGTTTTCGGGGATTCGGGAAAAGGACAGCAAAGTTGTAATTTGAAAAATCTGGTTTTTTGTGAAAAACAGGGTTAGGGATCGATACATAACCCCAGGGATCGATCCCTACTGTGAAAATTGGGAAAAATGGAATTTTTACTACAGCAGGGATCGATACATGCGAGTTAGGGATCGATACATGAGGTCTTTATGTATCGATACA
This sequence comes from Lathyrus tuberosus, assembly GCA_022829125.1. Classification (NCBI taxonomy): domain Eukaryota; kingdom Viridiplantae; phylum Streptophyta; class Magnoliopsida; order Fabales; family Fabaceae; genus Lathyrus; species Lathyrus tuberosus. The sequence continues at coordinate 21,501,961 of JALAZF010000034.1, forward strand.
TAAAGCCTATGTATCGATACCTACTGTGCTGAAACAGAAAATCTGGTTTGTCGGGGAAACTTCGGAAATTCATATCTTTTGATCCGTAACTCAGATCGGGACGTTCTTTATACCGTTGGAAAGCTAACGAAATGTTCTTTCTTTTAAAATTAGGTTGGAGGTCAGTAGCTGATTTAATTAATTCGTGTTTTTGGAAAAATAGTCGAGTTGTCGGGTTTTGTTGCGTACAATGTGTGCGATTGATGCGTTATTATGCTATATGCTTTTGATATGTAAGGTGTAGCTTGTGTGCTGTTATATGATGTGAATATACATGATGAGATGTTGTGATAATGTTGTTGTTGTGCGGTAAATACATTGTTTGATTGAATATCAATGTATGTGGTTATGATGTTGTGTTGGTTTGTGGTTTATTGTTGTGGTTTGTGGAATGTGATGATGTTGAAGCATGTGACAAGTTATGGTAATTGTTGTGATGATGATTGGTGGCCGAGAGGCAAGAAAATGCTAAGTGTGGTATATTGGTGTTTGTGGCCATTTTGGGCAATTGTGTGCATTACTTTATATGTACTTGAAATACATGATTATTGTTAATGCATGAGCATTTGATGTTGGCATGAGTCATTAATGTGTCAAGTATCATGATATGCATTCTTGCATTGGAAGATTCATAGATGAATCAGTTTTATCGTCTTACGCCCTGAAATAATGGTAGAAGCGATTAATCACAATCAGTTTTATCGTCTTACGCCCTGAAATAATGGTAGAAGCGATTAATCACAATCAGTTTTATCGTCTTACGCCCTGAAATAATGGTAGAAGCGATTAATCACAAATGATTGTGCGCCCTGAAATAGTGGACTATGGCAATCGGATTGTGCGCCTTGAAATAGTGGTCGAAAGCAATCCATAAACGTCGTACGCCCTGAAATAATGGTTTATAGCGACGGGGAACATCGTAGGCCCGACGGGGAGTTACTCTATGTAACAAGCGATGATTCCAAGAGTTCCTGAGTGAACTAGTGATGATTGAGTCGGTACCGCATGGCATTTGCATAGAGTCGTTGTGTCGGTCTCTGTGCATTTGCATAAATCATGAATTAATTGGCATGGAAATGTGATTGTGATTGATGAGATGAAATATGTGGAATTGTATTGAATGGTATATGTTTGATTGGAGTATGTGATTATGTGTGGAAAATCATGATTTGATTGATTATATGTGGAAGTTGTGTATTGATTAGTTATGTGTTGAGATTGTGATAGCTTTGGTGAGTTGATATGCATTTTGATAAATGTATTGAGCATGATTGGTATGCTTTGTGATGGATGCATAAATGATTATGTGTTGTGAATTATGTTATGTCTTGGCGACATGCTATATATATTGGTAGGTGATGTTGTGGTGAGAAATATTTTATATGTGAATTTATTTGTGTTGTGGCATATTATTATGCAATCTTGTTATAATTGTTATTTCTCACCCTTCTGCTGGAATATGCTTTTTATGGCATAGTGCAGATTGTCAGCTTTAGAGGCTTGGAGGCTTTTGTGGAGATTAGTCCTCCGTTCCGTTGTCGTTCGTGGTGTCTGCTCTGATACGTAGCACGGGAGTCGGGGAACGTTTTGTTATATGTATATAATTGTTGAATATATTTTGTATTTATATTTTGATGTTCTAAAACCATTTATTTGTAAAACAAGTCAGTTATGGATCTTTCCGCTTTATTCCATAATTGACCATCCTTTTGTAAGGAAAAAGTTTCTCTTTGTGTTATGTATCAAAAATGTGGAGCAGGGATTGTATTTTGTTCATTTAAGTGTGACATCCGTGTTTCCTGTCGGAGAAATAAATTTTTAGTTACTCTGATATTTATTATGTGTTATTTATTTTATGATGGGAATTGGGGTGTTACATAAGTGGTATCAGAGCAGGTCGGTCCGTCCGGCCAAGTTGTTGAGTTAGTTGGTGTGACAGTTGAATATTGTCGTTGTTGTTTGTCCCTTAGTACGTGATTGGTGTGCGGAACACTGTCAGTGCTTTTTGGTTTTCTAATCCTTTGTTTTCAGGAGTTAGAGTGAGATAAGTGGGGGAGAAGCTGGTACTTCTCCATGTTGCTTCAGGTGTGGAGCGCTGACTCAGTGTGTTGTGAATTGCAAGATTGTAAGTGTTGTTTGGACAGTGTTGTTCCCGATTCCGTAAGAAATGCGGAGGTAAGGTTTATGTCAACTAAGGATTTGTGCCTTAGGTAGTTTTGTGTATGGGATGCAAGAAAGGCTATTATAGTTTGGTAAAGACGGTTTATGCCCCATCATGATTGTCGACTGTCTATTGGCAAATTGAGGAACTGATCACCCTTAATCTCTTGTTGATAGCAGACGGAAATTATGTTGGATGGAATAGGCGGGTCTTTCCGGCTTTGATAGTGTGTGAAGTGAGTTGTTTGGAATTTAAAGAGATGATTACAGATTATTTTGATGAGTCGATGAAGATGCTAATATCGGAAGATGAAATAGATTAGAGGTTTTGGTATGTTGGTCCAGTTGGGAAGTCATTAGGAGAGAATGATTGGGCATCGTTAATGGTGGTTCTCAGAGAGAAAAGTGTGAACTCAAATTGGACGAAGGTAAGGATTTCAGGTTTGGATCTGCTAAGTAAGTAGAAGAACTGTTAGGACGTGAAACTAAGATGTTGTTATGTTTGTGGTGATAGTTTTCTAGGAATTGGCAGGAAGGGCACAGTGATGAGCTACCGGTTGTGCGTGATTTTCAGATGTATTCCCAGATGGAATATTGGATGTTAGCGTTAGAGGTACCCGGACTGATAGAGCAGTTGGAAGATTTACTGGAAAGGAGAATTGTGAGGCCAAGTGTGTCGTCTTGGAGAGCTCTAGTATTGTCGGTAACAAAAGGAAGGATGATATAATGGAATAACAAGTATAATGGTATTGAGACTATGAGAAGCGAAACTTAGAGTTCCGAAGAGGTTTGGAGTTTTTGGAATTTTAGAGCATTAATGGAAATTTTGAGAAAACCTTAAGTGTGGATGTATTATTTAAGAGTTCTTTTTGGTTGATTGTTGCTACATGTTGGGATTTATGGAATTTGGACGGCTAAGAGAAGGACTTGTGTATGGATTACTGACAGTTGAATAAGGTAACGATAGAGAATAAGTGTCCACTTTCATGAGCGGATGACTGGAATGGTTTGGCTGAGTTTGAGTGAACTTGCAATTGTTTGGAATGTTTGATAAGAGTGGTGAATTGTGTGAGTTAAGACTTTTATCGATTTGATGTGACTGGTTATGTTGTTATCATCGGAATAGACTGGTAATTACTCGGTTAAGCTTGTGTGTGAATAGCCAGTTACCCAGTGCAAGGTTTTGCAAAAGCTTTAAGAATTTATATCTTTTGGAATTTGGTTGGACATTACAAAGTACGGTGATGTTGCTTGGTGTTAGTAATGTGTCCGTAATGTTTGTGAAGTATATGAATCGTATCTTCCATATTTAATTGGATAAGTTCGTAGTGGTTTCGATTGAGGATATTTGGATTTGTTATAAACTAAGAGGAAGAATGAGTAAAGTGTTTGAGATTTGAATTACAAGTGTTGAAAAGAGACGAAGTTTTATGCTAAGTTATTCAAGTGAGAATTTGGGTTGGAAAAAGGTTAGTCTTCTTGGATATGTTATTTCAGGTAATGGTATTGTTATGGATCCATCGGAAGTGGATCTGGTTTTGCAATGACAGGTTCCGAAGTTGGTTAAGGAGATTAGAAACTTTTGGGCTCAGTCGGTTGTTACGAAAGGTTATGGAAGACTTTGCTAAGTTCGTACTTCTGTTATTTCAGTTGGCTTGCAAAGGATGAGTCATTTGTTTTGGATGTTCGTTGTGAGTAAGTTTTGGGTGAGCCGAAGTAGAATTTGTCTACGGCTGCAGTTTTAATTCTGTGTGATCCTGTTCAACCGTTTGTGAGGTGTCTTTGATGAGTTAGTCAGTGTGTTAATGCAAGAGGGTAAAGTCGGGGCTTATGCTTTACGACAATTGAGGATTTATAAAAGGATCTGTATTATTATGGATTTGGAATTTGTTGCGGTGGTATTGTGTTGGAATGTTTGGAGGTATTATCTTTATGGTTCTAGGTTCGAAGTGTTTGGTAATCGCAAGGACATTGAGAACTTGTTGGGTCTAAAGGAATAAAGTATGAGACAACAAGGATGGTTAGAGTTCTTGATGAGTTATGAATTTGGCTTGGATTATCCTTCGGGGAAAAGCTGTTGTTGTGCCTGAAAAGTTAAGTCGGAAGTTTCTATGCATGTCTATTTTGATGATCAGGGAGTTAGAATTATTTGAGAAATTCCGAGACTTGTGTATGGTGTATGAGATAACACGAGAGAGTGTGAGATTGGTAATATCGAAGTGAACAGTGATTTTTGGTGAATTTGAGAAAGAGTTAGACTTTGGACGTGGAATTGATAGTTTTGATAGTTGCGAGTAATCAGAGTGCGCAACGGAAGCGTGAGGTGGCACATTTTGTGTTTACGTGTGGGACTTGTAAGAGTTCGTAGGTTGAACATTGAAAACATGTTGGAATGATGAGACCATTGGACGTTTCAGAATGGGAGTGTCAGGTGAAAGGTTTAGATATTATTCATGGGCTACTATGTAGATGGATGTTTTGGTTATATGTTCGATTGGGAATCGTAGCATTGTTGTAATAAGGTTGTGTGATAAGGATGTTGGTATTCTGGTTTTGTAGAGGTTGTGGAATCGATGTTGTGTCGTGGAACTTGTGTTCTTGTTTGTGTTGTTGCCTCGTTTCCATGGTGATGGTTCGAGCGTGTGTAGCTAATTCCTGTGTGGGGAATTAGGGGAGTGTTACCTATGGTAGGGTAACGATCTTGTTGTGTTTCGGTTCTAGAGTGAACCTGTGTGTTGGTATCGTGGTTTTCCTTGAGTTGTGAGTTGGTCGTCAAGTGCATTGTATGGGCTTTGCATCTTGTCGTTGTTGTTGTCGTCGTTGTCGTGCCGTTGTGGTATCTGCTGTTAGCACGGTGGTTTGTCAGTTGTGTTATTTGTGGTGTGCCTTCTGTTGGCATGTTGGTTTGTTAGTCGGATGCGAGAGTCGCGTCCGGGGTTGTTCGTCTCAGTATATTTTCGAGGACGAAAATTTCTAAGTGGGGGAGAGTTGTAACGCCCCGGTTTTGTCTTATTTAATTAATCGAGTTTAATTGATTATTTTATTATTATATTATTTTATTTTCGACTTTTATTTAGAAAAATGTTATTTTTCATCGTTATTATGTTTTATCGCATTTTGAGAGCGTTTGCGAGATATTTGAGTGTAGGGGTATTTTGGTCATTTGGGTAGATATTTTGTTTAAATAGAATAGAAAGATAGAAATAGAGAGAAAAGAAAACAGAAAAATAGAAAGAGAAGAGAAGAGAAAAGAGAAGGAAAGAAGGGAGAAGAGGAAAAGAGAGGAAAAGTCGAGAAAACTCCGTTTAAAGCGCGAATAATCGGGTAAGGGTGAGAAGTTTCAATTATATCTTGCTTGTGTATGTATATGTGTTGTTTGTGGTGAATGTTTTGGTTGTTTTCCATATGTTTCCGTTTATGCCGTATTTGACGAAATCGATAGAAACCGATGTTTCTACGGTCGGAAAGTCGTATAAATACATGTGTTGGTTGGTTATATATATGTGAGCTGCTGTTTGAAGTTTCACGAAGTTTGGTTATGTTTCGGTTAGTTTTCGGTATGTTTCCGTTGTTGTTTCCGTTTAGGTCGAATCGTAGGAAATCGATAGAAACCGATGTTTTCACGGTTAGAATTCGGAATAAATTACGTAGTTGTATCGAGTAAGGTTAGGTTGTCGTATAGCGTGCTTTTTATTCGATTTGGAGATGTTCGAAAATTCTGGTTTTTAAACGGTGGAAATTTAATCGAAAAATCGAACGTCGTAGAAATTTCGTTTATGTGTTCTAAATTGTTCTTATGTATTTGGTGGTTGCGCGTATATGTTTGTTTCGGTGAAAATGTTCGATTTAGTCGAGTTTTCGGGGATTCGGGAAAAGGACAGCAAAGTTGTAATTTGAAAAATCTGGTTTTTTGTGAAAAACAGGGTTAGGGATCGATACATAACCCCAGGGATCGATCCCTACTGTGAAAATTGGGAAAAATGGAATTTTTACTACAGCAGGGATCGATACATGCGAGTTAGGGATCGATACATGAGGTCTTTATGTATCGATACATAAAGCCTATGTATCGATACCTACTGTGCTGAAACAGAAAATCTGGTTTGTCGGGGAAACTTCGGAAATTCATATCTTTTGATCCGTAACTCGGATCGGGACGTTCTTTATACCGTTGGAAAGCTAACGAAATGTTCTTTCTTTTAAAATTAGGTTGGAGGTCAGTAGCTGATTTAATTAATTCGTGTTTTTGGAAAAATAGTCGAGTTGTCGGGTTTTGTTGCGTACAATGTGTGCGATTGATGCGTTATTATGCTATATGCTTTTGATATGTAAGGTGTAGCTTGTGTGCTGTTATATGATGTGAATATACATGATGAGATGTTGTGATAATGTTGTTGTTGTGCGGTAAATACATTGTTTGATTGAATATCAATGTATGTGGTTATGATGTTGTGTTGGTTTGTGGTTTATTGTTGTGGTTTGTGGAATGTGATGATGTTGAAGCATGTGACAAGTTATGGTAATTGTTGTGATGATGATTGGTGGCCGAGAGGCAAGAAAATGCTAAGTGTGGTATATTGGTGTTTGTGGCCATTTTGGGCAATTGTGTGCATTACTTTATATGTACTTGAAATACATGATTATTGTTAATGCATGAGCATTTGATGTTGGCATGAGTCATTAATGTGTCAAGTATCATGATATGCATTCTTGCATTGGAAGATTCATAGATGAATCAGTTTTATCGTCTTACGCCCTGAAATAATGGTAGAAGCGATTAATCACAATCAGTTTTATCGTCTTACGCCCTGAAATAATGGTAGAAGCGATTAATCACAATCAGTTTTATCGTCTTACGCCCTGAAATAATGGTAGAAGCGATTAATCACAAATGATTGTGCGCCCTGAAATAGTGGACTATGGCAATCGGATTGTGCGCCTTGAAATAGTGGTCGAAAGCAATCCATAAACGTCGTACGCCCTGAAATAATGGTTTATAGCGACGGGGAACATCGTAGGCCCGACGGGGAGTTACTCTATGTAACAAGCGATGATTCCAAGAGTTCCTGAGTGAACTAGTGATGATTGAGTCGGTACCGCATGGCATTTGCATAGAGTCGTTGTGTCGGTCTCTGTGCATTTGCATAAATCATGAATTAATTGGCATGGAAATGTGATTGTGATTGATGAGATGAAATATGTGGAATTGTATTGAATGGTATATGTTTGATTGGAGTATGTGATTATGTGTGGAAAATCATGATTTGATTGATTATATGTGGAAGTTGTGTATTGATTAGTTATGTGTTGAGATTGTGATAGCTTTGGTGAGTTGATATGCATTTTGATAAATGTATTGAGCATGATTGGTATGCTTTGTGATGGATGCATAAATGATTATGTGTTGTGAATTATGTTATGTCTTGGCGACATGCTATATATATTGGTAGGTGATGTTGTGGTGAGAAATATTTTATATGTGAATTTATTTGTGTTGTGGCATATTATTATGCAATCTTGTTATAATTGTTATTTCTCACCCTTCTGCTGGAATATGCTTTTTATGGCATAGTGCAGATTGTCAGCTTTAGAGGCTTGGAGGCTTTTGTGGAGATTAGTTCTCCGTTCCGTTGTCGTTCGTGGTGTCTGCTCTGATACGTAGCACGGGAGTCGGGGAACGTTTTGTTATATGTATATAATTGTTGAATATATTTTGTATTTATATTTTGATGTTCTAAAACCATTTATTTGTAAAACAAGTCAGTTATGGATCTTTCCGCTTTATTCCATAATTGACCATCCTTTTGTAAGGAAAAAGTTTCTCTTTGTGTTATGTATCAAAAATGTGGAGCAGGGATTGTATTTTGTTCATTTAAGTGTGACATCCGTGTTTCCTGTCGGAGAAATAAATTTTTAGTTACTCTGATATTTATTATGTGTTATTTATTTTATGATGGGAATTGGGGTGTTACATAAGTGGTATCAGAGCAGGTCGGTCCGTCCGGCCAAGTTGTTGAGTTAGTTGGTGTGACAGTTGAATATTGTCGTTGTTGTTTGTCCCTTAGTACGTGATTGGTGTGCGGAACACTGTCAGTGCTTTTTGGTTTTCTAATCCTTTGTTTTCAGGAGTTAGAGTGAGATAAGTGGGGGAGAAGCTGGTACTTCTCCATGTTGCTTCAGGTGTGGAGCGCTGACTCAGTGTGTTGTGAATTGCAAGATTGTAAGTGTTGTTTGGACAGTGTTGTTCCCGATTCCGTAAGAAATGCGGAGGTAAGGTTTATGTCAACTAAGGATTTGTGCCTTAGGTAGTTTTGTGTATGGGATGCAAGAAAGGCTATTATAGTTTGGTAAAGACGGTTTATGCCCCATCATGATTGTCGACTGTCTATTGGCAAATTGAGGAACTGATCACCCTTAATCTCTTGTTGATAGCAGACGGAAATTATGTTGGATGGAATAGGCGGGTCTTTCCGGCTTTGATAGTGTGTGAAGTGAGTTGTTTGGAATTTAAAGAGATGATTACAGATTATTTTGATGAGTCGATGAAGATGCTAATATCGGAAGATGAAATAGATTAGAGGTTTTGGTATGTTGGTCCAGTTGGGAAGTCATTAGGAGAGAATGATTGGGCATCGTTAATGGTGGTTCTCAGAGAGAAAAGTGTGAACTCAAATTGGACGAAGGTAAGGATTTCAGGTTTGGATCTGCTAAGTAAGTAGAAGAACTGTTAGGACGTGAAACTAAGATGTTGTTATGTTTGTGGTGATAGTTTTCTAGGAATTGGCAGGAAGGGCACAGTGATGAGCTACCGGTTGTGCGTGATTTTCAGATGTATTCCCAGATGGAATATTGGATGTTAGCGTTAGAGGTACCCGGACTGATAGAGCAGTTGGAAGATTTACTGGAAAGGAGAATTGTGAGGCCAAGTGTGTCGTCTTGGAGAGCTCTAGTATTGTCGGTAACAAAAGGAAGGATGATATAATGGAATAACAAGTATAATGGTATTGAGACTATGAGAAGCGAAACTTAGAGTTCCGAAGAGGTTTGGAGTTTTTGGAATTTTAGAGCATTAATGGAAATTTTGAGAAAACCTTAAGTGTGGATGTATTATTTAAGAGTTCTTTTTGGTTGATTGTTGCTACATGTTGGGATTTATGGAATTTGGACGGCTAAGAGAAGGACTTGTGTATGGATTACTGACAGTTGAATAAGGTAACGATAGAGAATAAGTGTCCACTTTCATGAGCGGATGACTGGAATGGTTTGGCTGAGTTTGAGTGAACTTGCAATTGTTTGGAATGTTTGATAAGAGTGGTGAATTGTGTGAGTTAAGACTTTTATCGATTTGATGTGACTGGTTATGTTGTTATCATCGGAATAGACTGGTAATTACTCGGTTAAGCTTGTGTGTGAATAGCCAGTTACCCAGTGCAAGGTTTTGCAAAAGCTTTAAGAATTTATATCTTTTGGAATTTGGTTGGACATTACAAAGTACGGTGATGTTGCTTGGTGTTAGTAATGTGTCCGTAATGTTTGTGAAGTATATGAATCGTATCTTCCATATTTAATTGGATAAGTTCGTAGTGGTTTCGATTGAGGATATTTGGATTTGTTATAAACTAAGAGGAAGAATGAGTAAAGTGTTTGAGATTTGAATTACAAGTGTTGAAAAGAGACGAAGTTTTATGCTAAGTTATTCAAGTGAGAATTTGGGTTGGAAAAAGGTTAGTCTTCTTGGATATGTTATTTCAGGTAATGGTATTGTTATGGATCCATCGGAAGTGGATCTGGTTTTGCAATGACAGGTTCCGAAGTTGGTTAAGGAGATTAGAAACTTTTGGGCTCAGTCGGTTGTTACGAAAGGTTATGGAAGACTTTGCTAAGTTCGTACTTCTGTTATTTCAGTTGGCTTGCAAAGGATGAGTCATTTGTTTTGGATGTTCGTTGTGAGTAAGTTTTGGGTGAGCCGAAGTAGAATTTGTCTACGGCTGCAGTTTTAATTCTGTGTGATCCTGTTCAACCGTTTGTGAGGTGTCTTTGATGAGTTAGTCAGTGTGTTAATGCAAGAGGGTAAATTCGGGGCTTATGCTTTACGACAATTGAGGATTTATAAAAGGATCTGTATTATTATGGATTTGGAATTTGTTGCGGTGGTATTGTGTTGGAATGTTTGGAGGTATTATCTTTATGGTTCTAGGTTCGAAGTGTTTGGTAATCGCAAGGACATTGAGAACTTGTTGGGTCTAAAGGAATAAAGTATGAGACAACAAGGATGGTTAGAGTTCTTGATGAGTTATGAATTTGGCTTGGATTATCCTTCGGGGAAAAGCTGTTGTTGTGCCTGAAAAGTTAAGTCGGAAGTTTCTATGCATGTCTATTTTGATGATCAGGGAGTTAGAATTATTTGAGAAATTCCGAGACTTGTGTATGGTGTATGAGATAACACGAGAGAGTGTGAGATTGGTAATATCGAAGTGAACAGTGATTTTTGGTGAATTTGAGAAAGAGTTAGACTTTGGACGTGGAATTGATAGTTTTGATAGTTGCGAGTAATCAGAGTGCGCAACGGAAGCGTGAGGTGGCACATTTTGTGTTTACGTGTGGGACTTGTAAGAGTTCGTAGGTTGAACATTGAAAACATGTTGGAATGATGAGACCATTGGACGTTTCAGAATGGGAGTGTCAGGTGAAAGGTTTAGATATTATTCATGGGCTACTATGTAGATGGATGTTTTGGTTATATGTTCGATTGGGAATCGTAGCATTGTTGTAATAAGGTTGTGTGATAAGGATGTTGGTATTCTGGTTTTGTAGAGGTTGTGGAATCGATGTTGTGTCGTGGAACTTGTGTTCTTGTTTGTGTTGTTGCCTCGTTTCCATGGTGATGGTTCGAGCGTGTGTAGCTAATTCCTGTGTGGGGAATTAGGGGAGTGTTACCTATGGTAGGGTAACGATCTTGTTGTGTTTCGGTTCTAGAGTGAACCTGTGTGTTGGTATCGTGGTTTTCCTTGAGTTGTGAGTTGGTCGTCAAGTGCATTGTATGGGCTTTGCATCTTGTCGTTGTTGTTGTCGTCGTTGTCGTGCCGTTGTGGTATCTGCTGTTAGCACGGTGGTTTGTCAGTTGTGTTATTTGTGGTGTGCCTTTTGTTGGCATGTTGGTTTGTTAGTCGGATGCGAGAGTCGCGTCCGGGGTTGTTCGTCTCAGTATATTTTCGAGGACGAAAATTTCTAAGTGGGGGAGAGTTGTAACGCCCCGGTTTTGTCTTATTTAATTAATCGAGTTTAATTGATTATTTTATTATTATATTATTTTATTTTCGACTTTTATTTAGAAAAATGTTATTTTTCATCGTTATTATGTTTTATCGCATTTTGAGAGCGTTTGCGAGATATTTGAGTGTAGGGGTATTTTGGTCATTTGGGTAGATATTTTGTTTAAATAGAATAGAAAGATAGAAATAGAGAGAAAAGAAAACAGAAAAATAGAAAGAGAAGAGAAGAGAAAAGAGAAGGAAAGAAGGGAGAAGAGGAAAAGAGAGGAAAAGTCGAGAAAACTCCGTTTAAAGCGCGAATAATCGGGTAAGGGTGAGAAGTTTCAATTATATCTTGCTTGTGTATGTATATGTGTTGTTTGTGGTGAATGTTTTGGTTGTTTTCCATATGTTTCCGTTTATGCCGTATTTGACGAAATCGATAGAAACCGATGTTTCTACGGTCGGAAAGTCGTATAAATACATGTGTTGGTTGGTTATATATATGTGAGCTGCTGTTTGAAGTTTCACGAAGTTTGGTTATGTTTCGGTTAGTTTTCGGTATGTTTCCGTTGTTGTTTCCGTTTAGGTCGAATCGTAGGAAATCGATAGAAACCGATGTTTTCACGGTTAGAATTCGGAATAAATTACGTAGTTGTATCGAGTAAGGTTAGGTTGTCGTATAGCGTGCTTTTTATTCGATTTGGAGATGTTCGAAAATTCTGGTTTTTAAACGGTGGAAATTTAATCGAAAAATCGAACGTCGTAGAAATTTCGTTTATGTGTTCTAAATTGTTCTTATGTATTTGGTGGTTGCGCGTATATGTTTGTTTCGGTGAAAATGTTCGATTTAGTCGAGTTTTCGGGGATTCGGGAAAAGGACAGCAAAGTTGTAATTTGAAAAATCTGGTTTTTTGTGAAAAACAGGGTTAGGGATCGATACATAACCCCAGGGATCGATCCCTACTGTGAAAATTGGGAAAAATGGAATTTTTACTACAGCAGGGATCGATACATGCGAGTTAGGGATCGATACATGAGGTCTTTATGTATCGATACATAAAGCCTATGTATCGATACCTACTGTGCTGAAACAGAAAATCTGGTTTGTCGGGGAAACTTCGGAAATTCATATCTTTTGATCCGTAACTCGGATCGGGACGTTCTTTATACCGTTGGAAAGCTAACGAAATGTTCTTTCTTTTAAAATTAGGTTGGAGGTCAGTAGCTGATTTAATTAATTCGTGTTTTTGGAAAAATAGTCGAGTTGTCGGGTTTTGTTGCGTACAATGTGTGCGATTGATGCGTTATTATGCTATATGCTTTTGATATGTAAGGTGTAGCTTGTGTGTTGTTATATGATGTGAATATACATGATGAGATGTTGTGATAATGTTGTTGTTGTGCGGTAAATACATTGTTTGATTGAATATCAATGTATGTGGTTATGATGTTGTGTTGGTTTGTGGTTTATTGTTGTGGTTTGTGGAATGTGATGATGTTGAAGCATGTGACAAGTTATGGTAATTGTTGTGATGATGATTGGTGGCCGAGAGGCAAGAAAATGCTAAGTGTGGTATATTGGTGTTTGTGGCCATTTTGGGCAATTGTGTGCATTACTTTATATGTACTTGAAATACATGATTATTGTTAATGCATGAGCATTTGATGTTGGCATGAGTCATTAATGTGTCAAGTATCATGATATGCATTCTTGCATTGGAAGATTCATAGATGAATCAGTTTTATCGTCTTACGCCCTGAAATAATGGTAGAAGCGATTAATCACAATCAGTTTTATCGTCTTACGCCCTGAAATAATGGTAGAAGCGATTAATCACAATCAGTTTTATCGTCTTACGCCCTGAAATAATGGTAGAAGCGATTAATCACAAATGATTGTGCGCCCTGAAATATTGGACTATGGCAATCGGATTGTGCGCCTTGAAATAGTGGTCGAAAGCAATCCATAAACGTCGTACGCCCTGAAATAATGGTTTATAGCGACGGGGAACATCGTAGGCCCGACGGGGAGTTACTCTATGTAACAAGCGATGATTCCAAGAGTTCCTGAGTGAACTAGTGATGATTGAGTCGGTACCCGCATGGCATTTGCATAGAGTCGTTGTGTCGGTCTCTGTGCATTTGCATAAATCATGAATTAATTGGCATGGAAATGTGATTGTGATTGATGAGATGAAATATGTGGAATTGTATTGAATGGTATATGTTTGATTGGAGTATGTGATTATGTGTGGAAAATCATGATTTGATTGATTATATGTGGAAGTTGTGTATTGATTAGTTATGTGTTGAGATTGTGATAGCTTTGGTGAGTTGATATGCATTTTGATAAATGTATTGAGCATGATTGGTATGCTTTGTGATGGATGCATAAATGATTATGTGTTGTGAATTATGTTATGTCTTGGCGACATGCTATATATATTGGTAGGTGATGTTGTGGTGAGAAATATTTTATATGTGAATTTATTTGTGTTGTGGCATATTATTATGCAATCTTGTTATAATTGTTATTTCTCACCCTTCTGCTGGAATATGCTTTTTATGGCATAGTGCAGATTGTCAGCTTTAGAGGCTTGGAGGCTTTTGTGGAGATTAGTCCTCCGTTCCGTTGTCGTTCGTGGTGTCTGCTCTGATACGTAGCACGGGAGTCGGGGAACGTTTTGTTATATGTATATAATTGTTGAATATATTTTGTATTTATATTTTGATGTTCTAAAACCATTTATTTGTAAAACAAGTCAGTTATGGATCTTTCCGCTTTATTCCATAATTGACCATCCTTTTGTAAGGAAAAAGTTTCTCTTTGTGTTATGTATCAAAAATGTGGAGCAGGGATTGTATTTTGTTCATTTAAGTGTGACATCCGTGTTTCCTGTCGGAGAAATAAATTTTTAGTTACTCTGATATTTATTATGTGTTATTTATTTTATGATGGGAATTGGGGTGTTACAGTTACGACCAGACACAGCTGTCTGATGCCCGGCTTATGTGCGACTGTAGGAACGTCGAGCACGAGAATGGCCTCCTCGGTTCCTCTCTTGGCGTATCCCCGCCATGCCAATAACCCTTAAGTCGTTGCTCTGACATCTCAGAGCAACGACTTGGGGGGATCCTGTTCTGTACTGGGTTGAGGCTGCCCAACAGTCGAGCAGGCCCAACCCATACAGCCTGGGGAGGCCCAATAAGGTCCTTCTGTAAGACACGCGACTGCCGCGTGCTAGCCACAGTTTCTCCGGGCACTCAGGCAGTTTCGGGCACTTGGGACAATAGGGAAGGAGGACATTACACCCTGCTGAGATGTATCTCCCCGACAGACTAGCTTCTCCCCGCGAGAATGCTACACATCACTCCTCGACGAACATGGCTTCTCCCCGCGAGGCCATGTCCGTTCCACGGGCATCATCTCTCCTCGACGCATAAGGCTCCTCCCCGCGAGGAGTATACAGGATTCACATCTCCTCGACCACAGAAGGCTCCTCCCCCGCGAGGAGCACCCAACGGTCCATCCCGCGTGGACACGTTCCAAGTAACCTCCCACGTCCGAAAGATTCGGTCTGCCCTACATCCGGAAATCTAGGAGCAGTTACTCTAGGGCGAAGACCACATGCTGGTCTTCACTACTACACGTAAGCCCTAGCAGTTACTTGGAGTGGGCCTAGTTAATCTAGCCCATTGCAGGTAACCGTTGGCCCCGCGCTGGGGCTCTCTATAAATACCCTCTCATTTGAGAGGGTCAGATTAGACACATTTCTTCTTGCCACTCACTCTTTCTGTATTTGCTGATATTCTGTACACTCTTTCACTTGAGCGTCGGAGTACCTTGCAGGTACACACTCCCCCCGGCCGTCTCTCACCATCACCGGAGCTGCCGTTCCAGACGCCGTTGGCCACTATCAACTGTCTAATCCAGGTACGATCAGTTATGATATGATCACTCAAGTTTTACCAAGAGGGAAGTTTGAAACTTGTTGTGATATCGTCGGTTTGGAGATTTCACCCACAATTGTGAGGGAGAGATTTGTTGGGTTTGGCCTCCCTTACTATATGGAGAAAGACCCAAATATGTTAGCCTATTTGTGTCTCACATACATAAATGGAGAGAGGCATTTTAGGTTTGAGAGAGAGAGGGGGTAGAAAAATCAACTTCAAAGAGAGAGAAAATATGAGAGAAATCAATTTCTGTTTTTCTGCAACCAGTCTTAGTAAAACAAAGATTCCAAATTCGTTAATCATTGTATCAAGTTCCTTTTTGGAGGGTAGGTTCGCAACAACTGTGTCTACCTTTTGACAGTTCAGATCTTCGAAACCAAATGTGAGCTGGGAGATATTGGTTGCGCACTGAAGTTGCAACTTTTGGTATTTTTCAGCTTATTGTTTCTTATTTGTAAACTAGTTTGCTTGTAGTTTGCTTGTTGTTAGCACTAGTTTGTGCATCACTTTGAGATTCTCTTGTACCCTTATTTGATTAAAGTGGATCTATTTTTTGGTATGGACAACCTGTAGTTTTCACTCTCGCATTGAGGATTTTTCACGTTAAAATATTGGTATTTTCTTGTGCCTTTTTTAGTTCGATTTACTACCATATTTTTGCTGTTTATCCTCATAAATTTTTATAAGTTTAGGGAATTTAATATTCGCTGCGTATTTGTTTGTTATTATGTGTTAATTTCTCATCATATTAGCTTAAGTGATATAGTTTCTTTCTAACTTTGTCTCCTTCTGTTGGTGGACGCTTGATGGGCGGTTATTCCCTCCCTCTTCTGGTACATTTTGTGCTCATTGTTATATTGTTGATCGTATAACCTTGATGTAGTATTAGATCAAACCCCACTCTCGACACTTGTAGCTTAAGGATTCGACAAAGTCGAATGTGCATATTTTAGTCGAAGTTTGTTCAAACATGCAGTAGTCGAAAATAACTTATGTATTATGTTATGTAGTGACTATGTCTGTCATGTATAAGTGTTATCTTCATGCATAACGTACATATGTTAGTAGTCTATAAATAGGCTGCTCTCTCACTTGTTAGGAGAGAGGTTGATTGTTATTTTGTTTCACTTGTAATCATTTAACACTCAATGAGAAATTGAATGTAATAATCGTCATAACTAACTCTGTTTTCTCTCTCTTATCCCTCTTTGAAAAGTGAAAGATTTTTTCTTGCTTGATCAAGAAACTCTCTTTCTCTCAGATTTACTTTGTTCTTGATATCGATTATCTCAACAAACTGGTGTGGTGAGCGTGGATCAAGATGTCTTCAACAAAGTATGAGATTGAGAAATTCATCAGAGAAAATTATAGGATCATGGGCCACGAACTGAGTTACGACAGCGCGTCAATGCATACTCAAGAGTAATTAGAAATACAATAACTTATTAGGGAATTTGGTGATGGTGATGTTCTCAGAACCTCAAGTCCACAAACACACAAGGTGAATCGACCACGAGCGCGACGAGTTAGGGTGGTTAAGAATGTGGAACCGGTGA
Source organism: Lathyrus tuberosus (assembly GCA_022829125.1). Taxonomy (NCBI): domain Eukaryota; kingdom Viridiplantae; phylum Streptophyta; class Magnoliopsida; order Fabales; family Fabaceae; genus Lathyrus; species Lathyrus tuberosus. The sequence goes on from JALAZF010000034.1 coordinate 21,518,924, forward strand.
CCGGTATGATAAATCTAATCGTCCTCATTAATGTTAAAAATATTATCGTTTGTAAAAGTAATTTAAATTAAATATTAATATTCTATATTTATTTATTTATAATAATATGTTATTTTAATTTTTAAAAAAATACATTGATGCATTAGATGAATTGGCACCAATTCTTCCACTTTAAATATGGTCACCAATTAAATTCATTAGACTAATAGAAAACCACAATTCAATTGGTGACCTTTCTTATTCTTTAAATTGAGTCACCATTTTATATGACAACACCTCTACGATTAAATTTTTTCACTTAAAAATAAATTATTTTGAGAATTATGTGGTAAAAACGAAATAAAATTAAAAAATATGGTTATTTCCATAATAAAATTCACAAATATATACAAATACAACTCTATTTATATATCCTCATGAGGAAAGTTATTTTTAGAAAGTAGAAGAAACAAACTTTCCCATAACTTGTTTTGTCATCATAATCGGTGAGCTATGGTTATCTTACTACTATTTGTCGGTTTTCCTTTTTGTGGAGATTTACATTTGTTTGTACCAAAAGCGCAATCTTATAGACACCTAGCTTCTTCTAATTAATCCACTCCAATCATTGCGAACAAGCAACTGTTGATGGCCTAAACATTAATATTCACTTTTGATCCTATTTACATTTTAAGGTTATGTTGAGACAATTACAATTTAAATATAATTGCATTGCTCCTCTTCTTAGGATAATCCTTTTTAAAATAACCATTTTTATAACAAAGAAACGCTTATAATTTTAACAAAATTCATTGAATAATCTGTTCAGCTTAACCAGAGATCTTGGATTCGAATTCGGTCATAGATATACAGTAGTGTTAAATTTTTTTGAGAAAGAACCTTTAAGATCCTATCTGACTTGAGAGATTAGTCTCTGCAATTGCGCGCAGAGGATACCCAATTTAAAAAAAAAAACTCATTGAAGAAATTTAGATCTAACAAAACCATAAATCATAAATGCATAAGAAAAATAGATCTAACAAAACTCATTGAAGAAATTTGGTAAAGAGAGTATTTATTTGTATTTTCAACATTTAGTGTGGTTGGTACTAACAAGTGTAACATTGAAAGCAACAAGTGTGATTATTCTTTGCTGCCCATTTACTCACTCACTCACACTTTACCTGTGAATGACACCGACAACTTAATCCAATATAGAAAGTGAAACAACTCTCTTGGATCACAAGTTAACAAGATTGGACCTCTCAACCACACTCTTACATTTGGATCAGATTCAATTGGATTACCAAAAAACATGTGTTTCTCTGTCATAAAAGAAACACAATGGAACAACATGTTCTGTTGGATTGGACCCACTAAGTAACATCTTCATGTGAAGCATCATAATTCATGATGAACATAGACTTTTAAGGATCTGGTTTTGTAGATGAGGTTTGGTTTTGTTACTTTAAGGTTTTAAGGTTGGGATTTCAACAACATTGTAAATCTAGTTATGGATCCAAGTTCTTGTCTTGATCATGCCCTTTTTCAACTCACACCAACAAGAACAAGGTTGTTTTTCTTAACTTTGGATCAATTGTAGGAAAAAGAAAAAGATTTGATTTTTATTTTGTGGTTTTGAATTTTTGTGTTTCTGTGTTGAAGATGTGACTTGGTGATTGTTGCTGGTGGTGTGAGTGAAAGATTAGCTTCTGGGCTGTTAGAACCTTTTCTTTCTCACCTTAAATGTGCCAAAGATCAGATTTCAAAAGGTGGCTATTCCATTACACTACATCCAGTTGGTACATTTGCTCCATGGTTCACCAAAGCCACCCTGCAAAGGTTTTTTTTGGTTCACTTTTGGTTTCTGTAACAATTGTTTGTTTTTTATTAGTTTTGTTGAAAGTGTAGATTAGTTTTCACATTGTTAATGTAAAAAGTTGTACACCAAATCACTCCCAATGTATCAGTGACGCCTCTGAAAAAAAGGTGTGTCTGTGGCTGTGTCGGACACCTAGATTAGTTTAATTTATTTATTTTTCAAATTATTATCGGTGTCGACGTGTCAGTGTTGGTGTCGTGTTTGAGGTGTCTGTGTTTCATAGATCGCTCCAGAGAACCAAATTATGGAATGGATTCACAGGTCAGACTTTCTAGAGTGTAGGCCCCATTTCCCGTGATGGTCTTGATCATATACAGTCCCTCCCAGTTGGCTGCAGGTTTCCCGTCTCTGGAGTTCTTTCCTCCAATGTCGGCTCGTCTCAGCACGGATGCGTCAAATGTGTAACTTTAGAAATAACTACGGTTAAAACTGTGGTGTGGGATATTATACAAAATGGATCAATAATGTGTATTTGTTTTGGTTCATTTTATATAGGTTTGTTAGATTTGTAAGCACTCCTGAAGTTTTAGAGAGGTTTGTGACCATAGAAAAGGAGATTGTGCAGATTGAAGGTTCAGTTCAATCAAGTGAGGTAGAAGGTATGGATGAGAAATCATAATCACATTGGTACCTTAATCTTTCTTTTGATTGCATTAATCACACTAGTTCCAAGTGAATTAACAGGAAATATGTCATATGCTGAAGGGCGTGTCAAAAGGTCGACTAATTCCTCTGATCGAGATGGACATGAGGAGAATTCGAGGTATATATTTGATGTTTTCCTTGTATGTGCATACATCTTTGTACTCTTTACGAAGTATCTACAATATAGTATAGGATAATTTTTCGTTGATGATTTATTGTAGGGTTCGCCTTCAACGTGTTCTAGACAATCGTAAAGCTATGCTTTGTAAAGAACAAGCAATGGCCTACGCACGTGCTTTAGTTGCGGGATATTATCCAGAATCAATGGATGATCTTATTTGTTTCGCCGATGCTTTTGGAGCTTCACGTTTAAGGTCCGCGGGCGTATTGGAGAATAGTAACATTCATCCATTAGAACTGTTTGTTTTGTTGTTTAATATGATTCCGTATCTCGTGTAGGGAAGCTTGCTTGAATTTCTTAGAGCTATGCAAACAAAAGAATGAAGACAAGCTTTGGATGGATGAGATCGCAGCCATGCAGGTGTCTTCTCAACCCGTGTTGCCTTACTTACGAACTTCTGGAATCGTACTTGCGGGTGAAGATGAGTCAACTCCAAGCCATGCCAGTTTGGACATTGGCCAAGGTATTCCTCCCTTACTACTAAGGATCTGGTTGGACAAACAACTTAATTAAGCGCTTATTAAGTTAAGACTCTGATTTGAAAAAATGAACAAATTAAACGTAATCACAAGTGTCGGTGTCAATGTCAAACAAGGACACTGACACTGACACATCTTTTTGCAGAGGTGTCGGTGTTAGTTAGTATCTTAAAAAAAAATTATTTTTGCAGATGATACCTTGCCAGCATCAGGTCAAACTCCGTCAACCGATGGAAGGGCTCAAATACCAAAGTCGTGGCCGAATCATCATCCGCAGTACATTCACAATTTTCAAGGTCATGCATTCCAACAAATGCCTCCATACCAAGGATATGTGTATCCTGGTATGCAGGTTCCTCCCTCTTCATATTTTCCGGGGAATATGCAATGGCCTCCAAACGAGGATCGGTCTCACAATGATAAAACATCGTATAAGAAAAAGAAGAAGAAGAAAAACAAACAATCTCAAGTAGTGGAGCGCTCTGAAGAAGATGAATCGACTACATCGTCTGAATCTAGCTACGAGAGTGATTCGGATGTTGATTCAAAGCAAAGCAAAAAGAACTCGTCATCGGAGCGTATGCACAAAAAGAAGCATGGAAAGAAGTCCTCACGGAAAGTAGTTATACGTAATATAAACTATATAACCTCTAAAGGAGATGGTGAAAAGGGTAGTATCACAGACGAGAGTTTGTCGAATGAGGAAGAGTTTATCAATGGAGATTCCTTGAAACACAAGGTAGAAGCAGCTGTTGCGTCTTTTGAGAAGAGAAACAAATCAAACTCGCGTCACCATAAGAAACAACATAGTGCAAAACACCTTGGCAGTGTAAATGATTCGACTGTTTCTGATTCCAATGGCATAAAAGACGGTAACAATTGGGATGCTTTCCAGAATCTTCTTTTGATAGACGATGATGATTCAACGCGTGATACAGAAAAAGAGCCGATGAAGTTTGAGGAAGAGTATATGTCGAACAAAAATTTTGAGGATGGAAGGTCAAGGGAATTTAACGGTGAAGCAGGCTTTGCTAAAACTCGAGTAGTTTCAAATGATTCCTTTGTTGTGACACAGAGGGAATTGAACAATGAGGGTCGAAATCGCGTTGAATACTTCAAGGAAGGGAAGGATGAACCTACATTTATGCAGAAAAATAAAAGTACTGAAGAGGATTTGATGTTTTCTCGGAGAAACGAAGAACCTGGTAGATATTATGTGTCTTCTTCAGCTACAGATGGTTTACCTGTAGAGAAAAACAAGAGAGACATTTTGGCTGACGACTCTTTCATGATTCAAGCTCGACCGTCGCAAAATAAGTTTAATTCTCAATCAGCTGCTAATATAAGTTCGATATCAGACATTGTCGGCACTACTGAATTCACAAACGGAACACAAGAAGGTTCACACAAGAAGACTGAAACTTTAATTTCTCGCGAGCCGGACGATCTTTTGATGGTTCTTGATCGCGATTCAGCTGTGGAGCAGAATGCAACACCCTGGAGAATGGAAATGGATTATGAAAACAACATTGCATTATCTGAAGTAAATAGGAAGCCTTCTGACGTTGGAACCGATAGAAATCGTGCGTCTAATCATGAAGGCGCGGATAAGAAAACTAGTGGAGCAAAAAATGGGAAAATTTCAAGTAAAGATGCAAAGTCAAGGGCTCCAAATGCATCTCTTGTGAAAAGCAAATCTGATATCATGTCAAGAAGTAGAACATTGCCGGGAAGCAGAACTACGATTACGAAGAGCAAATCCGAGAAGGTAAACTAACAAGTAACAACGGTCTTTTCTCGACTTTTTCTTTTCTTAACATTATAAGATAGTTGAGAATGTTATTTGTTAACCTTTTTTTGTCACTTCAATTGATAGGAAGAAGAAACTAGAAAGAGACGGGAAGAGTTAATGATCCAGCGACAGAAAAGAATCGCCGAAAGAAGTGCCTCGAAGAAGACTGGAACAGAAACTAAGAATTCTACAAAGAAAGGGAATCCTAAGATTCATCCATCAAACGAAGAGGCTAAGAAATCGAACAAACCAGTCCTTAGGAGTTCCACCATCAATCGCCTCGCTACAGCCCGGGTAACTCCGCAGAAGGTTTCTCCAAGCCAACCAAAATCAAGTCCAGCCAAGAAACCTTCCTTGAAGGCAAATAAGGTACCTTTGCAGAAGAAACAGCTCCCAAAAGAAGTCAAATCTTTGAATCCTAAAGAAGATGCGCGTAAAACAAAAGGGAAAGTTCTCTCCGACACTAACGCGAAGACTAAGAATGAAACAAAAGCCTCACTAGTGCTGCCTATCAAACCTGTTGCCGCGAAAGCTGTTGAACAAAACAACAATCATAATTTGAAAGTCACTGAAGAGGTATCCAAGGCATCACCAGAGAAACAACCAAGATCTTTGATTTCAGAAAGAGAAACCGCACATGAAAATATGCGCCACCTTCGCAGAAACTCGTCTTTGCCAAATCACGATCATCCGTCCGGAGGAAGTCAGTCTAGAGGTGAAGAAGTATCAGACAAGTTATCTTCACTTCATGGCGATAACAGTCAACCTCGACAAAATACTGACATGATCACAACTTCTCCTGCTGCATTGCCTACCAAACCATTAATATATACTGCCTCGAATTCAAAGGTTAATCAGAAAACAGATGAAAGTTATGTTACTCCACCTAAAGTCTCGGAGATACAAATTTCTACTCCTCCGCCGAGTAACCAAGAATCAATCCACAACAGGAAGAAATGGATCAATGACGAGGAGGACTCTTCCAAAGCGGCGAAAGGATCCCGTAAGCTTCTCTTCTTTGGAAGAAGAAGCTGAAGAACCTTTATTAAGGCAAGTTATGAGTTTTCTTTGATCAACAGAAAGTGTTTGGCATATTTGTTTTTGGACACTCATTCATGTGGAAGATTTTAGATAGTTTTCAGATTCTCATACATTATAAGAATAAGACCATGTGGATTGGAATTGCTATGCTATCATACTGTGTAATAAATTTTCCATGTTTCCTTGTATTGTAAATGGTATTGAAAGTTGTGATGTTTGCTTTCATGTTGGTGTTCTTTAACAATGTTAAGTCAATTTTCTATGAGTAGGGATTTTGTAATTGTGTGTTGTATTATGGAGTTTATTTTTATCCATTTTCTTAGCTTTAGTTGGTTGTGAATTGTTTCTATTGATTTCTGTTTTTAAAGATTTGTATAGAAAATATAGTATACAATTTGTTTTTCAATGTTTCTTTTACTATATATTTGGAAACACAGGTAACAAAACAAACTGAAACCAAATGGGCAATTTCGTTCTAACTGCTAATATAAAATTAAAGTCAAATTTTTCATTGTATATTTTCTATTTATAATTACATGAGTATTTACGATAATTAACTATAAATTATTCTGTATTTGATTTTCTAGTCTATTCTAAGAATGAAAAATATATACAATTAAGAAAACCAAATCATATGAAATCATTTCATTATTAACATCCCTTCAAATTGATGTGTACAAATATATGCAACTTGAAATCGAGTACTAACACAAAAAAGTGATATTAGTTGATCATCATAGGCATCGCATATTGAATGACAATCGACTTTGATATGTTTTGTGCGTTCATAAAAAACTGGATTTGCAACAATTCGGATGACATTTGTATTGTCAACATAAAGTGAAGTTGGCCCTGCTTGAAGAAATCCAAGTTCATTCAAAAGACCACAAAGCCAAAGTATTTCAGAACAAGCATCAGACATGGCACGATACTCGAATTTAGGAGAGGATTTAGAAACTCTTGTTTGCTTCTTACTTTTTCAAGAGATCAATGAAGAATCAAGAAACATGCACCAACCAGTGACAAATCGACGAGTATCAAGACATTCTGCCCAATCAACATCACTATAAGCACTCAATTGAAGAGAAATTTCAACGGGAAAGAATAATCCACATTGAGAAGTTCCCTTCAAGTAGCGAATTACACGACGAACCGCAACCAAGTGAAGATGGCGAGGAGAAAGCATGAATTAACTTACTTGCTGAACAACAAAAGATATGTCAAGACAAGTAATAGTCAAGTAATTAAGGCTACCCACAAGTTGTCGATACAATAAGAGAATAGACAAAAGATCACCATTATCACTGTGATACTTAACATTAATCTCTTAGGGAGTATCTACCAGATTAGCCGATTAGAGACCAGCCAAAGAAATAAAATTTGTAGCATACTTGTGTTTATGGAGACAGATTCTCTTGAATGTAGAATAAACTTCAAGACAAAGAAAATAATGTAGTTTACCAAGATCTTTCATATGAAATGAAGCCTATAACTGTCGTTTAAGTCTTTGAATGGAAGCATGATCAGAGCCAATAATAACCATATCATCAACATACATAAGAAGTAAGACAGTTCCCCCGTAGATGTGTTATGGATAAATAGAGAGGAATCATACTGGCTCTAAGTAAAGGAGAACCCTGGAGGTGAGAAAAATACGTAAAAAGGGGATTGAACTATGTATGTCAAAAATGTTTCGCTTTTAAAAAGTAACTTCACAATATGAACAAAGTTTAGAGTCTGATATCAGAAATAATAATGGCAGCGGAAAGAATATATTAGAAGCAATAAGCAAGCAACACACAAAGTTTATCCTGGTTCCTCTCCTCAATTGAGACTAGTCCAATCCCCTTGTCTCAACAAGAGCTTTTCACTATAATCAAACTTATTATACTTTGCTCAAGAAAACTAGCAAGATACTTCACTGCTCAATCAATCTAGAAAGAGACTTTTGCTCAAGCAACCTAGAAGAGACTTCTACTCAATCAACCTAGAAAGAGACTTCACTGCTCAAGCACACAAGAAAGAGAATTCATTTACTTTAAACAAATTGTTTAGTAGAATAGATAACAACTATACTTTGATACACAATCAGAAGTATAACAATTGTGCAACAACCACAAAGGTTCTTAACCTCTTAAGATTTCTAAGATAAACAAAGATAAGAAATCTTAAGATCTTATGCAATAACAATTACAAATAATAGCTTAGTTATACTTAAGATGTTGTGTTGTATTGTTGTAACCTTCTTTCAAATCTTCAAATTCCTTTTATAGAGGCAGAGAAAGAGTCGTTGGAAGGTTGAGCATAAGATATTTCTTCGTGAAGAAGCATGCTAAGAGAGACGTTGGAGGATGTATTTGGTTAGAAACGTTGTCCACTGAATAAAGACATTGTTCACAACATCTTTCGAAGTACTAGGTATCTATCAAAAGGTAGAACAAACTGAAGAGGTCACATCACCATTCCTGGAGCCTTGGAAAACGAAACCCTAGTTGCCTCTCTCTAGAAATCTGGCGCTTTGACAAGACTGGTATGCTTTTGGTACAGGGTATGGATCAGAAACACCTTTAGCCTACAGAGTCTGAGTTGTCACCAGAGGCTGAAATACATGACCATAGTCTGAACCTTCAAAGGTTGATAAACACATTTAGGGTCATCATAATTGATCATTCAAAATCTGAGTTACATTGCTTCTCAACATATGTTTTTAACGGGATCAATACAAAGTTGAATTCTAAACTTGTGATCATGCACACTTGAACATATGTTAGTATACCCATTTATTTTTTAAATATTTTGTTATTATCAAAACCCAAGGGATATGAAAATCTTGTTCCAACAATTTCTCCCTTTTTGATGATGACAAACAAATGTATTTAAGAAGAATGGTTGGTCAGTCTAACTAACTTGACAACATTAGAGTCAGAGGTTTTTAACCTCCCCCTAAGTCTAATAGTCCAAAGGTTGAGTTTTTTAAGCTCCCCCTAAATCCTATACAAGTTAATTTAAATTTATTTTGATAAAATAATGTTCAGATGAAAGCAATATCCAAATAATTAGGGCTCAGGTCAATAAAAGCATTCTAAAAATACTTTTAATCCCCTTAAATACTCGCATGAATTTCTCCCCCTTTTGTCATCAATAAAAAGTGAAAAAGACATGTCAACATGGAGAAAAAAATATTTAGGAATGAAATACGTGGGAAAGAATTAAGTTCTAATAAACATAGCAAAAATAACTTTTGCACTTCCCAAGATTGGTTGAAACGTTTCTGCACTTCTCAAGACAACCACGCGTCAATCAGGAATTTCAACCATCAGAAGTAATTATTGCAATAATGAGCTAGAGCATTAAATCACCAGATGTTTCATCTTCCAAACGCAACATACAAGTCACTCAAACTCTTATATAAAAGCACAACTTCATAGACAGACTTCTCATATCTTCAACTAGTTCTTCTTACATCCCAACACCATGAGTTCTTCTTCTGAGAAAGCTAAAAGCATTATCTCACAAGAAACCATTGTGGAAACCAACCTTGGTACCACACCAGCAGTAGTTAACTGAAGAGGCCCAACCATCTGGGTCGACCATTGTCTGAGATGCACTAAGGGTGAGGAAGGCCAGAAAGAAGAAGAAGGTGTTGAAGAAGAAGAAAAAGAAGGTGTCGAGGAAGATGGTTTACTTTGACTCAGATGAAGGTAGTGAGGAGCGAGACGTAGATTGGGAAAATTCCTGTAGTGTTAGGGGATATTGTTTAGATTTGGACAAAATTATGTAAACCAATGATCTTGTACTCCTTCCCTTTTACTCAATGAAATATGAATTTCTTCCATCCTTGTTGCAATAATACTTTCTAAATAGTATCTTATTTCCAATTGAGTGAACCAATATGTTGGCAGAGAGGCGTTGGAAGAACCGTTAGCATCGCGCGTGATGGATGCGTGACGCGCGCGGTGACTACGGGAAATTGCCTATAAATAGAGATTTTTTAAATATATTTTCCTCACAACTCTTTTTCTCTATTCTTTCTTAACCACAAATTCCCTATAATCATCATTTTCTCCTTAAGTTTTTTCTCCGTGCAGTGTTATTTTTGTGTTGTTGCAGACAAAATGAGTTCAAAAAGAGCCAAAGTTTTAAGTGGTTCATCTTCACGCGCTACTCCAACTTTTCCAAATATGAAGTTTCTTTTTAAAGTAAATGCGTAAAAATATTTAAAGTTGGTTGATTACCATATTGTGAGAGAAAGAGTGTTTGCATTCGACGATTTGAGAGGCTTCGAAGAAGTTGTGTAAATGTTGCAACAACAACAATGGGTAAGTTTTAATAATTTAATTCAAGAAACTATTAAAACCATAGGCTTCGAGTTTTATGCAAATGCAGCTTTTAGTGTTGTGGTCTCTTATACTTCATATTTGTGAGGTAAGTACATCAACTACTCTGCTAGTGCTATTAATTCTATTTTAAATCTTCAACCTCCTCCTGTTTGTGCTCTTAGGACTTATAGAAATGAGCATCTTGTTATAAATGAAGTCATGGCCCAAGAAATGCTTGATGTTTTTTGTAGACAAGAATTTGAATGGGTGATTGAGCGTGGCTTAGCACTGCGACTTAAAAAGCCGACTCTATTCAGTCATAATTTTTTGCGTAGGGCATGGGCCTAATTTTTTTCGTAGACTCTAAAAGCCGACTCTATTCAGTCATAATTTTTAGTGAAACGGTGCCTAGGACTTTTAGCTCTTCGAATGGGTGAGCCTATTAATGTAGGGTGTTTAATTTTTGAAAATATTAAATATATGACTAACACTACTTGTGGGCATTTTTGTGTTATTAATGAATTATGCAGGAGAGCCGGAGTACCCATCTACCCTAATGACGAGATGATAGGTCCAAAAGCACCTACCAAAGCTTCATCAATCAGGAGGCTGCAACATAATCACCCAGTAGGAGCTGCTCAACAAGATCAAGAGGATAACCTAGCAGGAAATGAAGAAGAATTCTACCAACCTCAGGTGTAGCAGCAAGTGACGCAAGTTCAAGGAAATCAACAGGCATCAGAGTTTCAGAGAAGGATGAAAGCTCATGTAGTGGGAGTTACATGGTGGATAACAGAAGTTTTACATACCTTGTATGTTGAACCCCTAAGATTCGTACTAGTATTCAAAGACTTCTACAACCAACAAGAAGACCACATGCCTACTTAAAGTTTAAGAGCATGCTTTGCAAGCGCCGAAGAGATGGAGAATTATTTCACAAATCAAGATCAAGAGCAAGCAAGAAGAATAGAGCACATGAGAACAAAATGGACTTGGAAAAATAATGATTTCAACAACACAATGAATTGCATGCATGATCTTTTTCGCAATGATAATATATGAAGAAGACGTGTAGCAATTTTTTAATTTCTAGAAGTTTTTATTATTATTTTCGAATGTATGCCCAATGAAGAATAATAGCACTTATAAGTAATTTTTCCCATTGTATTATTTTAATCATGGTTGTCTTTAATGAATGAGTTTGCGTCTGTTGTTTCTTTCAGATTTACAAAAAATGCAACTTTAGCATTGAACAAATGAACCAAAAGCACCATCAGATAAAACTTGATCATCTGAAAAGTGACTTACGAATTGAAATCAAAGGATGAAAAAGGAATCGGCAACCTTCTACTCACCCTTCAAATACCTAGACTAGTAAGGTTTGATCCAAATAACTTCCATTATTTACTATTCCTTTTATTGAGTGTATCCATGCATTATTTCTTTATCAGGTTTGAACTATTTCTGATTCAATTTGCCTAGTTTGATTTACACACCGAAGCAGTTGTTTGCTTTGAACTCTGAGCCTTTTTAACCGCCCTATAGTAATAGGTAACGTCTGTTGCTAACCACTTTGAGCTTAGCCTTTCTTTCGGTGACTTAGCCTTATTTATTAGCCATATGACTTGAAATATTACATTTTCCCACCCTCTCTTTGGAGTTAGGTAGAAATTTTTAGTTCTAAAGTTGTATGAAAAAGAATAAGTTTGGGGTTGCTCTTGAAAGTGAGCAAGGTTTAAGTTTGTGGTTGAGGTACTAGAGAAGACACGATCAAAAATTCAAAAATTATGAGAAAATAAGAAGTTAAAAATAACTTCTTCAAAAAAAAGAGAAAAAGAATTCAAAATGAATAGTGATGACCGCAATAGCAATATCTCTAGTACCATTAATCAGGAAAAGAGTTGGTATAATAACAAAAGGAGAACTAAGTACATAACTCCAAAGGTTTAAACCTACTTTCCCAAAAATGTCATACCCATACATAAGCCAAGGTACAACTGAAAAAGCCCTCAAATGTGTGTTTTAATTTCTTTGACGAATTTTATTAGAGCATAATCAAACTCAATATAAACTATTTTGCATGATGATTGAGAGACTACCCTATCAATTGAGTGGGTCATAGTGAGATGAGAGACATGTTAAGTACTTGTCAAAGATTGAGGATGTTTTCTGAATTTTCCGGATTACAGTTGGAAGCTAGAATGACGGTCAGGTAAAGCAAATTTCATATGGTGATGTTCAACTGTTATTGTTGTAACCTGTTTTTCTATTTGGAATTTGTAGTGCAGGAAAGTTACTTGAGGACAAGAAACGGTTTAAGTTTGGGTTGTAATGAAACTTCGTCATTACATGTTTTCTATCGAAGAAACAGAGCAAAACTAATCGAAGATAAGCAAAAATGAAGAAGAAAGACCAAAGAAATATGCAAAAATGACCAAGTATGAAGAAAAAAAGACTTAGTGAAATTGGATGGAAAAAGGGAGCAAAAACATGCAGCTACTGGAATAATCACGCGCAGCATCGCATGCGTCATATGGCTGTATTGTCAGCATTGCGCGCTCAATGTAGGATATCACGCACGCGATACGAACTTTTTTCTGGGCCTATTTTGACGCGTTCTGGATTGATTTAACAACTTTAAAAGGGGGTTGTTGGCATCTTTTCAAGGGTTCTGCGCATTTTGACTGAAAGTGACGGTAAAGAGCACCAAGAGGGCAATTTTGAGAGCATTAGAAGCCATTTGAGGCCAGTTCTTCAAGGATTTTCTGATGCAATCTTCATCTTTTTGCTTGGTATTTGATTGTATCGTTATGAGTGGCTAAACTTCTCTAAGTTAGGTTTTGTATGATGAACTTGATTTGAACTTGTTGGGACATGTGTTTAATTTGTCATTGCATGAATAATTGAAGTTATATTTTTATTTAATTGCATCTTTTGCTTAATGCTTTTTATGTGAGATAGTCTTTTAATCTGATCATGGGTGCATATGGAATACTCACCATTAGTCTATGCGTTGGAACTAAGGAAATTATTGTACTTACGCTAGTTGAATATGGATACGAGACCTCTAGTAGTGGCATTTGAATTAACGTTCTATTGCATTGCCTTGTTTCACTTACACTGGTTGAAAAGGGATATGAGACCCCGAGTAGGAATTAGTGAGTTATACACCAAGGGGTTGGGTATAGTGGTTTTGTTAATTCGCCGTGGAAATATAACGACTTTCTCGTTCGTGTAATGCATTAAAGTTTAATAGGGGCTAAATAAAGGATTATACACAAAACCTGTGTGCTTTCATATTATTTTAGAACAACTTTTATTTTTTCACACAAAAACTCGACCCCCCCTCCAATTGTTACTTTTTATAATTGCACAACTATTGCTTTATTAAATAGCAGTCCTCGTGGATTCAATATCTTTTTATTACTACGACACTTTTGGTACACTTACCGAGAAGTCATCACTCTACAATTAGGAGTGTGTTGCGTGTAGATGCCTTGGGTGTACATGGTATGGATAAATGGATGAAGATTCCTAACATATGTTATCATATTGCTTAAAGATACAATGTTTGTTGGGTGAAAATATGGACACAAAAAGGTCTAAAAGAGGAGGGGTTGAATATACCATTTTCCTTTTATACAATTTCAAAAACATTTTACGTCTCATAAATGAAATTAGAGATTTGAAAAAGCGCGGAAGCAAAACCTAAAAAACAAGAAAGCTTAGAAACATCTCAATGAATTAAACAAAGTGAAATAATATATGATGTTACTAAGTGTTTGATTGCTTATAATGCAAGTCAATTACAAGACAACTGAAATCGCTTTAAACAAAGTGATTTAAGAACTCTTTACATAGATATTCAGTCAAGCTATAATTGAATTCATGATAATTCTATAAGATTGATACACCCCACACTTAAGCTTATACATAAATATCTATAAGCAAAGTCTAACTTATGTGGCATACAATTAAAGCAATTATGTAATAAATGCAACAACGATATTAATGGATGATAGTAAAATAAAGGAGTTAAGGGAAGAGAAAAAGATACACAAAGATATATTGTGGTTCGACGTTCGTCCTCACTTTACCTACTGCATTCTTCAATGGTGTTAATTAACCACTAGAAAATAATCACGATCTTCCACTATTTTTATAAGTTTGATACAAGCATTTGGTTACAATGAACTATCACACGATAAGTCCCTCTATTGATGCAGACACTCAAACCGCTAACAAAAACAAGATCCCTAAAGATCTTGATCCAATAACCTCGCTATCCACAATAACATGCTCCAAGTATTCGTGTGTGGCGACACCCTGGTCCCACCGATTTTTTGTTTGAGCGATTTCCATTAACCGAGCGTATATTGGACAACTCCCAACTTTGTCTGCGATCTATCTTTCGCCAACACCACCAAAGAAGGACAACTTCCAACTCTGCCTTACGGACCGTTGATACTTGATCTTGCCAAAGTCTTCCTTAAAGTATATTGAAACTCTCTTCCTGATGGATATCAATAAAGATCAAGCTGCATTCAAGAAATGATACATGCACCTGTTACAAACAACAAAATTCACACAAAAACATTAGATACCCTAATGTACCACTAGTCTCCTTCAACACTCAATCTTTAGAGATGAAGGTTCTCAACAATGAAAAAAAACTATGGATGAAGATGATGAACAATGTTAGAATATTTCACAAACAATATAAAAATACAAGGTATTAGTCAAATGATTAGATGAATCTGAATGAAGAACACAGACAAGGTTCTCTCAAATTTTTAAATAAATGAGTCTTGATGTTTGATTGTTATCATGATCTTGTTTAATCATGAACAACACACGGGATTAATCAACTCACTCTTTCTAATTCATAAGCAACAACAACAAAATTGCACAAGAACAATGTACAACAAAAGAAAGTGAATTTGACATGGATTACACTCAAAAGAGAAGACACAAATGTATCTCATATTTTTTATATATTTTCACAAAATTTCCGTAATAATTTTAAAATTTTCAATACAAAATTTTATGAAAAATCAACAACTTAAATTAAGGATATAACAGTAAAACCACGTATATTGTGGGGGGTATAACGCAGGTGACAGGTTATATTATCGTGTTTGTCACCCCATATATATTAAGAGCTGATAACAACTCCCAAATACATAAGACGAGATAAATTCTGCCACCTGAAGTCCCCTTTGCTCTCTTTTGCTTCTTTGCCCTAAAACTTCATCAATGGCTCGTCGTAGCTCCGGCGGTAACGTTCCGACCTTAATTCTGCTTTTAGCATTTTTATGCTGTAATTTCGCCCACCATGCCTCTTCGTAGCTAGGGTTTTATGCTTTCGGCTTTCGTTAAATTGTTGAAGGAAATTGTAGATTTTGTTGCTTTTAGCTTGTATTTGCGAAATACTTGATCCATTGTTTGTTGTTATTTTTTAGCTGTTTCTCGCCTCACATTATCGAAAGTTCTGATTTTTTCTTCTCTTTCTGGTAATTGCTTTTTGCTTTGATTGTTCCGTGGTTCTGGTCGATCCACACACAAACCCTAATAATATTAATGGGTTGATTTAGAGCTATGGGTTGGGTTAGATTGGTTCTGGAATGACCAGAACCTCATATGGTGCTTCTAACCTAACCTTGCCCTACCTTGCGTGTCTATCCACACGCATATTTAGTGCCGGTTGCTGGGTTGAATGGACTCTGAAATCATCTGTTCACTTTCTGAAATCATCGGTTCACTTTCGAGACATGTTTTTTTTAACCTATTTGTTTTGGCTGACCTCAAGTCCGTGTCACTGCGACTACAAGGTATTGTCCGCATTGGGTGTAAAAACCCTCGCAGATATGGAGTTTGTATATAAACTACAATTAGCCTCGATTCCCAAGCAATGTAGGACTATTTTGGCCAGCCCGGAACACTACCTTGTGGCTATGGGGTTTGTATATAAACTACAATTAGCCTCGATTCCCAAGCAATGTAATACTATTTTGGCCAGCCTGGAACACTATTCAATTGAGTCCATAAACCTGTGACAAGTAATTGGTGAAATATTATCTCACCATTAATATTGCTTGCTGTATTTTTATTAAAGTGAAACAATGAATGTTGGTTTAATCAATATGGATCATCATATGGTGAACTGTTTGTGCAAGGTTTCGAGTGAGCTAATGATTGGACTACCTTTACTCTTTCTTCTACTTTTTCCAAGTTATGTGATCTCTTGAATTGTTTCTTACTGTAGGAAGATCTGCTCGTCCAGCTCCCCGTGCTGCACCAGCTCGCCCCGCTCCAGGTAAGCAATACAAGAGTATTTCAAACCTTGTTAAAACAGTATAGCTTTAAGAAGATACGTTTCTTGTTGTCCAAACATGGTGTTGATATTTTTTTTCTTCCAATTGAGATATTGAGTGATGGGGTACGCAATGTTTCTAATAACACTGTCTCTAAATTTTGGTGCAGTCAACCATGCTCCTCCTCCAGCTAACGTTCAGAGTGGCGGTGGATCTATGCTTAGTGGTATTGGTTCAACCATAGCTCAAGGTATGTAAAGCAAAAACCAAAAGTTGTTTTTTCCGTATGGATCCATATAAACATTCATGCTCTTGTTTGGTACTAAATTTCATATATTTTGCAGGTATGGCTTTTGGCACTGGAAGTACAGTGGCACACAGGGCTGTGGACGCGGTTATGGGTCCTCGCACTATTCAACATGAAACTGTAGCTAGTGAGGCTGCTGCTGCTGCCCCTGCACCAACTGTCAACTCTTTTGGTGGTGATGCATGCAATAATCATTCAAAAGCTTTCCAGGATGTATGTTGTTCCCTAGTTCTGTTATTTCATGATAATTCCTTTTGTTTAAAATAATCAATAGCTTTTAGTAAATATTTAATCTGCTGTTTAACATTGAATATATGTCTCGAAATAACATATCAATCACATACCTTAAAAGATTGTGGATGTTAATGAAATCTTTATATTTGCATTGTCTTGATTGTTATAAATCAAGTAGCCCTCATGTTCGTTGTGCATTTCTTAGTGTAATTTTTTACTTGTGCTGATGAGGATCATGTTATGTCGTTGCAGTGCCTGAACAATTACGGAAGTGAGATTAGTAAGTGCCAGTTTTACTTGGATATGCTATCAGAATGCAGAAAGAACTCTGGATCTTCAATGAGCATGTAACTGCATTTGACATGTTTTGGAGTATGCTTGTGTTCTCTGTCTAAGATGTTTACAACTAGTGAAAGATATTAATTTCAATAAATTTCTATTTAACTGGTGACAATCTTTCAAAATTTTTATTGATACTTGACAGTTGTTTAGTCTCAAATTTGTCTTTTGTTTTATTTTTTATTGATGCTTAAAAGTTGTTTAGTCTCAAATTGCCCCGTTTGTCAGCATGTTCATGTTTTCTTTTAACTTTGAAAATGTTGTAACACATACCACTGATCTTTGGGGGACTTGGATTTTCTTCTACATGTATTATTCTACAACAACGAAGTAAAATGTTGCAGGGAAAAATTAAAGAAATAAAATGTTGTAGAGAAAAATTGTGGTAGGAAGATTCAAATATCTTTGTATTGGTTTTGCTGCTTGTGTTTGTGTTATAAATAATTATGAAAGGGATGTTTAATTGTATATTGTTTCTATTTCTACTAAGCTTTATATGATAAAAATAGTGGCTGGCTGTTAAGCAAATTTATATTTGATGAATGATGACTGAGCTTATGGCTAATGTCTTGTGATTAATAACTTATAACTTAATTGAAGTGTTGTGGCTTATAACTTAATTGAAGTGTTGTGGTTCAATCATTTAATAAATGTAAAATGACATAAAAGAACATTTTTTAATACAAAAATGTATATTTAAAATACTTAAAATTCTTAAGGGTAAAATTGAATTTTAGTTAAAATTATAAGGAAAAATACTATTTGAAATAGCTTATGTAAAATAAGTTGTAAATTAGTAAAATAAACTATAAGTGATAGATGAAAAATCTTTATTAAAAATAAGTTGTAAATCGTGTAAGGATATAATAAGTTCAAAGATATGTCATGTCAAATATAGCATGAATTATTGACTTTAACATTATTTTTAGAGAATTGCTCAACACATCCTAATAATTGCTTCCTTAATTTTGTGAAAAACCAAAAATACCTTTGGACTTCAAAAATGCATCTTCAACACATTTTATATACACGCAATTCATTTATTTTTTTAGTTACATTCCAATTTTATAAATAAATTTAATTGAGCCACATTCCAATTTTATAAATAAATTTATTCTAAAAATGTATTTTAGGAAAGTCTCCTAAAATACATTTCTAAAATCTATTGAACCAAAAATTTATGCTATAGTCATCTCTTCAAAGAATTTTTTTTTAATAAAAATCAAAATTAAAGATACCTTGTATTTTAAGATAAAACATATTTCACGTTGAATAAAAAAACCACCTAGCATTTTGTCATAATTATTCTATAGAATTTGAACTTGTTAAAAACGAGGGGAAATTCATAAATACAAATGTAATTTAACTCCCAATTTAATTGTTTGCTATTAGAAATATCTATAAACGGTAGTCAATTCAATGGTGTATTACAATTTGAAAAAAAAAATGCTTGATCATAAATCATCATTTTCACTATGCACTACGCTGAGAAATCAATAGAGTGATATAGATTTCACTTGTTATTTTGCTATAGTAAGATAAACACTAAAAGCAAAGAGGGAGAAAGAGATACATTTCCGAGAAAAAAATAATTGGAGTGAGACTTAATTTGCACGTGTTTTTATGTGATTAGAGTGTGTTTAAAAATGCATTTCCGTATTCTATTTTAGGTGAATTCGGAGATGCATCTCGGAATCAATTTATCTCAAAATGATTGTGTCTCAATTAAGAAAACATGAGGTGTGCATATGGTGAATATGAAGATGGATCTCCAAACTAAATCTTAGAAAAAATGGGCGAGACTCAATTTGAGCATGTTTTGGTGTGTAAATGGTGCGTTCAGATATTCATTTCCGAAATTAGATTAAAACTTTCTAATTTTCCTAGCGTGCTTTTCCACCTCTTAGGGTGGGATTAACAATTCCATACTTTTATATGTTCAATATTTTTATTCTAACAATGCATGCATACTTTAATTTGGTGGACTTAACATATATGATTAGGGGATTGTTTATTGCAGTCTTAGTGATGCTCACAACTTGGTGAAAAAGTAATAATGTCTTTAACATTAGGACTTGCACTTTTGGGCGCACTCAAAATGTCCACACCTCAGCACTTCGTAAGTGAGTCACCTTCTGCTAAAAATTCAGTCTAAAATTATACTTTTGAATTATTTATTGGCAAGATGAGGTGAACGACTCACTTACGAAATGCTCTGATGTATTTTTTAGGTGTGTACGAAAGTATACTTCCGGATTAAACTCGAAAGTATATTCTCACACTATTTTTTTTAAGCAATAAGACCTTTATTTTAGATTTATGTTAGGTTTAATCTAATATTCACACAAATCAAATTTGGAAATTTCTTAATACACCATATATGTTACTTACACACCACACGAAAATATTAAAATGTCCCTCAAATTCTAGAGATGCATCTCTGGACGCACCCAATACACACACTTCATTCGTTTTTTTAGTCACACCTCAATTTTATGAATAAATTTATTCCAGAAATGCATTTTCGAAAACTACTGAACCAAATATACTAAATTGCTCCCATACTTCACCCTTTAAGCCTAGTCTTATTTGTGATATGTTTATCTCAAAATTTTCAAAAAAATCAGGCAAATCAAAGTACTCATATGGATTATTAGCCATGGTTTGGATCATATTATGAACATGTAAATTATGCATTGATAAGAGATAATAAAAACCTGTTCCAAGAAAAGAAATTCTTGGAATATTGAATTGTATAGCTATGTTGATTGTATATGGTAAACGCGCATAAGAGATTATGCAACTTGGTGACGGTATTAACTCTTCAAATATTTTTTCAACTTCTTGATGTAAAAACTTTGATGAATTGAAGAAGTGTGATGATGCACCAAGTGAAGGTAGCATGTCAAGATTCTTACACCCTTCAGATAATCTAAATTCTTTGGATGGAAATTGGAGATGGAAATTGAAAATTGGAAATTTGTAGGTCAGATTAAAGAAAACATTGAAAGGTTGATGAGAAACGAGATTCATTTTGTGGAGTGGTTAATATTGTAACGACATCATTTTGATTTTTTTTTTGTTCAATAATTTTCAGAAATGCATTTTCAAAAAATTTTCGAAAATGCATTTCTGAAATAAATTTATTCATAAAATTGGGGTGTGACTCAAAAACGAATGAAGTGTGTATTGGGTGTTGTTGCAGTGAGAATCAGATATCAAACTATTAATTAACTTGAATCACACATCTTTGAAATTGACCACCGATTTTTGATTTATCCAAAGAAAATGGGAAAGATCGGAAACCCTAATTGCCCTATGTGAAGACACAGCTAAGAGATCGGGGATCGGGGGTTGGTTATACTAAGGGAAGGTATTAGCACCCTAAGTATCTGTAATACTTTACAGGAACCTCTTGTTTGTATTTGTGTTATATTATGTTTGTTTGCTAAGGGATCTATACTAAGGCTAAGTTAAAGACCTAAGGGTATGTACACTAAGTATGCTCGCCAAGACGTCGCATCTTGTGCCTACGTATCTGACTAAAGAATCAGAGCAACCGTAGTTCACCTAACTAAGGGTGAAGAACCATTTACTATGACCAAAGTTCCAAGGGAAATGAGTATAAGCTCATGTAGAGTTTAAGAAACTCTCTAAGTCTAAATTGTGATGGGGTAAAGTGAATACTCAAAGTGATGAGTCACACATAGAGTCCAAAAACTCTAACTTAATTCTAAGTTGTAAGATTGAATGGCTATGAGGCCAAGGGGGAAATGGTGACCACCTATGATTATGAGGTCAAGGGGAAGATGGCTCTTTAGGAGGCCAAGAAGGGATCCTATGACTATGAGGTCAAAGGTAGGAGGTGACTCTTAGGAGGCCAAGGAGGGATCCTATGACTATGAGGTCAAGGGAAGATAATGAGCTATCTATGACTTTGAGGTCAATATAGAGACTTTCCTTTGGAAGGAGGGGAGACAACTTCTAGTGAACAAGAGTGTTTAAAAGGGAATTGAGATTAAATGAACAATATGAGTTCAAGAATTCAAAGTTGGTAGACATTAATCAACATAAATTTTCATGTATGAGCATGGCAAAGTATGGTGAGGTAATTCACAACAACATGGATAAATCGACACATAAGTGTGACAAAGATTAGCATCCTAAAAAAAATTGAAATCAATGACATATTAAAGTCACGAGACTTAACAAAAAAAGCCAAAAAAGATGCAAACAAAACCCTAATGGAATAACCTTATCCAAGGTCAATGAGCCCTTGTAACGCCCCGAATTAATTAAAATATTTATTTAATTAATTTTATTATCGAATTGTGTGAATATTATGATTTTGGATGGCTTTGATGAAAAGTTATAATCTATGTGAAGTTGGAATTATTTTGAGAATTTTGGAGCAAGTTAGATTAATTAAATTAGATTTGTTTAATTAGAAAAATAGAGTAGAATTAGTGTTGGATGAGAGTAAGGGTAATTTAGTAAAAGGTGGAGGTTTAGTGAGGGCAATAGAGGAAAATCATAAAAGAGGTTAAAGGGTTTAGGAGGAATAAGGGTTTTGGAATTTTCACTGTTACATTGGGTTTTGGAAAAAGAGACAAAGAAAAGAGAGAAGTAGTTAGACTTTGAGAATTTACAGTGGAAGGATTGAAGAACACGGAGAGGATTCAAGGCTAAGGAATCATATCAGGTATGGGGAGTGTAATTGTGTTATTATAATTGATTTAAGTATTAGGTAATTGTAGGGTGATTGACTGGTTAATCGATGATGAATTGTGATGAGGGTTTAAGTAGATTAAACAGAAAGAATTTTGATTAGTATAAAATATTGAAGACCTGATAAATGATTGAATCAAGGGAATTGTGGAAACTCTGTGTTGAAATTGTTAATTGAAATCATACTGGAATTATTGATGGATTGAAAAAGGAAGAAAAAGAAAACACTATGTTGGAAGGGCGACGCAAGCCACTATGAATTGTGTGGCGCCAGCCACATTGTGGGAAGAGTGGCGCAAGCCACTAGTGCAGGGTGTGGCGCCAGCCACCCTTGTTTTAGTGGAATTTTATTTTAAATTTTAGAAAAATCATAACTTTTCTTTTATGAATCCGTTTTTTATGTCGTTTGAAGCTATGGAAAGGTAATGGAACAAGTTATAACATGGTAAAATAAAATAAATCATATAGTGTAATCCTATATAGTGTAATCCTATAATGGAAACTGATAGGTTAAAACGATGAGTATCCTGTGGTGATATACCTGTAAGTTACATGTCTGCGTGAAATTGCAGAATTTTATCTAGCAGTGATTTAGTGGATATTAGTGATAATGAAATGATAATATTATGATGATGACAGAGAGATTATGAGGCTTGAATATGCTATCATAATGTATTGATGTTTTGTGATGAAATTGTCAGTGGGTGTGTTGTGTGTGAAATCTCTGATTTATGCCTGGAAGTGACTTTTGGTGTGGATTATATTAACATGGTACTGTTTGATCATGATGTGTGTGTTATGATATATGTGAAGAGTATATGATAGTTCTGATGATGATGATGCTGTGTTGACTGTGATGATGTGTTCTGCTGTGTGTGATGAATTTTGGTGCATGATTATATGAATGAAGATGCGGTTGACTAGCAGTGGTCGTGTTTTTGTGAATTATTACGCATCATGCATTCATAGCATATTTTTAGGACGACTTGTCCAGTGAAGTTTGCAGGATGATATCCAGTGAAGTGGTAGGACTTATAGTCAAGTGATGGCCTTAATCCCATAGTGTGGATTAAGTGCAAATTATGATGTGCTCTGGTTCCAAGCGGGAACCGATCCTATTGGTGGGGATCCTTGGAGTTTGAAGATGACTAAGTCATCAGTGAAGTTTCGGTACCGCATGCATATTGCATTTAATGACTGGTGGCATTGCATCATATTTGTTTCCGTGATGACTTTTGGGATGATTTTGACTTGTGCAACATTTTATGATTACATACTGTTATGAATAAATGTCTTATGAACAAAATATTGTTATGAATTATATGCTACCATGAATACATGCTGCTATGTTATTGTTGTTTCAATAGTTATAACTACTATATCTCTTACTTATCTCTTTTATAATGATTACGATTTACTCACCCTGCCTGTTGAATGTTTCCCCTATCTGGGCAACGCACAGGTGATCCGGAGTAGTATTTAGACGCATTGAAGATTTAGCTTTGGAGTCAATTATTTTTATTTCGGTGGATTAGAAGGTGTCTTGCTCTGATATATGTAACATCGGGGTTTAGGATCGTCTGATCGGAACAACTGCGTTATTTTCCTTCTGTTTGGTTATTATTGGAGATTTATGTATTGCTTCCATGAACTTTATTTAAATGCTGAATTTTGAGTTACTGTTTGATGAAGTTATGATGAAGTATTTTAAATAAAGAACTTGAGACTAAATTTTCCGCTGTGGAGTTTTAATGCTGAATTTTCTTGGAGAATGATAATTATGAAACTTTTGAGAACCCGTGTTACGGAGCAGGAACATATTTACGATGTGATTTTATGAAATGAAATGTGACACCCTTTTTGTGAAGATACTCTGATTTTTTATTTAAATTATTGTGTGAAAATATCGTGGGGTAGAAGGGTGTTACATTAGTGGTATCAGAGCAGGTCGGTCTGTCCAGCCAGGTTGTTGAGTCTATAGTGTCTAACAGTAGAATTATTATGGAATTAATTCTAACCATTGTGACTGTTCTTATGTTGAATAGAACAATGTCTGGAAGGAATGATGCTGCACTTGCTGCTGCTCTGCAGGCTGTTGCTCAGGTCGTGCAACAACTCCGTGCTGGTGAGAATGATGGGTCCCGCATGTTGGAGACGTTTCAGAGGAATAAGCCGCCTACTTTTGAAGGTCGATACGATCCCGATGGAGCATATGATTAGCTCAAGGAGATTGAGAGGATCTTTTGACTCATGAATTGTTCTGAGGCGCAGAAAGTGCGTTTTGGGACGCATATGCTAGTGAAGGAAGCTGATGACTGGTGGGTCGAGACTCGTCATAGGTTGACGGCAGCAGGTGAAGCTATTACTTGGGTTGTGTTCAGCAGGGAGTTTCTGAGGAAATATTTTCCTGAGGATGTGCGCGGAAAGAAGGAAATCGAATTCCTAGAGCTGAAGCAAGGGAATTCAACTGTGACTGAATATGCTGCAAGGTTTGTGGAACTGGCAAAGTATTATCCACATTACAAGGAGGCAACTGCTGAATTCTCGAAATGCATCAAGTTCGAGAGTGGTTTGCGTCCGGAAATCAAACGGGCAATTGGGTATCAGAAGATTCGTAGGTTTGTAGATTTGGTGGATAGCTGTAGAATCTATGAGGAAGATAGCAAAGCTCATTCGTCTCACTACAAGAGTTTGATTGAGAAAAGAGGAAAGCAACATCAAGATCGTAGGAAGCCTTACGATGTTGATAAGGGAAAGAACAAAACACATGAGGAGAAAAGAACAAGTGGGGGAGGAGCTCTCGCTTCTATCACGTGCTACAGGTGTGGTGAACGAGGTCACCGTTCTAATGAATGTGAGAACAAGGTGCTGAGGTGCTACAATTGTGGCAAAACTGGTCATCGTGCTCCTGAATGCAAGAATGATGGTCCAACTTGTTTCAACCGTGGTGAACAGGGTCATATTAGTACCCAGTATCAAAAGCCAAAGAAGGAGGTTGATGCTAAGACCAATGGTAGAGTGTTTGCTCTGAGTGGGACAGAGAACTCCAAGAAGGACAACTTGATTCGAGGTACTTGTTTCATTAATGATGTTGAGTTAGTTGCTATTGTTGATACTGGTGCTACTCATTCGTTTATTTCGCTTGAGTGTGCTAATAGGTTGGGTTTGAAATTATCTTACATGAATGGTAGTATGGTGATAGAGACGTCTGCTAATGGTTCTGTTACTACTACCCGTGTGTGTTTGAAATACCCTCTGACCATTTTTAGGAGGAGTTTCTGGATGGATTTGGTGTGCTTGCCTTTACACCAAATTGATGTCATTCTTGGAATGAACTGGTTGGAATTCAACTACGTTTATATCAATTGTTATGCTAAGACGGTGGAGTTTCCTGCGTTTGGTGATAACAGTGAGTTAATGTTTTTGTCTACTAAGAAAGTGGGTGAACTTCTAGAAGATGAAGCCTTGATGTTCACAATGTTTGCGTCACTGCAAGTTGATCGTGATGTTACAAATGTTGAACTACCTGTGGTCCGTGAATTTTCTGATGTATTCCCAGATGACATAAGTGATTTGCCACCAGAGCGTGAAGTAGAGTTTGCAGTGGATTTGATACCAGGCACAAGTCCGGTGTCGATGGCTCCGTATCGGATGTTAGCTTCAGAGTTAAGTGAATTGAAGAAGCAACTAGAAGAGTTATTAGAGAAGAAGTTTATTCAACCAAGCATTTCTCCGTGGGGCGCTCCGGTATTGTTGGTTAAGAAGAAAGATGGTAGTATGAGATTGTGTGTTGACCACAGACAACTGAATAAAGTAACTATCAAGAATAAGTATCCACTTCTGAGGATCGACGACTTGATGGATCAGCTAGTGGGAGCTTGTGTATTCAGCAAGATTGATTTGAGATCTAGTTATCATCAGATTCGTGTTAAACCAGATGATATTCCGAAGACGGCTTTTAAGACGAGATATGGTCACTATGAATACACTGTAATGCCATTCGGTGTGTCCAATGCACCTGTTGTATTCATGGAGTATATGAATCGAATATTTCATGAGTATCTGGATAAGTTTGTGGTGGTTTTCATCGATGATATTTTGATATACTCCAAATCAGAAGAAGAGCACGCAGAGCATTTGAAGATTGTGCTGCACGTGTTAAGAGGGAAGAAGTTATATGCGAAACTATCGAAATGTGAGTTCTGGTTGAAGGAAGTAAGTTTCCTTGGCCATTTAATTTCAAGTGATGGAATTACTGTGGATCCCGCGAAGATTGATGCTATGTTGCAATGGGAGACTCCAAAATCTGCTACTGAAATTTGAATTTTTCTTGGATTGGCAGGTTATTATCGTAAGTTTATTGAAGACTTTTCTAAGTTGGCTTTACCTTTAACGCAACTGACGCAGAAGGGTCAAGCATATGTGTTGGATGTGGCTTGTGAGGAGAGTTTTGTGGAATTAAAGAAGAAGTTGACGACCGCTCCAGTATTGATTTTACCTAATCCAAATGAGTCATTTGTGGTATATTGCGATGCATCGAAGATGGGTCTTGGTGGAGTGCTAATGCAGAATGGACAGGTTGTTGCTTATGCGTCGAGACAATTAAGAGTTCATGAAAGGAATTATCCTACACATTATCTAGAGTTGGCAGCTGTAGTGTTCGTACTGAAAATTTGGCGACACTATCTTTTTGGTTCGAGGTTCGAAGTGTTCACTGATCATAAAAGCTTAAAGTACTTGTTTGATCAAAAGGAGTTGAATATGAGACATAGAAGGTGGCTTGAATTATTGAAGGATTATGATTTTGATTTGAACTACCATCCTGGAAAAGCAAATGTAGTGGTTGATGCATTGAGTAGGAAGTCGCTGCATATGTCAATGCTTATGGTGCGTGAGTTGAAATTGATTGAGCAGTTTAGAGATATAAGTTTAGTGTGTGAAGCCAATAGTGATAGTGTAAAATTGGGAATGTTGAAGCTGACTAGTAGTATTCTTGAAGAAATCCGAGCAGGTCAGAAATCCGATT
Source organism: Lathyrus tuberosus (assembly GCA_022829125.1). NCBI lineage: Eukaryota > Viridiplantae > Streptophyta > Magnoliopsida > Fabales > Fabaceae > Lathyrus > Lathyrus tuberosus. Next base: position 21,546,190 of record JALAZF010000034.1, read on the forward strand.
TGAAGCTGGTGGATCAGTTGACGTTAATTAACCAAGGTAATGGTGGGGAGTTCAAAATTGATGAGAATGGTATGATGAGATTCGGAGATAGAGTGTGTATTTCGGATATTCCTGAACTTAAGAAGAGTATTCTTGAAGAAGGACATAGAAGTGGGTTGAGTATTCATCCCGGTGCTACAAAAATGTATCAAGACTTGACGAAATTGTTTTGGTGGCCTGGAATGAAAAAGGACGTTGCAGAATTTGTTTATGCTTGCTTGACTTGTCAGAAGTCAAAAATTGAACATCAGAAGCCTTCGGGTTTGATGCAACCACTGAGCATTCCCGAATGGAAGTGGGATAGAATTTCGATGGATTTTGTGACGGGTTTGTCGAGGACTGCGAAGGGTAATGATTCTATTTGGGTAATAGTAGATAGGTTGACTAAGTCAGCTCATTTCTTGCCGACGAAGATTAATCATCCTATTAAGAGGTTGGCTGAGCTGTATATCGATGAGATTATGAGGTTGCATGGAATACCGTCGAGTATTATGTCGGATAAAGATCCGTGTTTTACATCGAAATTTTGGAAAGGTTTGCAAGATGCTTTGGGTACAAAGTTGAGGTTGAGTTCTGCTTATCATCCGCAGACATATGGACAGACTGAGATGACTATCCAATCTTTGGAAGATTTGTTGAGAGCCTGCGTGTTAGACCAAGGAGGAGCTTGGGACGACCATTTGCCTTTGATTGAATTTACTTACAACAATAGTTTTCACGCGAGTATCGGTATGGCACCGTATGAGGCGTTGTATGGGCGAAGGTGTAGGACACCGTTGTGTTGGTACGAGTCGGGCGAGAGTGCTGTACTCGGACCTGAAAGTGTGCGAGAGATGACTGATAAGATTAAGATGATTCAAGAGAGAATGAAAGCTTCGCAGAGCCGTCAGAAGAGTTATCATGATAGGCGAAGAAAGGAACTAGAGTTTCAAGTGGGTGATCATGTATTTCTGAGAGTTACGTCGATAACTGGTGTCGGTATAGCTTTGAAGTCGAGAAAACTTACACCGCAATTTATTGGTCCATATCAGATTTCAGAGAAGATCGGTGAAATTAATGGCGTATCGGATTATTTTACCACCGTCACTTGCGAATCTTCATGATGTGTTTCATGTGTCTCAATTGAGAAAATACATTTCGGATCCTTCGTATGTGATTCAAATGGACGACGTACAGGTGCAAGATAACTTAACTATCGAAGCATCGCCAGTGCGAATCGAAGGTCGGGAAATGAAGCAATTGTGGGGCAAGGATATTGCCTTAGTGAAGGTACTGTGGGGTGAACCAGCTGGAGACAGTTTGACTTGGGAACGCGAGGATCAGATGAAAGAGTCCTACCCGTTCTTGTTTGCATCAGGTAATTTTCGAGGGCGAAAATTCTTTTAAGTGGGGGAGAGTTGTAACGCCCCGAATTAATTAAAATATTTATTTAATTAATTTTATTATCGAATTGTGTGAATATTATGATTTTGGATGACTTTGATGAAAAGTTATAATCTATGTGAAGTTGGAATTATTTTGAGAATTTTGGAGCAAGTTAGATTAATTAAATTAGATTTGTTTAATTAGAAAAATAGAGTAGAATTGGTGTTGGATGAGAGTAAGGGTAATTTAGTAAAAGGTGGAGGTTTAGTGAGGGCAATAGAGGAAAATCATAAAAGAGGTTAAAGGGTTTATACGAAGGAATAAGGGTTTTGGAATTTTCACTGTTGCATTGCGTTTTGGAAAAAGAGACAGAGAGAAGAGAGAAGCAGTTAGACTTTGAGAATTTGCAGTGGAAGGATTGAAGAACACGAAGAGGATTCAAGGCTAAGGAATCATATCAGGTATGGGGAGTGTAATTGTGTTATTATAATTGATTTAAGTATTAGGTAATTATAGGGTGGTTGACTGGTTAATTGATGATGAATTGTGATGAGGGTTTAAGTAGATTAAACAGAAAGAATTCTGATTAGTATAAAATATTGAGGACCTGATACATGATTGAATCAAGGGAATTGTGGAAACTCTGTGTTGGAATTGTTAATTGAAATCGTACTGGAATTATTGATGGATTGAAAAAGGAAGAAAAAAAAAGAAAAAAAAAACACTATGTTGGAAGGGTGGCGCAAGCCACTAGGAATTGTGTGGCGCCAGCCACATTGTGGGAAGAGTTGCGCAAGCCACTAGTGCATGGTGTGGCGCCAGCCACCCTTGTTTTAGTGGAATTTTATTTTAAATTTTAGAAAAATCATAACTTTTATTTTATGAATCCGTTTTTGATGCCGTTTGAAGCTATGGAAAGGTAATGGAACAAGTTATAACATGGTAAAATAAAATAAATCATATAGTGTAATCCTATATAGTGTAATCCTATAATGGAAACTGATAGGTTAAAACGATGAGTATCCTGTGGTGATATACTTGTAAGTTACATGTCTGCGTGAAATTGCATAATTTTATCTAGGAGTGATTTAGTAGATATTAGTGATAATGAAATGATAATATTATGATGATGACAGAGAGATTATGAGGCTTGAATATGCTATCATAATGTATTGATGTTTTGTGATGAAATTGTCAGTGGGTGTGTTGTGTGTGAAATCTCTGATTTATGCCTGGAAGTGACTTTTGGTGTGGATTATATTAACATGCTACTGTTTGATCATGATATGTGTGTTATGATATATGTGAAGAGTATATGATAGTTCTGATGATGATGATGCTGTGTTGACTGTGATGACGTGTTCTGCTGTGTGTGATGAATTTTGGTGCATGATTATATGAATGAAGATGCGGTTGACTAGCAGTGGTCGTGTTTTTGTGAATTATTACGCATCATGCATTCATAGCATATTTTTAGGACGACTTGTCCAGTGAAGTTTGCAGGATGATATCCAGTGAAGTGGTAGGACTTATAGTCAAGTGATGGCCTTAATCCCATAGTGTGGATTAAGTGTAAATTATGATGTGCTCTGGTTCCAAGCGGGAACCGATCCTATTGGTGGGGATCCTTGGAGTTTGAAGATGACTAAGTCATCAATGAAGTTTCGGTACCGCATGCATATTGCATTTCATGACTGGTGGCATTGCATCATATTTGTTTCCGTGATGACTTTTGGAATGATTTTGACTTGTGCAACATTTTATGATTACATACTGTTATGAATAAATGTGTTATGAACAAAATATTGTTATGAATTATATGCTACCATGAATACATGCTGCTATGTTATTGTTGTTTCAATAGTTATAACTACTATATCTCTTACTTATCTCTTTTATAATGATTACGATTTACTCACCCTGCCTGTTGAATGTTTCCCCTATCTGGGCAACGCGCAAGTGATCCAGAGTAGTATTTAGACGCATTGAAGATTTAGCTTTGGAGTCAATTATTTTTATTTCGGTGGATTAGAAGGTGTCTTGCTCTGATATATGTAACATCGGGGTTTGGGATCGGCTAATCGAAACAACTGCGTTATTTTCCTTCTGTTTGGTTATTATTGGAGATTTATGTATTGCTTCTATGAACTTTATTTAAATGCTGAATTTTGAGTTACTGTTTGATGAAGTATTTTAAATAAAGAACTTGAGACTAAATTTTCTGCTGTGGAGTTTTAATGCTAAATTTTCTTGGAGAATGATAATTATGAAATTTTTGAGAACCCGTGTTACGGAGCAGGAACATATTTACGATGTGATTTTATGAAATGAAATGTGACACCCTTTTTGTGAAGATACTCTGATTATTTATTTAAATTATTGTGTGAAAATGTCGTGGGGTAGAAGGCTGTTACAGCCCTTCTCAAATAACCCTCTCATATACCACAGAACAATCCAAAGAAAACTCTCACAAAACTCTCAAGAATCAAGTAATTTTTTTTTAAAAGAAGTTTAATACTTAAATGAAAAGTTTGGTTCATGTTTTTGAGAATTTAGAAATTAATATAGAAATAAAATAAAAGTGAAAATAAAAATCATGGAAAATTAAATTAAACATTAAAGAGTGTTTATGAATTTTTTGGAATTTTTGAGTGGAAGAAAATATGTTAAATAATTGAAAATTGAAATGAAAAGAAAAGAAAAATAAATAATTGAACGCAAAAATAGTGGGGGGTGTACTAATCAGAAATAATTTGGGTGTTTGCACCGCACGGGCCTTTGGTGGGGTGTTAATAGCAGCTACCCAAGTTGGAAAAACCAAGAGAAAATGAAACAAACAACAAAAAGGGTGTCTGGGGCGAGGGGGATTCAAACCCCAGACCCCTTGGTTACAGCGCGCGTCTCATACCACTGGGGTGGTTATACATCCAATGTATAAGCCACCCTTAATGATACTTAAGCTTACAAAGCGTTCAGAATATTTATTAAAAAAACATATGAAAAAAGGTAACATTTCACTAACAGACTAACATCAATTGGTCATAACGATTCTTAGTCATAAAAAGCCAAAATAGCCACTAACTAATCACACCACGCCTTCCCTCTCTCGCTCATGCAAACATGCAACAAACCACATGAGATTATCGTGAAAAACAAATAGCAGCAACATGTGGTCTCTCATTATCTTGTTCCACCATTATTGTCTTCAAAACTTAACCAAATGACATGAACTAAAATACTATCTCATACTACTCAGAACATAGACTGACAATGAATCTTATACAACTCAAAACAAGGACATGATCAAAGTGAACAACGACATGGAAGAAAAGTGTTCAGAAATGAAACCAAACACTTATCAATCATATAAAGGATAATCTGAGAGTATCATAAAACACCATTCCAAACGTATTTTCATTTTGTTGAACCTAAACTAAATACATAAAGGATAATCTGAGAATATCATAAAGTTTCTAAACTTTTAGCATGAGAACAAGAGCGCCATATACCCCAAACTATCAAAACTGGCAGTGTCAAAGAAACATCATATAGACTCAACATTATCATTCATGATATCCTTAAAGTGCAAGGCTTCAACACAATAATCAGTATGGAACTCACATGAACTTGTTATATGATCATGACATTGGATATGGAGGGAAAGAGAATAAGGGTTACCTAGTGGAATAAGTCCACAACACCTTCTTAGGTATGAACTCTAAAGATTCCAAAGGCTGAGCTTCTTTCTCTTCAAACTTCCAGCTGCTGCAAAGTATTCCTCCCCTTCTTCTTACTTGCCAAGAGAATGCACAAAGTCACTAGTGTTTTATGATATGTTCTCAATATTCTGGTGTTGTGTTGATTGTTGGTGATAAACAAAAGAGAATGACCCTCCTTTTATAGGCAGAGCAGCTGGACATTGGCAATGATGGCACAATGGATAATGGTTTTGTCTAGAGGAGAAAGAGGTATGATTGTGACATGTCCTTGAGCTGGCTAATGGCAGATGTTGGGGAGGAGAAAACCTTATTGGTTTGTGCTCATCATAGCAGCATGAATGATGGTGAGATATTTGTCTCCTTGTGCAGAGCTCAGAATGTGCAGCATCAAGCAGTATAGGATTAGGACCCTTGCTGCATAAGTTAACTTGTTTCCTCTTTTGTGAAATGTTAAAAACTGCACTTAAATCATGTCATGTATGCTACTCTTGTTTTGGCAAACTTTGGAATCTTACAAGGCATGGTTTATGCGCATGAAATTTACTGATCCAACTTGCTGCATGACAAACTTAGTGAACACAATGAATTTGTGACAAGGAATGAATTTTAGCATCATCTCATGAGGCTCACTTTACATGTTCATAACTCCTTCAATTTTGCACCAAATTAGGAGATTCTTGGCTCGCGGCAAAGCTCATGGATCATAGAGCACTTCTTGTTTGAAAATCAAATTAAAATGATCCTTAGAAATTGATGAAAAGACCTCTTAAAAACCTGTCCAAAAATGTCACTTAGGAGCTAACTTAGAAAATCTTAAGTCACGGGAAATGGCATAATCGTGACACTAACTTTGGAGCCTTGTAACTTGGTGAGCACTTGTCCAATTTGTGAGATTTTTGGTTCTATGTAAAGTAGAAAGATAATAGAACAATTCTCATGTGGAAGATACCATGAGATGAGGCTTGTAACATTAAGAAAAAGTACCATGAAGTCATGCACATGGGGCTGTCCAAAAAGACTTAAAAAAATTTCTAAGTTATGGAACTTTCACAATTTGAAACCTCCAACTTTAGAACATCATAACTTTAGATTGGATCATCCAAATGAGGAGTTATACACATGCTTGGAAAGCTTAGAGAACAAGGAACAACTTTCATGTTCAAAAATTTTGGATTTGAAGTTTGGAACAATGTGAAAAATGGCCATGAAGTTGGTGTGAGAACTAGGGTAAAAAGATCAAAATTTCACTAAGTTAAAAAATGTCTTATCTTCCAAATCTCATAACTTAAAAATCATGTCTTTTTTTAAGAAAGGTCCTCTAATACACTTTGAATTTCATGGAAATAGCTTCCATTTGAGCTTTGAGTCACTCAATTTGGATGTGTGGTTTGAAAGTTATGAGCTTCACAATTTTGCACAAGAAGTAAATTTTCCACACTTAGAAAGTTTCAAGGACCAAACACTGCCCTCTCTGCAAGAAATCTCTCAAGACTTGACTTCTCATGCTCTAAATCAAAAATTAGACATGTCGTGATGGATTAAGGACTTGAATGCTTCATCATGGATCAAAATCTCAAAAGTTAAAGCCTCAGTCAAACCCTAATTTTCCTCAGAATACAACTGAATGATCTCTAATGATCTTGCCTCTCCAATCTCTTCTAATGCCCATAGATGGCCTCTAAGGATGTCTAGTGTCATATAAATCATGTCCCAAGGCTAGGTAACATATCTTGATCAACATCAAAGGCAATGGTTGACTTGTGCTGATAAAACCCTAGTTTGAGGCATAGTGAACTTGTGGCTCAAGATACCATTCTCACTCAGTTAGTGAACACCTGTGATGATTGTTTGGAGCCAAAGAGTGTCTTAGGAGACCCTGAATCTTGTGAGAACTTGGCTTAGGAGACTTTGCCCTGTTTCTTGTGTAGATCCTGGCTTTCACACAAAAGAAACACACTTGCAAGATGAAGTGGTTAGTTAACAATGCATAGATGATTGATCCCTACATGTAAGTGCAAGATAATATGACATCTAAGGGGTAAAATTTGGGGTACAATAGTTGCCCCTATTTAAATAGCTTTACCGGATGACACGAGGACTGGAAATCCTCGGGGCATCAAGGTGAAAAGGTGTTTAAATATATCAAACCGAAAATTTTGTCCTTAGATGGAATGCAGATGCTAAGGACATGCAACAGACATACAAATGCTGACATGCTATGAACTCCTAGTATGGTGATATGATGTCATGATTGTGCAAAAATGCAGACAAACCAGACTCCCTAAGATAAAGAACAAATAACCACAGGTGAGCATCACTAGGGAAGGATGAAGGTTAGCGTCCACAAGGAAGACTCAATGGGGATGCAGACTAACTAACAAAAGAGACTCACTGGGGAGACTCCAAGGAAACATTGGGGATAGGAAAATAAAACTGAGGGGGAATCCCCCAGATCCTCACTGGAGATAGGAGCCAGAGAGGTGTTCTCCACTGGGGAAAGATCCAGGGAGATGGACGACAGGTTCATAGGTGACCGGACGACACTAGGGAAATAAGAACACACTCCTTATTGGGCATGAAACCAGAAAGAAGAGACGATCTCTACTGGGGATCTATTTAAAATAAAAGGATAGACATCCTACAAAGATTTTCTGGGAATTTCTTATACTGAAGAGTTTAAACGGGATCTCTAAGAAAAGCCAGAAAAGACAGAGATGAACTTTGCATGAGCCAAATGATGAAAGATATTGATAATGACTGAACCTCTGCTGGGAGCAAGATTAAAGTGTCAACAATGATTGGACTTGGGCACCAATATGGGTTGGATAGGATACCAATTTGAGTTGGTTTGCCAGCAAAGACTGGACTTAAGACACCAATATGATTTAGGCCTAGATTGAGGTTCACAGTTAGCCTGATGTTTAGGTTCATAGGTGACCAAAGTACATATTTGACCTGAGATTTTGGTTCATAGTTGATCGGAGGTTTTAGGTTTAAAGCTGACCAAGGTTTAGGCTCATAGCTGACCAAGGTTCATAGTTGACCAGAGTGATGTTTAGGTTCACAGTTGACCTGAAACAAACAATGCCAGCAATTACTGGACTTTAGGTTCATAGCTGACCTGAGGTTTTGGTTCATAGTTGACCAAGGTTCATAATTGACCTGAATGGTGTTTAGGTTCACAGTTGACCTGAAACAGACAATGCCAGCAATTACTGGACTTTAGGTTCATAGGTGACCTGAGTTTAGGTTCATAGCTGACCTGGGGTTTTGGTTCATAGCTGACCTGAGGTTTTGGTTTATAGCTAACCAAGAAATAAACAATGCCAGCAATTACTGGACTTTAGGTTCATAGGTGACCTGAGTTTAGGTTCATAGCTGACCTGAGGTTTTGGTTCATAGCTAACCAAGAAATAAACAATGCCAGCAATTACTAGACTTTAGGTTCATAGGTGACCTGAGTTTAGGTTCATAGCTGACCTGAGGTTTTGGTTCATAGCTGACCAAGAAATAAACAATGCCAACAATTACTGGACTTTAGGTTCATAGGTGATATGGGTTTAGGTTCATAGCTGACCTGAGGTTTTGGTTCATAGCTGACCAAGAAATAAACAATGCCAGCAATTACTTGACTTTAAGTTCATATGAAGAGGTTTAGTATCTGATAGGTCAGTACCGGGGTTGCATAAATGAAGATTAGACTTCCTAGGGCACATTAATTATAGTTGCAAAAAGGTTGAATAGCACCAGAGACGGATGAGCTTCTCGGAAGAGACTGCCACTTATCGTCGTTATAGCAAAACAACCTTTCCAAGGAGATGTTATTATCATAACACTGTTGGAGAAAGGATTTTGTCTTCAACGAGGATCTACAAAAGATTCTTCCTGTGAGACATAGTGCAAAATAAATGCACGTTCAAGATAGGTTCGGAAACCACATCTGCCAAGGACCAAAGTTCGATCTATGGACAAGCTAGAAAGAAACAGCCAAACAAGACCCCAACCATTGAGGAATGAGCTCGAATGGGGATTTATCTTATCCAAACGTGGAAAAGATAACTGAAACAACCATCATCCACAAGGATTGAAGTCTGTGGGGAATATAGAAAGGATGAGCACTTTATGCCTAGGGCTGACGACTCTATTGGAGAGAATAGACAAACCCAGTCTCTTAGGGAGATAAACGCCAAAGTGAACAGGTAAACACCGGAAAGGGTAGCAAAAATGCTAAGATGTTATGCATACATGCCATGCTTATGCATATGCTTATGCTGACAAAACAGACAAAGGGAAGCGAAACTGGAGATGAAATAAACATCTCCACAAAGATACCCAGCTAACCTCATCAGATTGGACCGTCATTGGGGTGAATAAGTAGGATTAACAACTCTACTTCAAGGTTACAACCTTCCCTTAGGAAAAGAGTAATCCACTCGGGATAGTATCATGACTTTACTAGGATTGTCATCATGAGCTTGATTTCCTTACTGGGGGAAATCCATGGAGAACTGCCAAGATTAGCTGAAGTAACAGCTTACTGGGGAGCTAGCAAAAGATGTCACAAAAGCTGAGTAGTTCTGTGTAACCCATCTTCCCTAGATTACATGATCTGTCAGGAGAAAATATCAAGAGGATTTTACAAAAGAATTGGCATATAATATGCTTCAATATCTTCAAACTCTTGGAGAGATTCATGAATCTCGGCATAACTGCTCCATATTAACTGCATTTACACAACAAGGTCCTTGAACTTGTTCTTCAGAGCGGTTGATTTGTGAAGGAGATGTCCCAGAATAATTGACTTTTAGAGATTTACCGAATCTCGACTTGACTGCTTCTGATTAACTGGTCTGTGAGGATAAGTCATCGAAAGGATTTTACAGAAGAATTGGCAATACCAGATGCCTCAATATCTTCAAACTTTTGAAGAGATTCGTGAATCTCGAAAGAACTACCCCAATTCAACTGTATTCGCAATACAAAGTCCTTTAGACTGTGGTAGAAATAACTAGGGAACAACTTGCCCCTGTTGGTGGGTCACTGGCGTCCAAACTTGTCATAAGATGACCTCAAGAAGGCTTGTCCCAATATCCTGAATTTGAAGAGTTCTGCCCCTGACTTAATAGCTCTTGGAATGGTTGATTGGCAGATCCTTATACTTGGTTGCCCCAGCTGAGCTTCCTTTATCAAGTCAAATTCCCTAGTTGGCTACATTTGTCGGGATTCCTTTGATATTGAATTTATTTTGCAAACAAGTATTGTTCAATAAAAATTGGCAGTTTCAATGCAACATTCATGCAAACTTTTGAAATCAATTTTTATTGATGAAACACACACGGTGGAATGATTAAATAATCAAAAACAAAGTGGATCTAGTCATTTACAGAATGACAGACGAAGTGATCAACACACGTAATCAGCAAAGATCATTAGGAGTCAGGTTAATCAACTTTGTTGTAGTATACCTTCAAAACAACCTTACATCAATTAGGTCTTTTAAGGGTTGTAACGTGGCTTGGTTCACAGTTCATGAAATAAAGGATAAAAGCTCAAAGTTTATTTGTCCCCGCCTGTTGAATGCAGAATAGGGCAAGCAAGCAAAAATATTTATTTTCGGAAAGAATTCCCTCCGGGATTTATGTCGTGTCCACAGAGATCGGTTCGAGGGAAAGAATACCGTTCGACAATCTCTCGCGTTAATGAGTTTGGATTAAATGGTTTCAAACAAGAAAATAGAAAAGTAAATATTAAAACATAAAAAGAATACATTCTTTGAAGAGAAGAAACCTATCAAGCATGAATATACACTACTCAGAACAAACGTAAACCTATCGATCGGTCGCATTCAACATACAATACTCATCAAAATCATCATGTATCGCTCACAACAAAGGTTATGTCTAACGCACAGTTGAGAGAGCAACCGTATTACTCTCGTCGACGCTCTCGCGCACGACGCCTCGAAACACGGAAGACATTAAGTTCCGACACCATAAAGATTATTATCTAAATCTATCTCTAGAGTCTAGATAATAGATATCCCTCCCTAATCAAGATTAATGATGGTTATCTCTAACACAACACAAATCCAAACATAAATGCAAAAAGATCAAGGAAGACATCGATAATGATTTGTAAAGCATATATATTATACAACCATGATCAATACATGTACATAGGTTTAGAGTAACAATACAAACATAACCCACAAAATAGAGAAATACATAGAGAAGAAATGGAGAAAAACCAAACATCTCAAAAGTTGTCGGCTCCGATTGATGAAGGATTCGACTCCGGATCATCCTAATTCATGCTCCAATGTGTTTTCTAGCCTAATTCTACTCAAAAAATGCTATTGGATGGATTTGGAACTAAAAATATCAAACCCATCACTAAAAAATGATGAAAAATGGCTTAAATGGGCAATTCTGCATTTCCAGGTTCGCCTAGCGAGTCCCCGTTCGCTAGGCGAACGTAAACCGCCTTTCTGTTGAGTTTTTTCACGATTCTGGAATTTTTCGTTCGCCCCGGTTCGCCTAGCGAACAAGCTAGCGAGTGTTCGCTACGGGGGCTCGCCTAGCGAGCATGACAGAAAACCAGAATTTGTTTTCTTCATAACTCTTGAACCGTAACTCCGATTGACGCACGGTTTGAAGCGTTGGAAAGCTTATTCAATGATATTTATGAATATGGAAATATCCCATTGCTGGAACACCTACAAAAATAAATGAAAATCGATTAAACTCAATGATATTTACACGATAACGCACTATACACCGAAAACGTAAAGTAAACGTATTTACACACAAAGTGGGTTTTATTCGCACGATATTTACCAAAAAGAATCGATAAGTGCAACAAAACATATATACAAAAATAGGTACAATTTGCACTTATCAAACTCTCCCCAACTTACCTACTTGTTTGTCCACAAACAAGAATCAAACAAACTTGAAAATGCACAAGCAATATCCAAAGAATGACGAATCAACAGGGTTTGAAAAACGGAACGAATGAATGGTTCAAATGAAAATGGTACACACAAAAAGTAAATACTTACCACTAAACTGCAACGATAACATAGTCACGAAACAAAAGCAAAGTACACAAGTCATGCCAAAAATTCTAAAACAACACAAGTTCAAATGTGAATCACACCTAGCAAAAACAATCATCGGTAGATGAAAAACACAAAATGAGGTTCTTTACACTCACACAACACTCATGCAAACAAAAGACTAGATTATGCATACATCCACAAATTCACATTGAGAATACAAAGGCAAGAATCACAAGGGCTTTTCAAGGTTGTAGCGTGGTCGGGTAAACAAACAAGGGGCAATTTCTAAAGGTAATTGAAACAAAAAATTGCCTAAACCTAAGGGAGTGAATACTCACAAAGATTCACACACAAAATTTCAACCAACTTCTTCCAAAATCCCAAGTGCTACACAACACACAATACTTATTTAGCACAATTATTGCAACTCTTTTTGTTTCCTTTTTCAAGGATTTTTCTTTTTTCTTTCTTTTCCACTTTTTTCTTTTCTTTTCTTTGTCATATTTTTCTCTTTTTTCTTTTCTTTTTCAATCCTCATAGAATCCAACCAATGAGTAAACAACCATTCTCTCCCCAACTTGAATTCAACCACATCATCATGTGAATACTCCCTACTTTCTAAGGCAAGGAAAAAATCCATACAACAACACAAAGTTGAGGTCCAAGAAAAAAAAAATCCATTCAAAAATAAGTGAACTAAATACTCATTGACAAGCATTAAGTTCAAATAAAAACATGGATCAAAAAGCTCAAAGGGGTTACGAATTCTCACACACTCACAAGGTGAATTGACTATTTGGCTAAGGTAGTTGTGCTCAAAATGAAACAATTGCCTTGATCACTTTCATGCATTCATATAAACAACACAAACAAAAGATTCAACATAATAAAATCCAGTAAAACAAGAATGTCGGTACTCCGAGCATATATGAACAATGGAAAGCTACCTCACAAAAAGGTGGGAACTAAAGTGATTCACAATAAGAACAAGTATACAAAAGAATGGATGGCATGGAAGTTTGTAAAATGCCTAAGTATCATGAATATGCTACAGTATAGAAAGCGATAAATACATACCTCGGACGTGTACAAAACTTAACAATATCATTACCATACATCCGCAAGTTGAAACGCACCAACTTGGAAAATCACAAAAGCATCCTCAAATAAGTCAATCAAAATCTGTGAGCAAACAATAACCAAAATCTTAGCAGCCTTCGCCTAGCGAAGGAATCATTCGCGACGCGAGCCTTCGCTACATCCTTCGCCCCAGCGAAGTTTGGGTGTTTTCAAAAGTGAAAGTTTCTGCCACCCCCTCGCTGGCACCTTCGCCTCGCGAACACATCAGCGAGCATTCGCTGGCTCCCTCGCCCAGCGAATTTACCCAGTTTTCCTACTGAAGGTTTTTTTTTTTACTTTCTGCCACTTCCTCGCTGGCACCTTCGCCAACGTTCGCCAGGCGAACCTTCGCTGGTGACTTCGGCAGAACTCGCTTAGCGAGAACAAGAATTATTAATATAAACAAACGAAAAGAAAGGGAGAAATTTCATTAAACAAGTTGTAAAGTGAAGATTTGAGAAGTTTACGAAAAATCTGAGTACAACTTGTTTAATGAAAGTTCACCACACAACCAAAGAAAATAATACAACATGCTTGTTTTACGTCGTAAGCTCGACGCCTTTACATTGCTTAGCTAGCAAACTCACTTCCTTCATGCCATAGTGATGCCTCACCGTGCAAACCTAAAGTAAGTGTCCTAACCAAACATATGAACAAACGGTTACGGGAACAAAATGTATACAACACTTGAACAAACATAATGGAAATAGACAATATATACGATATATATAAAACTCAAAAACAAAGAAACTATCGCAATGCGATTCAATATCAAAACCAATCCCCGGCAACGGCGCCATTTTGTTGGATGCAGAATAGGGCAAGCAAGCAAAAATATTTATATTCGGAAAGAATTCCCTCCGGGATTTATGTCGTGTCCACAGAGATCGGTTCGAGGGAAAGAATACCGTTCGACAATCTCTCGCGTTAATGAGTTTGGATTAAATGGTTTCAAACAAGAAAATAGAAAAGTAAATATTAAAACATAAAAAGAATACATTCTTTGAAGAGAAGAAACCTATCAAGCATGAATATACACTACTCAGAACAAACGTAAACCTATCGATCGGTCGCATTCAACATACAATACTCATCAAAATCATCACGTATCGCTCACAACAAAGGTTATGTCTAACGCACAGTTGAGAGAGCAACCGTATTACTCTCGTCGACGCTCTCGCGCACGACGCCTCGAAACACGGAAGACATTAAGTTCCGACACCATAAAGATTATTATCTAAATCTATCTCTAGAGTCTAGACAATAGATATCCCTCCCTAATCAAGATTAATGATGGTTATCTCTAACACAACACAAATCCAAACATAAATGCAAAAAGATCAAGGAAGACATCGATAATGATTTGTAAAGCATATATATTATACAACCATGATCAATACATGTACATAGGTTTAGAGTAACAATACAAACATAACCCACAAAATAGAGAAATACATAGAGAAGAAATGGAGAAAAACCAAACATCTCAAAAGTTGTCGGCTCCGATTGATGAAGGATTCGACTCCGGATCATCCTAATTCATGCTCCAATGTGTTTTCTAGCCTAATTCTACTCAAAAAAATGCTATTGGATGGATTTGGAACTAAAAATATCAAACCCATCACTAAAAAATGATGAAAAATGGCTTAAATGGGCAATTCTGCATTTTCAGGTTCGCCTAGCGAGTCCCCGTTCGCTAGGCGAACGTAAACCGCCTTTCTGTTGAGTTTTTTCACGATTCTGGAATTTTTCGTTCGCCCCGGTTCGCCTAGCGAACAAGCTAGCGAGTGTTCGCTACGGGGGCTCGCCTAGCGAGCATGACAGAAAACCAGAATTTGTTTTCTTCATAACTCTTGAACCGTAACTCCGATTGACGCACGGTTTGAAGCTTTGGAAAGCTTATTCAATGCTCTTTATGAATATGGAAATATCCCATTGCTGGAACACCTACAAAAATAAATGAAAATCGATTAAACTCAATGATATTTACACGATAACGCACTATACACCGAAAACGTAAAGTAAATGTATTTACACACAAAGTGGGTTTTATTCACACGATATTTACCAAAAAGAATCGATAAGTGCAACAAAACATATATACAAAAATAGGTACAATTTGCACTTATCACCACCCAAACTTCGTGATGAACTCCAATCCTACGCTCAGTTAACTTAGGCTATACATTCAGATTCCCATAGGCTGGAAATTGAACTGATGATAGTTGATGATGATTTAGACACCTAAGGTGGTCATTACTCCCTTACAACATTTGATTATCCTTTATTGCTGAGGTTTTAAGACCTCTTTTTGTCTTCATTGAGGTTATGAGACCTCTTCTTTTTGCTGAGGTTTTGAGACCTCTTCTTGTCTTGGTTGAGGTTTTGAGACCTCTCTTGTCTTTACTGAGGTTATGAGACCTCTTCTTTTTTATTGTCATTTGATTTGAGAGAGTTGACTGGTGTCCTGCATGAAGCGCTTGCATTAGAATGCATAACCAAGTTAATCTGAGAACTACCCACCCTAAGGTTAAGATTTACGAGTTTTTTGTGTAAGGAAAGAAACTCCTACTTCTAGGCTCAAAGGGGTTATCGAGGGATTATCTTCCTTATTTCTCCAGTGTTTGGGGATTGAAACAATGCCTTATATCATCCGCAAGGTTTAATTGGCAGCATACCACAACAATTACGGATATAATGTTTCCATCATCCTCCCCAATCTTTGCTTAACAACAGTTTGTTAAAGATACGCGGATGGAAAAAGATAAATATTTTTGCTTTTGTGAAAATAACAGTAAATGAGTGAACACGAATGGATTGACCCAAAAAATGCATGAACATTTCATTAATCTTGCCAATTCAAAAGTGCAATAGCTTATAAGCAAATTCAAATCCAACATGCAAAGAAAAATACAACTGAAAATACTGAAGTAAACAAAATACAGCCAACTTTGGCAAATTGACTTCAGTTTCCGGATCCAGACGGGGGAACATCTTCACCTTTGATCAATTGCTCCTTGTGATATAGAACCTTAAGAGGCCTCACAAGTCCTTTTCCTTTTGCTTTGGGAGTCGGGACATTGGCATCTGACCCACCTTCTTGAGGTTTCAACAGCTTTAGCAAACTTAGCAGTCGCTCTTCGAAGTCCTTGCATTCTTCAATGGGATGCCCCATAGTGCCAGTATGGAATTTGCATTCGACCTCTGGGTGATCCTCTTCGAAGCTCAAGTCCTTGTCATGGATCAGATTTTGCACAATAGCTTCTAAGGCTCGACAACCATCCAAGTCATGCCCTTCAGCCCCCTTGTGGAATTCACAAGTCAAATTTGCATTGTGCCAAGGTCCAGGCATAGGGTTGTAAGGTCGAGGAGTCACCGACTTGTTCTTAATCAACAGTGGGAAAAGTTTTCTCAGTGGCACAGGAATCGGCTTGTAGTGAGATTTGTCCCTTTTGACAGAATACCTCTTCTTGTTCTGACTTCGAGAACTTCGAGGAGAAACAACCTTACGAGGCTGAAATGCTCTTTTGGTAAACACCTGATGGGGATGATATTTTGGCACGTGACCAAATGTTGATTGATGTGAAGTTTCCCCAAAGGCGTGCCCTTGGTATGGAAGAACCATAGGAGGTGGTGAAGTGCAAACTTCTTTGGATGCGACAGGGTGAACATGCCCTTCCTTCCTTATCAAGTTTTGCAAGGTTTCTAATGTTAGACGATGACTATGGATCTAGAAGGGGGGGTTGAATAGATCCCTAGTGTTTTACACGCAAATGGTTACCAAAAATTTAGTTTTAAAATGTTTAACGGAAGCAACCACTGGATTGTACGTCTACCACGAACCTTCTACTAAAAGGATTGGATATGCACGAATATATTGAGAATGAGTACGAAAGAGAAAAATTTAGTTCAATTACTACACTTGTAACGCAATCAACAAAATATCGCTTGCTTGATGATTAATCCAAACTAATGAGGTAAAACGATAAACAATTAAAAGCAATGCGTTCGATTTTTGCTTTGAAACAAACTATCAAACACCTGGTGTGCGTAAACACACTAAGTGCAGAATTTCTATGGAAGGTAATGTAAATCTGCTCCAAGATACAATTCAAGGAATTGTATCAATTTAACAAAACAGTTTCGCAGCTTACGATTACACTACGACAGAAATTTCGATAACTTGCGACTTCAAAAATTCGAATAAACTGAAATGTAAAAGAGTTAAAAGAAAGAGAGAACAAATGAGATTTGATTAGGCAGTTCCCCAATCGTCCTCGCTTTGGGTACGTCTGCCCCCAATTCCATAATTTGGAATTGAGATATATATATATATATATAGCTGTTGCAAATTATTTATTACAAGAGAAGAACAATGAACATCCAAACCCTCGAATGTCTTCGATCGTTGATGCAGAGTCTTCTCTCCCCTTGATTCAAGATGAATCAAGTGCTTCGAATATGGTTGATCCAATTATTGTCCCACGCTACTAAACTGAAAGAATCCACCGTTCTTCGGTTACCTTCACTCGATCAATTGCGATCTACCAAAAATTTGAACCCAAACCTCTCTTCTACGATCCTCCGATTACAGCTACTAAACTGAACAATTGCTCTAATCTTTGGTTACCTTCGCCCGGCTGAATCCCTGTAGAATGAAACGGTTTGTGCAAAAACCCCCAAAATCTACTCGATTCTTGGAGGACAAAACCAACTGGTTTTATTCAAGAAACACCTACCAAGCTCTCAACCCAGAAAATGAAGATCATACACTTCCTAAATTCTGAACGTTATCACTTCGATCAATGGGCGACACAAACAAAGATGATTATATGTGATTATTTGTTTACTCAATGAAGAAGATGAAGATGAAAAGAAAAATGGTATATATTTTCACGTTTCTTGTTATCTTTACTAATGAGAGGACCGAACTATTTATGGAGAATAAATTGACCCACCAATGTTGTAACAGAAATAACAGAAAAAAAATTTAAGTGAAAAAATCAGGTCAGGCAAGTTATGGGTCGACTCATGTTTTAATGAGGATCAGCGTGTGCTGACCCGTGGAAAACACTGTGAAAAAAATGACTAGAATGCGTCGACTCAAAGTCACCATGCGTCGATGCATGAATACAATTTCTGCATTCCTAGAGTTATGCATTTTCCCGTTTATTTCACACGTCTTGCATCAGTAATCATTCATCGACGCATGCACATAGTAGGTCAACGCATAACTTGTATTTTTACATAAAATGCATTTTTTCACATTGTAACTGACTAAGACCCAGACAAAACATACTAGACACTAGTATAATGATCATGCACATATATTTATGGATAAGACAAAGTCCTATATGTCTAGACACATGAACAACAATGACTAGATGCAGTTTTCTCGACAAGAGAAGTGATACCGCTCAAATTACAATCTAATACTCAAAATATTTGTTGACATCATTAAAACGAAAAAAGGTGAAAGACCATAGCCCTCACATACTCCCCCTTTTTGATGACGGCAACACTGTTTTAGCTTTCACGTGATTTGTAATTTGTGAACGAACAAGCTCCCCCTGTCTTTAACACTTGATTAATTTCCAGCTAATTTTCTGCTTGCTATCCTCTTCTCCCCCTTTGTCAACATCAAAAAGAAGAGAAGAAGGAGGTCAAAATAAAACTATAACACGTAAGGATCCATCACATGTGATACAGTTAACGTAAATTAAAAGCGGATAAATACAGAACATAAATCGCAAAGACAATTGATTCCATACGTAAGAATGTCAAAACAACTGAAGCAAAAGTCAAAGTTTAAACAATGGGATAAAGCATGCAAACCAAATAACAAAACAAAAATGCAAAACAAAAGTAATATGATGCCCTAATCTCTATGGCCTCCTCCCCCTATATGGATGACCTCTTCCTCCATAATACTGGCCTGGTGGTGGCAAATCTTCTAGGTGCAGGTTGAGTTCGATTAGGGTGCGATTTAGAGTACCAAGAATGTTGGCAAGATTCAGATTCTATTGAGTCAAGTTCTCATCCATTTGGTTGAAGCGAGTCATAGACGCGTCAGCAAACCTGTTGAAGTTAGTGATGTGAGCCGAGACTTGATCGAATAAGTTTGTGAGTCGTTCTTCCTGAGCTTTGTAGCGGCTCTCTTGCAATGCTTAGAATTCTTGCTGTTGAAGATTCATCTCATTTAACCTTGCCAGAATCTCTTTAGATGCCTGGTAATCATACTGAGGCTGTGGAGTTGGAGGTGCCGAATAATCAGGTTACTGCCAACCATACTCCTCGCCATAGGTGGGAGGAAAATATGCGTCACCAAGAGTAGTCCAGCAGTTGTTTTGCCAATCTCCCCAGCCCTGATTCTCAGAATTGTCCTCATGTTGATCGCCCATCCATGCGTCGTTGTATTCCTCTTGCATAACCACATCAGCATCATTAACATCTTGACGATCACCATCATGTACGTCCTCATCAGCATTTCCTTCATAATGAACATGTTCTTCATGTTCAGGTTGAAAAGGATAAGTCGATCAGTGTCGCTAATTGAATTTTTTATTAACCTTATCCCAATTGTAGCCCATCATGGTGAGGGTTTTTGGTTGAAATTATTGTTCAGATGAAATCTCAATGTAAGGAATATTTGGAACTGAAATCCCAGCCTTGTTCAAGATGTTCTGAATACAGGATGCATAACCTAGAGCCTGATATTTATGGGAGTTGCGGGTAACGAACATCCGATATGCAAAATAGTATGGCCAGTTGATTTTGATCCGATTTTTCAGAATATACATTAGATGAACTTCAGCCTTCTCAACCCGTGAGTATCCACCTTTCTTAGGTCTCAAGATACGAGCAATAATCCATTGCAAAATGCGGTCTTCAAATTTCAAATGACCGGTAGTGACATTTTTCGGAAAGACGTCACTTGCCACAACATCGTCAAGATATGGTTCCTGTAGCATAGAGTTTAGAGCAGTGTTGAACTCAAAGTTTTGAACAAACGTTTTATCAGTTACTCTGGGTAGATTTTCATTTGTGTCCAAACTAAACAAAGTAGCCCATAAATCATTGTTTACATCATGAAGAGCATTATTCATAGAAAACTTAAACTCAGCCCCCTTAAATTTACCCTTGATTCCACAGTAGAACACTCGAACCAGACCACTATTGTATTTATCATCATATTCCAGGAACTCACCAAGATTCTGAACATTGAGTATTTCAATTATCTCAGGAATGTGATAATCTTCACCCATCAATACATAGAAACCATGTTGTGGTATAACATCACGATTACTAAACAATGCCTCATAAAGACTAGATAGTGCATCAGAAACTAAAGAATTAACGGTTACCGGTTATGAAGAGGTTTCGGAAGATGAAGCTCTGGTTGTTCTTTTACCGGTTGTTCGTCTGGAAGCCATTTTTGATGAAGGTTTGAAGAAGATGAACAGTGCACATAGTGGTAGAGAGGATGATGAACAGTGCGCAAAAGTGGAGAGGATGATGATCAGCCATTAGAAACCTTTGTTCTTATACCTTTGAGGATTCACTTTTTGTGGGTTTTTATTTTTAGGGATTTTGATGGAGATTAATGGGTATTTATGAGGTTTAATGGAAGAAATAGAGAGAGGGAGACCAAAAAATCTGATATGATTACATGCAATGAACAAGAATTTAAAGAGAGTGAAAATATGTAGTGGGAATAGGTAGCAATAGGTCGGCGCACGCATTCCAATTAATGCAGGAATTCTGAACGTGACAGTTATGCGTCGACCCATGATATGGTCCCGTCGACGCATGCAAGGCAAAAATGAAAAAAAAATTGAAATTTTGCACACATAAGTTCCAAAGGATAAATAAACATGCACACACATAGAACAAACATCCACATGAACAATATGTGCTCAAAAAGCAATAAACATCAAGTTTAAGGTACTTAATATGGCACAAAATATGTTAAACATCTATAAATCGGAACGATATTACCTTGATCACCATGACGATAAGAGCCCTCACATATAGCATATATCTCTCGATACTTCTTTACCTCTACATCCTTACCATTTTCGTCACGATCAAGATTGGCACAAGTAGGCATTGGAGTATCTATTGCTTTGCAGTTTAGCATATCAAAACGTTTAAGTAGCTCAAGACAATATTTTGTTTGACTCACGAATGTGCCCTCTTCAAGTTGTTTGATTTGCATTCCGAGGAAATAATTGAGCTCCCCCATCATGCTCATTTCAAACTCCCCCTGCATCAAACTAGAAAACTCCTTGACCAAGGTCATGTTAGTAGACCCAAAGATAATATCATCAACATAAATTTGTACCAAGATTAAATGTTTTCCTTGACGTTTAATAAAGAGGGTTGTGCCAAACTTCTCTCTTGAATACCCTTGATCAATTAAAAATTTGCTTAGACGTTCATACCAAGACCTAGGGGCTTGTTTAAGTCCGTACAAAGCACGTTTAAGTTTGTAGACATGATCAGGATATTCATGGGATTCAAAACCAGGAGGTTGGGCAACATAAACCTCTTCATTTATGTATCCATTAAGGGAAGCACTTTTAACGTCCATTTGGAATAATTTGAAGTTCTTAGTGCAAGCATAAGCAAGTAAAAGGCGTATAGCCTCGAGTCGGGCAACCGACGCATAAGTTTCCTCATAGTCGATTATTTCCTCTTGGTTATAGCCTTGTGCTACAAGCCGCGCTTTGTTACGTGTTATTACTCCATTTTCATCAAGTTTATTCCTAAACACCCATCGGGTGCCGATTACTCGATGATCTCGCGGAGGGGGGACAAAGTCCCAAACCTCATTTCTCCTGAATTGGTTTAGTTTATCTTGCATTGAGAAAAACCAATGCTCATCGAGTAACGCCTCCTTTGCGTTTTTAGGTTCAACTTGGGGGACAAAAGCAGAGTAATAGAAAAAATTACTAAGTTTAGAGCGAGTGGTTACTCCCTTAGAGATATCACTGATAATGTTGTCAATTGGATGGTCTTTTGAAGACTTCCAAGCTGGAGGAAGTTCATCTTTATCAGAATGATGATCATCCTCACTTTTCAATGGTTGGTGATCCCTTTCCTCCTCAATATGCACTGCTTCAGGCTGATCAGTTCCCTTATCAGTGTCCTTGAGTATGTCTTCAGTAGGTACACCTGCACCATGAAAAGAACTACCTTCTCCGACATTTCTCGGATAAGACTCATTAAAGGTAACATGAACTGACTCTTCAACTACACGTAACCTCTTATTATAAATTCTATACGCTTTACTTGACTGAGAGTATCCAAGAAAAATACCCTCATCGGCCTTGGCATCAAACTTACCAAGAGTCTCTTTCCCATTGTTTAACACAAAGCATTTGCAACCAAATACATGAAGGTGAGAGATATTCGGCTTACGCCCTTTTAAAAGCTCATACGGTGTCTTGTTTAGAATAGGCCGGATGAGCACCCTATTCAAAACATAACAAGCTGTACTTATGGCGTCGGCCCAAAAGTATTTTGGTAGTCCACTATCATTGATCATAGTCCTTCCAAGTTCCTCCAAAACTCTATTTTACGTTCCACTACCCCATTTTGTTGAGGGGTACGTGGTGCGGAAAAATTATGATCAATTCCGTTGGAATCACAAAATGATTCAAACAAATGATTTTCAAACTCACCCCCATGGTCACTTTTAATTGACCCAATGTTTGTGTTTAACTTGTTCTGAGATAACTTAGCAAATCGTTCAAAGGCCGAAAAGGTATCACTCTTATTTGCTAAGAAAATAGTCCAGCAAAACCTAGAAAAGTCATCGACTATTACAAACCCATAATAGTTACCACCTAGGCTTTTAATCCTAGATGGTCCAAAGAGGTCCATATGGAGGAGCTCAAGGGGTCTCATAGTTGAAACAATGTTTTTAGATTTGAATGAGATCCTTGTTTGCTTCCCCATTTGACACGCATCACAAAGGTGATCCTTTGTGAATTTAATTTTGGGCAAACCGATGACTAGGTCTTTAGAGACTATTTTGTTAAGCAAATAAAAGTTGATGTGAGCCAACCGTCTATGCCACAACCATTAATCTTCATTCATAGCGACTAGACATTTGTCTCCATTCAACGATACCTCATTTAAGTCTAGCATATAGACGTTGTTCACCCTCAAGCCCTTAAACACATTCTTTTTGTCACTATCTTCAACTATGCAACAATCCTTTGAAAAAGATACTTTATAATTATTGTCACATAGTTGACTAATGCTTAAAAGGTTGTGTCTAAGGCCTTCCACAAGCAGCACATCAGAGATAGTAGTAGATGAGGGGTTACCTACACTACCTTTGCCGAGAATCTATCCCTTGTTGTTATCTCCGTAAGTGACAAACCCCTTTTTCTTCGCCACAAAATCGATGAAAAGAGATATGTCGCCGGTCATATGTCTTGATCAGCCACTATCCAGAACCCATCTTCTTTCGCTAGTCTCAAGACTTTGTTCCTACAAAAATAATCAAGGGAGAGTAGGTACCCAATTCTCATTGGGTCCTTTAAGGTGAGTGAAACCAAGACCGCACTTGGGTAACCATTGATAAATGCCTTTTGGAACAAGAAATCTTCTAAAATGACATTTAGCAATAGTATGACTAGGCTTGCAACAATATAAGCAATCACGGTTCATTTGGAACTTACCTTTGCTATCACTATCTCGAATCACATACATATACTTTTGATACGGATTATTTATACTTTCTCGATAATGTGATCGATCAATAGCAAATGTAATTTTAGGCTTAAGAGCCTTGTCTAACTTGGCTTTGAGGATTCTCACCTCTTCTTGCCAAATACGACAAGTATCACAACCCCAAAACTTGAACCATGGAGACTTATTCTCATCAATCTTAGATTTTGATACATCCACCATGGAGTTTTTAAGATCTTCCAATTTCCTTTCGAAATCGGCAACCTTTTTATCCAAGTATTTAAAAATCTTTTTGTTCGAGGCTAAGCGTTGAAAAGCTTTCTTAGCCTCATGGTGCAATGTATCAAAAGCTCTTATTAATTCAGCATAAAACATATTATGAGAATTTTCATATTTAGATTGCTTTACCTCCTTTTTCTTGCTTCGTTGAGCCATAAGACATAGATTTACGGACTCACTTTCGTCACTTGAGTTGTCCCCTTTTTCGGACTCACTATCGCTTTCCCAAGCGATGTAAGCTCGTCTTGACTTATTTGACTTCTTATTTTGACGACCCTTGTCCTTGTCCTTGTCTTTGTCCTTCTTCACCGGATTCATCATCTTCGTCGTTGTTGGTTTCACTATCACTACGCTCTTGGTGTGTGGACTTAGAACAAGAAGTCTTAAGAGCAATCGACTTCTTCTCCGTATCTTTTGCCTTCTCTTTCTTTATGCTCTTTTCATGTTTTTCCAATCCAATAAGCACCTGCTCATGCTCATCGAGTTTACCAAAAAGTGTTGTGAGGTCAAGTGTAGAAATATCGTTGGCTTCCTTGATAGCGGTGACCTTCGGTTGCCATTCCCTGTTTAAACACCTCAAAATCTTGTTAGTAGCAACCTCATTTGGAATTGGTTTGCCAAGAACATGCAATTTGTTGATAATGTGAGTAAATTGTTTTTGCATATCCGCAATGGTTTCCCCTTGCTTCATGTAAAACAAATCAAACTCTTGCGTTAGTGTATTAATACGAGCTAACTTGACATCATTAGTGCCTTCGTGGGCTATTTGTAAAGCATCCCACATGGCTTTGGCCGTTTCACAATGGGAGACTCGATAATACTCGTCAACTCCCAAGGAGGAGATGATCATATTACGAGCCTTCCAATCATAGCTGTACTTTTTCTCATCCTCCTCATTCCATCGGGTTTAGGAACGATAATGCCTTCCGCATTTCTCATAGTAATTTCCATGGGACCGTTTAAAATAACGTTCCAATCCTTCCGATCTATGGAATTAATATGGACGCGCATACAATCCTTCCAGTAGCTGTAATTCTCGCCTGTAAAAACTGGAGCTCTATTATAAGCCCCTTTAGGTTCGTTCGCCATGATCCAAGAAGTTTTACCGAAGCACCAGAATTAACCGGAGCTCGTGATACCACTTGTTAGACGATGGCTATGGATCTAGAAGGGGGGGTTGAATAAATCCCTAGAGTTTTACACGCAAATGGTTACCAAAAATTTAGTTTTAAAATGTTTAACGGAAGCAACCACTGGATTGTATGTCTACCACGGACCTTCTACTAAAAGGATCGGATATGCACGAATATATTGAGAATGAGTACGGAAGAGAAAAATTCAGTTCAATTACTACGCTTGTAACACAATCAACAAAATATCGTTTGCTTGATGATTAATCCAAACCAATGAGGTAAAACGATAAACAATTAAAAGTAATGCGTTCAATTTTTACTTTGAAATAAACTATCAAACACCTGGTGTGCGTAAACACACTAAGTGCAGAATTTCTATGGAAGGAAATGTAAAGCTGCTCCAAGATACAATTCAAGGAATTGTATCAATTTAACAAAACAGTTTCTCAGCTTACGATTACACTACGACATAAATTTTGATAATTTGCGACTTCATAAATTCGAATAAACTGAAATGTAAAAGAGTTAAAGGAAAGAGAAAACAAACGAGATTTGATTAGGCAGTTCCCTAATCGTCCTCACTTTGGGTACGTCTGCCCCCAATTCCACAATTTAGAATTGATATATATATATATATATATATATATATATATATATATATATATATATATATATATATATATAGCTGTTGCAAATTGTTTATTACAAGAGAAGAACAATGAACATCCAAACCCTCAAACGTCTTCGATCGTTGATGCAAAGTCTTATCTCCCCTTGATTCAAGATGAATCAAGTGCTTCGAATATGGTTGATCCAATTACCGTCCCACGCTACTAAACCGAAAGAAGCCACCATTCTTCGGTTACCTTCACTCGATCAATTGCGATCTACCAAAAATTTGAACCCAAACCTCTCTTCTACGATCCTCCGATTACAGCTACTAAACCGAACAATTGCTCCAATCTTCGTTTACCTTCGCCCGGCTGAATCCCTGTAGAACGAAATGGTTTGTGCAAAAAACCCCAAAATCTACTCGATTCTTGGAGGACAAAACCAACTGGTTTTATTCAAGAAACACCTACCAAGCTCTCAACCCAGAAAATGAAGATCATACACTTCCTAAATTCTGAACGTTATCACTTCGATCAATGGGCGACACAAACAAAGATAATTATGTGTGATTGTTTGTTTACTCAATGAAGAAGATGAAGATGAAGAGAAAAATGGTATCTATTTTCATGTTTTTTGTTATCTTTACTAATGAGAGGACCAAACTATTTATGGAGAATAAATTGACCCACCAAAGTTGTAACAGAAATAACAGAAAAAAATTTAAGTGAAAAAATCAGGCCAGGCAAGTTATGGGTCGACTCATGTTTTAATGAGGATCAGCGTGCGCTGACCCGTGGAAAACACTGTGAAAAAAATGACTAGAATGCGTCGACTCAAAGTCACCATGCATCGATGCATGAATACAATTTCTGCATTCCCAGAGTTATGCACTTTCCCATTTATTTCACACGTCATGCATCAGTAATCATGCGTCGACGTATGCACATAGTAGGTCAGCGCATAACTTGTATTTTTACATAAAATGCATTTTTTCACATTGTAATTGACTAAGACCCAGACAAAACATACTAGAAACTAGTATAATGATCATGCACATATATTTATGGATAAGACAAAGTCCTATATGTCTAGACACATGAACAACAATGACTAGATGCAGTTTGCCCGACAAGAGAAGTGATACCGCTCAAATTACAATCTAATACTCAGCATATTTGTTGACATCATTAAAACGAAAAAGGTGAAAGAAAATAGCCCTCACATCTAAGACCCAACTCATCTGACTTTTGAGGATTCTGATATCCTCTTTCAAGGCTTCCTGATTCTTCAAAATCTCGTTCATTGTTGCCATTGGTCCAGAAGGTGTGCTTGGTATCCTTCAGACATAGAAGAAGAAGAGACTCAAGGCTGAGAAATGCGAATGAGATGCAAATGCGATGACATGCGCATGCAATGCTAATGCAAACCAAATGGTTTCAAGGAGCTCAAGAGCAAGTTGTAAACATTTTTGGAAAAATTGAAGAGTTTTGTTTTAAAAATCCATGATCTCTATTGATCTTGCAAAGGAAAGAACGTCTGAGTTCCTTGAAACCAACAATAGATGCAATGAGATGTATGCAATGTATAAGGCACAAGCACAAACATATGTACACACAATAAAGCACACAAGTCCTAGGTTTAGGCGTCTCATGAGTGGAGCCATGGTCTACCCATCCTAATAGGTGTGTACTATGGGTTTATCAATTGTAGAACATGGTTCTAAAAGTTCTCAGAGTCAACGCAAATCTTTCGGATATTATCGGCCTACGTGACTACTCATGCAGGTTAATAATATTCTCAAGATAAACTCGTCTGAGTGTAGAATCGCGTAACAATCATTTGGGACTACTCCCTCATAGCCATCGCACTACATCCTAAAAAGGCCAAGTGGGATGAAGGTAACTACGGTCCTCAGAATCACGAGCTCTCAAATCGGGAAGAGTGAAATCAATGCGACTACTCACATCAGACATCAACAATCCTAAAGGGCTTCAACTGAGCGTGGTCATCATATGCCAAAAAATGTTAGGACTACTCCCAATAACCGACTATTGATTACACCACAATCCTATCATATATGTGCTCTCAAGTCCGGGTTAGGACTTATCTCACCACTCAATAGTAGCAACTCTGCCAAACAGATGAATCCAAACAAGTATGCAAATATATACAGATATATGTATAAATAAGCTAGCAAAACATGAAAATAACACAAATAAAACAAGGTAGGCTTAACCCTCAAAATTCATAGTCCCCAGCGAAGTCGCCATTTCTGTTGCGGTGAGAATCAGATATCAAGCTATTAATTAACTTGAATCACACATCTTTGAAATTCACCATCGGTCTTTGATTTATCCAAAGGAAAGGGGAAAGATCGGAAACTCTAATTAAGCTATGTGAAGACACAACTAAGAGATCAAGGATCGGGGGTTGGTTATACTAAGGGAAGGTATTAACACCCTAAGTATCTGTAGTACTCTACAGGAACCTCTTGTTTGTATTTGTGTTATGTTATGTTTGCTTGCTAAGGGATCTATACTAAGGCTAAGGTAAAGACCTAAGGGTATGTACACTAAGTATGCTCGTCAAGACGTCACATCTTGTGCCTACGTATCTGACTAAAGAATCAGAGCAACCGTAGTTCACCTAACTAAGGGTGAGGAACCATTGACTATGGCCAAAGTTCCAAGGGGAATGAGTATAAGCTCATGTAGAGTTTAAGAAACTCTCTAAGTCTAAATTGTGATGGGTAAAGTGATTACTCAAAGTGATGAGTCCCATATAGAGTCCAAAAACTCTAACTTAATTCTAAGTTGTAAGATTGAATGGCTATGAGGCCAAGGGGGAAATGGTGACCACCTATGACTATGAGGTCAAGGGGAAAATGGCTCTTTAGGAGGCCAAGAAGGGATCCTTTGACTATGAGGTCAAAGGTAGGAGATGGCTCTTAGGAGGCCAAGGAGGGATCCTATGACTATGAAATCAAGGGAATATAATGAGCTATCTATGACTTTGAGGTCAATAGAGAGACTTTACTTTGGAAGGAGGGGAGACAACTTCTTATGAACAAAAGTGTTTAAAAGGGAATTGAGATTAAATGAAAAATATGAGTTCAAAATTCAAAGATGGTAGACATTAATCAACATATATTTTCATGTATGAGCTTGGCAAAGTATGGTGAGGTAATTCAAAACAACATGGATAAATGGACACATAAGTGTGACAAATATTAGCATCCTCAAAAATTGAAATCAATGACATATTAAAGTCATGAGACTTAACAACAAAAGCCAAAAAAGATGCAAACAAAACCCTAATGGAATAACCTTATCCAAGGTCAAGGAGCCCTTCTCAAATACCACAGAACAATCTAAAGAAAACTCTCACAAAACTCTCAAGAATCAAGTGATTTTTTTAAAAAGAAGTTCAATACTTAAATGAAAAGTTTGGTTCATGTTTTTGAGAATTTAGAAATTAATATAGAAATAAAATAAAAGTGAAAATAAAAATCATGGAAAATTAAATTAAACATTAAAGAGTTTTTATGAATTTTTTGGAATTTTTGAGTGGAAGAAAATATTTTAAATAATTGAAAATTGAAATGAAAAGAAAAGAAAAATAAATAATTAAAGACAAAAATAGTGGGGGTGTACTAATCAGAAATAAATTGGGAGTTTGCACCGCACGGGCCTTTGGTGGGGTGTTAATAGTAGCGGCCCAAGTTGGAAAAACCAAGAGAAACTGAAACAAACAACAAAAAGGGTGTCTGGGGCGAGGGGGATTCGAACCCCAGATCCCTTGGTTGCAGCACGCATCTCATACCACTGGGGTGGCTATACATCCAATGTATAAGCCACCCTTAATGATACTTAAGCTTACAAAGCGTTCAGAATGTTTATTAAAAAACACATGAAAAAAGGTAGTATTTCACTAACAGACTAACATCAATTGGTCATAACGTTTTTTAGTCACAAAAAGCCAAAATTGCCACTGACCAATCACACCACGCCTTCCCTCTCTCGCTCATGCAAACGTGCAACAAACCACATGAGATTATCGTGAAAAACAAACAGCAGCAACAGGTGGTCTCTCATCATCTTGTTCCACCATTCTTGTCTTCAAAACTTAACCAAATGACATGAACTAAAATACTATCTCATATTACTCATAACATAGACTGACAATGAATCTTATACGACTCAAAACAAGGACATGATCAAAGTGAACAACGACATGGAAGAAGAGTGTTCAGAAATGAAACCAAACACTTATCAATCACATACAGGATAATCTGAGAGTATCATAAAACACCATTCCAAACGTATTTTCATTTTGTTTAACCTAAACTAAATACATAAAAGATAATCTGAGAATATCATAAAGTTTCTAAACTTTTAGCATGAGAACATGAGCACCATATACCCCAAACTATCAAAACTGGTAGTGTCAAAGAAACATCATATAGACTCAACATTATCATTCATGATATCCTTAAAGTGCAAGGCTTCAACACAATAATCAGTATGGAACTCACATGAACTTGGTTATCTGATCATGACATTGGATATGGAGGGAAAGAGAATAAGGGTTACCTAGTGGAATAAGTCCACTGCACCTTCTTAGGTATGAACTCTAAAGATTTCAATGGCTGAGCTTCTTTCTCTTCAAACTTCCAGCTGCTGTAAAGTATTCCTCCCCTTTTTCTTACTTGCCAAGAGAATGCACAAAGTCACTAGTTCTTTGTGATATGTTCTCAATATTCTGGTGTTGTGTTGATTATTGGTGATGAACAAAAGAGAATGATCCTCCTTTTATAGGCAGAGCAGCTGGACATTGGTAATGATGGAACAATGGATAATGGTTTCGTCTAGAGGAGAAAGAGGTATAATTGTGACATGTCCTTGAGCTGGCTAATGGCAGATGTTGGGGAGGAGAAAACCTTGTTGGTTTGTGCTCATCATAGCAGCATGTATGATGGTGAGATGTTTGTCTCCTTGTGCAGAGCTCAAAATGTGCAGCATTAAGCAGTATAGGATTAGGATCCTTGCTACATAAGTTGACTTGTTTACTCTTTTGTGATATGTTGAAAACTGCACTTAAAGCATGTCATGTATGCTACTCTTGTTTTGGAAAACTTTGGAATCTTACAAGGCATGGTTTATGCGCATGAAATTTACTGATCCAACTTGCTGCATGACAAACTTAGTGAACACATTGAATTTGTGACAAGGAATGAATTTTAGCATCATCTCATGAGGCTCACTTTACATGTCCATTGCTCCTTCAATTTTGCACCAAATTAGGAGATTCTTGGCTCGCGGCAAAGCTCATGGATCATAGAGCACTTCTTGTTTGAAAATCAAATTGAAATGATCCTTAGAAATTGATGAAAAGACCTCTTAAAAACCTGTCCAAAAATGTCACTTAGGAGCTAACTTGGAAAATATTAAGTCATGGGAAATGGCATAATCGTGACACTAACTTTGGAGCCTTGTAACTTG
This sequence comes from Lathyrus tuberosus, assembly GCA_022829125.1. Taxonomy (NCBI): domain Eukaryota; kingdom Viridiplantae; phylum Streptophyta; class Magnoliopsida; order Fabales; family Fabaceae; genus Lathyrus; species Lathyrus tuberosus. Next base: position 21,577,721 of record JALAZF010000034.1, read on the forward strand.
GTGAGCACTTGTCCAATTTGTGATATTTTTGGTTATATGTAGAGTAGAAAGATAATAGAACAATTCTCATGTGGAAGATGCCTTGAGATGAGGCTTGTAACATTAAGAAAAAGTACCATGAAGTCATGCACATGGGGCTGTCCAAAAAGACTTAGAAAATTTTCTAAGTCATGGAACTTTCACAATTTGAAACCTCCAACTTTAGAACATCATAACTTGAGATTGAATCATCCAAATGAGGAGTTCTAGACATGCTTGGAAAGCTTGGAGAACAAGGAACAACTTTCATGTCCAAAAATTTTGGATTTGAAGTTTGGAACAATGTGAAAAATAGCCATGAAGTTGGTGTGAGAACTAGGGTAAAAAGATCAAAATTTCACTAAGTTAACAAGATGTCTTATCTTCCAAATCTCATAACTAAAAATCATGTCTTTTTTGAAGAAAGGTCCTCTAATACACATTGAATTTCATGGAAAGAGCTTCCATTTGAGCTTTGAGTCACTCAATTTAGATGTGTGGTTTGAAAGTTATGGCCTTCACAATTTTGCACAAGAAGTGAATTTTCCATACTTAGAAAGTTTCAAGGACCAAACATTGCCCTCTCTGCAAGAAATCTCTCAATACTTGAGTTCTCATGCTCTAACTCAACAATTAGACACGTCGTGATGGATTAAGGACTTGAATGCTTCATCTTGGATCAAAATCTCAAAAGTCAAAGCCTCAGTCAAACCCTAATTTTCCTCAGAATACAACTGGATGATCTCTGATGATCTTGCCTCTCCAATCTCTTCTAATGCCCATAGATGTCCTCTAAAGATGTATAGTATCATATGAATCATGTCCCAAGGCTTGGGAATATGTCTTGATCAACATCAAAGGCAATGGTTGACTTGTGCTGATAAAACCCTAGTTAGAGGCATATTGAACTTGTGGCTCAAGATACCATTCTCAATCAGTTAGTGAACACCTGTGATGATTGTTTGGAGCCAAAGATTATCTTAGGAGACCCTGAATCATGTGAGAGCTTGGCTTAGGAGACTTTGCCCTCTTTCTTATGTAGATCCTGGCCTTCACACAAAAGAAACACACTTGCAAGATGAAGTGGTTAGTTAACAATGCATAGATGATTGATCCCTACATGTAAGTGCAAGATGATATGACATATAAGTGGTAAAATTTGGGGTACAACAAGTGCGTCTGGAGATGCATCTTTGGAATCTGGGGGACATTTTAGTATTTTCTTGTGGCGCGTAAGTAACATATATGGTGCATTAAGAAATTCCAATCAAATTTTAGTATTTTATAGCCTTTTCGGCTAAATAGTTGGCTCTAGTATTGACGATTCTATTTGTTGGGTTATAATAAGGACTAATAACGATCTAAAGAAAGGGGGGGGGGGGGGTGAATATACCTCCCAAAATAAAAATTTTGTTTGAAAAATGTTTTTATCAGAGTTTAAAAAACAATATGTTTTCCCCGACGGAAGCAAAATTTGCGTAAAAAGAGATTCTGCTTATCGATTGGAAGTTACGCGAGTATCCTTAAACAATTCAAAATAATCAAGTTGAACAACTGAATTAAACAAAAAATTACAAACCAATTGTATTACACAATCACTCAATTTCACAAGATGTGATATTAAATCACTTTCAATATTAGTAAGATTCCACTATCAAAGTTTTCAGACTTAATTCACAATCAGACAAAGGTTGAGTTTCTAATTCTAAAAAAATGTATAGATTATACCAAAAATCGCTACCAATGGATAAACCTATTAATATACGATTCTAGAAAGCAATAACAACCTAATCATGCAATTAACTACGAAATTTTGTGTGTGTGTGTGTGTGTGTGCATGAGAGAGAGAGAGAGAGAGAGAGAGAGAGAGAGAGAGAGAGAAGTGTATACTAGGACTTATAGTGGTTTGACACGTTTGTCCTCACTTTGTGCTTAATCCACTCTCCAATGGTTTCCCATTGAAATTTTTTTGGTCTTTCACAATGATTTGCAACAATATTACAAGAGTTTGTACAATCACTAGTCCACAAATAAAATGCTGGAAAAAAATTCCTCTATTTTGGATGTTGACTTGTACACAGCTCCACAAACTGAACTCTATGCAAAATCTTTATTCGATATCGCTTCTTGAATCTTCCAACCCTAACAACCCGCTCCCAAATCTCCGTCTGTGGCAATTTCCACATAATTCTGCCGGTATCTTGAGTGTTGGTTTGTCCTAAGATCAAAAGAACTTCTACCGTGTTCGTAGGTTTCCACACAACACTACTTAGGTCAAACTGGATAGAAGAACCTTATTCTTTTCAAGTGGAATTATCGTAACCAGTTACAACACCACACAATCTTGTAAGCCTCTAAAATCCTAAATAAATCTTCAAAGAATCGTTAAATCCAAAAATGTATCTCTCCAATGAATCACGAATCTATCAAGATGAGATTCATATCCATGCAACAATAGAAAAAGAATGAGGTAGAGTATGAAAGAAATCGTTTGCAAGTGTTAAAGAAAGATTCAAAACCCTTGTGATTTATTAGTTTTCAAATCATCAATGAAAGAATGTCTTTTCTAACATTATAAAAGGTTGAGAGATGAAAATTATTTATAGGTGTTGTAGATGAAACACAAAAATAAGTGAAAAATTCATGTTTGATTCGAGTCAAGAGCATTTGGTGATTTGAGTCAAGTTAGCAAAGTGATGTGAAACAAGATCAAAATTTAAAGAGAGACCCATTTTTCTGTGATTCAACTCACAACTAAGGCATGATTCGACTCACAAGGGTCATGATTTTAGTCAGAGCTCGGTCATGATTCGACTCAAACTCGACTGTGGTTGGACAAGGATCTGTGATTCGACTCACATCTGCATGATTCAAATAAGAAGCTAGTTGTGATTCAACTCACAAGCTTAAACCAAAATTTTGTTCCTCTTTGTCTTGTTTGATTCAACTATGGGTAAGTGTGATTCGAATCACGGGTCAAAAACTTCAAAAATCAAAGTTTTAAACTATGCTTTAAGATTCCATATTTTACATGAATTTACTCAATCTCAATTATGGTACTTGTTCAACAAAAAATCGACTAATTGCCCTAAAGTATAATGCTCAAATTCAAATACAAACACTTTAAATTATATATGTTAAAATATGAATTCAAAATTCGGCCCTAAAAGATATGAAATTGAGGATGTGGCTCAAATATATACTAAATTCAAATAAAAATTAAATGACAAACAACAAAATTATATGGGGTTTCTCCCACTCAAAGCATCATAGACATGCAGCTTGTCTATTGACGTGGGTTATAGTCCGTTTTCTAAACAAACACCCTTAGAGTATTGTTCTTTTTCCACCAAAAACCTTTAGTGGGTTCAGTCTCTCTCCTTGAGCCCCGTGTCGCCTTCTTTTATCTCACCCACGAACCGTCTTCTGAGTATTTCTCAATCTCCTCCCCATCTGGTTTTTTCATCACTCATATTGTTCTTTCCTATTCAACCATGCCTCGTCTCTCTGTGCTATTTCTCTCCAATGCAACAACATAATCTTTTTTTTTCTATTTAACCAATCCATAACAACTTTGCAATCGGTCATGATTTGCAATCCAGAATATTTTGTATTGTCTCAAATGAAACAACCAAAAATAATTCGTATATACAAAGTTAATAACTAATTTAATCTTTGCATAAACATGACTAGTATATCATTTTTAAGAACTGAGCAATTCTTACTTTTAACTTCTATCAGCCACTATTGTAGTTTTAATTTACAACTTTAGCCTAAAGACCGTCATCATTTGCAAAAACAAATGACATGGTCAACAGCCTAATGTGTGTTTCAATCAGCCTCTTTTTCCACACTCCAGTGCATAGGCAAAGACCATTTTAAATGTCTATTAAAAAAAAAAAATTTTTAAGACCCTTTTAAATGTTTATTAAAAAAACATATTAGAAACCGATTTTGTTAAATTTCAGTGGCTAAAGAAAGGGGAAAAACAATAGAAATACAATCAAATTCGTCACTAAAATGAATAATCAGTCACTAATGTTTGGTCTCAGTTCAGTCACTATTTTCGGTGGTTATTTTAGTTGTAATAAATAAATTTGTTGCAAATGGATAGCAAATAGAACTTTTTCAACTGAAAATGATGGTCTCTTTGTCGATCGTTAAATGAATTAGTGACCGATTGTAAAGCTTGTTATGTCTCTAAATTGGTAAAGCGGTTTTTTTTAGTAGAGTAAGAAGATCCTTCAAGAGATAGCCAAGATTCAACAATCTTTCTTATGAGGAGGGACTGAAATGAAGAGAAAATTCCACTGGATGAGATGACAAGATGTTTGTACGCCTAAATTTGAAGGTGGACTAAGTGTCAAAAATATTGAAGATTTCAATGTATCCCTCTTAAGCAAATGGAAATTGAGGATATTGGTGGACAGTGATGCTTTTTGGTCTAAGTTGTTAAGCTACAAATATGGCATTGTGAAGCTCAAAATATTGGGTTCTGAGTATGAAAAGAACCAAGAAAGAATTTGTTTTGTGGAAAGATTTAACCTCTTTAGGGATTTGTGGTAGCTTTATTGTTTCTAGTTTCTCTAATAATATTTCTTGCAGTTTAGGGAAAGGACACAACATTCCCTTTTGGAAGGAAAAATGGTTAGGAGAAAAATGTCTTCAAGGTAAATAACATGAGGTTTTCCATAGTAGGAGTGAATTTGGAGTTGGGAGTATAGCCTCATTATTAGAGGACATTATACCATTAATAGTTTATCAAATTTATACAACTTGTTGGATGACTACCCTATTTGATTGAAGAGGATAGTTTATGTTAAAAAGTACCCTAAATAAGACTTTTCATGTTAGCTCTTGTTATAGGACTGCAGAGAAACTCAAATTTCATCAAGCTATTCTTAAGGAATTAACTTCATCTCTGAAAATCACATGGAGAACGAAAATTCCTCAAAAAATAAGATCTTTGGATGGAGGTTGTTTCTCAATAGGCTGTCAACTAAAAATCAATTGAAAAAAAAAAGTATTCTTAACAAAGCAAAAGATCTGAATTGTGTGCAGTGTCTTATGGAGAAAGAGAATTTAGAACATTTGTAATAAAAACTAAAACTTTATCCTGAACAAGAAGATACAAGAACGAAAACCAAAAGCATTATTAACAACTCAAGAGATCTGAATTGTGTGCAGTGTCTTATGACATTACACTCTCTATTCGGACTTTCTTGGCAATGTAACTCGGGCATGATTGAATTTCATTTTTCACAAAGAGAAGCGAGCACAAATGACAGGTTCGGATAGTTCGAAGTGTAGATATACACTTAGGAAGACTTACGGTCTTCCATGTGCTTGTATCATTTTAAAAAATGGAGCTTAATGCCCAAATACGTATGGATGAAGTCTTGGAAAAGGCTTTGGTTTTATGACGATGATGTGATGAAGGATGGTAAACAGGTATAACTATTGTGACCGAATGGAAAATAATACAAGATAGATTTTCTAAAGCAGATGACACCATGAAATTGCACATCAAAGAACAGTTGATTCAACGAAGCAGTCTCCTTTATACTTTGAACACGTTGATTCACATTTTTTGGATTCTCCAACTCCGAAATTCCAAAAAAGAGTTTACAAGGTGCTCGCATTAGAAAACCACCTCCTTCATCGCCGATGCCGAAAATAATCTTCATAGAAGAAATGTCGCTTTTTATAAATGTTAAGGAGGATGATAATTATGGTTATTAGGCCGTATCCGGCTTGCTTGGTAGAGAAGGGGAGAATCACTTTCTTGTTTGCCAAAGACTTTTTGTTAGTTCCTGGATTGGCTGGAATTTTGGTAAAGCAAAGTATATTCAATGTTGATGTCAAGGTGCTGATGTTGCAACATTGAAGTGTTAACACTGGGCTGTGTTAAGTAGTTAATTGCTGAAGTTGGATGTCTGATGTCACACAGGTGATGTTGTAACATCAGATCTGCAGAATCAATAACATCAGGTGCAGATGTTTTTAGGGTTGCGTATTAGCTGGAATTGTGGAGAGTGGTTGACTCATTGAATGAGAATATCTTGGGATAGATATTTTCTGTTACATGGGAGATTTGATTACAGGTCTGTTGGAGAATTAAAAGGTTGAAGATTTAAAAAGATTTTGGGGATAAAATCTGTTTTGAAGATTCAGTTTTAATTAACAAATCTGATCAAATATTGTGACAAGTCCAAGCCCAATTCAGGAGCTATATAAAGCGCACAAGACCAAAGGAAAAAGTACAAAAAACATTCAGAAGATCAAGAGCTGGAGGCTTAGTGTCTAGAGTTTGTTTAAAGTGCTTGTATTTACACTATTCTAGGTTTTGAATAGGTGTTGATTTTCTGTCCTCTCTAGAAGCTGTGAAGCAATAGAGAGTGGTTGATTGATCGAAGCTGTGAAGTAAGATCAAGGGTACTCAAAGTGGTTTCTTTGAGTGTTTGTAAGGGATTGAGTGGTGTTCTCATACCTAAGTGGTTTCTTAGGTAGGAAGTCATTAGTAGAGTATAAGTTTAGGAGATTGTCAACGGGTTGTTGAGTCTGTAAATTATATCTACAAGTAGTGAATTCCATCCCTGGCTTGGTAGCCCCCAGAGTAGGTTGGTTGTAACCGAACTGGGTCAACAATTCTTGGTGTTATTTTACTGTTATTGCTGTCCATTGTGCAGAGTGTGCTGTTATGACATCACACCTTAACATCACACGTCTGATACCAGAATTTCAATTGGTATCAGAGCAGGCATCCTGTCTGTCTCTGGGTGAGATCTAGGGAAGTTACTTTCTGGTGAAAAGATGGACAAAGAAGTTGGAGGATTCGTCAACAGACCCCGTATTTTGGATGGATCCAATTATGACTATTGGAAGCCAAGGATGACCACCTTCTTAAAATCCTTGGACAGTAGGGCTTGAAAGGCTGTTATTAAAGAATGGAAAGCACCTGTCATGTGTGAGAAGGATGATGCTGGCAAAGATAAAGAAGGCACCTCTAAGCCAAAGCCTGAAGAAGAGTGGACCAAGGAGGAAGATGAGCTTGCTCTTGGAAATTCCAAAGCTCTGAATGTAATCTTCAATGGAGTGGATAAGAATATCTTCAGGTTAATCAATACCTGTGAAGTTGCTAAGGAAGCGTGGGATATCTTGCAGGCTACTCATGAAGGAACATCTAGAGTCAAGATGTCACGACTTCAGATTTTAACATCAAAATTTGAAAGCCTGAAGATGAAGGATGATGAGACTATTCATGATTTCCACATGAGTGTTCTTGAGCTGGCCAATGCATCTAGTGCTCTTGGTGAGAAGATGTCAGATGAAAAACTTGTGAGGAAGATCCTTAGGTCCCTACCTAAGAAGTATAAGATGAAGGTTACTGCCATTAAAGAATCACAAGACATCAGCAAGATGGGAGTTGATGAGCTCATTGGATCTCTTCAAACCTTTGAGCTTGGGTTGAATGAGGAAGAACCAGAAAAGAAGCCAAAGAGTATAGCCATGGTGACAAATGGTGAAGAAGAGAAAGGGAAGAAATCTGAATCCTAGGAGGATCTATCTCAGGCCATAGTGATGTTGGGAAGACAGTTCACCAAAGTATTCAAGAGAATGAATAATAACTCCAGGCCTAATGTCAAGAACATGACTTCTGACACCAACAAGAAGGATGAAGAGAAAACTGCCCAAGATAAAGGAGTGCAATGCTTTGAGTGTGAAGGGTATGGACATGTCAAGAAAGAATGTCCCACCTTCTTGAAAAAGCAGAAGAAGGGCATGACAGTTTCCTGGTCTGACTCTGATAGTGAAAGTGAAGGCGAGTCAGCAAAGCATGTGAGAGCTTTAATAGGAGCTGTTGTATCTGATGATGATTCTAGTGATGGAGAAGTAACTTATGAGGAGTTAGCTTCTACCTATCAAGAGCTGTGTTTAAAGAGTGCTGAAATTTGTCAAGAAAATAAGTGCCACAAGCAACAGATTGCTCAGCTAGAGAATGAAAAGACAGATCTGGAAAATGAAGTGGTGCTAGTTAGAGCTCACCTTGATCAAATGACCAAGTCTGTTAGGGTGCTGAGCTGTGGTACAGACACACTTGACAAGATACTTCAGTCAGAAAAAGCTGCTGGAGACAAAGCTGGGATAGGTTATGTGGCTGAGGACAAGGGAACTTCAGAAGGAAGCACTTCAGGTTCAAAGAAGGAAGTGTCACAACTTTCATCTCAACATCAGCCAAAGAAGCAGGATCCTACCCCCAAGAAAGCTGATGTTTCACAACCTAAGAAGATTGAGAAGAAGACTGGTCCCTATCAGAAGAGAAAGCAGCCACTGGGAGCTAGTCAGTATATGCCCCCACAATACCATGAGAGCATGCAAGCTGCTCAGTTCAAACAACACATGTCTCATCAGATGTCTCAACATCAGGACAACTGGTATGGTTATGGTTATGGATACACCAATGTTGTTCCTTATATATATGGAAGAAGAAAGCCACACCATCATGGGAGACAATCCAAGAAACAACATTCTCAGCCGTCTTATGTGAAAAGATATCAACATAATAGATGGCAGGGCAGTTATGGTAGGAGAAGACCACATTATGGATGGCAGCATAAGCCATCTGATCATGGTAGAAGATTCAGAGATGAAAGGGTGAGATGTTATTATTGTGGAAGGTTTGGACATATGCAGTACTCTTGCTACAAGCTGCATGGATACCCTCAACCTCAAAACAGATGGAGAGAGCACAGGCCCAAAATTGTTAAACAATGGGTACCTAAGGAGAAGTGAAGTGCTTATTGGTTCACATGGGTGATAAAGAAGGAACATGGTATTTTGACAGTGGGTGTTCCAAGCACATGTCTGGATGTAGATCCATGTTTGATGATCTTAGACCTTGCCCCTCTCATGAGGTTATATTTGGCAATGGAGAAAAAGGTGTTGTTGCAGAAGTTGGGAAAATGCAAGGTGATGGTAGACCTGAACTTGACAATGTTCTGTTTGTCAGTGGCTTAAGTGCAAATTTGATCAGCATAAGCCAGTTGTGTGATGAAGGTTACAAGGTAAACTACACTAAGCATGAGTGTGTGGTTTCTGATGAGCATAATCAGATTGTTATGAAGGGTGCCAGAACCAAAGACAACTGCTATCAGTGGATTTCTCTTGAAGGAAATTCAACTAATGATGTACAAGTTGATGTTATAACATCATACTATGACATCAGGATGCTGAAAAGTCACTCAGAGTTAACAAGTTCTGATGTGAATGTTTTAAAAGGAAAGTTTTTATGGAGGGAAAAAGTCATTGACACTCCAAAACAAGCTCCTAGTCTCAGAACCCCCTTTCCCGGTACTACAACATCACGCGTCTTCAAAGCTCTGCTCTCGCAATGAATCAACTCCTTCCACTTCAAGAATCAACTCTCACTGAAAAGAGTCATGGCATCTCCATCCAAGAAATCTGAGTGTCAGAATTCCACAAAAGAAAGAGCTAGGGTTTCCCCTGACGAAGGTTCAGCATTCAATCCCATGGACATTGAGCCTCTCTCAACCATTCTTCCTGAATCAGGTAAATCTAGACCTTCTAAACTTGTTCCAAAAAGGGCTGGGACTATTTTTAGAGATAATGAAACGAAAAAGCTTGTTACGAGTGTGCTATTTAGTAATAAAATAGCACCTAGGTCATCCACTTCTCAAACTGTTGAGGAAAGGGTAGACGTGGATAAAAGCTTAGGTATATCTAGACCACTGAGACAAATGCCTGCGGAACATTCTGAAAGGGAAAAAAGCAACATGCAAAGTGCAGCTACAAATCTTCATAGACTTGCTATGTCTGTTATTGAAGATTCTGAAGTAAGAATAGAAGAAGATGATGTGCAGGAGGAAGCTAATGTTAAGGAAGATGTTGGAACTTCACCTGCTGGGGAAGAAAAGAATGAGGATGTGATCAATGTGGTTGACTTATCTGATGATGAAATCATTGGAAAAGCTGTCCCAAGTATTGCTAAGAGACTGAAGACAAGGAAAGGAAAGACCGTTGAAACCTCTCCAAAGAAGTCTGAAGGCAAGAAGAAAATTGTTGTTGGTCCAACCAAGCCATGGAGCAAAGTGGCTGTGAAATCCAAAAAGAGGAAAATAAGGGAAGACTCTAATTTTGACCGTGATGATGTGGATGATGTTCATGACATCACACCTATCAGAAGGACAATTTTGAAGAGAATCCTGGAGAACAATCTAGTTCAGAAGAAGACTAGCTTATCTTCTCTTGCCTTTTGTAGTTTCAGTTTGTAGTTTTTTTTTTTGGTTTGTAATTTGAATATTGTGTTGCTTTATGCACTGTTTATGCTTTTAGTTTCCTTCTATGATTTGTTTTTCCCGTTTACTAACTGAGAGGCTAACCATGAGAGCTAGGGTGTACTGAATATAGTTAATAGGGCTTCTAACTGAAGTTTGCCTAATTATGGCTAAAAAGGGGGAGAAAATAGCCAAGAGAGTCAAGTGTATCAAAGAGTTTATTGCCATATGCTGCAAGGGTGATGCAGATATTAAGGGGGAGATAAATTGTTGCTGCATTAAGGGGGAGTTTTGACTGAACTTGTGAAGATATCATGACATTTGAAGATTGCAGCCAAGCAGACATCTAGGGGGAGAAGTGATGCACATTGTGAGCTACTGAACAGCTGTGATGCTGGTTCATGTTTTCAAGGAGGAGCACCAATTGGCTGTTTGTCAATAATGAAGATGGTGCTGCAGCAGATCAAGTAATGAAGACTTTGAAGATTGTCAAAACTGCTGCTGATTGAGTGTTTCAATTTTCTGAAGATTATTCCGCTGCTGAAATCTCTGAAGGTGCAGAGTGCAGAAGTTGATTGCAGAGTGCAGAGGTTGTTTTAGCCAAAATTAGCCAAATGGGGAGATTGTTAGTTCCTGGATTGGCTGGAATTTTGGTAAAACAAAGTATATTCAATGTTGATGTCAAGGTGCTGATGTTGCAACATTGAAGTCTTAACACTGGGCTGTGTTAAGTAGTTAATTGCTGAAGTTGGATGTCTGATGTCACACAGGTGATGTTGTAACATCAGATATGCAGAATCAATAACATCAGGTGCAGATGTTTTTAGGGTTGCGTATTAGCTGGAATTGTGGAGAGTGGTTGACTCATTGGATGAGAATATCTTGGGATAGATATTTTCTGTTACATGGGAGATTTGATTGCAGGTCTGTTGGAGAATTAAAAGGTTGAAGATTTAAAAAGATTTTGGGGATAAAATCTGTTTTGAAGATTCAGTTTTAATTAACAAATCTGATCAAATATTGTGACAAGTCCAAGCCCAATTCAGGAGCTATATAAAGTGCACAAGACCAAAGGAAAAAGTACAGAAAACATTCAGAAGATCAAGGGTTGGAGGCTTAGTGTCTAGAGTTTGTTTAAAGTGCTTGTATTTACACTATTCTAGGTTTTGAATAGGTGTTGATTTTCTGTCCTCTCTAGAAGTTGTGAAGCAATAGAGAGTGGTTGATTGATCGAAGCTGTGAAGTAAGATCAAGGGTACTCAAAGTGGTTTCTTTGAGTGTTTGTAAGGGATTGAGTGGTGTTCTCATACCTAAGTGGTTTCTTAGGTAGGAAGTCATTAGTAGAGTATAAGTTTAGGAGATTGTCAACGGGTTGTTGAGTCTGTAAATTATATCTACAAGTAGTGAATTCCATCCCTGGCTTGGTAGCCCCCAGAGTAGGTTGGTTGTAACCGAACTGGGTCAACAATTCTTGGTGTTATTTTACTGTTATTGCTGTCCATTGTGCAGAGTGTGTTGTTGTGACATCACACCTTAACATCACACGTCTGATACCAGAATTTCACTTTTGATTGAGTTGACGGTGCATAGGGAATCTACACATCGCTATATGGAAAAAAGAACATTTTGATGCAATTCACGATGCTCTTACTCCTTGTGTTAACAGACCAACACCGTTTTCAAAATGGACGCGTTTCCCCGAAATGGGTCATCTTATAGGAAGTGTGTATAACATGGTGCGTATCGATCTGACAAGATATGGTTTCTCAGAGACATATTTTCCACTTCGGAGTTTAGTTCCTTCTCTAGATAAGACTTCTATGAGACATTTTTTCCACTTCAGAGACATTTTTTCCACTTCCGAGTTTAATTCCTTCTCCCTTACCAAACGGAAATCTATATCTAAATGTTTAGTTCTCTCATGAAACACTGGGTTAAATGCTATGTTAAATGCATTTTGATTATCACAGTAAAGTACAAGAGGCCTAGATCATGTCATGTTAAGACCCTTTAGTAAAAATAGTAATTGTTTCAGCCTGGCCACAAGCCCGAAGAAGAAGGCCCAATTATGACGCCCTTTTTGTAGTATCCATTCAGAAAACAAATGAGCATGTGGTGTAACACCCCGTTTTTGTTTAATTATTATTTGTGAATATAATAATGAGTTGGTGTAGTTGATTGTATGTTTGTTGTGTATTTGGTATGTTTTATGTACCCGTAGTGAAGGGTAGTGGCCTTAAGGATAAGTCTTGGGGTTAGTGGGGGCGTGCGACTAAAAGCGTAGAGAATCGGTGGTGTAGAGTGTAAGATTAATTAATCTATTCTTAATTAATTAGAGTAGTGTAAAGTTAGATATTAGTGGAATTATGTGAGTGATGTGAATTATTATTATTATTATTATTTGATAATAAGGATCAAAAATATTAATAATAATATAATGGGATAATATAATGAGATGATTGGATGTGTAAAGGTGTGAAGGACATTGTGGTAATTATGTGAGGGTTAAGTGAGGGAAAATAAGGCAATTCGTTATTTGGGGTATATGAGAGAAGTAGAGAGTGAAAAGTCATTATTTTTCATTCCACGCAAAAGAAAAGGCAAAAGGGAGAAAGAGGGAGAAGAGCTAGGGCAAGAGGAAGGAAGGGAGAAGTCATTGAAGCAAGGAAAGCTCATCACTTTAAGGTAAGGGTGGGATTTCTTTAATCACTCAAGGGTTAGATGATGTAGGTATGTGGGTAGGAATCATTAGGTTGATGCCATGGATTGTTGTTTGTGGATTGTTTGGGGTTTTTGGGAAGAATCTATAACTAAAAATGTTTGGAATTGATGAAATTGTTGTATTCGAATTGTTGTGATTGTTGTGAATAATGTACATGTGGTATAAACATGTTTTGTTGACTTAAACTGGGGTTATTGGGGTTAAAAATGAAATTTAATTGTGTGAAATCACAGTGGGAGAAGTACTGTCATCGCAGGAATTTTTGGCTGAATCGCAGAGCCCGCTTAGCCCGCTCTAACCCGCTTAGCGCGGTCCCCCTGGCAGCTCATTTTAAAAATTTCGAAAATTCATAACTTTTGACTCGTAAATCCGTTTGGGTCGCCGTTCGAATCGTTAGAAAATTGACTTTATGTACCTTATGTTAAAATTATTTTCAATGATGGATTTCCAACTATTCGACGTGCTATATGTGTTTCCGTGTAGGTTCCGATGTGTTGAAATGTGAAATGTAGGAGTTAGTCGTAGGAATGTGTGTTGTGATTGTTACTTATGATGTTGCGTGATGTTGTTGAGAAGTTATTGTAGCATACCATGTGATTGTAATCGTTGTTGCTTATAATATTGTGTGATGATATTGTTGACTAATTATGGTATGATGTGTTGTGACTTAACTGATAAATGCAATAGTTGTTGTTTTATGAAGTTGCATGATGTTGTTGTTGAGTTGTTGTGACGTAACTTGTAAATGCACTAGCTGTTACTTATGTGGTAGTATGATGATGACGTTGAGTTGTTACGGCATGTTTTGATGAGCTATATGCATGTTTCGATAAATGCGTGTTGATTGTCGAGTGGTGTTGGCATGATGATGAATGTGCAAGGTGTATGCATGAGTCGTTGTTGTATGTTGTCATTGATGGTGCATGGCATGTGCATAGTTGTGGGATGGCGTGCCCAGTTGGGGTGTTATCGTCTATCCGAATTCCTTGATGAAATCGTTGTTGTTGGCGTGATTGTGTGCCCAGATGAGGTGTAAGCAGTCACAGTTGTTGGTGCGATCATGAAAGAGGGGTCGTACGTGACCATGAAACAGGGGTCGTTGGTGTGATCATGAAATAGGGGTCATACTTGACCATGAAACAGGGGTTGAGAGTTCCGACGGGAGCTGTGATCATGAAACAGGGATCGATTATGGTACCACATGCATTGAGTCTAGTTGGTGTCTCTCTGCATTACTCTTTGATAGTTGTGTTGCATTGTGATTTGATTGATTATCTGTGTTGTGTTGAATTGTGTGAATTGTGTTGGAAGTGGTAATGTGGGTGATATACTTAATAATTTATGCTCTTATATTTATATCATCTTTCCCTTTTTGTTTGATTTGAGAATCTCACCCCTTCTGTTTGGAGTCGTGGTCGGTGAAGGCGAGGTGCTTCACTTTAGTTTGGAGTCTGCTCTGATATGTAACATTGGGAGTCGGGAACGCTTTATGCATGATTATACCTTGTTAAAGAATTACAGTTACCTTTACATTTTTGACAACTAATATTTTGATTAATTGAAACCGTTATATTTTGTTGATCACAATGAGGAATTTTCGCCGTGTAATAAAGATGATTATTGGATTAAAGTTGCATTAATATTTATTATATGTTACATGTCTTATTTATGAGCAAGTTCTTGTTGAAAGTAATACCCTTTTATTCTGAGTTGTTTCGTTTTACTCTGATTTTTCGATTAAATTATTCGGGGAAATTTAGGGTGTTACAAAGTGGTATCAGAGCAGGTCGGTCCGTCCGGCCAGGTTGTCTAATTATGTTGTTCCCTAATATGCGACATGTGTGTGAAAACACTGTCGGTGCTTGTTTTGTTTTCCATTTGCAGGTTGGGAATGAAACAAGTGGGGGAAAAGTATCTGCTTCTCTTGGATATTCCAGAGGTTGAGGGATTGGATATCATGTTGTCGCATGAGGGAGTGCAGTGTTGAAAATTCAAACTGTTTAAGAATGGTGTGATCCTTATGGGAAGACGGTCAGGTGTTTTCGTTGTTCGCTTCCTTGTGAGGGGGAATGCGATGTGGTGGCTAGAGATAGGCCGGTGATGTGTGGAGTATCCTGACGTGTTTCCTTAGGAGGTGCACAATTATCTTTAGTTGGAACAAGATGATGTCATTTTTGGACGAATTGGTGGAGATAAACCATGTGTTTACCAATTATTTAAATGAGTGGTGTAGTGTGTTGTTGAGACAAGTGTAACTCCGGTGTTATTAGTTAAGAAGGAAGAAGGTAGTAAGAGATGGTGTGTGGATTACCGACGGTTGAGAATAAATATCCACTTCAACGGGATTGATGATTTGATGGACCAACTGGTGGGCTAGTGTGTTTTCGGTATAATGGAATTGAAGTCGGATTACCTTCAGATTTGGGTGAAAAGTGAGGATAATTGGAGGATCTTGGAAGTAAGAGAAAAATGTGGAACTCATGTTCATCATTTCCAATTTTCATTTTCGCACTTATGGAATAGTCTTCACTAAACAGGTGATAACTTTTCGCTGGTAAATCCGATGGGAGAAATTCTAGACTTTTTGGAAAGCTTGCAAAATTCCCTACAATTTGCATATAAACTTTGTCTTCTACATGTTTTTGACGAGAGAGAAAAACGCATTTGAAGATTTGGGTCTGATTTTGATTTTTGAGAAGGCATGTGTACGGGATTTCTTGATCAACCTCCATTGCGCAGGTGATAACTTTTTAATCGAAACTCGGATTAAAGCGATTCTTGAATTTCTGGAATCTACGGGAAATTCCCTTCATTTTTGCATATAATTTTGTATCAAGAAGGTCTGTATTAAAGGAGATAATTGCGTTTGAAGTTGAGTGAGTCTTCCTGAAAGTGGGTAATATGAGGTCAGGTATAAGATGTTTGGTAACAGGACAGAGGTGAGGACCTCAGATGAGCACCTAGAGATGCGGCGTATGCTAGTTAAGAATGATTAGAGTGGAGATATTTTTGAGGAATGGATAAGGTTAAATAGTAACTTGGATTGTGTGTCATTGATGACATGGTGTCAACCTGTGTCAGGAAGATTTTGGAAAGTTTCTATCACCAACCAGATGATGAGATGGTACTGTTAAGATTGTGATTAGGATGAGACCAAATGTGAAACTATACAGATCATCGATATTATGAAATTAAAAAAAGGAAGAAGGATTTATTAGTATTGTTAAAGTCCTCTATTTGGATAAATGTTTCATTTAGAGCGGACCGATTTGGATTGTACTTGAAGTAGTAGCATTTCTAGTTTTGGGAGAATAGTTAACAATTGTGTTGTGTTACGAGCGTGTATCGGAGAATATGTAATGGATTTTGGGCATTTATATATCATTGATGAGGTTGAAAAGAAGGAAATTAAGAAAACGGTTGTAAGCCTTAGAGAGATGGTGGAGCATTATGCTTAGGTAACTTTGGGCATGAAGTAAAGGATGCTATTGTAGTTGGGTAATGATGATGTATGCCACCGTTATGGTTGCCAGCTGCCTATTGACAAATTGAGGAACTGATCACCCTTAATCTCTTGTTGATAGTAGACGAGATCATATTGGATGGGATAGATGTGTCATGCCAGCTGGTATCGTATGTACCTTGAATTGTTTGAAGTCGAGCCAAGTGCTTGTGGATTTTTTGATTAGTCGATGCAGATTCTTATATCTGAAGATGAGGCGGATTTGAGGCTTTTGTATGTTGATCAGATGATGTTGATATTTACTTATCAGAAGCAGAGAACAACGTGCTGACTAAAGAT
This sequence comes from Lathyrus tuberosus, assembly GCA_022829125.1. NCBI lineage: Eukaryota > Viridiplantae > Streptophyta > Magnoliopsida > Fabales > Fabaceae > Lathyrus > Lathyrus tuberosus. The sequence continues at coordinate 21,594,558 of JALAZF010000034.1, forward strand.
ATGCCAAGGGTGTCGCCGTGGAGAACCTTATTATTATTAGTAAAGAAAAGGATGACAGTATGAGGTTGCGTGTGGATTGGTGAGTAGTATGGAAACTCACAGTTGTGTTTTGAATAGCTTGAGTTTTGATTTGAGATGAATCGAGAATTCGATAGACATGAGACTTGAAGCATTGGAAAGATGATCCAGTGAGGGAGTAAATGGAAATACGAGACCAAGATTCAACCAAGGATGTTTGGTAGAGGATAGTAGTGACTAGTACGCCTTAAAGTGTGTGTATGGAATATGGATCGTATCTTCCATACTTATTTGGATAAGTTAGAACTGATGTTCATTGTGGATGTTCGGATCTATTATAAAAATTGGAAAAAGAACGTGTAGAGTAATTGAGAATTGAGTTACAAGTATTGAAAGAAGTGGAGTCATATGTTAAGTTACCAAAGTGTGATTTTTGGCTAGCAGAGATGAGTTTACTTGGTTGTGTTAATTCAGATGAGGGTATTGTTATGGATCCATCCAAGTCGATGTAGTTCTACAATGAGGAAGCTCTGCAGTGGATTAAGGGGAGTATAATATTCTTGGACTTAGTCGGTTATTATCACGGAGTTTTGTAGCAGGAATCGCGAAGGGCGCTTAGCGCCGTTGAGCGCGCCCAGCGCGGTCTGGAAGACTCTTGCCTTCTCGAGGCAGAAGCGAGCGCGCTTAGCGCGAGTCGGATCCCGCTTAGCGCGGTCTGGGAGTGGAAAAGGTGATTTTTCTTGTCTAAATTAATTGGGAATATGTATCCTTATGCGGTTATGGTATTGGGATGTTGTTATGTGTTTAAGATGAGTTTAGTCAGTGTGATAATATAAGATGGTGAAGTTGTAGCTTATGTTTTACGATAGTTGGAGATTGGTGAAAGTATTTATCCTATTCAAGATTTGGAATTGGCTGAGGTTGTAATTGTGTTAAGTATCCGGAGGAATTATTTTTATGAATCTAGGTCCGAAGTGTTTAGTAATCACAAGAGTGTAGAATATATGTTTGGTCGGAATTCCCGATGAGTTAAGTCGAAAATCATTTCTTATGTCTGCTTTAATGGTCGGAAGTTGGATGTGAACTTAGTGGATTTGATAGTTGCGAGTAATCAGAGTGGCGCAGTGAAAGCGTAGTGTAATGCAGTTTGTTTGTACGTGTGTAACAACGATGTTGGTAGTTTGGTTACATTGAGGTTATGTTATGGACTTTTGTGTTTTTATCTTTGTTGTTGCCTCGTTACCTATGGTGATGGTTCGAGTGCGAGTAGCTAATTCCTATGATGGGGAATTAAGGGAGTGTTGCCTATGGTGATGGTAACGATCGTGTTGTGTTCTGGTTCATAGTGAACCTGTGTGTTCTTAACTTGGTTGTTCTTTGTGTCTTGAGTTGGTCGTCGAGTGCATTGCGTGAACATTGCATCTTGTTGTTGTTGTCGTTAATAAGGTAGTTTGTTGTTTTGTGTTATCCGCGGTGTTGCCTTTCATGGCATGGGAATGGATTAGTCGGATACGAGGACGTATCCGGGGTAGTTCGCATCAGGTAAATTTTCGAGGACGAAAATATTCTAAGTGAGGGAGAGTTGTAACGTCCCGTTTTTGTTTAATTATTATTTATGAATATAATAATGAGTTTTTATAGTTAATTGTATGTTTGTTGTGTATTTGTTATGTTTTATGTACCCGTAGTGAAGGGTAGTGGCCTTAAGGATTAGTCTTGGGGTTAGTGGGGGTGTGCGACTAAAAGCGTAGAGAATCGGTGGTGTAGAGTGTAAGATTAATTAATCTATTCCTAATTAATTAGAGTGGTGTAAAATTGGATATTAGTGGAATTATGTGAGTGATGTGAATTATTATTATTATTATTATTATTTGATAATATGGATGAAAAATATTAATAATAATATAATGGGATAATATAATGAGATAATTGGATGGGTAAAGGTGTGAAGGACATTGTGGTAATTATGTGAGGGTTAAGTGAGAGAAAATAAGGCAATTCATTATTTGGGGTATATGAGAGAAGTAGAGAGTGAGAAGTCATTATTTTTCATTCCACGCAAAAGAAAAGGCAAAAGGGAGAAAGAGGGAGAAGAGCTAGGGCAAAAGGAAGGAAGGGAGAAGTCATTGAAGCAAGGAAAGCTCATCACTTTAAGGTAAGGGTGAGATTTCTTTAATCACTCAAGGGTTAGATGATGTAGGTATGTGGGTAGGAATCATTAGGTTGATGCCATGGATTGTTATTTATGGATTGTTTGGGGTTTTTGGGAAGAATCTATAACTAAAAATGTTTGGAATTGATGAAATTGTTGTATTCGAATTGTTGTGATTGTTGTGAATAATGTACATGTGGTATAAATGGGTTTTGTTGACTTAAACTGGGGTTATTGGGGTTAAAAATGCAATTTAAGGGTGTGAAATCGCAGTGGGAGAAGTGCTGTCATCGCAGGAATTTTTGGCTGAATCGCAGAGCCCGCTTAGCCCGCTTAGCGCGGTCCCCCCTGGCAGCTCATTTTAAAAACTTCGAAAATTCATAATTTTTGACTCGTAAATCCGTTTGGGTCGCCGTTCGAATCGTTGGAAAGCTGACTTTATGTACCTTATGTTAAAATTATTTTCAATGATGGATTTCCAACTATTCGACGTGCCATATGTGTTTTCGTGTAGGTTCCGATGTGTTGAAATGTGAAATGTAGGAGTTAGTCGTAGGAATGTGTGTTGTGATTGTTGCTTATGATGTTGCGTGATGTTGTTGAGAAGTTTTTGTAGCATACCATGTGATTGTAATTGTTGTTGCTTATAATATTGTGTGATGATATTGTTGACTAATTATGGTATGATGTGTTGTGACTTAACTGATAAATGCAATAGTTGTTGTTTTATGAAGTTGCATGATGTTGTTGTTGAGTTATTGTGACGTAACTTGTAAATGCACTAGCCGTTACTTATGTGGTAGTATGATGATGACGTTGAGTTGTTACGGCATGTTATGTGGTAGGCATGTTTTGATGAGCTATATGCATGTTTCGATAAATGCGTGTTGATTGTCGAGTGGTGTTGGCATGATGATGAATGTGCTAGGTGTATGCATGAGTCGTTGTTGTATGTTGTCATTGATGGTGCATGGCATGTGCATAGTTGTGGGATGGCGTGCCCAGGTGGGGTGTTATCGTCTATCCGAATTCCTTGATGGAATCGTTGTTGTTGGCGTGATTGTGTGCCCAGATGAGGTGTAAGCAATCACAGTTATTGGTGCGATCATGAAAGAGGGGTCGTACGTGACCATGAAACAGGGGTCGTTGGTGTGATCATGAAATAGGGGTCATACTTGACCATGAAACAGGGGTTGGGAGTTCCGACGGGAGCTGTGATCATGAAACAGGGATCGATTATCGTACCACATGCATTGAGTCTAGTTGGTGTCTCTCTGCATTACTCTTTGATAGTTGTGTTGCATTGTGATTTGATTGATTATCTGTGTTGTGTTGAATTGTGTGAATTATGTTGGAAGTGGTAATGTGGGTGATATACTTAATAATTTATGCTCTTATATTTATATCATCTTTCCCTTTTTGTTTGATTTAAGAATCTCACCCCTTCTGTTTGAATGTTGCCTCCACGTGGGTAACTTGCAAATAATCAGGAGTAGTGTGGAAGTCGTGGTCGGTGAAGGCGAGGTGCTTCACTTTAGTTTGGAGTCTGCTCTGATATGTAACATTGGGTGTCGGGAACGCTTTATGCATGATTATACCTTGTTAAAGAATTACAGTTACCTTTACATTTTTGACAACTAATATTTTGATTAATTGAAACCGTTATATTTTGTTGATCACAATGAGGAATTTCCGCTGTGTAATAAAGATGATTATTGGATTAAAGTTGCATTAATATTTATTATATGTTACATGTCTTATTTATGAGCAAGTTCTTGTTGAAAGTAATACCCTTTTATTCCGAGTTGTTTCGTTTTACTCTGATTTTTCGATTAAATTATTCGGGGAAATTATGGGTGTTACTTGTGGGACCTCATAAAAATCCGGACACTTGATCCCAACTACTATTACATCACCCCTCGTCGAATCTAATTAGACGATTCCCTGCCCCTCACGCTGGGTTTGACGGTCGTCTGCAATATATAAGCCCAAGGATGCCCCGTTTCAGGTATTATATCACTTTCACTCTAAAAATTATATCTCTCTGAGTTTATTGACTTGAGCATTGAAGTTCTAAACTTACAGATCTTTCTATCTCCGCCGCACTAGAAGCTTTTGTCGCCACATTAGAAGAGTTGATTCCTTCAATATTAGGTATTTCTCGTTCCACCTCAAAACAATCGTGTTGTATGTAGGAAACGAATACTGATTCCCTCAAATTTCTATGAAAAACATCGTCTCTTCAATGCTCATATGCCTCAATCGATCTTCTTTCTAATCACGCATTCTTTCAATCTCACATAAACCATAACAACATCTAAGTCCACTGGACTAGCCGCCTAACATAACATCGTTGTCATTGTTGCGACGATTAATGCTCCCAATCCCGTGAGAGAAGCTCCACCTCTTATAATAGTAGAAATTGATCTAGTCCTAGTGACTTTTCCTTCTATTCTAACTCCTTTAAATTTAGTTCCTTCGATCATCGGCCCGAGCACATTACATCCTTGGACTTTTCAATCTTCTCAATAGTTGCTACAATGTTAAACCTCCAAACAACCTCCACCAGAACCACTGATCCCTGGACAAGATATGCTCCAAGGACTCCAATAACTCTAAGCCAACCTAGGTATACAAGGAGATATTGAATTGCTCGACAACATCTACAACTTGCTACAACAACTAAACTCATATTTTCTTACGTAAAGACTCCCTAGGATTGAAGAAAACTCGTAATATACTTCTTCTATAGAAGAGGCAATTGACAACCAATCATCATAGACACTGCCTCTCCAAGCCACACTTCTCCTAGGTCGCTAATTCATTTGCAATATCGGGAAAACCAATCTCCTCTACATGATTTTGGAGGAAGAGGCAGTAGCCATACTCTTTAGGGAGCACATCATCTTCACCAATTGCCACACGACATTCTCGAAGGGAAGACAAGCACAAAACAGAATATAAGTTCCCTGACCGAAGAAGGAATCTGCTCTCCAAACGTATCATAGGCAACCTGATCCCAAAGTCTCTCGAAAACCACTCAAAATTAGACAACTACAATCAGATTAGAGATTTAGACAGCCACATCTAAAACATGGATATTATGCTTGATTATCACCACACTAGGGTGTGTAACACCCTAAACCCCCGAGACAATTAATAATAGAATATCAAAGTAAAATAAAACATACAAACATTTAGGATGCTACATTCAACAAACACCTGCTCATGCATACGATATGTAACACATAGATATCACAAATAAAACATACT